>OY283150.1:48750000-50000000 GCA_958299815.1 Sarcophaga carnaria
GAGAAACGTTTGGCACAGTGTATAAAGCGATAGAGGAGACTATGTTATGAAATTAAATTATTTTTTTTTATTAAACCTGTCTTTAATTTAAAAGTCACAACAATCGTTAAAGGGAAGATGCAATGCAATGATGGAGGCGTAAAACAGGTGGTATACAATGTTTGTTTAAAGCATTTCCTATCTGACTTTCTTTCCATTGGTTTGTTGAAGTTGATTGATTTTTAGTTTGCATTTTCAAGACTTTTACTTTAACAGGAGGATCTGTAAGGTACTGCGATGCAAAAAGTTTCGAATTGAACTGATTGCTTCAAATTAAAGATCTGTATTATACTCAAGCAGCAGAGAGCAGTGTAAACAATTGTTAAGAAATCTTATTAATTTAAGTAATGGAGAACGACAGAAGTGCATTCTCTCATCGCTTTTATTCATTGTTCTGCACTCGAATTGCTGCACTCAAACCACAGTAGAAGGGATATCACATAGGTTCTTAATTGTTTGACTAGAAGACCTTGATCATGTCTGTGTATTCGCTTATACACACGCATACAGAATTGT
Organism: Sarcophaga carnaria; assembly: GCA_958299815.1. Lineage (NCBI taxonomy): Eukaryota > Metazoa > Arthropoda > Insecta > Diptera > Sarcophagidae > Sarcophaga > Sarcophaga carnaria. The sequence goes on from OY283150.1 coordinate 48,750,556, forward strand.
TCAATATAAGAATTCAGTCAGGATTACAACCTAGCTCTTCGCACACCTCTTATGTTGTGTATATTAATTTTATACATTAGTGGCGGGACCTACAGTTTAAAATCGACTTCGAACGACAGATGAGAATTTTATTTATTTCAAGACTTTTTTCAGAATTCTGCTGAGAGGTAGTCACCAAAAAAATATTTATTTATACTTCGTTTCGTTGGTGAAGGTGACCCTGTCACTGCCTACTATACTACGGCGACTTCAATCGTTGTATTCGCTTATGACTTTTCCTAAATATGGGTCTATGTCAGGCTGCATATTAAAATCAAAAAAACTAAGGTTTCTCCAGTTTTACCAATCCATCATAATTTGCAACATTGAACTTGACTTTGTCTAAAGTTTCTGCTTTTTGTGGCGTATCATATGTACCCCGGCAACTCTCATGAAAATATTGCAAAATATGTTTATAAATTGCACTTTCAGTCATTTAGATCTCTTCAAAAGTATGAAATTCCTCAATGATCTACTAAAATACAAGGATTCGCCTCTTCTTCTCGAAAGTGATATCTGTCATACAATACGGTTGTGATTTTTAAACAAAATATTATGACTACAGCTTCATACAAAACAGTTTTGAGCCTAAATATTTACAATATCCTGGCGGATCTATATATCCAATAAAAAAGTAATGGATATAGTTCGACTATCAGCACGTAGTCGCCGTAGTCTAGTAGGTAGTGTGTTGGCTTATTAGACGTAAAGCCAGGGTTCGAGCCTCAGGCTAGACATCAAGACAAAATACAAAAAGTATTTCTTCGGCGACTTCCTCTCAGCAGATTTCTGGCAAAAACTCTGAATGTAAATAAACATTGCCATGAAAAGTTTCTCAAAAATCTGTCGTTCGGAATCGACTTTAAACTGTAGATCCCACCACTCATGTATAAAATTAACACACACAACATAAGTGGTGTGAGAAACTAGGACGTTGTACAATGGGTCAATTCGACCTCAGGGTACTGTACTTGTCTTAATTGACAAATACACGTCCTAAAATAATTTAACCTAACCTAACCTAGTTCGACTATGGTTAAAGTGCCGGACGGAACTTTCTTGGTTGGATACGCAGACGATATCGCATCTGTTATCACGGCCAGGAACACGGAAGTGGCACAACAACAAAAGCATTGTTGGATTCCCACGGCCTAGACCTGGCCATGCATAAAACTGAATTGCTGCTAATCACTGGTCGTCGTATCCCCTTGCATGTGGACATGAGTATTGGAAACGAGGCAATTAGGACCGAGAGCTCGGTGAAATACCAGGGAATAAGGCTGGACCCCAGACTGACATTCTCGTGTCAGATTCAGTACTCGGCTAACAAGGCCCAGAAGTTAGTTGGACAGCTCAGCAGATTAATGGCGAATATTGGAGGACCGCTACCGGCGAGAGGGAGACTCCTGATTGATGTTGGAAACTGCATTATGGTTTATGGGAGCGAAATTTGGGCCGAAACAGAAGAGGGCAAACTGACTTGTATCGGTACAGAGAACGGCTGCATTGCGTGTCGCATCGGCGTACCGTACAGTGTCCACTCCGGCCGTACTGGTGATAGCGGGTATAATCCCTGTGGATCTGCTGGCGGCAGAGCGGATGGAGATTTATAAGGCGAAATCGGCTGGAAATCATATTTCTTACTTCAGGGAAAACACCATTTCAAAATGGCAACAACGATGGAACGAGGAAGATAGAGGAAGATGGACCGCGAGACTTATCCCGGACATAAGGCCATGGATTGGTCGAAAATTTGGAGAGATAAACTACTACGTTACACAGATGCTACCGGGTCACGGATATTTTAGGAAATATCTGCACAGAATGGGCAAGGCCGCCTCCCCTTACTGTCTGTACGAGGAAGTAGGCGTAGGTAGGTAGTATGTAGGTAATTGATGACGCAGATCACACTGTTTTCGGGTGTGCAGGCTGGCAGAGCTGTACTGTACTGACGTCAATAGTTGGAACGATCACAGCCGCTAATATTGTCGGTGTTATGACTGCGAGTAGTGAAAATTGGACCTCGGTAGTAAATTACGTAGAGCACATTCTGAGACGGAAGAAGAGAGATCTTGAAGCAGCAGAACGAGTAGACATGTCGGCATAGGTGATACTGTCACACGTGCCAAGCGTAACCGAGACGATGATCTAGACGAAAGGAATAGTGGAGACGCTTAGACGAATCCTCAACTTTCGACTCGTAATCCGGACGCGGATATGAACATGAAGGAAGGACTCCACTCCGAAGTAATACCACCGTAGTTCCGGAGTGGGTACAAACAAGTCCACAGGAGACGAGGGGGAATTTAGTGGATGAGGGCCCCACATACGGAGGATGTGACGACTTCCTCTATGGTGCGGTTAGGTACATTTACCCTCCTCGGCGAAAAAAAACTGGTTAAAGTGACCCTAGGATGATGTATCCATGATGTGAAAACTGATTGATAATCTCGGTGGCAGCAGCTGTATAGTTAGAGAGGGAGAAAGTTATTGAAATTCCAGAATTCGAGATCAAATCGGAGCAATTTAGTGAAACATAAAATTAATGATTCAAATCAGATCAGAATGAAAAAAATTCTTTGCCGCCATTTGGTTTAACTTCGAATCATGAAACCCAATATTTTAGCCATCACTGTATAATGTTTATTTGTATATTGTATCTGCGATATAAAATTGAAATAATTAATAATAAAATATTTTTATTGCTTTTGTAATTATTGCCGGTCAGTTAAGAATGTACGGCAAATACGCATACTCTCAACGTTACAACATACACTTGTTATATCCTGTCATAGTAGTAGGCAAATATTTGTAAAATAAACACAATAACAAAAACAAATATAAAAAAAGGAAAAATGAAAATATTGCCCTTTTTTATTATTTTTTTTTAGGAATGCAACTCTGTATGCATACACTCTTCAATTTGCAACAATATACAGCATGGACTCTAGTCTCGGTTGCAATTCTGGACATTTTTATGATAAATATTTATAAAATTTATTTTTATTTTCTATTATTTGTTTGTGTTTGTGGTTTTTTTAAATAAAGTACAAATATAAACGCATATGTACATAAACAGGGTGCTGGCTGTATTATAAGGAACATAATATTAAAATTAAAAATTGAAACATTCTGTGATTTAGTGTAACTGTAACGACAACAACAACAACAATAAAAAATAACTGAAATTAAGTTTAAATCAACTCACACAGGTGTCAAATATGTTCAGCTACGTTTTTGGAATTTTTGGATTTTTTATTTTATGTGAGTAATAAAATATTCGAGTTTTTTTTTGTTCTTGATTATTTATTACTGAAAGGATATACTTGCATCCAGCATGATGATAAGAGAAAAATATACTTTCATGTTAATAATTGAATTGTTCAACATTTCGTGGGTATGTAGTGGAAATTTATGAAAAATATTTTAAGGGTTATGTGACAGTAATGCTGGGAAAGTGTTGAGTGTTCTAAACCACTGCGAAATTAAAAACTTTTTATTAAAACTTCAATATAAATTTGTGCCCTAGTAGTGTAATGTGTAGAGTGCTAGTATCAGGGTTATGGGTTATGGTATGGATTCCAACCACTAAACCGGGTATATATCAGATATCAGCAATGAATCGTTTTTTCGCTACCCATAAGTACTCATGAAATTTTGAGTATGAGTGAGTCAACAGTATTGAAATTCAACTACTCTGATTTATTCGTACTCACTACGACATTGAATTAAAAGTACAGGTTGCAATGAGTATGAGTAAAACGTTGACATCAAACTCATAATATTCGAAATATGTTTGATTCATACGCTTACTCATTCAGATTCATAAATTTAGAAAAATAGTTCTACTACGCTATATATATTATGTAGATATGCGAAGTTACCAAACAATGCATCAACTATAAATCCGATGCCTGATGGCTTTTTGACTGCGTTAAAAATACACATTTACGATGTTTTGAAATAATGCGTGATTTTTTAAGAGCTATAGGAAAATTTTTCAAAAAAAAACACATAAAATTCAGAAAAATGCTTGAAATCTTTATTTGAATCGATAGTACGGTTCATATAGTTTAATGTTTGAAGATTATTTCATGCAAATGTTGACCGCGACTGCGCCTCAAATGGCCCTTCCGCTTAGTCCAATTTTGGCATACTCTTTCCAACATTTCGGCCGGTATCTCACGAATAAATGCTTCAATGTTGTCTTCCAATACGTCAATTGAAGCGGGCTTATCTGTATAGACATGAGCATTAACATAACCCCACAAAAAATAGTCTAAAGGCGTTAAATCGCACGATCTAGGCGGCCAATTGACCGGTCCCGAACGTGAAATAAAATGTTCACCGAACTCGCCTCTCAATAAGACCATTGTTACGCGTGCTATGTGGCATGTGGCACCGTCTTGTTGAAACCACATGTCATGCAAGTCAAGCTCTTGCATTGTGGGCAAAATAAAGTTGGGTACCATCTCACGGTAGCGATCACCATTCACAGTTACGTTACGATTCGCAGCATCTTTGAAGATGTACGGTCCAATGATGCCACCGGCCCATAAACCGCACCAAACTGTGACTTTTTCTGGATGCATTGGTAGCTTTTGCAATGCTTCTGGGTGATCTTCACTCCAAAATCGACAATTCTGCTTATTGACGTATTCATTGAGCCAAAAATTAGCTTCGTCGCTGAACACAATTTTTCGATAAAGAAGTGGATCTTCGGCCAACTTTCCAAGAGCCCATTCACAAAAAATTCTGCGTTGCGGTAGGTCGTTCGGCTTCAATTCTTGCACCAGCTGTATTTTGAAAGGCTTCACACCTAAATCTTTCCGCAAAATTTTCCACGTAGTTGAGTAACAGAGGCCCAATTGCTGCGAACGGGGACCAATCGATAATTGATGGTCACATTAACACTGGCCGATACAGCTGCGATATTTTCTTCAGTTCGCACTCTACGTAAGCGTGTTGGTATCCAACAATGTAAATTTGGTGCGAAATTTAGTCACAATAGCCCGAATAGCCGCTTCAGTGGGTCGATTAAACTGACCATAAAATGGAAGAAGCGCGCGATGAACTTTCTTAAGAGAGCACGCATTTTGATAATAAAATCATGGTTAAATTATAGACCAAACTGAAGATGTTTGACAGTGAAACAAAACACGAAACGTGCGTGAGCTGTTTAAACCAGTGTTGCCAATAAGATAATAGCTAAAAAATCACCCGTTAGTATACATTGTAAACATTTTGTATAGCGGCTTTATAAAACACTATACTTTGTACAAACACAAAGCAACTAACATTTTAGAAGTCAGCCATACTTATAATACTTATAAATGATTCGAGAGACTAGAATCATTCATTAAAATTTACAGTCTTAGTTGTTGTTGCATTTACAAAAAAGAAGAAAGAAAAAGACAATGACAGCAAGCAAAGCAAACACACAACCTTCTAGTGAGTATTGTAGTGTTCGTACGCGAATCATACTTATTTTGTGATTCTTGTAAATGTTGAGTCATGGAAAGTCGAAATCAACAAAATCATGCGTATTGTTAAGTATGAGTACGATGAGTACTTCAAATAAGTATGATATTAAAATAAGTATGAATGCGTATAAGTATCAGATATTATGAGTATGATTCGAATCTACTCATCTTTTTGAATACTCATTGCTGTTCTCTGTTATATATTAATTGTATTCTAGGACAGGTTAAGAATTAGTGGATTTTTTAATTTCCTATCTTTTGACAACCACTCCTCCTGAAAAATTGTACCAAACTATGCCATTTAGTTTGTGTTTTACTTTAGTTTGTGGCTTACTTTCATCGATAAAGGGATAAAGGATAATTTAAAATTATAAAGAAGAATTGAATTCCATGTGATCAGCAAACGTCAGAATCAAGATTAAGTCCCCGTAATCTAGTAAGTAGTGTGTTGATTTATTAGACATAAAGCCACTGCTCAAACCCCAGGTCAGACATTGCGAACAAAACGAAATAGTCAACGTCGTCTTTTAATTCGTGAAATATTATATCTTGGAAGGAAAACTGAAAATAGCTATACCTTAGACCAAGTTCACAGAACACAAAAAAAACCAAGTTGAAAAATATGTCCATTCTTACCGACTCTCTCCCATTTCAACACAGTAAACAATTCGAATTTAAATCACTTTACTTAGCCAAATTAGACATAGATGTAGTTAATGTGCTTCACTGCATATCTGAGCAATCCAGATTCAAATCCAGAAGGAGAGGAAACTTTAATTCCATACGAAATAATTCAAGCAGGGAATCATTGACAACTGATAAGAAGTCTTTAATACCCTTTCAAATAATGCATGCAAGAAGTCTTTAATATCTGATCCTCTAGAAAATACAACATCAATATCCAACATCATGGAAAGTTGGGGAAGTATCAACTCTTCAGAAAGACATCAAAAAAGTGTAGAACTCTGCAGTATTATGGCCGTAATATTCATGAAGTAAAGCTTAAGATTGAGTCATGTTACCATCGGGGCTGGGAATAAATTGCTAAATATCTTAAAAAAATCCTAAGGAAAACCAACCACTAAAAAATTAAAGAAAATTTTGCGTCATGAAAGATGTTCGGAAATAGCGAAGAAAAGAAAAATTTACCCCACAGCAGTTTGTAATCATTTAAGGCGACTTGAAGTCGCTCTAGTTTAGTAGGCATTGTGTTGGCTTATTATATGTGAGGTCACGATAACCGATTTTTTTGTACCCGCTCTTCATGGTATTGATGTGAACGATGTTTGGTTTCAACAGGATTGTGCTAGTTGCCCCTTATACCTTGATTGACCGTTTAATTATTCGAAATGGTGCTGTCAATTGTTATCCAAAAAACTAAAATTTGAAACCATTGGACTATTTTCTGTGGTGCGCCGTTAGAGAAAATTGTTATGCCAACAAACCAGAGACAATTGAGCATTTAAAGGCCAACATTCGTAATGCCATTGCCGAGATACGACCGCATACAATCGAAAAATTGCATGAAAATTAGTACGATCATATGGGGTGCTGTGGCCAGCCGCGGCAGCTTTATGAATGCAATAATGTTCCGTTTCTAACCGGAACAATTGTACTTCCTAACAAAAAAAGAAGAAAATTTGGCAAAATTTCAAATCGTTTTTATTTTATTGCTATTTTAAATTTAAACCTTTAAATGATCCACCCTTTACTAATGCAAATATTTTTCTTATATTTTTTTAATATTTTTTCAGAATCTATGCATCATAAAAAAATAAAGCAAAGATCGTATGGAAAGTAATTTTTCTTTTTGCAAAATAAAGCTGAGTGAACAAATACATTTTGGTATAACGGTATCCAAACCCTCTTTTAATTTTAAACCTGGCCAAGTATAAAGTAAATAAAGTGTTATTTAAAAAAAATATCTAATAAAATTTAAATTATTTTTATTAGTAAGATAAACACAATAACTGGGTGGATAAAGAAGTGAGTGTTATATTTTAGAAAATAAAAGCAAACAAAATTAAAATCATAAGAAATATTAAAAAGAAGGAGAAAAACCAGAAAAATTAAAAAAAGTTAAAAAGGTTAGAGGCAGAAGCGTAGCCTTGGGGATAAAAACCAATTCTTAAATTGTAAATAAAAACTTAGTATTTAAAAATATATGAAAAGATTTTATCATTAATTTAAAAATTAGAAAAATTGAAAATAAAGAAAAATAATAAAAATAAAATGAAAAACATTATTGTTTCATTACAAAATACAGAAATTAAGAGGCAAGTGAAAAATTAATTAAAAATTAATAAAAAAAAACAATCAAATTGATTTAAGCAACTTAGAAATCACAGAGAAAATAATTTTTAATTTATCGAAATATTTTCTTAATAAATAAAAAAAATTAAAATTTAATAAAAAAGAAAAATAAAAAATAAATAAAAAAATTTAAAAACTAAAAATAATTTAAAAATAGTTTTCTGTTAAAATTTTTCTGTTTTGAAAACAAATTAAAAAAAAAATATTTTTCCTTTTTTTTATTAATTTTAATGGCAGTTAGAAAAAAAAACCCCAATGTAAGTAATTGTTATGGAAAGAAAAAGAAAAATAATTCCATAAAAAAAAAGAAAATTCAATAAAAAATGTATAAGACGACATGAAAAAAGAAATAACCAACCTAACATCAGATTCACACATTTTAATTAATTTAAAGAAAAGAAAAATTCACTAAAAACCTAATGTCTGTCTGAAAGTAAAACTCTTATATGAATGCCCTGTGTAAACACGGTCTAGGAGAAAACAAAAAAAAAAAAACAAAAATAAATCCAAAACAAAAGATAGTTTTTAAATGCGTATAGTTTATAAATTACAATAAAATATTATAATTAATTGACAGAATTGACAGACGTATATCGGAGATAATTTGTGGTGTTTTTGGTGATTTATATTAAATAACACCACGAAGATTTACTAAATGAAATTGAGATTTGCTTATTCGAATTTACTTATTTAAGTCTATTAAATCAAAATAATACACAAATTTTTAACAATAAAGTTTATGAACACACAACTACAAAACAAACGAATCTGTGCATATGTATATATTGATACAAAAACAATAATCAGTATCATAAAATAGAACAAAAACAACATAAAATATTTTCTACATACAACAACAAGAAATTAACTGGATACATTCCAATAAGGCATCTACTAAATTTACAAGATATGTACAAATAAGTGATCAAAATAAAGCAGAAAACAAAACAATAACAAAAAATAAATAATACAAAAACAACAAAATACCGTTTTGAAATATACAAGACAAAACAAAACAAAATTAAGACTAAAAAATCACAATTTTTTCCCGCCTAGTATAACCATACATATGTATTTTTAAACAAGTGATCAAAATAAAACCAAAAACAAAATAAAAATAAAAACAACAATGTTTAACAGAGTTCTGTTAGTAACATAACGGAGCTCTGTTATCCGACTTGGTTTGCGTCTGGGGAGATAGATTTTTAAATCTATCTTCACACATATAAATCGAACGACACCCAGAATTTTGTTAAAATAACTCACAATATCTGCGTAAATGTATAGATTATTCTGCGTATTTTTTGTATTGTGACTTTATAATTACGTTTTTCATCTTGCCCCTATCATTACAAACTGTGTACGATTTTAAAACTGAATGAGTACGGATGTCTCTGCGTGTGTTTAATGTTCTCTAATAACACGGTGCGACAGTCAAAAGACACCCAGCTAATGACATAGTGTAGGCTGGGAGTTTTGTTGAGTAGAACTCAAAAATATTTTTTTTTATATTTCTCGAACCCTCCAAACTTCTTTTATTTGACAAAAACGGTATTTTTAATTTTTTGACACTAAATTATTGTTTACCCAAATATTTTTTAACCTATTTTCAAAATCCAAAGTATTTTATAATGGGGACAGATGGACGTTTAAAATGGTATACATAAAATATGGTTCAAACTTATATGTTATGAATTTGTATCGGGAAAACTTGGAAAATATTTTTTTTTTCATTTTTCAAGTTTAGCTATTCTTAATTGCAAAATTTAATTAAAAAATATAAAATAAGTGCTGATATTCTGAAAGTGCATTATCTTGTGAAGAGATTGACATTTCGCTTGATCAAATCGGACAAAAAGTACCGTAGTTATTATTTAAATAGTGTAACAGTCGTGTTATATTTTTATATACTCGTATGTCATCTTATTAAATGAACTTTCAGTTAAAAAATTTTCAAAATTTTTGATGGGTCTTGATTGTTTATCGTAAAAAGTGTCAATTTCATGTTTGTACGACTACCAGAAGAATATATGTCTGTGTGTTTTGCAAATATTATTATTTCCCTTTGCGCAAACATTCTGGTGGTCGCTCAAACCTGAAATTGACATACTTTTCAACAAACAATCAAGATCCAACAAAAATTTTTGAAAAATTTAAAATATAAGTTCATTTGAAAAAATATAAATCGACTGTTAAACTGTTTAAATAATAACTACTGTAATTTTTGTACGATTTGATCAAACGAAGCGTCAATCTCTCCACCTAATAATGCGCTTTCAGAATGTCATCACTTTTTTCATATTTTTTAATTAAAGTTTGCTACTGTGAACGGACAAACATTAAAAAAATATGAAAAAAATTCGTATTTGTAAAGTTTACTTCATATAACATATTAACATATTAAGTCAAACTTATAACATATTAAGTCAACCAATATACATATGTACAAAGTTTTATAGGTCTATCTCCCTCATTTCTAATAAGGTTTAAATTTTGGCGTAAGTCCAAAAAAAAAATAAACAGTTTTTGTCAAATAAAACAAGTTTGGAGGGTTCAAGAAATATAAAAAAATTATTTTCTACTCAATAAAATTCACAACTTATACTATGTCATTAGCTGGGTGTATTTAATTTTTTAATTTTGTAGAATAGTGTAATTCATTGTGGTTTCATTGCAAATGTAAAACTTTTTGTTGATGTACAGTCACGTGAGAAATACGGAGAATATTGTGCAAAACATTAGTTCTAATTTAGAAGCATTTGATAATATTCGAGTATTTTATTCTGATATTTGAACAACTGTTCCCCTTTCATGCGATAGATGAGTTCCAAAACAAAATATCGTTTAAATTGAATTCGCATAAAACGGTACTCAAGGTTCATCTGAAATCATTGAATAATTGCCTTCATTGTTCTGGCAGTTGTTGCACGTCATGTTCATCACTAAATGGTATAGTAATGCGTATGTTTTGTCATTGTATGGTAAAATATTATTCTTATCACAAGAACTTATATCGTGAGTAGGGGGGATATCAATGAACATTTAGGGACTTGTTTCTTTTCTTGCAAAATATGTAATTTGTTATCAAACTTTGAAAAGTTCTTGAATACTAATTATGTTTAGAAATCTTAACTTAACTTGGAATGATTTTTTTTTGCAAGTCTTTTACTACTACATTTTGAAAACAATAATAATAATAAAATAAATATTCTCATAATTTTAGATGATATATTAATTTTGAAATTATTCGTATCAAATGTTGATAACTTAATGTTAAGTTCAAAAATAACAACGTGACAACAGTTACAGGTGTATTCTAGTGGATGGAGTGTTGGTTTATTAGACGTGAGGCTAAGGCCCAGGCCAATCATCTCCAACAAAACAAAATATGAAAAATTAATTTTTTCTTATACAGCCTCTTACTAGATTTCTGGCAAAAACTCTGAGAGTAAATAAAATTGCTATACAAAGTGTCACAAAAATCTATCGTTCGGGGTCAACTTATGTATAAAATTATCACACACAATATAAGGGTGTGAGAAGCAGCCTAAGTGAAGGGTTGTAAAGACCCAGAGTTATATAAATATATTCCAAATGTGGTAAAACGCAACAAATAGAATAAAAAATAAATTACATTGAATTCAGTCGATATTTTGCTTACATTTAAAGTTATCATACTAACCCAGCGTTGCTATTAAACAAAGGATTTTAGGCAATTGACAATTTCTATGTAAGGAATTTAAATTTATTTGAGTATTTGATATAAATTAATATGTAAAGCATATTCCTTCCAAAAAAGTATTTTTTTAGTCTTTTAATTTTGAAAAAATTGAAAAACGGTTCATATTTGCATTGAAGCCAATTTCAATACATGAAGAAATGATTTCTCAATTTAAAATTTAAAATTTTTTTCTTGTTCGTAATATACTCGCCTTTTAATTTCTTTCAGTTTTTCCTTTTAATATTTAAATTAATAATAAAATATAATACAATTTATTTAAGAAACTGTTTTGTCCTTAAAACAGCTGCATTAAATTAAATAATTTATAAAGTACTGAAAGTACTTATTTTGTACACAAGCGGAAATTGTAAAAAAGGCTACACTTATCCTTTAGTAACACAAAAGACCGATTTAATAATCAACTCTTTCGTGTAATTTTTATTTCTCTACGGTACAAGTTGCTTTTGAGTTCTTTTTTCGCCATACAATCTGCGGAAATTCATCAACAAATATGGCTGGCCTGCCCATTCATGTGCCTGTAACGTTTTTTAAGGATTTTTTTGTATCTGCTTAGTAAATGAAAATGTTTAATTGGGCAACCGAAGGGCAATGAAAGTCTTACAATAAAACATGAAATTGGAAAACAATAAGAAATGCCGCACAAGCAAAGGTAATGGAAAGAAATTCGCAGGTAAAGTAAAATTGCCTTTTAACTCCAATAAAATAGTTGAAGTCCCAATGGTCCCAAGTGGAATAAAAACAGGAATAGGAAAAGAAAAAATTATTAATTAATTGAAACGTTTGAAAGCAAAACAAAATATATGTTTTCGACAAGTAGAGACGTGTGGCGTATTAGATCTTAGATCACGGCCGATAACTATACTTTGAGACAGTCAAATAATTTATTTATCTTGGCTCCGGCGTTACCACCAAAAATGATGTCAGTCTGGAGATGAAGCGCAGGATAACTCTTGCCAACAGTTGCTGCTATGGTCTCAATAGGCAATTGAGTAGCAGAGACCTCTATCGTACGACAAAACTAATACTCTATAGGACGCTCATCCCCGTGCTTCTTTATGGTGCAGAGGCATGGACCCCATTAAGCACTGATGCAGCTATCTTGAAAGTATTCGACAGAAAAGACCTACCTAAGATCTTCGGCACAGTGCGAGTTGGCGATGATTTCCGCATCCGATCCAACAAAGAGCTGAATGAGCTATTCAACGGCATGGACGTTGTGCAGCTTATTAACATCAAGCGGCTCCGCTGGCTCGACCATGTCATTCGAATAGAGGAGGATGCTAAGGCAAGACGGGTAGTTGATGCGGGGGTCGGCGAAAATCGGCGTTGGAAGGACCAAATCGATGAAGCCGTGTCATCGATTGGTGTGACCAACTGGCGTAAGCGCGCAAGAAGCAGAGGCATCTGGAAGGATGTATTGCGGCAGGCCGAAATCCGTTAATCGGGTTGTTAATGGACAATTAAGTAAGTAAATAAAAGTAAATCCGCCTAAAAAACATTTCTGTAACAATTAGAAAAAAATATTGAAAATGGAAAAAATAAAAAATTCATTTGTTCCTTAAATAAACATTAAAGTTAATAATTTATTTAAGTAAGTCAACGTTTTTATAACGTTTCTGTTATGCACAAATGCTTCTTATATTATTTTAAATTCCATTGCAGTCTAGTACTCACTTTAAAAAGAAAGGAAGGACGGCGAACCAGTATCGCAATATTTTCCTAAATTCATCTTAAACGAAAAATTTTATCCAATTGCCCTTTCATAGTTCAAGTAAATATGCTTCCATTGCGAATAAAAACAAACTAAAAAGGCATTCTATCAGGAGTAATAAAATTCTTGGTACATAACGGATAAACTGATTTGAAAACGTTCTTTTATGCTTTCTTTTTTGATTTCCTTTTTTATACTTCATGGTTGTTATCATCATACTAAAATTATATATTGATAAGGCAATTAAAATAACTGATAATAATATCGCGACATATCCAGGGATGCATTATCCTCGTTATCTTTACATATCCTTTGCAATATGAAAACAAAATACTGTTCAATATTTTCGTTTAAAACGTCTCATTCCAACCAATATTAAGTCAAGTAATAGCATTCTCTGGACAAGTCGTTTCTTTCGCAGAGAAACTTCTCCAACTGAAAATGGGTACGCGGAGACTTAAGTCATGCATCAGACAGTTCATTGTAAATTTAAGGTACACTTGCCCAGAATGGAACTCAACGTGTAGACTCTGTGATAATGAATATGTATCATTAGAAAATATACCGTGATTCCGTAATACATATCAAAAGGAGAAACCTATGTGCATAACAAATATTGGACAGAGAGCGGCTTCTTGAAATTTACTAGAGTAATAGGCTTGAATGTTACGTAGCAGGCTTTAAATGAGACCGTATAAACAGAAGAAAACAAAGCAACCAATTGAGGTTTCCATGGCGGAAAGAGGTAACCAGTGGTGGGCACGAGCTAGAGAGAAAGTTAGCAAATTCTATGAGTTTTATTTATAGCATATTGATCGAATAATTTACATCCTTCAGTCAGGATTACTACGTAACTTCTCACACCACTTACATTGTGTGTATGGTAAGTGAAGGGACCTACAGTTTAAAATCGACTCCTAACGACAGATTTATGAGAAACTTTTCATGGCAATTTTGTTTACTCTCAGCGTTTTTGCCAGAAGCCGGCTAAGAGGTAGAAGGCATCTGACCTGGGGTTTGAACTATGCGCTCATTCCAAATAAGCTAACACACTACCTATTAGACTACGGAGGGAACTTATTCCCTCACACGACTTCCTATTTCCAATTTCATATTTAAGGGTAAGGTTTGGATAAGTTGCGCTGAAAACTCAAAAATTCTGCACTGCAGAAGATCCATCCATATATCCATGTTATTCATCTATTTCCCACTTTCCAAATAGTATAACAATTTTTCTTGAATTTATTAATTTATAAAAGCTAATAACATTCTCTTTAAAGTGTGATTTAACAGCGTCTGTAATACAATGTTTAAAATTTCGAAATAGAAATGTTCACTATGTTCCGGCACATCAGAATATGAGAGGCAAATAATATTTGGCTCTTATCTAACAAACTGGTAGCAACTAAATTAAAACAAATATTTTTCTAACTGACTTGCAATTACATAAACTGCATTAATTTGAGAAACTCTGCTATAATTTTAATTAATATACGAGTGAATAAATTAATTTTTAAAAAATATCTACTAATTAGTCAAACATAACTTAAAGGAAAAATCATGGGCAAATATTATTTCATAGTAATAAATTAAATTTAGAAAGTTTAAATCGGCTACCAATAATTGATTAACTCTGAACTAGAATAACCAAAAAAACATGGTCATATGATAATAATAATATAATAATAATAAAAACCTCAATTGTATGTGTAGTCTGTATGGTGTACTATTTCTTATATGTTCGCAAATGGCCAAGTCAAGAGAAGTTTCATATAATTTTTGGCCAAAAATTAAAATTCAAAATCTCGACTTACAAAATTAGTTCAGCTATCGCATTACCACGGTTGGAAAGGGAACCCTTTGGACTACCATTTGCATTTAGCCTGTATGGTTTATTATTTCTTATATTTATATATATAAATGGCCAGTGATCTTCTAGAGATTTTCCATACATTTTTGGCCAAAAATCGATTTTTTAAAGTTCAAAATCTCGACTCACAAAATTTGTTACGGTTAGAAAAGGGGACCCTCTAGCCTACCATTTGCATATATCTACTATTAAATGTTAAATAAAAAATGTATTTTTGATCGCAATTCGCTAATGGGCATTGGTGCGTATACGCAACATATTCGAGTTTTATTTGCAGTCACACATTACGTATACGTACTAGTGCCTATGCAATTGATGTTACGCTATTCAACATTTGGTACGAAAAGAAAAAATTATATTATAGTTCTCATACATTAAGGGAGTAGTAGTAAGGAATTTGTAAAAAATCCTAGCTGTAGTTTTGTTACAAGATTTTTTTTGAATTTTTATTTGTGTGCATACAGTATTTTACAGTATAATTACATCAAGTATTTACAGTTGCTTTCACATTATGATACAAACGCAAACCACCATTATTAACCTGAAACTATTAATCAGATGAACACAAGATTGCTTGAAGCTATTAAATACATGATGTTGTTGCTCATTTGTAATGTTAAATGATTGTCAATGTCATGTTAACACATGTTTATTAAACGAAGTGGATTTTTTTTTTAGATTAAGTAAATCAAAAATTATAAAAGTAATTACAACAACAATTATAAACAATAT
Source organism: Sarcophaga carnaria (assembly GCA_958299815.1). Classification (NCBI taxonomy): domain Eukaryota; kingdom Metazoa; phylum Arthropoda; class Insecta; order Diptera; family Sarcophagidae; genus Sarcophaga; species Sarcophaga carnaria. Next base: position 48,766,446 of record OY283150.1, read on the forward strand.
GTATGTAAATATTCAAGAATTTTTTTCAATAATTTTGCTGACTTAAATCACAGTATAATGCCCTTAGCATTGGGATTTAATCAACAGTGGAAATAAATATTTCATATAAACTTTTTCAATATTTCAAAATTCTTTTTTTTTATTTAATTTTTAACATCTGATAAAAGATAAATTTTGTGTTTTTTTTTTTAATAAAATAGAGATATCCATGGATATGAGAATAGTGGTGTTGGAGTTTTAAGCTCAACTGCTTATTTTTCAGACCTAATTTTCATTGAGTGTCTATTGCGTGGGATTTTTAATACAATTTTAGATTTTGTCAAACTATCAAACTGTCAAACTATTATAGAGGTGAGAGTTGATTTATTAGTAATTATTTAAGTACTTTGGATTGAAGACTCATATGACTTTAAAAAGATGACCAGCAGTTCGATACAGTGAACTGTAAATAACGTACATGCACTCGTATTAGTCTTACAGACATAATCAGCTAGCATTGCCTATTATCCTTTAACTTTATTTTAATAAAGTGGTGTAAAGCTTAAAAAAATCACCCGTTACTTTTTATAAATATTAAATGTAGCCATTGTTCGCCCTTTGCGTTTTCTTCAATTTTCTTAAAATACAAATATACTTCTGTCATGCAATTGTAAGAAAAATAAGAAATTTGTACAGATAAATGCTGCAATTCCATACAATATCCACCTGCATTTATCTCGAAATACCTGTAAGCACTCAACCAACATGCAACCCCATATTACATTGAAGCAATATAAAGAACGTAAAATAATGTTTTTGTGTGAAATGAAAGACAGTTTTTAACAAATTTATACACATACACTCGAAAATAAACATTCAATTTACAAAATGTAATTTTTATTAAAGTTGTAATATTTTATTTACTTTCTGGAAAAAAAATTGAATTTAAGAGATTAAACATTTTCAATTTAAGCGTTAGTAAAGTCATACGTAGAGTTACGTTCAGACATTTAAATTTTTTTTTGGCTTTAATTCATAAACTTACGTAGAAATAGTTGTTGATTAAGAAAATACACTTCAATATTAAATTTACTTGGAATGAAAGTATCAAGCAATTCTCGTTATCGTCTCTACTTTTGAAAGCAAAATGTTAAATTTGAAATCGTCTATTCAGTCCTATATAGCCTACCCACGTAACATTCTGGATAATTTGTAAAATGTGAGCTAATAATACATACATACGTTCAGTTAGGAATACGTCCTAGCTTCCCACAGAATATTTAAGATGATCTTCTGGTAAAAATTTAAGAAATCAAAAAGTTTTAAATTTGCAATAATTGAATTGAAATCCAAATTGGTCGGTACTTGTCTATTTTAAAATTTTGCAATTATTTCAAATGTATGGTACATGTGTCTCATAAGTATATTAATTTTTATTACAATAAAAACGATAACAATTACAAAACAAATATCCTCAAAATCTAAGCTGATATAAAAATAATTTTTAGATTCGTATCAAATGTTGATAACTTAATGTTAAGTTCAAAAATAACCACGTAACAACAGTCTCATAGGCACTGGTGCGTATAAGTAATGTGCAGATGTAAATAAAAATCGAATATGTTGCGTATACGCACCAATGCACTGTAGTGAACTCCAATCAAAAATAAATATTTTATTCATAACACACAATTGGGTTTTTTATTATTATTATAAATAATTTTTTTATTTTTTTTTTTAATTTAAATTTAATATTATTTCATTCATCGTATTTTTGGCAAATTAATTGATGTTTTTTTTTTTATAATTATAATTATATAATTATTTTTTATAATTATAATTTTCCGATAAACAATCAAGATCCATCAAAAATTCTTAAGATTTTTGAACTAAAAGTTCATTTGAAAAAATATATCTCGTATATGAAAAAAATAACTCGACTGTTAGACCCTTTAAATAATAACTGCGATAATTTTTGTTCGATTTTATTAAACAAAGTGTCAATCTCTTCACAACAGAATGCACTTTTAGAATGTCACCACTTATTTAATTAAAGTTTGCTACTATGAGCGGACAAACTTGAAAAAATATGAAAAAGATTTGTATTTGTAAAGTTTACCTCATCAAAACACATAGTATATTAAGTCAAATAATTCATATAATACATATTATGTATAGCGATTTAAAGGCCCATCTCTCTCCTTTCTAATAAGGTTTAAAGTTTGGACATCGGTTCAGAAATATTTGTGTAATCAATAAATTTGTGCGTAAAATCCAAAATATATATACGTACACTTAGTTAGGACTAGTCTGAACTTCAGATTTTTTTGAGAAACTTTTCATACATACATACATATTTGGTCATTACAACCCTTCAGACAGGATTACGACCTAGTTTCTCACACCACTTATGTTGTGTGTGTTAATTTTATACATGAGTGGTGGGACCTACAGTTTAAAGTCGACTCCGGACGACAGATTTTTGAGAAACTTTTCATGGCAATTTTATTTACTCTCAGAGTTTTTGCTAGAAATCTGCTCAGAGGAAGTCGCCAAAGAAATATTTTTTCATATTTCATTTTGATGTCTGGCCTGGGGCTCGAACCCTGGCTTTTCGTCTAATAAGCCAACACACTACCTACTAGACCACGGCGACTTCTGAAAAAACTTTTCATGCAAGATTTTATTTACTCTCAGAATTTGTGCCAAAAATCTGCTGAAAGGAGGTGGCCGAAGAAATATTTTTTTATATTTCGTTTTGTTGGAGATGTCTGACCCAGGTTTTGAACGGTGTGGCCTTACGTCTAATAAGTTAAGACACTACCTACTGGTCTACGGCGATATCAATACGTCAATAATGCTGAGACCAAAACTTGTTAGTCATAATCTAAAAAAAAATTATATTTTACAATATTGTGCAGTCATGTAGACAAGGTTCGGAACTAAGCATTAACCAATTGACATTTCGATATTATTTAAAAATTATGGCCACTGAATAGTTTTTAAAGTGGATCATACATTGATCATTATACGAAAATATTAAATGAAAAATATGCATTAGCAATTTAACAATCTTTCAAAAAGTGTTCACTATTGTGAGCTACAGCAGTATGTTCTTTAATATGGTAGTCAGCATTTAGAACACATTTTTAACACTCTTGATAATAAAAAATTACCGAACCGAGTAACTGACTACTAAAACTCACATCAGAATTTTTTTACGCCAATAAAAGACAGAGGTTGAGTAATTGAAGTCGCCGTAGTCTAGTAGGTAGTACGTTGGCTGATTAGACGATAGAATTTGGTTTAAACCCCAGCTCAGATATTTGGAACAATTCGAAATATGAAAAAATTATTGCTTTCAGTAGCTTCCTCGCAGCAGATTTCTGCCAAACGGTCTGATAGTTATTACAAATGCTATGAAATGATTCTCAATTCTGTTAATTTTCCACAATTTTATGTTTTTTGTGGTAACACTTTGTAAGTATGCGGTTAAAAAATCATGTCTTCTGCTGGAATTAGAGAAATAAAATGGAACTGATTGCATTATATTAACATTTGGCAAGTGTGACGATAACAACATACTACTGACAAGACCAACACCCAAACAAAAATACTTTTGCAAGCAATTAAAATAGTTATTAAGAGAGAGAAACAATAAAACAATAGGTATAGATAGAGAAAGTAAAAAAAGATAGGTAGTGAGAGAGAGACAAAGATTCCCAGTAAAAGATACCAAAAAAGCAAAATCTTGTTAAAAACATTAAATTGGCTTTTCAACCGAAATTTACATGTTTGACACATGAATTCCTTAAATATGGGCGAAAATGCTTTTAAGCATAATAGCAATTAGAAAATGAACAGAAAGAAAAACTAAAGTTAGAATATGAATAAGGATGACTGTTTGTGTGTGTGCCTGTTGAAATCCTATTATGGAATCAAGCTCTTGATTACTTGGTATGCATTACATATGCTTGGCACATGCAAACATATATTCAAAGAAATGCTTTCTACCCTGTATCGTTTAAATACTTGCTTGTCTATGTAGTTAAACTTTTAGATAAATTTACACATTCCTCTTACATACATACATACATAGATAATTGGTGATTCAATAAGGATTACGACCTAACTTCTCACTCTCACACCACTTGTGTTGTGTGTGTTAATTTTATAAATTAGTGCCGATACCTGCAGGTTAAAGTCGACTCCGAATGAAAGAATTTTGAGAAACTTTTTCGTTGGCGTTTTATTTACACTCAGAGCTTTTGTCAGTAATCTGTTAAAAGTCAGTCGCCAAAGAAATATTTTTTCATGTCTGAGTGAGCTGAATTTTGTACTTCTGAGTGTAAAACACATTTGTCAATATTCGCTGTCTAGTGCTTCGTGAAATTTGAAGGTGTAGTGTACAGTACATACTTAATTGGTCATTACAACCCTTCAATCAGGATTACGACCTAACTTCTCACACCACTTATGTTGTGTAAGTCAATTTTATATACGAGTGGCGGGATCTACAACTAGAAGTCGACTCTGAGCGATAGATTTTTGAGAAAATTTTTGTGGTAACTATATTTACTCCCAGAGTTTTATAGAAGACATATTCTATATTTTTTTGTCTTCCATTTGAAGACTCTTTTTAAAAAAATAAATTTGCTTATAAAGGTATACGTATCACCAGCAACAAATTAACTTTAAGGCAATCTATTATTTTCATTGCTTATTTATCTTTTTAACTTGCTTATATTGTTTTTGTTTCTATCGTTTAACAAATTCTCAACTTTACTTAAATCTCATTTAACTTGGACCTGTCCACTTGGGTAATCCCACCTTTGGTTAATTCAGTAACCAAACACTTGGGCAGATCTAAGTACATCATAAATAAAAACCAAAAACATACACTTTTGAGCTTTAAAATTTCAAGAAAAACAAAAGCAAAATTAAAACTTTCAAAAACTTTAATAACAAAGTTCTGTTCATTAAGTTTTGCTGCAAATTTCATCTGCCAGGAGAGCGATAACATTAGTAGATGCAGAAAAAAACCATCCTGGTAGCCATACTTTGCAGCCATTTTGTTGCATTTTTTTCGTCAACGGTATAGCCAGGAAGAAGAAAAGTTTTGTGGTTTTAAAAGCTTAAGTTTATTATCGTGTATTCATTAGCCAGCTGGAATTTTATGCTAGGTAGTAAGGCAAAGTTATTTTTTTTTTAATTTAAATTTAAGTTGGAAAATTAAACTCAAAGATATCTTCTCTGACATGATTTCGTAATTTTTTGTACACAGCTTTTATGTGACTTGAAAACATTTCCATAAACAGTGATATCCAAGACATGCCTATACGTGTGCAAAACATATTTTTCTCCCGAGGAGCGGGTTAATATTGGGTCTTCTATTTAAATAAATTAATTGGCTTTATTAACAACTTGATATATACAATGGATATAATGTAGGCGTGTAGACGTGCTAGAATTTCCCAATTATTAAAGAAAGTTTATGTATGAATATCATTACTGTAAGCGTCTGTATCAAATGCAATACACAGCCATAAAAACGAAAAAGCTCAAATGTTTTGTAGCCTGTATAAATTCAGGCCTCATTTGCAAATAACCATTCAATAAAGCCTTAGTGAATCCAAGCAAAAAGCCTAAAGATTGTCAGCATTTGATTTCAATACGTATAAGAGGTCTGTTTGGAAGATCTTTCCACCGTTCCAGTGTCATGCTTTATAATAGGACCAAAACTACTGGTGAATGGACACTTTAAAAGGCCAAAAAGAAAGAACTTAAATGTGCTGTTAGGCGGGCGAAGAGTTTATGGTGGAGGAACTACTGCGCGAGCATGGAATCCTTTGTCGAAACAAGCCGTCTTCGTAAAACACTAGGTTTCAAACATAAATCTCATGACTGCATCCAATGGCCCGACCGCTGCTGGACTGGGTCTCGTTAGAAATGCTTCATCTTCTTCGTGACACTCACTTTCCTCTTTATCAGATCAGTGAGCCTCCGTCTGGAACTTACTCTTCATTAATTCTAATCGCCATCAAGTACAGTGGGTTGTTAGACCCTTTGAACCTATCAACTCCCCAGGCCCAAATGGTATTTTCCACGCTTATTCTTCCTTGGCTGCTCGCCATTTATAATGCTGCCTTTTAAAACCGGAGACTATCTAAGGTAATTTTTATTCACAAACCCAAGTAACCGCTCCCTTACTAAAGCCAAGACCTATAGACCAGTTTTTGTTCCTTCCTTTCTTTGTCGGTCCTTCAAGACCAACAACAATTCCTTTTGCGCTAAGTACCGAAGATAATTATTTCGGCCTGATCCTTAACTACAATCTCAACTGAAAAGCGGCACGAAAAGCTGCAGCAGAGCAGTTAGATCCAGATGGGGTTTCCGTCCCAAAATGACGTGCTGAATCTATTCTGCAGTCATTTAACCTAACCTAAGCCACCACTTCGACCCAACCTAAGGAGATCTGCTCAAATTTTGCAAAAAAAAAGAAAATAATCAACGAATTTGTATCAAATATTGTGTAAAAAATGGAATTAAGTACACAAAAACTCTTTAATGTTGACAGTGGCGTATTGTGAGGGAACTCTAAGTCGAATGATGTTTACAAGATGCACAAGATTTTCACAGAAGGCCGAGAAGATGATCGCGTAATATTAGTCCTGTCCGATATCTATAGTATCTATACCAGCTTCCCTGTTAAGTCAAAATTAAGATTCATACTTTCGTACACAGATGCTATAAATACGACTCTGACTTGAGGGACAAAATACGTTGCTCTTTATTTTAGCAATTGAGGATAGCGAGTTACAATAAAGGCCGGAGTTTTTAGACAATGCTTTTGCCACTAAAACACGACTTAGTTATTACTTAGACATGTTTTGTTAGTAGTTGTCTAACCAAGCTTAACTTACTAATTTTCGAATACCAACAAAATTTTTGTAACCATCCTTGCGTTTGTCCACACAAAACATTTTGGATACAGTTTTGCTGACTTCATTCCCAATCGTCTTGCAGAACATTATCCAGTTGTGGCCGCTAATGGTGTCGTATAAAAGAATTCTGTACTATGTCGTACTCATCTTTCTACAACATGTTCTCAAACCAGACATATTTCATCGTATTTATTTCGCATCTAATAGGCGGATCCACAGGTAATTTTTTAATTGTCAAACAGATTGTAAGCACAGTGCATAGAGGTATGTTAGCAGAGAGGTGCAATTTATGCTTCCACTTCCACTTAGCAACAATGAATTAACGCAAGTGTTGAATATATCTCGTGTGGTCGCCGTGGTCTAATAGGTAGTGTGTTGACTTATTAGATGTGAGGCCTCGATTCAAGCCCCATGTTAGACAACAAAACGAAATGTGAAAAAATATTTCCTCTTAGCAGATTTATAGCAAAAACTCTGAGAGTAAATAAAATTGCCATGAAAAGTTTCTCAAAAATCTGTCTTTCGGAATCGACTTTAAACTGTAGAACCCGCCACAATTAAGTGGTGTGAGAAGCTCTGTCGTAATCCTAACTAAAGGATTGACATGACCAATTATGTATGTTACGTATGTTGAATATATTTCATAGTCGCCGTTGTCTAGTAGGTAGTGTGTTGACTTATTAGATGCGAGGTCACGATTCAAACCTCAGGTCAGATATCTCCTACAAAAAATATTTCTTCGGCGACTTCCTCCCAACAGATTTCTGGCCCAAACTCTGAGAGTAAATAAAAATTGCAGGAAAAAGTTTCCCAATATATAATCTGTCGTCCGGAGTCGAACTGTTCGTTTAGTCACTCATGTATGAAATTAACACACACAACATAGGTGGTGTGAGGAGCTAAGTCGTATTCCTGACAAGGGTTGTAATGACCTATTATGTATGCAATTTTGAAAGGCTATGTAGTGATACATTTACAGAAAGTATCAAACATTATCAGCATGCTTCGCCATCCCTACAGCAAATCGATGAATGGGAGTTGTTTCTTGGCAACGACGGATAACGAATCTGCGATTCTGCCACAGTAATCAGTTGCTTATGTAACTCCAGTCCATTCATGTAACTGACTAACTAACACAGAAAAAAGAAGTTTTATGATTTGAGAAATATAAGATGAGGAACTTGAATTTTTATGGTGATGCATAGTAAACATGACAATCTCTATTGTGGTGTATGAAAGTAATTCCATGTTTCAAAATGTTAAGAACAATTCAAAGGCTGTTTAAGAAAATTTCAATCTTCTGAGGCGCTGCTGGCAGTGAAATGTAAATGAAAAATGGATTTAGTTTCAGTTTTATTTTCAACTAATAAATAAATAAGAACGAAAAATCATTGCGATCACAAAATTTTAATTCAATAACATTTATATTTGCATAGGATCCAAGCCTGAACGTTTAGTAATAAAAGTCTTTGCAATTTTATGGGCATTTGTCACAACCGTGCCGATAGTATTAACCAAAGTATTCATATATAGGCCGCAATTAAGAGCGACTGCATAACCTTGAATCACTTCGCCAGCATTTGGGCCTATAAAATGAATGCCCAAAACCAACTGATTTTCTTGTTTGGTTATGATTTTGATGTAACAGAATTCGTTCACCTTTTCTGGCAGAGAAAACTCTAAAGGACTGTAATGAGAGTGATAGACTTCTATGTTGTCGTTGCCATATTTTTGCTTCGCAAATTCTTCAGTCATGCCCACATAACAATACTCCAATGGAGTATACATACATACGGGAATATTTTCATAATTTATGACTTCTGTTGAATTACCGAAAAGTCTTCGAGCAAGATATTGGCCAGCCTTAACAGCTACGGGTGATAATTGCGGACGTCCTTTGGTGACATCACCAACAGCATAAATATTGTCTATATTTGTGCAGTCCATCTTATCCACTACAATGTTGTCATTTTCTATAAGCAAATTGATTGCTTTTACGTTCAGGTCTTCCAAAGGGGCCTTACGACCAATGGCCCACACAACGGTATCATATATTTGTGAGTGTGTAGTTTGGGTTTTACAATTTTGGTATGTTACTTTTAAGCTGCCAGTGGCTAATTCCTCGACTTTAAGAACTTTATATGGTATTATAAATTTAACGCCTCGCTCTTTTAATGAGTCTGTTATTATTAGAGCCATCTGTTCATCGACATCTCTTAGAACCGTGTCACGTACCATAACTGTAACGTCGAATCCCAATACACGTAAAATTGCAGCACATTCTGTGGTTACATAGCCGGCTCCCACAATCAGGGTTTTGCCAGGAGGCTTTGACAAATTAAATAAATCATCACTTGTAATGCCATATTCTCGGTCTCCCGGTATACCTGGATAAATGGGTCTTCAGCCAATGGCTATGACAATGTATTGTGCTGTTATATGCATCTCTTGGCCATCCTTGGTTTTCACTAAGATTGTATGCTCATCGACAAATGAAGCCATACCGTTAAAATATGAAATTTTTCGAAGACGCAAATCCACTTTTGTCACCGAGATTGTCGATTTGATATGATTCTGAATTTCGGTTATCAACTGTGACAAACTTAATATAATATCCTCCTCGTTTGGTATCTTCCAACCATAAAATGTGGCATCGTGTCATCACTCAAAAGGGCCGCTGTATGCATCAGTTTTTTAGGTATGCAACCGACATTGATACAGGCACCACCAAGACCCCAGCTATTACCTTTAGGCGTTGGCTTAACATAATCCACACATGCGACTTTAGCACCCAATGTATTGGCCTCCTTGGCACAAGACAGTCCTCCCGAACCGCCACCAATAACAATAAGATCAAAATCGAATTCCTTTTTAACGGACATTGTGGAAAATACGAAAGTTTTTGTTTTTTGACAATATTTTTTTATATTTTTCTGTATTCGAATTTTATTTTGTACAACAATACAGAAAACACAATAGGAACATAAGTGTAAAATTGTAGAGTGTGACGTATAAAATGAATTAATTTCGGTAAATCGTAAATTCTTTTATGCTTTCCCCTTGAAATGTCTTTAATTAAGTATAATGGACAGTAAATTCCTTTTCTGCAAAAACTTAAAGCATGTTGAAGTTCGTAATGTTTGGTTTTGGCAGCATCTGTGTTTTCATAGATTCGGTTAGGTTAGGTTGGAGTGATTGCTTTGATACCTAAGCTCACTTGAGCACGCATAGCGGCCTGTTCTGATTCTGTTTTCGTAACTTAGCAGACAATTTAATCAATATTATAAATATAATCGTACATACAATATTACTTCTACTTTTTTTTAATTTAAATTTAATATTTAAATCACATTCAGTTTTAACCCCTCAATCAAAGGTCAGTCGAACATAAAAATAATGATAAAATTTTATTATGATTGGTTTGAAAAAAATCCTTCGCATCAAATAAATTGTATGGCCTGTAAGCAATATTTTAACATATTCGACAAACATTTGTATATAAAATGTGACCATAGCATATAAAAGGGGAGAATAAGTATAACAAGAGAGAGGGAGAGAGAGAGTGTGTGTGTCTATTATACAAAATGAAATAATTTGACCTCTGGCTTCAACCTCAAATTGAACATGAATAATAGACGGAATACTGAAATGTTCAATGAAAAAGGAATTCCTATTTTCCTCCCCTTTATAAATACGTTCAATATTTCAATTTTATTTTCTATATTTGTTTTGGGACAAGATATCAAACTAGAAAGCACAAAACAATATATTGGGTTGTTCGGAAAGTAATTTCGTTTTTTCCCAACTGAGGATTTAATTGTATTTTTTTTGCACCCAACTTCCTACCAACGACGTATAATTTTTATATGCTTTGAGAGCTCATATAGCAAGGCTTGTATGTGAAAAATTTCAATTAACACTACGCATTAGTTTTTGGTTGGTACTCTTTTAAATATACAGAAAGGGTAAAAATGCTGTTCAAGCCAGAAATAAATTGACCGATGTGTATGGAGAAAGTATTTCGATCCGGAAAGTATTTTCGATGCGAACCGGCGAATAACAAAACGTGAGATTGTATTAAGGTTAAATTTATTAAATTCAATATAATTTAACTGAAAAACTGTCTTTCATTTTTACAAAAAAAACGAAATTACTTTCCGAACAACCCAATATATTGTAAGGCCTTAAATTTATAGAGAGTTTGTAAGAGAAAGAGAAACTTTTTTAAACGTACATTTTTTAAATTCTATCATTTTTGCCAAACTATTTTTTATTTCATTTAAAATTGGACATACTTTTCCTATTTTATGTTTTATATGAGATATAAGAACCTAGTGAATAAGCAAAGAGTTGTATGGAGTTTGCTTACTAATCCACCCGAAAACACACCCCTCTTGATGGTGCATACAGAATGCTCTTCAGATATGAGGCCTAGGAATTCATACATACATATATAATTGGTTATTACAACCTTTCAGTTAGTATTTTGACCGAGTTTTTCACACCACTTATGTTGTGTGTGTTCACCATATACGCGAATGGCGAAACCTACAGCTTAATGTCGAGTCTGATCGACATATATCTTGAGAAATTTTTCATGGCAATTTTTTTACTCTCCGAGTATTGGCCAGAAATCTGCTGAGAGGAAGTAGCCTAAGAATTTTTTTTTATATTTCGTTTCGTTTGAGATGTCTGACCTGAGGTTTACCGCGGCCTACTGTCTAATAAGCCAACACTTTACCCACTAGACTACGAACTACCGCAGAATATAATCGCAGTTGCTTACATAATGACATAGAATTTAATAGAAAATGAAAACAAAATTAAGTTACTTGAGATACAAACTGCGATGCTCTGATAAGCTTTACAATGGAATTTTTTAAATATTCTAAAAAACAAAAATATTTAGTTTTGCTACATAAATTGTTTGAATTTGTAACAGTTTTAGCAATTGTTTCGAATGAGAGAAAAATCTCCATTACGAGTCAGACTTCCAAAAGAAATTGCAAAATAAAAAGAAAAAAAAAATTTCAATCATTGTATTCCTTATGGAGTCTAAGATTGAAATGAAACTATAAACTAAGCTTTAGCAATCAGTTCAGTGTGAAAAAATTGTGGAACAAACGAATTATCTGAAAACAAGCTTGTCTATTGATATGATATCTTTAATATTTTCAAAACTTTTGTGAGATACATTGTGACAGATTTGCGAAGAAATGGTTGAAGCCACAGGTCGAAACGAAATATGAAATATATTACTTCTGTGACTTACTCTCACCAGTTTTTTTTTTATCAAAAACTCTGAGAGTAAATAAAATTGCCATGAAAAAGTTTTTCAAAAATTTGTCTTTCTGAATCGACTTTAAACTGTACGTTCCGCCACTCATGTATAAAATAAACACACACAACATAAGTGGTGAGAGAAGCTAAATCCCAATAATGACTGAAGGATTGTAATGACCAATTATGTATGTATATTTGGTCTTGGATTTTATGTGTGTTGGTACCACGTACCTGTTCATGCAGAAATGGTTTTCATGGATGAAGCTAATTTTTCAATAAAAACTAGGCACAGTTTCCAACTGCTTCAGAGGCCATTCACAAACATGCTAACACAAATGCTCCGTGGTCATTTGTGATAACAGGCTAAATAAAAGACAACTAATTCGATAACGTTCCTATTGGAAGAAATTATATTACTAAGAGAGAACCCCTCCTTCGTATCATGTCCAATAAGCAGTACATATGCATCTAAAATAAAAGCAAATATAGAAGAGCACGATTGTCTACTTGGTTCCTTTTCTTTGCAATTTCTAAAGCAATACAATTGGCCAATTCACACGACTTGTATCGTGTATGTTGTATTGAATACACTTGGTTGTTTGTGAACGCTCAATGCTATGCTGTGTTGTGTATGTCGTATTCTTCTTCATAATTTTTGGCATTCAAACAATTTAATAGCACGAAACCAACCCAACTTATTAAAAACATATGAAAACATATACACATTTTTTTCATTCACACAATTTGATAGCACGAAACCAATACAACTTTTAGAAACATATAAAGAAAATGTGTATAAGTGACCAAATGTTTTTATTTCCGGTTTGTATCGTAATTTTTATTTCAGGCGGCGTTGACAATGAAAATAAGAAAAACTAAAAATTTTAAAATTAATTTGTTTGTGGCATTCACGTACGCATGTATCAATGCATTAGGAAGATTGTAGTTGGGTTTTGCACGTACATATGTATCCATTTTAGTTTATTTAAAGGAAGTAGATTTTAAGGTAAACTTCACTAGAAATGTAAGAAATGTTTTGTTTCGTACTAAAAATCTGTATTTTTTTTAGCAACAGTTACTTCAAAATCTAATTTGATGTTTGAACATTAAATTCCTTTATTTTTTTATGAATCTAAACTTTTTTTAAAAATTTGCCTGCATGAATCAACGAATGATTGCATTTCATGTGATTTCTTAATAATATGCTCTACAACATCTTTTAATAGAGCCGTATCTGATACAATTACAATTGAGCCAATTGAGCCAAAGTAGTTTTTATTCTTTTGAAATAAAGTAATAAAAACCCCCCGTCAATCTAGAATGTTGAAAAGATTCAAATGCGATAAAAAAATAATCCAATTTTTTTGCTCACTACGGCGTACGCAATGAATGCAAGTTTATTGTAATTGATGTTGGGCAAGCACGAATTTAAAGAACGCTACATAACGATTGACTAAAGGAGATTTGAAGGTGTCTTGTGAAAGTAAGATAAATTCAATCCAATATGCCTGTAAAAATAAGAATAAAAGAACAAGGTTTACTTAATTTAAAAATGGCACCCCCAAAATAAAGATGCCGAAAGGAAATTTGTCGACCACGGGGTATATCTCTGTAATATTAGTGCTACAATATGTGTAGTAAATGTGTTATATCGGTAAAGATGCATTTTAATAAACTACATGGAGGATATTGCATAGCATACCAGATTATATCAATTTGCATAATAAAAGGAAAATATTTTTATGCAATTGTCTGTCTTCATATGCGAATAGAATGTTTTCTTTTCAAGTTGTGCAGAAAAACTAAAAACTTTATTCCGTTGAATGTGTGTATCAATGCATAAGAATAAAATATTGTTGATGATACATTCCATAGACATGATGGAAGAAAAAATAAATACAGTGGCATAGATTGTGTAAAAATTATCATTTTTTAAGAAAATTTAACTAAATATTAAAAAAGTATGAATTGAAAAACAAAGCTTAGTAAATTTGATTGCATTATTTTTGTTCACAGGGATTTTAAATGTTTTTCATGTTCTTCAATGTTTCATGCCTACTGTCGTTTTCATTTCTTAACTACCTATCCCTTGAATGGATAGAGGAAAATACTATTTTCACTTGAAATTGAAAACAGCAGTTGCACATATTTTCTGTGTAACATACACACGTTCTTCCTTATTGTGCTTTATTCAAATTCGCAGAACTATTTAAATGTTTGTTGCCACAGTGAAAGGCCACACAAATAGTTTATTTAGATTCTCTACAGTCTGGTTAATATTTTCTTCATATTTTCGTAACACTGAACCAGAAGTATAGTCATAAAAACATAAATTTTATTGGTTAATCCATCTAAATGTATACTCCACCAAATTTTACCTTGTATAAGAAGCTAATTAACGATCTTTTGGATATTGTAAAATATGTACAGATTTTCTTAAACATATGCCACCAGATTATAGCTTTTTGTCATTATTGGATCCGATTCAATTGTTCTAAAAGTTTTTTTTTTGGCTGCCTTTATATCGTATCTTCCAACAGGGCTCTTTAACTTTGATAGTTGATAATGTCATCTTGTTGAAGCTACTTATGGGTGGTTTGGGTAGTGTGCTAGACTATTAGCGTAAGGGTCGTTGGTTCGATTTCCACCAGAGACTCTGGCCTTTGACACTACACCGAGCAGCATAGGAATTCTGTTTGACCCCAATTTTCATCGAAAAATTATCCGCCGCAATGAGGCTCAATTCTAAAAGAATTGGGTACGTGAACAAGCAAAATTGACGAATTTGGGATAATATCAACCCATGTAAGATTCACGAGCATCAAATGCATCCCGATTAGTGTGGATTTTGGGCTGGCGGGGTTGTTGGTCCATAATTCTCTGAGACAGATATTGGCCAGGCCGTCATAGCCAATGGCGAGTACTATAGGCCGATGATTAGCAACTTTTTTGCCCTGAAGTGTATGATCTGGACTCCAAGAGAATGGGGCTCATGTCATGTTAGATATTTCGCATGAGCGATTTTAGTGCAGGGTCATCTCAAGTCGAGGTGATGTGAACTGGTCCACGAGAACGTGCGATTGGACCCCGTTAGAGTTTTTCTAATGGGTTGGTCTTAGGTTTTGTTGTCATCGTAGTATGGTAGGTAGTATGTTGGCTTCTTAGACGTGAGGCCACGGTTCAAACCTCCAGTCAGACATCTCCAACAAAACTTATATGAAAAATATTTCTTCGGCGACTTCCTCTCAGCAGATTTCAGGCAAAAACTCTGTGTGTAAATAAAAGTGCCATGAAAAAGTTTCTCAAAAATATGTCGTTCAGAATAGACTTTTAACAGTAGGCCCCGCCACTTATGGATAAAATTAACACACACAAGACAAATAGGGGGAGAAGCTAGATCGTAATCCTGACTTAAGGGTTGTAATGACCGTTTATGTATGTATGGTCTTAGGACGCAGATATATGTGTGAATAATCCAAAGCGATCCTGCAGCCAACATAACCTATAACTCAAAAAATTTGTCCCCAAACTACAGGGAATTTCGCTACCCCTGCATTAACCTGTTAGTACCTTATTTTTTATGAATGTGATTAAAATTATCAAAGTTGAGAACAGTATGAATACCCACTATTTTTTGCAACATCTAGAGTTGAACAATCTGGTCAGTAGCAGGTAATACGGTTACTATAGGGTTTGCTATAAAGATATCTCTTCTAATTGATTGAATCGTATAGCGATTAGGGGTGAGTAAGCTTGTATGTGTTATTCAGACATTTTACACGTATCAATGTGCTTTTTTTCAGATGGCAGCAATATAATCATTTAATAGCTGTTCGTCTACACGCAAGTTAAGTCTTTAAAAGACTGACACAAAAGCGGTTAATATCAACAACTTGTTTAAATCTGTTTTATATTCAAGATCTGAATGAGGGCTCGTGTAAATAAAATATATGACTTATAAGTGTTACAGTACACTGCTTAAAATCTTTGATATACTGGAGAATCTGAAGCCCTTGCTGCACTTGCCATGAGAACCTATAATGTATGCAGACAGGATTGGTCGTACATGGTATATATTTTTCTTCTAAAAAAATTTAAATCTAATGTCCCTTTCTACAACTTATTTTTCTAGTGCCTGTAGAATACTATGTATATAAAAAGCAACCATAGTCTGCAACATTGCCAAAAAATGTCAATCAAAACTATTGTGTACACATCCTGTAATAATCTGGAATGACGGTGGTAAACTTATTGCATGTTGAAAAGCGTTTCAATGCAATCGATATATTCTTATCGAATTTTTTCGATTTTTCTATGTAAGCTGTTTTGTACGTTAATGGCACAAAAAAGAAAAAAAAGAAAATAAAAAGAATTTAGAAAATACCACATGCCATTGCATTTTTAAACACATTCAATACGATAACGATTGATGTGAACTGATAGTGGTAAAATGCAATTGATAGAGTCTTTCGGCATACGGTGTTAATTTTACAAAAATTATAAAAAAACATATTTTTCTGTTTTTTTAATCATTTTAGATTTACTTTACCCAGTAAATTCTTGTTGTTATCTCAATAAATGTAATATTTACAAACATAATTACAAATAGAAACATTTTAGATTTAGTTTATCCAGTAAATTCTTGTTGTAATCTCAATAGATGTAATATTTACAAACATAATATTCATCACACACCCGTAAATAGAACATATGCTGGCTATAAAACGCAGCGAATTTCGACAAGAGGAAATATTTTTTGCAAGACCCTGTTTTATATTTGCTTTTCAATTGTCCTTTTTTGTTTCGATAAATTGAAGCAGTTTTCATTGATTTTGAATATGCTGAAGGAATTGAAAAAAATAATTAACTTTTCACTGTTATCGATAACCAATTGCTTAAAATCTTAACAATTTTGTGAAATTATTGTTATCTCCTCATCATGGTTAAATTAAACAAAAAATTGAATGTAAAAGTAGTTTTTTTTGGTTTTTGCAGTTTTAACACAAGGTAATATATATGTATATATATGTTTACTGTTTATATTTGTATCGAATAAAAAGAGAGTAAGCCTTTTATCGTGTAAGTGTAAATAACTTTACTTTCTTTCGTTTGAAACATTTTGTATTAAAAATTATGCTCAAATAAAATTTAACGTTTTCAAAAGGCAAAAATAAATAGTCTTTTGTATCAGGTCGTACAACAGGGACTATCGAACTTAACAGATGATAAGGACATCTTTTTGAAGCTACATCTGTTTAATTAATTTTCATTTGTTCAAACTGTTTTGCCAAATCATCATAGATAGATACGGCAACACGTGTCTATAACAAAATGGGTATTCTGTTTGCTATTCGTTTATTTTACCTTCGCCATAATCGTCCTAGCGAAAATATACCCACACGTCGATGAAAAGCAAGGTTAACCGAATACATTAACGTTCTCCAAATTTGGTCTGTTACAGACCACAATTTTTGCGTTGTTATTTGGACTTGCCCAGTCACTTAATTGACCCTGGAACTAAAGATAAATGACGACAGACGTATGTTCGCTGCTCCAGACAGTTGACTCTAATTTTCATCGAAAGAAACATCCTCAGCAATAAGGCCCACCACCGGGTGAATGAGCATGTTTGCAAACAAAATTAAAGATTTTGTGCCATACCAATCCACATGAATTCAATCATCAAGGTATGATGTGGACCATTGGCCCATATTTTTAAGTACAACTTTGATTAAGACTGTCCCTGTTAACGATGAACATTATAGGTTGGTGATTACCAACTTTTTCTGGCCTAAATTGGATTATCTGGAAACCTACGGCAAATGTTTTCAAAAGGCCATATTGCTCGTGCCATATTGAATATTCTATACGAGCGATTTGGAGGCGTGGTCATGTGGAAGTGATGTGAACAGGGTACCTAGATCGTGTGATTTGATCCCAATTAGACTATGTCTTGAGAGGTTTCTTTTAACTTGCAGGTGCCTGCAAATAAACCACAAACCACAGCGGTCCGCACAACCATCGGTTAAATTCAGACTGATTTAGGCGGATATTTGAACGATGTTATATTCCACACATAATGGCATCAGCAGGTCTTTCAAATGAATAAAAAATTTCAAGGATATCTCACACATACTTTGTTTTATTTGGATTTAAAGATAGAGAGCATAGGCAAATTTATTATAATCGAAAATGAGCTCAGGAGTATATAATGAACACAATGGTTTTATTTTTCAATGCACAATACAATTTTCATAAAATTTTAATTTCATCATAACATTTCATTAAAAGTACCAAAACCCAAAATTTAATTTTTTTTATTAATCAGCAAATCTATACTCATTGATTTCGAAAATCACATTAAAGAAAAAGAAGGAAAAAAGATAACAAATGTATTTTGAAATAATTTTAAATTTCCGTTTTCATTTGTTTATAACTAACACCCATAATACTCATCTCCTGATGTCGCATTACCTCCCATAGCACACTTACTTGTTTGAACCCTTCGAAATTGTTCAACATTCCTGTGTGATTGTGTATGAAAATAAAAAAACAACAAGAAATTCTATTCCACGAATATATGTCATCAATATTGACGATAACCGTTTGTTGTTTCGCTTAAAAAAACGGATGTTTTCCCATTATGTTTTGGAAATAGAAATCATAACAAACGGAAATTATTGCAAATGAAAAACAAAAAAATTTTTTGGAAAAAAATTTGTAAAATTTGTTGAATTTTTTTGTTAGCAATTCAACAAAGTTAAAATTGTTATTTTTTATGGCAAAAAAGAAGAAAAACATCAGAATAAAAATATGAAAATTGAATAAATTTAAAATATTGTGATATTAATATTTTATTGTTTTAATTACATTTTGTCAAATGATTTTAAATTTAAGGTTATTTATCTGGGATTGCTTCACACTTACGGAAAAATAAAACTTGAGTGTCTAACAAAAATTTCTAAACGGAATCACTGATAATATTAAAAAATTTCTTTTCAGATTTTGATGCGGTCCTAGTGAAAAATTATAGAAATGTTTAGATTGTGTACTTTGTCCAAAATATTAGAAAATTTACTCACTTAAATTTTGAAGACAATCGCCATTTGATTTGGCGTTTCATTAAGATAAGAGTGAAACTCACTGTTGTGTTGCTGCAATAGATACAATACAGTGTTCAAATGCACTGAGACACTGTATAATCGTTTCATGATTAATAATTTAGAATTTCTAAATCCATAAACTCTCACTCTATTATTTAAATAAATTGCCACTGTGTTGTGTGTCTGGCTGTATAGTGGTTCGATTCCAACCAGGCACTCTGGTCTGTTACATCACACCAAACATATCAGTCTAAGTCACTCCACTCGCAATAATTAAAATATAATTAAAATTTTGTTGTAATTGCTAGATAAACAAGTAAGTAAACAAATAAATAAATGAATATATGAACTGTATTATTATATTTTTTATAATTTCAATTAAATATGAATAAACAATTAATTACAAATAAAAAATATGTATTCGATATACGTCGCAGATGTTAATGTGTTTGTATATCCTGAAAAGAATATTAAAATATAAATATAAATAAAAATAAACAAATTGATACAGTTTAAACCATATGATTACTTAAAATAAACATGCAAATATGAAAACAGTAGGCTGAATGTGATTCATTGCATGTTTGATAAAGGCTTGGAGGGGCGCTGTGTTCTAAGGTTCAATCAATTAAATTGGATAGCCTCGGTGGCCAGTTAACATTACATCAGCGTGAAATGACCACGTCATCAAATCTCTCCTTAAGAATATCCAACGAAGCATGACTACTAAGCCAATAAGCGCCACGGTTTCAGGACACGTGTTTTCAACAGGACGGCGCTATATGCCGCCCAGCTCATTCAATATTCTGCACGAGCGTTTAGAGGGTGTGATCTGAACAAAACACTTAGATCGAAGGACTTAAATACATTTTTCTTGCGGGGCGTTCTTAAATCACAGCTGTACGCGAATAAACCAAATATCACAGCAGTCCTTGAAGACAAAATAACCCCTATCATCGGTCAAATTAAAAAGTGTTTTATTTAAATTTAAAGATACATATCGACGCCTCCGTTGTATAGTATTCTAAGTCGAACAAGTGTGTTTTGAGTTATGAGCTCTTAAACTTTTCACGCGATATACGACTATATGTGTATTCTAAGTAGATATTTCCCTATAACTTCGAAACGGATCGGCCGTCTTAACCAAATTTAGACAGTATTTAAGTTAGAGATCGTAGAATTTAAAAATGCAAGAACATTAAAAACGTTCTACGTACACTTAAAACGTTATAGAATGGAGGCATCGATATATTCGTTTAGTTAGGATTACGACCTAGCTTCTCACACCACTTATGTTGTGTGTGTTAATTTTATACATGAGTGTGGAATCGACTGTAAACGACAGATTTTTGATAAACTTTTCATGGCAATTTAATTTGCTCTCAGAGTTTTTGCCAGAAATTAGCTGAGAGGAAGTCGCCGAAGAAATATTTTCTCATATTTCGTTTTGTTGGAGATGTCTAAACTGAGATTTGAACTGTTTCCTTACATCTAATAAGCCAACAGTACTAACTACGGCGTATATTAGGCTCAGATCGTGAGATTCAAATAAGTTTTTCTTACTGGGTGTTCTTAAATCGCAGGTGAACGCAAATAAGCAATAAACCTCAGCAGTCCTTAAAGCCAAAATAAATCATATCATCGGTCAAACTTAAATGTGTTTTATTTAAAGCTAGGAAACTTGGATTAATGAAAGAGCCGATAGAAAAAAGAAGAGAGATTCGTATGCCATACATTTTCAGAACAAATAATCAACTCTTTCACAACATGCAACTATGGAATGTCGGATGGTTTCTGTCTGTGGTTGCTAAAGTGTGATGTAGACGATGTCTCCGTGGTATAGTAGGTAGTATGGTGGCTTATAAGACGTGAGTTCTCAGTTCAAACTCCAGGTCAGACATATAAAATAGGTCAATTAGAACCATTTAGTCAGAGTCGAAAGTCGAACTTCGAACGACAGATTTTTAAGAAACTTCTCATAGGTATTTTATTAACTCTTAGAGTTTTTTGCATGCAAACTTTTCATGGTAATTTTATTTACTCTTAGAGTTTTTACCAGAATATTACTGAGAGTATAGTCGCCGAAGATATATTTGTTCATATTTCGATTTGTTGGAGATGTTTGACCTGTCGTTTGAACCGTGATCTCACGTGTAATAAGCCAATACACTATCGATTCGAAAATATTTATAAACAATATACACACGTATATTTAATTGTATTTATTGTATTGCATTAGTTTTGCTTTTAGTTCAGTGTTACAGTAAAAAAGTTTCTTTTTGTTTAACACTTAGGTATCCCTACACTTTGCTCCTCATGATGCCTACGTCTTTTCAAACTTAGTAGAAGTGTTATCATTTTATTAAAATTCTCCATAGAGTTGAACTGAAAACTTCGTCTTTATTCTAGTTTTTCAATATTGGTTGTTTTATTATACGATTTGCATATTTTGGGTCATCTATCGTCTAAAAGTATCATTTCAATGATAAATCACCTGAGAATTTTCATTTAAGCAATTTGACAGTTGATCAAAAACTTTCTTGGCATGAAAGCAAATCTTTTTATATTTGAAAACCATTTTATTCTGAGGCTATATTAAACTGGTATTCAATTGTTATTTATTTGAATGCCTTTTCTATTCTATTCTACTATTATTTATAGTAGTAATTAAATTGATAAATTGATTATGAATTCATTTTGAATTTAAAAAATAAATTCAAATACTTCTAGAAATGTTTATCTGCAATTGTTGGAAGAAAACAATTATTAAAGGAAATCGTTTTAAGTTTTGTTTTGACATACGTTTTGCCTATTGTTTTGACTGCATTGCAGTCCTGGGTAATAATTAGTTTTCGAATCTTCCTCTTCTTAAGTAAATATGTTAGCAAAGTTGAAAGAAGTTAAAATATAAGTTGTCCTGTTTCTATTTCTCTCTCTCTCGTTTTGTGCCAAACGGTAGTATTGAAAAGCTGTGAAACTATGCAAATGCAACTATGTTAAATGCAGAATAAGTTTATAATTAAAATGCAGACATTAGAGAATGGAGAATTAAATGTGCCCAGGTCTGTGGAAAAATGTTGACGAAATAAATATATTTACAATAATTGAATCAAATTTTCTACTTGAGATCAAACAATTTTCCCATAGCCTAGAGCAAGACCGCCTGTGATTAAAACATTTCTGCTTAATAGCATACTTTATTTGACAGGCAATTGCTTCGAACAGAACAGAACGTCTTATAGAGTTAAAGCCAAGTAAAGGCATATGTTCACCACCACATAAATGAAGCAAATAAACTGTGATGGCACTGGTTTGGATTTGATTGGTTTGGGAGGACAGTAGTCAAATACAGATCTGCAAACATAATTTTTAACGCTTATATTCAAAAGGAAAAGGAAGCAATGGTTAGTACTCTGTTAACGTAATGCAAGAATGAAATAGGAAAAATAAGAATAAAGGAATATTGAATTGGATGAGAAGGAAAGTGTTTTTCCATTCAGACAATGATCCTACTTAACACCTAGACTATAGTGATGGCTAAAATCACCGAATAAAAGTTGAAATAAAACATTTTAGTTGCCTGATTTTGCACCCCCGAATTATACATACATACATAATTCGTCATTAAAATCTGTCAGTCAGCATTACGTCCTAGTTTATCATACTATTTATGCTCTGTGTGTTAATTTTATGCATGAGTGACAGGACCTATAGTTTAAAGTCTATTCCGCACCACAGATTTTTGAGAAAATTTTACTCTCGGAGTTTTTGCCTGAAATTTGCTGAGAGGAAGTCCCTGGAAAAATATTTTTTCTTATTTCGTTTTGCTTGAGATGTCTGACCTAGGGTTTGAGCCATGGCCTTACGTTTAATACACCAACACACTATTTACTAGAATAAGCACGAATTATGGATGCATGTCCGAAATAGAGTACATACTCCATGGTAAAAGCTTTGAAGTAGAGTCTGTGTTTAAGATCTATTTTATGGAGCATAATAAAGCCTTGAAAACGCCGAAGTCTAGTGAATAGTGTGTTAGCATATTAGACACAAACCCGTGATTTAAGTTCCATTTTCGACAAACCGAACAAAACGAAATATAAAAAAATATTTCTTCGGCGAAAAGTTCTGGTAAAAGCTCTGAGAGATTAAATAGATAATTATAATATAGAGATAAAAAAGTTTCTCAAAAATCTGACGTTCAGAGTCGACTTTAAACTGTATAAAACTAAACTCCAATACTCATGTATAAAACTAAAACACACACAAAATGTGTGGTGTGAGAATCTTAATCGTAATTCTGACTAAAGGCTTGTAATGAACAAAGCTACAAAACAATGAAACATAGAGATTAGGTTGAGAATTAAAAGACAATTTTTCCAAATATGCAGCATTAACCTTTTATGTGTTTCAAATTTAGGAACGCAGACTGATTGCACGTGGATTATTTCTTACTCATTATAGTGTTTGATAAACTGGTTGATGAACTTTGGACAGGCAGTTGTATTGGTTGCGTAATTCATCAGGGAAAATTAATAATAATAATAATACTGTTCCCATAAAGATCTAATTATTTAATAATTTGTTATAAACTTTAGTTTAATTTAAATAAATCATAATGAAGTAAAGTCAAGCACACTGTAAAAATTGTCAAATATTTAAAAAATAATAGCCGGTATGCAAAACCTAATAAATAATAAATTTTATTCTTATACTTTTTGCTTTTGTCGGACTTCTTTAGTTAGTGAACTTTTATGAAAATAATATTGTTTTTTCTCTTTAGCTGTCATTAGCAAACGAATGAAAAATAAAACATTAAAAAAATTTATAAAATCACCTCGTTTTGAATATTAAAAACAAATAAGAGTTTTTCTTTGAAAAACTTCAGACAAAGATTCCCTTCAAGTGTTCGTCCCTTGAACAGTTGAAAGGAGTTGCAATTAGAGGACAAGTATTCGTAAAGAAGATGGACGTCTAAATAAAAAGAAAATTTAAAAAAGAAAACGTAAAGTAAATATTTCCGTGTAGACAAATATTATTTCTATTTTTTTTTTCTTTTTTACTGGGAGTAAAACAAAAGAAATAAAGACGAATAGAAATTATTTGGATTTGAATAAAAAAGGAATAAAATACTGTGCATGCAGATGAATTTTCCACAAATATTTAAAAAAAATATGTTTGTTTCGGTATCTTTGTATAATTATTAATTTATTTATTTATTTATTTATTTATTTATTTATTTATTTATTTATTTATTACAATACAATTACAAATTATATTCTAATTATATACGAGCGGAGTAACTTGACCATATACTCGGTGTAGTGTCACAAACCAGAGTCTCTGGTGGGAATCGAAACCATGACTCTCACTCTAATAGTATAGCACACTATCCACTAGACTAGTTAAATTAAATTAAATTTAATAATTTGTTATTAAATCTGATGGAATTTGACTTAATTTAGTACAACGTTGTACACATACAGAGCGATTGGATTAAGGTATTGATTATAAAATTAATATTCGAATTCGAAACATTATTAAAAATTGGTTGTCTTCCTCAGTATTATAACCAAAACTGCTTATGTTATAATAAATAACTGCCACGTGGTTCCTTTAGATTGTATGGACACGATTACTATATTCGCAATTTATTTAGCAACAACGTTTTCTATTAACATTATGCTAAGAAAAGTTATGGATCCTCTAGTTGCTTAGATATATCACTTTAGTTGCCTAGATATATACGGGAACATGTCACTTTACCGCTCTAATATATGTAATCACCCATTCATCGTTCGAAATTTCTGGGCTTGGTTTTGAACTGCGATCAGGTCTAAAAAGCCAATATCATTAAATTTGTAATTATATTCTAATTAAGAAACAATTACGGTGATAATATGGTTGTTAAGAAGGCAATCGGCCAAGCCAGAAATTTTGATTTATTGGGCAAATGTATTTATATTAAAATTCCTATATAATAATATTAAACAAATATGTTATATAAAATCAGACTATAATTTGTTAATTACAACATACTTTTTAGTAGGACAACTACTGGGATTGAATTACAAGATGAATTAAATTTAGATAACTTAAGCACGTCTGAGGCAAGTTATAGAAAATCTTATAATAAAATGGCAAAACTTCTAGATTTAGATAGATAGCGTAATCTTCGCTAAAAAATGTAGGTATTCAGTATTGAAAAGTTAAGAAATTTATCATGGCATATTGCCAGACCACTAAATAAATTATGGCGATTTTGGGAGCAGTTTTAACAATGGTTGTGAAGAGTTAGGAGATAAGGGACTTGAAGACGAACAGGATTATTAACCCCTGGTCAAGACATCTCCAACAAAACGAAATATGAAACAATATTTCTTCGGTGACTTCCTTTTCAGCAGATTTCTGGCAAAATACTCTGGAAGTAAATAAAATTGCCATGAAAATTTTCTCAAAAAAATCTAACGTTCGGAGTCGACTGTAAACTGTAGGTCCCGCCACTCATACATAAAATTGACACACTCACTATAAGTGAAGTGAGAAGTTAAGTTTGAATATTGAATACGAACGAATACGAAAAAGTTTTTATCACTTTTTTACAAACTTTAAAAAGTCAAGTGGTTTCAAATTTTCCGCTACTAATACATCCAGGAAGTCACTTGATCAGAAATCAGCAATGAGAATTCAAAAAGATGAGTAGATTCGAATCATTCTCATAATTTCTGATACTTATTTCATACGTTATTTTAATGTCATACTCATACTACTCATATTTAAAGTTTGAAGTACTCGTCGTACTCATACTTAACAATACGCATGATGTTGTTGATTTCGACTCTCTTGTACTCAACATTTATAAGAATCACACTGAAAATTTCCATGAGTAGCGAAAAAATGATTCATTGCTGATCTCTGCTCCTGATACACCAGAGACGATATCATTAGCAATGATCATTATGAGAAAGTCTGGACTACATGTAATATAGAAATTCAGGAAGGGATTCGTTTTAGGCAACGAAAGGTAAAATGAAACTGATACAAAATAAAGAAATGATAGGAAACTCGAGATAATATTTCTTAAAAGAATGCATGAAAATGGTTTGGTGCCAAAATATTAGATGTTAAAGGCATTTTCTTCTAGAAGTCGCCGTAGTCTAGTAGGTAGTGTGTTGGCTTATTAGACGTAAAGCCAGGGTTCGAGTCACAGGCCAGACATCAAAACAAAATAAAAAAAGTATTTCTTCGGCGACTTCCTCTCAGCAGATTTCTGGCAAAAATTTTGATAGTAAATAAAAATTGCCATTAAAAGTTTCTCAAAAATCTATCGTTCGGAGTCGACTTTAAACTGTAAGTCCCGCCACTCATGTATAAAATGGACACACACAACAAAAGTGGTGTGAGAAACGAGGTCGTAATTCTGACTGAAGGGTTGTAATGACCAATTATGTATGTATGTATGTAAAGGTATTTTCACTATCACGCATATAGATGGATGACTAAGCGTGAATAAATTTGCGCACAATAAGTTTGGAGATCCAAGTATATTGTTTTGGATGAATAAGCGACAACAAAGACATATTAAGTGTCTCTTGTTTTAGAATTGTTGTGTAGGAGAGAAGTAATAATTATTTAAGAAAGATTGGTGCAGTGGTAGAAGAAGCTATAACTTTCTAACTAACAAACAGCAGCATTTGTTTGTATATGTATATATTGTTCATACTTCTCTTTGGTAACTCTGCTTTTGGCTAACAAACAAAACAATTATAAAACGTATGCTTGAATAACTAAAATACTTTATTTTTATTCGTTTTTGCTTTTGTGCATAGTTTACAGCGGTTTTTTTGCTTTTATTTTTATAGTCTGCAGAATATTTTGTTCAATTGTATGATAAGTAGATTCGAACTGATGTTCACTTAGACTGGTACAGTATTAAAGAGACACAAACTCCTAATTTTTTTTAAGTTTATGAAATTTGGTTCGACTCTTTATATCGTCGTCGAAAATCCAAAAGTACGTATTATCCAAAAAAATTAAAATCGAATTTTTGATTGAGAATGATTCGTAAGGTTATCTAACATATCTCTACCAATTTTTAGATTTTTGCTACAAAAAATAACGTTTTTATATTAATAATTCAAAATATAAAAAATATATAATAAATAAATATAAAAAATACTTCATAAATTGAAACAATTGATAGAATATGGAATTAAAACAGAACAATTAAACTATTCCATATTCCATCAATTGTTTCTATATATGAAGTATTTTTTTTTAATAACGTGTTTTGCTTCTCCTGTAAAATTAGAAAAATTGATATTACGTACGTTTGGATTTTCGACGACGATATGTAAATTATAAATGTATTCTAATCAAGGAGATTATGTTTAAATTTTAATGCTTGCTCTGTCGAGAGCCGACATTAGATATCTCCATACATTCATGATTACGTTGAACTATTTGAGAAGTGCTGATGCCCTAGGTTGTGTGTTTGTGGTTGTGGCTTTTGCTTCCTCCATAACCTAGCTCTTCGCCTTTTCTATTTTTCCTATCTCTTTTACGATCCTCTCTTCTAGGACGTATTTACAATGAGTCATTATGGCTGTTGTACTTGTCCCAGTGATAAGCACACGTTCTCAAACGTAACCCAATCTAGCTTAACCTAGTACACATGTACATACTTTAAGTGTTTCTATTATTAGAACAAAAATGTTCAAGTTATTTGAACCCTTTTGTTTCAATTTAATTACAATAATAGCCTTTTAATATAACTTTTAATTATAACCCACATTCCTTTATTTTTGAACAAGGCCATCGTTTGTACCAATTAAAGCAAAATACAATAATTTTTTTTTGTTTTGTTAATAAAATGAAAACCAGTAATTCTGATTAAAACGTTTTTATTTTTTCTGTTTCGTTTGTTAGTAAAAAATGTGAATGCCTATGTTTACCTGAAATGTTTTACTTAATTAAGTGCTCTTATGCGTATGAGTTATATTAATTTTAATATAAAATTTAATATTTGGTATACGCTTGTGACATATTCCAAAAATTAAACGGTCAATTTGTTTTTAAAGCACTTAGGACAAGCATTTAAAGCAACTAGAAAGAGTTTTCTGAAATTTAATAGTAATTAACAAAACAATTATTATTCAGCTGATATATTCCATTCGTGACATTTAATCGTATTAAATGCTGAAAACAGTTGAAAGTATATCACTTGAATATGGAGAGATATTATGTGAGAGTTTCGGTTATCTATTGAATGAATGAAGTCGCCGTGGTCTAGTAGGTATTGTGTTGGCTTATTAGACTTGAGGCCTAGGTTCAAACCCCAGGTCAGACATCTTCAACTAAACGAAATAGGACAAAAATATTTCTTCGGCGACTGCTATCAGCAGATTTCTGGAAAAATCTCTGAGAGCAAATTAAATCGCCATTAAAAGTTTCTCAAAAATCTGTCGTGAGAAGCTAGGTCGTAATCCTGACTAAAGGGTTGTAATGATCAATTATGTATCTATGTATGTATTGAATGAATGTAAGGTTGTTGTTAACTGTCAGAGATTGCTGAGAGGTTGTATAAATTCCAAATTTCTGCAAAACATAGTTTAACAATATTCGCTGTTTTAAATAAAAAGAATAATTTAATGTCTGTATGTACTATATATAATAATAAGTTCCGGTAGTCTAGTTTGCAGTGTGTTGGTTTATTAAACGGAAGGCAACGGTTCAAACCCCAGGTCAGACATCAAAACGAACATAAGAGAAGATATTAATATGATATGATAAGCTGATCGATATAAGTGTGCTATATACGACCATAAACTTAGTTTTGGACACACGTTTCTTGCTTAATTAGCTTTCCGTAGACAACTACATACATAATTGGTCATTACAACCCTTCAGTCAGGATTACGACCTACTTTCTCACACCACTTATGTTGTGTGTGTTAATTTTATACGTGAGTGGTGGGACCTACAGTTTAAAGTCGACTCCGAACGACAGATTTTTGAGAAACTTTTCATGGTAATTTTATTTACTCTCAGAGTTTTTGCCAGAAATCTGCTGAGAGGAAGACCGCCGAAAAAATACTTTTTGTATTTTATTTTGATGTCTGGCCTGGGGCTCAAACCCTGGCTTTTCGTCTAATAAGCCAACACACTACCTACTAGACCACGGCGACATTCCGTAGACAACTATAATATTCAAAATTTTTTAGTCGATCGACTTCGAAATGTCCAATTTTCCATGATTCTGGAGCATAGGTAGGTAGGTAGGTATAAGAGGCCGTCTTCACAAATGCATTGGATGGACACACTTAGGCCCCATGTGGCGCATTGTGATTCGCGTTAACTATCCCCTAGTCCTGGAACCACCTAGAGCTTACAATGAAGCGACTCAAACTGCCGACGTCAATGTTCGACAAATCACTGAGATTGATGTAGTAGGCACCAAGATGTCTCTTTCTCCTTTGACATCCTGTAGATGAAGAAACGTAAGTCTTCCTCCTCGTCCTTGCAGCTTCTACATATACAATAAGGACTCAAATGAGTGACTTTTTCGGGATGCATTGGACGCTCTTGGATGTCATTTGGTTGTCATCATCCAAAATATAATAATTTTGTTTATCTACTCACCACTTCATCGAGAAATTGGTTCTATTGCTAAAAATAACTTGTGTGAAAACTTCCATTGTCAACTACTTTTCATTTAGCGAATACACGACGTTGTCTGCCTGGGTTCGAGGGTTAATTGAAATTAGTGTGACTGCAGTCTCACATTACAACTCAAAATTCGTTAAGTTGTAGTCTCACTATCAGGAACAGCGACGATGTGTTTTACTGATCTTGCATTTCGTTGATCGTATAATAGGCACAGTGCGCAGAATGTTGCCAAAACAAAACACTCATTTTAATAAAACTCTTATATTATTTGCACGTGTTGTCGGTAAAACAGTTTGAATAAATGACAACTAATTTGATTGTTGTAGCATCAGCAAGATGGCCATTATTGGAAGATCCAATAGTTATGAACATTCTATGTTTAATGTTAAAAAAGAAAGTACTTTTCGTTTAAGTAGTGTCGCGTGTTTCCAGCTGACATGCTACTATAACATGTCTATCTGATGTCAATAGAATGACAATGACTAGAGAAGTGTTATGACAATAACCAAAGTGATGACAAATGAAAGCTAATGAAAGTGAGTACTACCACTTGAAACTGTAACACAATAATGACAAAACATCGAGAGCAACATTTTGTTAAAAACATGCTATAAATGGATGTTAAACACTTTTCAATTTATACATATTTTAATTGCTATCGACAATTGATATTAAAAAATTGAAAGTCTCGAAAAGACACCGAATAACTTTAGAAATGCACGCTGTCTGGCAAAAATTCTGAGAGTGAATAAAAATTGAAAACAAAAGTTTCCAAAAAATCTGTTTTTTGAAGTTGACTTTAAACTGTAGCTCCCGCCAGACTTGAATAAAATTAACACACACAGCATGAGTGGTGTGAGGTTGTAATCCAGACTGAAGGGTTATAATGATGTATGTATGTACATATATACTTATGTTGTACATATAATAGAAAATAAAATAAAATCTTCTGTTTTGTTTTAGTGAAGACAAACGCTTAATTGTACTCAACAAATATCTGAGAATTGCTTATAACTAAAGAAAATATTTTCTTTATTTCACTGATATTTGTTTAATTCTACTTCAATTCATTTTTGCACCTGATGTTCTTTTCTTAACCTTCAGTATACCAGTTCACCGTTTCATACCTTAAACATTGAAATATATTTCAAAGAAAAAGTTCTTTCTGTAACCATTCTATTGCTTATAAAGGGTGTTTTTTATAGAGGTATAGAACTTTAAGTTGGCATTACTTTTCAAGATGGCGACCGATTTAACAGCTGTCAAGTGATTTATTCTCAGTTTGGTTTGGCAATTCATCATGAATAGACTCACGCCTGAACAACGCTTGCAAATAGTGCAATTTTATTTCGAAAATAATTGTTCTGTGCGGAAAACGCATCGCGCACTACGTCCATTTTATCGTCGACAAAATCGTCCATCAGAGCAGTTAATTCGATTAACCATGGAACGTTTTCGCACCACGTTTACTCTTATTGATAACTCGCATCCCCAGAGACGCTGTACGGTGCGTACAGAAGAAGCTATTGCTGCTGTAGAGCGTAGCATTGAGGAAGACCCGAATGAGTCCATCCGCCATCGAGCACAGGAATTGGATCTGTGTCCATCCACTTTATGGAAGATTTTGCGGAAGGATGTTGGTTGGCGTGTGTTTATGACAGCTTATTATGTTTTTTTGGTATTTGATATTTTATATTTTATTGTTTCATCAAAACTTAAACTCAATTTTAGTATTTAATACATACATAATATTACAACACTGTGAATGTAAATTTTATAACTTTGGTAACTCCTTCACAATGTACAAGAATATTTTTAGTATGAAACAGACAACTGAAAGAACAACACTTGATACCACTAAATTTGAATAAAACTTTATACAACTTATAACTATATAACCAGTGAAATAAATATTTTTATGTTCTATTTTAAACGTCAAAACCTCCGTGTTTAATTTAATTGTGATACAGTCCGCTAAAGAATCGAACATAATTTTGGTCCAATCGACCCAGATACGGTTGTGTAAAGTGAAGTGGAGAACAAATTTATGGATAATTTGTATGATAACAAAAACAATACATACGCGTCGCGCAAACGTGGTAGTTTTTCATATTGCATTTTAAAATTAAAATTCGGAAGCATCAAGTGTATGCATGTTCAAGGGTCTTACATGGGGAAAACCACCCTTAAGAAAATTTAGAGTGATCCTCATAATACGTGTGTCGTACATACATACGGAGCATTTTGTTATACATACAGATTATAACTTACAACATAAGTGTTTATTGTGAAATGCATAAGGCAAAAAATGCCAATCTACATGGAAGGCAAAGAGTTAACATACATGAAATTTCTACATACATGAGATTTCAATAACAAAGTGAAAAGTCCAAAAGACAAAAGATAAAAGACAAGGACAGATCATATACATACATGAATTGGTAAAAGAAGGACAAAAGTAATAAACGAAAACATGTGCATTAGTGGAATAGACAGTGTTGATATGAAGAGCGAGTTGAAAGTTTGAATGTAAGAGCAGTGCATCTGCAACCGAAATTTAATCGACTCATAGTTTGAAAACGTTAAATCAGTGCATTCGAAACTTGAAGTTTACAAGGGTGTGAGATTGCTGATATTGGCAATACCTTTATTTGTGAATTCGCTGAGTATTGATATTGAAAATCGTGAAGTTTTCAAGGTTGTTAGATTTGCTAAATAAATAGTATAAAACCGTTGATTTATGAATTGGCTTAATATTGATATCGATTTAAAGTGCCTGGACTATAGAACACGGTGTGCGTAAGAGTAAAAGAGACTGAATAACATTGAATAACCGGGAATTGACATTTAAGACAAAGGTAACATTTAATTTCGGTGATAATAAAAAAAAAAAACATTTCGGTAATTGTGAACGTGAACTTTTTCAAAATGGAACAATTAAAGAAGAAACGCACACAATTGAAAAAGTCAATCATTAAATTTTATAACTTTATATCTGGCCAAAATGTGAATTACAATGATGCAAAGGTACGTATTGATGAATTTGAAAATGTTTTTATGAAATACAAGGACATTCAGGATGAAATTGATGGCTTATGCGATGAAGATTCTGATATTCAAAGAGAGGATGCATATCGTAATGAAATTGAGGAGATGTATTTTGCTGCGAAATCTATATTTTCATCATTTAGCCAGGAGAGTTTAGATAAAACTATAATTGAGGGAGCTGCTGCAAGTACTCCACAACTGAATAATGATTTGACGGCATTACTGCAAACAATGTCAACAACGTTGACATCGGTCGTTAATCTGCAGTCATCGAGCATGCATGATGCAGGTAATAATAACAATTCGAATATTCGTTTGCCACAGATTGAGATTCCAAATTTTGATGGCAATTTATCAAACTGGATTCGATTCAGGGATTTGTTCAACGCCATGGTTGACACTAGATCAAATTTATCGGACGTAGAGAAACTAGAGTACCTTCAGACGAAACTCAAAGGTGAAGCATCGTTGTTAATCAAGCATTTGACTCCTACGAACAGCAATTATAGAATAGCTTGGGACCTAGTTAAGAAGAAGTACGACAGACCAGATCAGATAAAGGAAACGTATATTAGACTACTGTTGACACAGCCTTCAGTCAAGAATGGCACTTTGTCGGAGATTAGACATTTTTACAACAACACTATTGAGTGCTAATAATGCTCTTTCTGTTTTATATGAGTCTGTGGCTTCATGGGATCCACTATTGCTATTCTTGATAAAGGAGAAGTTGGATCGTGAAACAATTATTCTATGGCATCGTCAGCAGAATGATATTGATAGGCAGTCATTTAAAAAGTTGTTAGATTTTTTGGAGAGTCGTGTAATGGAATTGGAAAGTTTGGAAAGACCTGATCAGTCAACAAAGTTTAAGAAGACTAATAAATTTGTCACAATGACAGCAACAACTCAATCGTGTCCCGTCTGCAAAATGGATCATTTTTTGTTTGCATGCCAACAGTTTAAGGATTTAGACATCGGAAAACGCAAGAATATCGTTTCCAAAAGTGGTTTTTGTTTCAACTGTCTAAAGGAAAAGCATTTTTCTAGGGACTGTAAGTCCAGTTCCTGCTTAACTTGTGGCTTAAAACACAATACATTATTGCATGTTAATACCAACACATCAAAAGGCAACGCCGAACGGTCAAGTGGTGATACTAATGGTTCCTCTTCGATTACGGTAAATTCAAGTCAGCGGTTCACAACAAATCAAACTACACTTCTGCCAACGGCAGTAATTATGGTACGTGATAGGAACAACACATTGCAACCATGCAGAGCTCTTGTAGATACAGGTGCTCAGTCAACGCTTATTTCCGAATCATGTGTTCAGCGGCTTCAGTTGAAAAGATCGTATGATAAGACTGCTTTATGTGGAGTTGGTGGAACTAATACCAGTTACACCAGAGGAAAGGTGCAATTGGAAATTTTTGATAAGGATGTCAACAGAACAATCATAGTTCAGACCTATTGCTTGTCGAATCTAACACAATATATTCCATCACATACAATCGTAAACCGGAAGCTCGAATACTTTCAGAATTTAAAGCTGGCTGATCATGCTTACAATAAACCAAACCGCATTGACATCATTTTAGGAGCTGACGTCTTTCCCCATTGCATTTTAGGTGAAAAGGTATTCCATCCATCAGGTTCCCCGACTGCTCTTAGTACAATATTCGGTTGGGTGATTATGGGAAATGTCAACGGACAACCCGAAAAGTCCATTATGATTGCTCATCTGCATACTGGCCTAGACGAACAACTTCAACGTTTTTGGGAAATTGAAGAATGTGACGTTCAATCAGAACATCTGACTCCGGATGAGGAATGCCACATCATGCAGTATTGAAACCATCAAGTACCACTACCAAATTACGAGTTGTTTTTGATGCGTCCTGCAAAAGTTCAAACAACACCTCATTAAATGATCACCTCCTAGTTGGACCTACAGTACAAAATGATTTGTACTCAATTCTTCTGAATTTTCGAAAACACAAGATAGGTTTTACCGCGGACATCGAGAAGATGTACAGACAGGTGCTCATACATCCAGATGATAGGCCGTATCAAAGTATTTTATGGCGTGAATCACCAAAGGATCTACCCACCACATATCAGCTCAAAACTGTAACGTATGGAACTGCATCGGCCCCATTCCTAGCTACCCGTACATTGATGCAGGTCGCTCTTGATAACGCACATGAATATCCAGAGGAGTCCAACGAAATCATCAACAAATTTTATGTAGACGATTACATGTCTTCCTCACCAGACTTAGCATCGGCTATTTCACGTTACTCAACATTATGCTCAATTTTATCGAAATCGGGTTTCAACCTTCGCAAATGGTCAACAAACTCAGGAGAGTTGTTGGAAAAGATTAATCCTCAAGATCGAGCTTGTTCATCAGAAATGATAATAGATCAGTCGGAAACAGTGAAAACACTAGGACTGCTTTGGAACACATCAACGGATTGTTTTCAATACAGTGTATGTTTTGAACAAGTTGCTGAAATAATCACAAAACGTCGCGTTCTATCGGATATTTCGAGAATTTACGATCCAATTGGCTGGCTATCCCCGGTGTTGATTAAAATGAAAATTTTCATGCAAAAACTTTGGATTAAAGGTGTCAATTGGGATGAAGATCTACCAAGTGATCTGAAAGCTGAATGGTTACAACTTCAACACAATGTCGAGGACATTCAAGACCTACAAATTCCAAGATGGTTTAATTTCAACATACAAAATCGTATTGAACTTCACGGATTTGCAGACTCATCTGAATTGGCTTATTCTGCTGCTATTTATGTTCGTGTCATCAAACCGGATGGATCATCAACGACTAGTCTATTAACATCGAAAACCAGAGTAACCCCGATTCGACAAATAACACTGCCACGCTTGGAACTTTGTGCGGCTCAACTCATGGTGAAAGTTATGGTTAAAGTGAAACAGGCTTTAGAATGGCAGAATGTACCTACATATGGCTGGACTGATTCAACAGTCGTATTAGCATGGTTAAGTGACCATTCACGTCGGTGGAAAACCTTCATTGCAAATAGAACATCTCAAATTATCAACGTAATTCCAGCATGCCATTGGAGTCATATTACATCGAAACAGAATCCTGCAGATCTGGCTACGCGTGGCATCTCTTCATCCGAAATCAGAAACAACAGTTTGTGGTGGCAAGGGCCTCACATTCTGCAGAACTTCACAATGGAAGCTACAACAAAGCCAGCAGCAGTTATCCCACCAGACATTGATTTAGAGGAACGCAAGGTGATCGCAACGGCAACATCCATCAAGCAGACGAGTTTGTTTGACCTATTCTCGAGTTATAACAAGCTACTTCGTGTAACTGCTCTAATCTTACGTTTTGTTGGTAACTGCAAATGCAGGTCTCAACGTCAAACTGGTTTCATCACTACAATGGAACTTCAAAATGCTCACAGAATGCTTGTGAGAAAAGCTCAAGATGAAACATATGCAGCGGAAATTCGTACGTTGACATCAAACAATCAACTTCCCTTTGGAAACAAGCTTGCCAGTCTATCTCCATTTATTGACAACTACGGAAATATGCGAGTAGGTGGTCGTCTTGAAAATGCTTCTATCAGTTACGATCAAATGCACCAATATATTCTACATAGGAACAATCTTCTAACACGACTCATCGTTCAACATTATCACACAAAACATTTGCATGCAGGAAATCGTCAACTGCAGTATCTACTAGGTTTGAAGTATTGGATTCTCGGAGTGTCACAAGTCATCAAAAGAACAATTTACCAATGCACAACATGTATGCGGTTTAGACAAAAGTCATTTCAACAACGTATGGGTGATCTTCCTAGCTGTCGTTTACAACCTGGCTCAACATTCTTATACGTCGGCATCGACTTTGCTGGCCCAATACTTGTACGATCTTGGAAAGGGCGTGGCTCCAAAACATATAAATGTTGGTTCGCAGTATTTGTTTGCTTGAATACGAAAGCAATCCATCTTGAGGCAGTAACAGACCTATCTACTCCTGCATTTCTTGCTTCATTCCGCCGTTTCACCTCTAGACGTGGTAAACCACTTCATGTTTACACAGACAACGGAACCAATTTTGTTGGTTGTAATCGGGAGCTGAAAGAGCTATATGACTTTCTTCACACAAAATACCCATTTATTCAAACCGAAATGTCTAACGAACAGATACAATGGCATTTCACACCTCCGTCCGCTCCAAACTTCGGTGGCATATGGGAGGCGGGTGTCAAATCTGTAAAATTCCACCTGAAACGTGTACTAGGCACCTCATCTACAACGTACGAGGAGTTGAGTACTTTGCTGTGTCAAATTGAATGCTGCCTGAATTCTCGACCATTATGCCTAAAATTCGAAGGAGACATTGACCCTCTGACCCCAGCACATTTTCTGATTCTGCGCTCGATGAAATCAATTCCGGATGAAAATTTGATTGATGTCAACGTTAACCGGCTGAATAGATGGCAATACGTACAAGGCCTTGCACAGAAATTTTGGTCTAAATGGTCTAAGGAGTACCTAACACAACTTCAACAGCGGCCAAAGTGGCGCCAGAAAAATGAGAATCTACAAATCGATGACGTCGTTCTAATTAAGGAGGAAAATCTTCCTCCTACACAATAGCTTATCGGCAGAATAATGAATACTCATCCCGGCAAGGACAACATGGTCCGAGTAGTCACATTAAAGACAGCAAAAGGCGTCCTCAAACGTCCCATCTCGAAGGTCTGCCCGCTTTTTATGGAATGTTGAAAGGGATCCTTTCAAGGTGGGCCGATATGTTTATGACAGCTTATTATGTTTTTTTGGTATTTGATATTTTATATTTTATTGTTTCATCAAAACTTAAACTCAATTTTAGTATTTAATACATACATAATATTACAACACTGTGAATGTAAATTTTATAACTTTGGTAACTCCTTCACAATGTACAAGAATATTTTTAGTATGAAACAGACAACTCAAAGAACAGCACTTGATACCACTAAATTTGAATAAAACTTTATACAACTTATAACTATATAACCAGTGAAATAAATATTTTTATGTTCTATTTTAAACGTCAAAACCTCCGTGTTTAATTTAATTGTGATACAGTCCGCTAAAGAATCGAACAGCGTGCTTACAAAATCCAACTCGTGCAAGATTTGAAGCCAAACGATCATCAAGTAAGGCGTAGATTCGTCGAATGGGCCCAAAACGAGATTACCGTTGTTCCCGATTTTCATAAGCGAATTTTGTTTAGCGATGAAGCGCACTTCTGGTTGAATGGCTACGTCAACAAACAAAACTGCCGCATTTGGAGTGAAGGTAATCCTCAAGTGTATGTGGAAACACCGTTACATCCAGAAAAACTGACTGTTTGGTGCTCCTTATGGGCTGGTGGAATCATTGGTCATCGAAAATTGGACGTCCAGATTAGACTACATCCGCGCCAGCCGTGGTGGTCATATGCCAGAAATCATATTTAAAATGTAATGCCACAAGATTATCTTTCGGATAAATAAAATTCATGTCAATCGAATAATCCATCGTTGTTTTATTGCAACTTAAAGTTCTATACCTCTATAAAAAACACCCTTTACTTTTATTCCCACTTTCATATTGTTTGATTTCCGATTTGATAAAAAATATTTTTAAAAAAATTTGTATGGCATACATACATATCTGCTTTAATATTTTTGTATCTTGCTTTAAGGGAACTTAACCCTTAATTTTCCCAGCCTTGAGAGTATTCGAGAGAAAAGTCCAGCGTAAGATCTTCGGTCCATTGCGAGTTGGCGATGACGGATATTTGTTGCGGGAATTTACGAAAATCGGCGAAGAGGACTACCTTGTATGCGTTGGAAGGACCAAATCGAGGAAGCCTTTTCATCTATTGGTGTGACCAACTGGCGTAGACTATCAAATTTAAATAAAGCAAAGTGGATGTGATATCATCGAAATTTTTTGAGTTCCTTTGAAAGTCCTATTCATATCATTACGTGTGGAATAAAATAGCGTTCATATGCCCACCATGGCCTCTGTAGGTGGAGCACAACCGAAAGGATTAATTGTTCATGATTCTGACTCACAAACCAGGCTGAATTTGGCAGATGGCATGGCTTATGTTTGCTTTAAGGACATATATACACTTGCGACTTCAGAAAAAGCCTTTATAGAAAGTCTAATGGGGTTAAATTGCATGAACTCTATGGCCAGTTCACATCACCTACATGTGATAAGACCTTGCCTTCATCTTGGCTCGTGTAGAATATGAAATGTAGCATGAGCTCTGTGGCACCTAGAGCCGCACCGGACCTATCTTCTCTCACCAGTTACGTAGAGTGTGCTTATTTAGTCCATAAGTGGCGACACCTGCCAGATTTTTGATAACTTTTCATGGCAATCTTATTTACTCTCAGAGTTTTTACCAGCAATCACTTAGAGAGGAAGTCGCCGGAGAAATATTTTTTTTTATATGTTAGAGTAGCCTTTTGACATCACAATAGGATTAACCTGTGGTCTAAGAAAGACCATACCTTTCAAGTAGCATCTGCCACCTAGCACGAACTTGGTACTCAGTAATGTAGTTGAACTAGAAAGCTCAAATAGGTGGAACTATGTTCATAATACTTGTAAAGCTGAATAAAGTTCCAGAAATATGTATCCGAAAATGTTTTGTTTTAACTTTAAAAACTAAACCTAACAACTCACTTAGATGTGTGGCAATTGTTTGTTTGTCTCATAAAGCAAAAGCAAATAAAAAAAGAGAAAAACTTCGAAGTATGAATAAATCAAAATGGCTTTAAGGATTTTATGTTACAGATGACCACTTTAAAAATCATTTAAAAATCTTACACAAGTTAAAAAAGGCCATAACAATTAGAGGAATGAAGGAACAAAAATATTTTCTTTTAAGTTTTACTTGGCATCAGCATTCCATAAACATTCGAAAGTAATCTTAAGTAAATATAGACGGTATAATAATATGATTATAATAATTTTACATCAGAAAGTCATACGTTTTTTTTTATTTAGATGTGAAATTATAAAAATGGCGCGAAAACATTTTTAAAACTAAAATTTAAATTAAAACAGTGACAAGTTTTAATTTTGGATGAGATAAGCATGACGAGTTCCCAGTTATTATTTTTTTTTATTTTAAAATTTTATGAAAAGAATGCCAATCTATATTTAACAAAATTCATTATTTTGCTGACGACTAATTTGAAATCAAATTATGTTGATAATAAGAAACTGAATTCAATTCTTTCATGCTGAAATATTTCTTTGGCCATTTCGAGAGATTCAGATTCGAATGTTTTATTATGAAAGCATAAATAAAATGGAAAATAAATTCATTTATGAAAATTGCACAAATAAATAACCCTGTTTCTGGCAACGTGTTATAAAGCATGCAACATTCTGTGAATGAATCGTTCTTACTTTATAGCGCTGCCATAGAAATGTTTGTTTAATACGGTTCACTACAGTGTGTTGTTTCAGATGATGTTGTCAATTCCACAAATAATATTCAACAAATTTAGTTTGCATCACGGTTTTTATACCTCTGTGTTATTTCTCACTCAGCAGAGGGAGAGAGAGAGGGAGACCAACTGACTATGTTTATATTAAAATCCTTATTGTTGTTAGTGTATGTGTGAACTACAACACCTGTGTAAATAGTAACACCAACTACTGTCGCCAAAGTTAGAAAAAAGAACACAACAATAATATCATAAGTTGACTGTTATAGCTGCAGCTGCTGTATCATTTTATGAAACGAGAACTAATTGCTCACTTCATGGCTTTTTTTCTATAGAAAAACCTATTCAAATGGCACCGTTGACAGTAGGAACAATAGTGTGTAAATAAATTTAAGCCTTTCGATTTTGCAGTATACCTACAATCGATTTAATTTGTCTGAGGTGGTGCGCACACTAAAGTGATAATATTGGCTGGTAAAACCAATGTTAGTTACAACCTTTTGGCATTTTTAAAATAGCTCAGGCTAACATACATACATACCTAATTGGCCATTACAACCCTCCAGTCAGGATTACGGCCTAGCTTCTCACACCACTCATGTTGTGTGTGTTAATTTTATACATGAGTGGCAGGGCCTACAGTTTAAAGTCGATTCCGAATGACAAATTTTTGAGAAAATTTTTTCATGGCAATTTTATTTACTCTCAGAGTTCTTGCCAGAAATCTGCTGAGAGGAAGTCGCCGAAGAAATATTTTTTTCATATATTTTACGAAATACTCAAGTTTGTGTTATTCACTAAAGCTGTTAAATTGCTAAAGAGAATTTTGTTTTCATTATTTTAACTTCAATTTGATAAGTAGGGTGCCATGCAACCATGCTCATCCAGTGATAAATTTCTTATTTATTTTTGGCTTATTCTATTGAAAAAAATCAAAAAAAAACTACTTTTAATGGC
This sequence comes from Sarcophaga carnaria, assembly GCA_958299815.1. Taxonomy (NCBI): domain Eukaryota; kingdom Metazoa; phylum Arthropoda; class Insecta; order Diptera; family Sarcophagidae; genus Sarcophaga; species Sarcophaga carnaria. The sequence continues at coordinate 48,807,942 of OY283150.1, forward strand.
AATAGTTTAGTAAAATACAGTGTGAAGGAACTAAATCACAAAACAAATTGAATGGTTAAAAAGAGAAAACAAAAAAAAACTATTTTTAAATAATTTAATAATACATAGTAGCAGACATAGAATTCATAAATAAAATAGGAACTCTTCAAATTGTAGCATTTGTGCAACCTTTTCAAATATTTATAAACATTTCTGCAGACAACGAGAACAATAAGACGAAAGTGTGGATAGAATATGAAGTGCAGTTTATTCAACTTTTGTGTGTCAATATATGTATGACGTGTGACATTTTTAAAGGATACACAGAGACTACTAGTGTTCAAACAGAGGCTATGAAATTGGAATTGAATGAAATTATTTAAATGATGGATTTTAGTTGCTTTTATATACCATTGAAGAGGAAAAATTAGTGAAAAAAGAAAAATAAAACTCTAGAAATTTTTTTAAGAAATCATACATACATACATAATTGGTCAAGGAAATATAAAAATAAAATTTTTGTCTTCTATACAAATAAAATCAATGTCGCAACGTCTTTTTAGTATTCACCTTCTAAGGAATGTTCAATTTTATTGATTGATTGACATGTTATGAGCTGAGATTTTTTAAGACATACTCCCGATTATTTACGTGTGTAACAAACACGTTATTTATATGTTCACATATTAAATAGGGACGACTTCAGTCATTATAACTAAAATTTACTGCTACTGCAGCAGAGAAATTTCCGCATTACGAAAATTAAATACATTTTATGAAAATACTAAAGCCAGAGGCGTACTAAGGACATAACATTTGTTTATTACGTTACATTAAAACAAACATAAAACTTCTTTATCAATTTCATATAAAAACGGCTTTTTGTTAAAGGGATGTTGAATTTTTTCATTACAAGTTACATAACCTTTGTGGTTACTCGGCGGACAGGACCACTCTAAAAGGATATCTCTACGGTTGGCCAATACTTTGCCATATAAAAACTTTCCAAACATCGAAACAATTACAGCCAGAGGGTGTAAAGGCAGGGCTAAACATGGAAACCTGATAGGGAAGTACAGTCTACCTTTGACTTATTATCAAAGGTGTTTGACTTATTTTCTAATGATAAAACAGTTTTTCTGTTGTTAAACTCCATTTATTCGTTCTTGATTGTTTAATTGAAACGATTGATTTGGGACCAGCAGAGATCAAATTATGGTTTTTGAAATAATTCACTTCTAAATTATTCTAAACTTCGCTATTTCTTGTCAGGCCATGGTTGACACACCAGGGTAGGTATAACGCCACAAAAATTATTGCCAGACTCCAAGACAACCTGCCAAATCACTAGGCACCTACTACTGCAGCAATTTAAAAATGTTTTCAAAAAGAAAATTCATAAAAATACAAGAAAATTGGGTACAACATTTGCTGATTGCATGATTTTATATCGCTGAAATGCTATGTGAAAGCCCTAAAATGATTACCCGAAAATACTCATTATTCCGATAATTTGTTGTTCGAGAAAATGTATAGTCCAATATAAATAGCACACAGCTAATTCTCTACACTTGATGGAATTTGGATCGATAAAATGGCACAAGCCTCTAAAGTAACGCTCTACATTTGAATGGACCAGAAGGACTATATTTACTACGGGCTACCTAAGTTCTCGTGCATAAAATATTTTCTCATTTCTGAAATAGTATCGATTCGTTTTAGAATTCAGCAAAATTCATTAGCAGTCCATCTGGAGCAGAATTCAAAAAAAGACGAGTTAATTTTTCTGTCAACGTCCTGGGTATTGATAAAATGAACGCCCAAATTTTGTATTTTGTATTTAAATTTGTAATCGAGGAAAGTCTGCACAGAGCACTTTCTTTCGCAAACTCTTGAAATAGAGAAAAGACAACGGCCGCTGAACACAGGACGTGCACAAACATATTGATCTTTTTTATATTTACAGGACAGGCTATGTTTGTAGAAGTAAAATGTGACGTATAAGAGCTATGACTTACATTTAAGATATACGAATTTAGGCACATATAGAAGAAACGCCGTAAAAGAAAACAATACATGAAAAAGCAATCAAAGATGACGAACCTTAAATTCCATAATAAATACTTTTCATAATTAAATTAATTTTGCCAAAAATTAGGTTAATATTGACATATAGAACATGTAAATCATATTGTATTGTTACAGTGTTTATCAATATTAAATTCAACATAATCGTCTGAAAGCATAGCCGTATCCCTGTTTAGCATTCAAGTCATCCACACACATTTACTACTAACGGTAAATACCAACATATCTTCATTCAAAAAATTTTAAAAGTCGTTCACCTCTAGTGTATCTAAATTAAAAGGTGATCACATGATCACATATTGAGGAGTTTCATGTAAAACAGTGCGTATGAGTAATAAACTAAATAAACTGAATTAATGTTGCGTATACGTACACATACACGTGAAGTCGGCGTAGGCTAGTAGGTAATGTGTTGGCTTATTAGACGTGAGACCACATTTTAAACACCAGGTCCGACATCTCCAACAAAACCAAAGACAAGAAATATTTCTTCGGCAACTTCCTGTCACCAAATTTCTGCAAAAAAAACTCTCTCATATGTATGTACACACATGCGTACATACATACAGACATACGTAATTACTCATTACAACTTTTCAGTCAAGATTACGACTTAGCTTCTCACACTACTTATGTTGTGTGTGTTAATTTTATACATGAGTGGCGAGGCTTACAGTTCAAAGTCGACTCTAAACGATAGATTTTTCGGAGAAACTTTTCATGGCAATTTTATTTACTCGTAGAATTTTTGCCTGAATTCTGCTGAGAGGTAGTCGCCGAAGAAATGTGTTATCGAATTTTGTTTTGTTGAAATGTCCACCCTGGACATTAGTGGGTAGTAGTAGACTACGACGACTAGGTCATTTGAATATTTAAATTTAAAAGCTTTTCAATGAATTTTCTTCAAGTTTGTTTTGTACTGTCGAATCTCTTCTCCCTTTATTAGAATAATCTTACAATGAACGAAAGTATAAATCCATGTTGTCATCAGAAACAGTGAACTTTTATGTTTGTACTCTTAATGCTCTTACTATAAACAGGTTAAGTTGAGCAAAGCTAATAATGTTCTGCTTTTGATTTGCAAAATTTTCTAAAAAAAATGTGGCTGTCAATCAAGACAAACATTTGCAATTAACCCTTATTCATGAAATATAAACTTCAACAGAATTGCAAACAATTAACCTACAATTGAGCTACGAGACGCAAGTTCAATGTGTGACAAAAACAACATTTGCAAACTTCATTTTCAAATCTCTTACAATAACGTGAAAAGAAGAAAGAAAAATTGAATGAAGTCTTATAATGAAGGGTGTTTGCAGAAAATTAGAAGAAATTCTTTATTTGCATTAAATTCAGTTTAATAAGTTTAAATATAGCCTTAGTACTTTAAAATATTGTATAATTTTATTTAAAATACTCCTTAAATTCTGTTTTACAGATTTCTCTTCTTATTTATTATTTGAACATTCATGCTTTAAGGTGAACAAAACTGAAAGCGTAGAGCTTAGTTGAATTATTCATATTTTTATTACATTACATGATAAATGAATAATAAAACAAGTAGAATTAATTAGAAAATAGAATTGGGACACAGGTCAGGCATCTCCTCCTCCTCTCAGCAGATTTCTAGCAAAAACTCTGAGAGTAAATTAAAATTGCCATGAAAAGTTTTTCAAAAATCTGTCATTAGGAGTCGACTTTAAACTGCAGGTCCCGCCACTCATGTATAAAAATTAATGCACACAATGTAAGTGGTGTGAGAAACTGGATCGTACTCCTGTCTAAAGAGTTGTAATGACCAATTATGTTATGTATACATATATGTCCCGCCTATCATGGATAAAATTAACACACACAAGATGGATGGTGTTGAGAATCTATGTTGTCATCCTGACTAAGTTATGTATGTATGTATGCTTTATAGTTTAGCATGTGAGTTCACATATCATCGCTTCCCATCTCATTTGTTTTTATTTCATGTAAACTTGTATCTTCTTTTTCATATTTATTAGTTTCTTATTCTATTTAGATTTCTCATCTTCCGCTTTTATCAGGTCTTCCAATTGGGCCTACCGAATTTGTTGAATATACGTCGGCCAAATTGGTTATTACATGTCGTTTTAATAGAACTGCTCACGCCATACTGATTATTCTGGAGGAACTATTTCATGGCTTCGTCATCTCAGGTGCAGTTAGTTGCAGATATATGCGACTAAACTACAAACTACAATGATCCTCAAAGCTAACATAACCCATGTCAATGGTAAATTTTCGCCGATTTTCAGTATCAGTTTCAGTATAAATTGAACATTTCCGACGCGCTTCACGCAGAGAAGCAGTGGTGGATATTTGAACGTGTTATATTCCGCAAATCAATAGGATCAATAGGTCCTTGGAACGAATAAAATATTTCTATGATATCTCACATACACTTAGATTAGGTTAGGTTATGTAAGCAGGTATCTTGCCGTCCACAGGCAAGTTGACTTAGTGGCCCATATGGCCAATTGTCTTGCCCAGTGTTCCCTAAGTCACCTTGTCATGATCCGTTAGGAGTGGATTGAACCACCACTAGCTCCGGATGAAACCGCCACCATCCCCAGAATTGCAAAAGTTCTGTCACCCAAAAACTGTTGACGTCTATTCTAAAGTGCAGGGCACTTGTATATTATGTGTTGTATAGATTCGATTTCTTCCACATGCAGTAATTTTGGTGGAGCGAAACTGCGATTAGCGTAGTGTCCCGTTAAAATTCCTTTTATGATGCGAATCATTCTCTTGTCGTATCACACACACGGTGTTTTATTTAAATTTACTACTTCGAAGCGTTAAGATAGACCCCCTTCCTTTCAATAATGGTAGAATTTCGCATGTAAATTCTAAGACCCATTCTCGCCATTGGCCGCATATGCAGGCTTACACACAAATGTTTTACTTTAAGACCTTAGAGTGCCAGTGTGTGTTTTGAAATTAATTGCCTAACTACCGGATTGTAAAACGATACTGATGTATGTATATATATATATATATATTGTTTTTGCAAACAATAAAAACATTAAAGTTTTTATTTTTTATTTACATCTTGAGTTTGTAATTAAATGCACGTTACCGTGCAGTTTAAATACGTTTCATTGCCTTTCGTAAGCCGCTTTTCATTCATAAGTATTTAATGGTTACAGTTACAATTGGTTACATATCGGTGTTATGTGAAGCGTTAAGGTGTTTCTTTTTTTGTTTAATTTAATGCTACCTAACGGTATATTAAAATTTTCATGCTTCATAATTTTTTATTTTATTTTCACTCACTTTATGGTAATTTTTCATAACAATGATGAAGCGTAAATGTTTCACACCTACTCTCTAAGCAAAGAAAAAAATTGTGATTCGAAAAATTTAAAGGGCAATAAACATGCAACTCAACTTAACTTAACTTAAATGCGTTAACCTTTCTTTACAAATGAAAAAAGTTTTAACCGCTTAATTTGCCATGTCTTGTAATAAAAAGAAGCTTAAGATTTCTTACGGTATAGTCAAATTATGAAAATACATGACAAATAAAATTGAAATAATATAAAAAAGAAATTTTTGTTAAACATTAGTTTCCTGTTGTAAGTGGAATTTAGAAGAGAACAAAAGCTCAAACAATATCAAACAATATTTTTATATTACTTTTATACATTTTTCCCAGGCTTACATCACAATCAGAAAAGTAAACTTTATTAAAAAGGAACTTCTAAGGGTGAGGAGTCGCGTTTCAAGTATAACTATACTACGTCAGTTAGTCTTAAACATTTTGTGCTAAAAACTTCCTTAACAGCTTAGTGGTTACATATATACATACATAATTGGTTATTACAACCTGTCAGTCAGGAGGTTACGATCTAGCTTCTCACACCACTTATGTTGTGTGTGATAATTTTATACATGAGAGGCGGTACTTGCAGTTTAAATTGGAGTCCGACAGATTTTTTAGAAAACTTTCATGGCAATTTTAGTAACTATCAGAGTTTTTGTCAGAATTTTTTTATACTTCGTTTCGTTTGATATGTCTGATCTGTGCTTTGAACTGTGGTCTCAAGCCAATACATTACCTACCAGACTACGGCAGCAATAGCTTAGAAATTATTTGATTTAAGTATGTTAATATCACGTGCTGACGGATCTGTCGTTAAGAGCTTCCTATTTTTAAATTTAAATAAACCAAAAGCTGTTGTCTCCGTAGTCTAATTATACCCGAACCTTTTGTTCTAACAGAAAAAATTATGACAAAATAGTTCTTCAGCGACTTCTTCTCAGCAGTCTTCTGGCAAAAAACTGTGGAAATATACAAATTTGCCATGGAAAGCTTCTCAAAAATGTGACCTTCGAATTCAACGTTAAATAGTAGGTTCTACCACTTATGTACAAAATTAACACACACAACATGGGTGATATGAAAAACTAGGCGTTAATCTGAACTAAAGTGTTGGAAATTTTGTGAGAGAAATCATAGACATTTTTTTTATTCGTTTCAAAGACCTATTGATGCCATTACCATCCACATGAGATGGCCATGCAAATCGTTCGTGCAGAATATCTAATATGTCTAGAGCAGTGGGGCAGGTAGTGCCAATTCAAGCAAAAACAAAGTGATAATCATCAACCTATAGTGCGCGCCGTTAACAGTGATAACCAGGCCAAACTTGTTCTCAAAGAAATATGAACCGATGTTGAATTTCAGAAGACCCTATTGCATGATCCGATTCATTAAATTTTCTTTTTTCTTTGAGAAAAGTAAAAACGCAAATGGGGGGAAAAAAGTGTTAACATTGTTGATGAAGTAACAGTCAACTCCACCATTTTCCATTAATTTTTGGAAGAACAAATGTTAAAAACGTTGATAAAATTAAGAAAGACATCGACTTCGACATTCTTTCGATAATATATTACTCCTGTGAATGGACTTAGCACTGTTAAATATTAGTTCGTGAGATTACTTAATTTATAAGGTAATCCTATATGTTCCATAACTTGAAATAATTTATGTCAAAAACCTGGAACAGAATAAAACAGTTGTAGTAGAAGCTGACTATCAAGACGTAGTGTATCGGAGCAAGAATAAATGCGCAGAGAATGGTTGCCAAATTAAATTTTATGTTGATTTTATTTTTATGTTGGCTTGGTGACAAAACAATATATGGAAAAATATTACTCCGGCGACTTCTTTTCAGAAGATTCTTGCCAAAAACTCTGAGAATAAATGACATTTGGTTTGAAAAGTTTGTCAAAAAACTATCGTTCGGAGTCGACTTTAAACTGTAGGTCCCACTCATGTATGAAATTAAAACACATCACGACAAGGTAGTAATCCTGACTGAAGGGTTGTTATGACCAATTATGTATATATGTATGTATGTTTCACAAATTCAGTGATGAATATGTTGATAAACATGGAAACTCAATTTACCATTTATATTTGTTCGAATTTTGCGTTGCGGTATCAACTGCAGCGATAACTACTACTAGGCGTTCTATTGACATCACTTTGAAAAGACTTTTTTAACTTTTGCACCTTCGCGTTCTGTTGTACTACAGCGGGTGTTCTGTTCCCTACTTAAAGTCGTATCCATGGGGAGAAATTTTGTGTTAATACCATTTTTAATTAGTTGTCTGAAATGTTAAATATTAAGGAAATATTGAATATGCCTTCATTAAAGAAATTACTTTAATTTGTTAAACCATTATGTTTATCCTAAATTAGTGTACATTTAGTTTAATGCATAATCATTTGTTGGGTGTCGTTTAATTGGGGTTTTTTTTATTTATTTATTTCCTAAATAGGTTTTCCCTTTTTTCCGAATATGTTTTACGTATGTAGGATATTGTACAAAGTACTTTAAACCTTGCCGAAGAACGACAGTGTACAGGTAAAAGTTGTAGTTTTTTTAAGTTTTATTAATATTTTTTTTCACATTTGGCCTGGTAATTACATTTAATGAACAACACCTGCTTTCTAAGTTATTTATTCTATTTTCTGTTAATCATTTCGAAGCAATTTAGCAAATGTCTTGGAACACACGTAACACAATTTTAGAAAGTAAGCGATATTACATAATGATTAAAACATTTTTATAAGGCTTAAAGCAAATGCAATATTTACATTACATTTGGTTAGAGTTTAAAAATAAAGAAGGAATAGTAATAAGTTTTTATTTCAGTGTTATGGTTTTTATTAAAAACTAAAAATATGTAGTATTAAATAATATCAAACCTACAACCCTCACGCTAATAGTCTACCACACTACACACTACACTATGCGCTTATAGAATGTTATGGCTCAAATTACTGAGTAACTTAGTTCTTCAAAAATTCACTCAAATTATTCATAATTTTCATGAGTGTAGGTTTATCTTTTGGTATGGCTCTATTAGTTGTTTCTAATTATATTTGATGTCGAAATCCATAATCTGGTGATTTATATCAAGCTTTCGACGGAGTAGAAATTATAAATTCGTAAGTCATAAATACTTAATGATTCACCGATTCAATTGAAGGGTCAATTTTCAAGTGCAGAATATCCAATTGATGATCCTTGCAATTTCTGTTCACGGGTGGCATAAATATTGAGGAAGCATGTCATCTCATTTTACACTACAACATGTAATTCAAACGAAGCCATCTTAATGCGAGATTAAAGTGCTCGGCTCCAACTATAGGCCTCTTAGATTTGAAAACAGCAGAAGAAAAAGAACTATTGTTCATGAATTTATCGAGCCTTCAAAAGTTAAATTGCCAACCCCCCCATACTATAAATCCAAAATCTTTTTACTTTTTCAGAGCAAACTTATCATACATAACATACATACATAACTATTCATTACAACTCAATACTGTTTATTACTAACTTCAATCAAAATTACCACTTAGTGTCTCACACCACTTATATTATGCTGTTACATTTTTACCTTTTAAAAACGTTTAAAAAATGAGGTCGTAAAATAAAAATAAATTGGTGTTTAATTTTAGTTAAAATTGTTTATTATTCGCACAATTCTGTGTGCCACTGTTCACAACTTTATGTAAACAACACCAATTGTGTTTTTTTGTTATTCCTCTGTTTATACCCTTTACATAAACATTAACAATTACTAGACAATTATTCGACCAATCTTTGTAACGGAGATCTTCAAACCACGATTACTCTATTCAAACACACCGCGTCTTCACACATGACTGATTGAACTTCACTAACACAATCTCCTGCTTTGTCTTACCTTTTATTATTGTTGTTTTGTTGTTGTTTTTTTTGTTTATTTGTTTACCATTTTTGTATGCTGGTGTTTGTTGTTATATTAAGCAGAACGATAATTTGTAAACAGGATTGCTTACTGCATTGTTTTGTTATTGTAGCTTTTGCTTAGAATTTTAAAAACAAAACACCAGTATCTAGATTTTTCTTTTTCGTAACAATATGTGTTAATTTTTTTTGCATAAGTGGAGGGACCTACAGTTTAAAGCCAACTCCAAACGATTGATTTTTGAAGAAACTTTCACGGCAATTTTATTTCTTTTTAAAAATTTTTTTAAAGGTTGTGATTATCTTTTGCAAAAGCTTTATTTGATACAAATCGAGTAGCTATTATTGAGGGTATGGACAATTTTTTTAGCCAGTGTAAGGAAACACATATGCAAAATGAGTGAAACAAAAGAATTAATAATTTGACAAAATTTAATTATAATTCTGATATCATTTTAATTTGTAGCTCTTAACGTAACGATTACTAATCAATCACAGTCTAAAATCCTCATTGAATTTGAAATTCATATGAGCGCTTTTAATGTTCTTCATGAGATTAATAAGCATTTTAAAAGCCTTTATTATTTATTAGATGGCATTCGAAAAAAAAGATAAAAAGCAACGAAAAATTTCCATTTACAAGTCATTCATAACTCACTAAAGATAAACATTATTTTGCGGAATACCAGAAAATAATGCAAAATATACAGTCAAAGAAAAAAGTATACATACAACACTGTATGTAGACTTTTTATATAATGGTGTATGTAGACTTTTTCCTTTGACTGTATGTAGCATAGAGATTGAGGAATACATAAAACATGTTATAATTCTCTAAAATCAGAACTGAAAGATTGATTGACAAGCATAATGTTTGAACATGTGTACGTGTACGTACAAGTGCTTCGAATAAAAACAATGAGCAACAAAATGAAAACGATGATAATAATGATGATGTATTGAACAAAGAAGTGTAATAAATGGAGAAAAATATCAAGTGTGTGTTAAGTGATGATAAGAATATGAATGATGTTATTTGTGCTAAAGGCATAGAATGAAAAAATATTGAAAATATTATTTATAGACGACAGGCAATGGTAATGAATAAACTGGCAACATTTAATACATTAAGTGCTATACATACATAATTAGTCTTACAACACTTTTGTTAGGATTATGACCCAGTTTTTCACACCATTTATGTTGTGTGTGTTAATTTTATACATGAGTGGAGGGAACTACAGTTCAAAATTGATTCCGAACGACAAATTTTTGAGAAACATTTCATGGCATTTTTATTTACTCTCAGAGTTTTTGCCAAAAATCTGGCATACGGTGTATAAATGCCTAGAAAAATAAAAATATCCGATAAATTAAAAACACAACATTGCATGGAATAGAAAATCTAACAATTAAAGGAAGCAAAAAGGGAGAGTTGCAAAAGAAAATCAAACATTAACGTAAACTATTGCCATTGCCATCAATCACATGAAAACTGCAAAGACAGCAAAAACTAAAATGCCAACGAAATGAACAACTAGAGGGGAAATAATGAAATTGTGTGCAATGTGTAGACATTTCCATGAAGTTTTCTTGTTAACATTGCAAAACACAAATTAAAGAAATTTCATTAGGGAGACCTGCTTTCGTTCAATGAAGATGAGGCAGGTCAGGTTTGATTTACAGAGTAATGGTAGCCTCAGCTATTTTTGAAAACTTTATTTAAAATGCGTTAGTTAGGTTAAGCCGTAGTGTAGTACGTAGTGTGTTCGTATCGCAGGTAAGACATCAAAACGAAATATGAAAAAAATATTTCTTCGGTGACATCCTCTCAGCAGATTTCTGGCAAAAACTCTGAGAGCAAATAAAAATTGCCATGAAAAAGTTTCTCAAAAATCTGTCTTTTTTATATTTATTTTCAGATGTTCAGATGTTTGAACACAGTTTTAACCGGGGCCTCACAACTAATAAGCCAGCAAACGATCTACGGCAGCTACAACTTCACTTTAATCACAAAAGCATCACTTAGATATAAGAATACAGCAGTGATTGTCATTGACTCGTAGGCTTAAAAGCTTTACAATTATAAAACTAAATCGCAGCGAAATTAATTACACTATGCGACAAAATACAAAAAATTAAATACACCTGAGTAACTACCTAGTTTTAGTTGTTCTTAGTTTGTTTTTATTTTTCTCGTACCCTGCAAACTTGTTTTATTTGACAAAAACTGTTTTTTTTTTATTTTACGCACAAATTTATTCATTACATAAACATTTCTGTACCGATGTCCAAAATTAGAAAGGAGAGAGATTGGCCTTTAAAACGATATATGTACATATATATTTTATTTGACTTAATATGCTATGGGGTTTGATGAGGTAAACTTGACAAATGCGAATTTTTTCATATATTTTCTAGTTTGTCAGTTCATAGTAGCAAACTTAAAAAATATGAAAAAAGTGATAACATTCTGGAAGTGCATTATCTTGTGATGATACACTTCGTTTGATAAAATTGGACGAAAATTACCGTAGTTATTATTTAAAGAATCTAACAGTCGAATTCAATGTACGAGTATATATTTTTCAAATGAACTTTTAGTTCAAAAATTTTCAGAATTTTTGACAGATCTTGATTTTTTATCGCAAAATGTGTCAATTTCACGTTTGAGCGTCCAATGTTTTCCAAGTTTAACCCATCAAAACCCATAACATATAAGTTTGAACAAAACGTTTATGTATACCGTTTTAAAGACTAATCTCTTCCCTTTCTAAAAAAATTTGGATTTTTAAAATAGGCTCAAACATATTTGGGTAGTCAATAATTTTGTGTAAAAAGATCAAAAAACGATTTTTGTCAAATAAAAGAATTTTGGAGGGTTCGAGAAAAATAAAAAAAGTATTCTTGAGTTCTACTCAACCTAGTGAATAACTTAGACTGCGTAGTTACTCGAGTGTATTTTCACTGTCGCAACGTGTTATTAGGTTTTTGGAATAGTTTCTTCGATAGGAAATATTTTTGGCATTGCGGTAATATATTTGTATGCATCGGAAATTATTTCCACAAAAAAAAGAAAAAAATAGGTATTCAACTTTTCGAAGTTAAAAAAATATGAAAATATTTTTGCAACGGATATGTATATACGGCGTGTGTATTATTAAATTTTTATATTATATAACAATAATGTGTCCTTTTCTCTATCGTCCAGTTTAATAACGATAGGAATCATATTGTTAATAACAATGTCGCTCTGTAACATTGTTCAACAGCTAATGTAGCATTTAATGGTCACAATTGAAGAATTAAAACGTATTTTTGACGCCTCCATTGAAATACCCCAATCTCATAAATGCTTCCGAGCCATGTGGAGTCAACACAAATCAATACATGATTGAGGGTAGATATGCCAAAAGCAACGGCAACATATATAATGCAAATAATTAATATTTTATAATAAAACAAGTATGCGAGTTACATTAAGGCATGTTCGATTTCATGTTACTCTGCATTACAATTTATTTTCTGTTGGAATTATTTTCGCTTAACGCAAATGAACTTGAAGAGTTTTATGGCACTGTTGTAATTAATTCTATTTTTATTTATTTTTGATTCAATAAATAAAAAATCTATTATAGAGAGCGAAGAAAAAAGAAAAAAAATAGCAAAACTGTTTCAACACGTTTCTTTTAATATAAAAATAAATATTCGTTATAATAGCCAATTGATTTTGGAAGTGCGTAAGCAATTTCCGTTCTTTCCAAGATGCGTAGAACCAAAAATAAGTGAATAGAGTCGCCAATTGACACGTACATGCAGTTTTTATTTGAAGTAAATCTAATAATATTAAGTAAAATCGCAATAATAATGATAATAAAAATCATCTCGAACATCAAGCAATAGACAACAGAATACTGACGAGAATTTTAACCACTTTACAAAATGCAGACATCATACAAGAAATCGTAGAATATATAGAGATTGCACACACTTTAGTCATATAAACATACACACATGTTTTTGAGAAGCAATAGAAACAATAAATGGAAGAAAAATACGTTAGGTTAGAGGACGTGTACTTGTCAATTAAGACAAGTACAGTACCCGGAGGTCGAATTGACCCATTGTACAACGTTCTTAAAGAGGGAAGGATAATAGAGGGAATAGGATAAAAAAGGAGAGGATGTAGGAAAAGGGAGAATGGGAAGCGGAGGAAAAAATACGAAAAATACGTTTCATTTCATAAGCTTTTGTTTTCCTACAATTTGTACTCCAAAATCAAATATCCGAACTACAAAACATGCTATGGGTGAAAGCAGATTTGTGGCAATCACAGAAAATTCAACGTTGCATGTTAAGGACAATTTATTGTTGTCACTGGTACTGGTAAATATTGTTGTATCAACATAGAATTTTCTCAGTTTTCGTTGCGTGCGTATGTGAAAGTGTTTTTAAATTATAGAGCACTTAAATCAATTTACCGTTTCATTTTAGCAGTTCAGCTATCATTATCAGTTTCTCGTTCTCTTATTTAGTTCAGTGAAATAATTTAAAAAAAATTTAAAGCCAGTGTGATTTATCATATTTTAATCAAAAACTAACAAACAACTTTACCATTAAAAATAATTATTTATAATTAAAAAAAAGAAATATAATTATTTATAATAGCACAAGAAATTAAACAAAAAAATTTATTATTCTGCATGCCAGTCATTGATTTAAATTTCGAGTTTCTTTTATTACAATAACTCGGTGTATATAGTTTTAATAAAGTCGCCGTAATGAGTTAGTAGTGTATTAGCTTATTAAACCCCCTACTTAGACATCTAGAACTATACGAAATAATAAAAAAAATATTTCTTTCAGCAACTTTCTTCCAGCAGTCTTCTGGCAAAAACTCTGAGACTTAAAAAAAATTTCATGAAAAGTTTCTCAAAAATCTGCCGTTCGGAGTCAACGTTAAACTGTTGGTTCCGCCACTCATGTATAAAATTAACATTCAAATATAGGTGGCGGAAGAAGCTAGGTCGTAATCCTGAATAAATGGTTGTAATACCAATTAAGTAAGTAAGTGATACTGTTTAAATTTAGACTGAAGACACAACATAATTTAAGTTATCCTAATAAGTTCTATATATTTACTTTTTTATTACAATGCAATTACATATTATATCAAATTGTTACGAGCTATGTACATAACTAGACTACCAGGGCATGCAAATTCAGAATAATTTATTGAATAGTTGCGTGAGTCTACAGTTTTGAGCATTTTTATTACTCTTTTTAGAAAGGGTGGACCATTTAGAAGTTTAAATTTAAAAATGCGCCATAAAACAAAAACGGTTTGAAATTTTGCCAAATTTATATCTTCGTTGTGAAGTACAATTGTTCCAAATGTCTCTTTCTAACTCCGTAGGGTATGCAATAGTTTTTAAGTTTATTCTCTCACTACTAACACCCACCATGGCGTATGCTGATTATATATTGTTTTGGCATATTAATCATACGCACCAAATGTAAAATAATTTTTTCATAATAAATGTACCTGCTTATGTGAATTACAAAAAATTATTGTCACTCATAGTCGAAAATAAAGGTGGGCCATTTAAAAGATTATTTTAAAAACATAATAATAACAAGCAAACACTGTTTGAAATTAGGCAATTTTTTTTTTGTTGTGAAGTACAATTGTTCCTGTTAGAAATGAAGTATTATTTCATTCATATAGCTACCGCGGCTGGCCTCACGGTATCTCGGACTAATTTTTGGGCACTTTTTGGAGCATGTGGTTCGTATCACAGCAATGACATCACGAATGATGGCCTTCAAATGCTCAATTGATTTTGGTTTGTCGGGGTAACACCTTTCTTTAAAGGGTCTAACGACGTCAAATCGTAGTTTCTTGGCAGTCAATTGAAATCACTATTTCAGCTAATTTAACAGCCATTAAACGTTTGATGCAATAAATCCATTGTGGCATGAGGTGTGTAGCAAGTTTCACTATCCTGTTGAAAACAAACACCGTTTACATCAATACCATGAAAAGCGGGTACAAAAAATCGATTGTCATGGTGCGATAGGAGTCTTGAAATATCTCCATTGACCGTAATGGTTGTGCCGTCCTTAGTTTCAAAGAAATATGGGCCAATGATGTCTCCGCTCCACAAGCCGTATCAAACACCCACTCGTAATGGCCACAATGGTTTCTGTAAGACAACGTATGCGTTTTGTGATCCCCAAGTTCGGCAATTTTGCGTATTAACGTGCACCCCAATATGAAAATGATCTTCATCCAAAAGGATTAATTTTTACCGAAATTGACATTATCGTGCTGTTTCTCGTTAAGGTCCTTTATGCCTCAGATTTTCTTATTCGCATGGCAGAGTGACTTTGACAGTGTTCACAGAAAGAATAATGAAATGTTCAAGCAACATAAAAGAATATCTTAAAAAGGTCGTCGACAACACTGAACGGGAACAGCGACCAAAGAGATGGTAAAATTAACAAGTAGGGCACCAATACTGATGGGCCACAATTGTAGAACAAGGAAATGTAATGACTGAGGGGATAAATGTTGTATAGTTCGAATCAAAGTGTTTTTAATGTTTTCAAGAAGAAGAAAACTAATTTGCATGAAGCACCAGCACTATTTTCTTTTTATTTTTGTATTGTGTACACACATTCACACATACATATCTTGCCATGACAATCCTTCAGTCAGGATTACAACATAGCTTCTCACACCACTTATGCTTATGTGTGTTAGTTTTACCCACAACTGGCGGGACGTATATTTTAAAGTCGGCTCCGAACGACAGATTTGTGAGAAACTCATTCGAAGCAATTTTTATTTACTCTCAGAATTTTTGCCAGAAATCTGCTGAGAGACAGTCGCCGAAGTAATATTTTTTCATATTTAGTTTTGTTCGAGATGTCATAACGGGAGTTTGAACCGTGGTCTCATGTCTTATATGCCAATACAATAGCTTCTAGGCCACGGCGACTACTTTTTGTATCGCATAAACAATGAATATTATGGCTTCATATAGTCCCTTATTTTCAAATCAATTGTATTCGATGTTTTGTGATTGTCGGCTTGGTACTACGGTCATACGACTTTGACATTAATTTTGCCAGTTGGACAGGGTCACATGCAATTTCTTTCCATTCATGGTTAGACACAAATTTTGCTTCAATTCGAACATGAAAAATCGCTTAAGAACATGTTTTATTAAGAACGGAGAAGTTAATACTATGTGTTCGGTGTAGTATAACAGACCAGAGTCTCTGGTAGTAATCAAACCCAGGAATTGGTACGCCTAGAACGCTACGCTCCAAGTTTCCTAAGCATAATTCTGAGCACCATTGTCTGATAAAATAGATTGTTAAACCGTGTGAGGACAAAAATGCATCGTACCACAACACTTCGATTTGATGCAAAACTTTAATCCCAGGAAAGCAGCATGTCTGCATCATTTTCAAAAGTCTCAATTGATTTAAATTTCTTTAAATTACATTACAACGCAGTACTTCAATAGATTAATTGATATGGTGGCGTATACTTAATAAATAATTTCCATCTATTTAAACATACATACGTCCAGATAGACTGCAATGTTATATTGTAGTTGAGCATGCAAGAAGCAATTCAAAGTAAAAATTTTAAAAATGTAATCAATGCGCATGAGTTGATAATTTCAATATTTTTCTCTTCCACTCTTTTACTTCGCTCTTCGCATCGCATTTTATCCATTATTTTCATTTTTAACATTTTCTAATTTCTCTAGTGCCCAGCTTTAATGAAGCACGTGATTGTTTGAGTAAAAGAAAAAGAATCAGTATCCGCAATGAAACCACAATGAAACCGCAATAAATTATTTATGGAAACTGCAAACTCACACAGACTTCTGCAGGTGCAGGCTAAGATATACTATTAAACATTGCTGATATTATTTCATACATAAAATACGAGAAATTATGGCTCTGGTTAGTAGAAAATTTATATTTTGTATTTAATTCGCCAAATTAGTAAACGCAAGCCGGTAGAGCGTATTACAGAACATTTTATTGTGCTTAGAAATTTAATCAAATAATCTTTAGAGTTTTGCTAAATTTTGAAGTCGACATGAGAGGTTAGATAGGAAGGTTGGAGTGAAAGCTTTGATACCAAAAACTCACTTTAGCACGCATAGTGGACCGTGGTGATGCCACAGGTAAAACACAGTCTCTGCACTTGCAAAGTCCTATCAAACTAGGGAAGAAGAAGAAGTTGATCAGAGCAAGGGCTGCACATTAGTCGTTATGATAAAGGCAGACAATTTTACGTTAAAGAAAAGAGACAATTCAGAATTTGAAGGCGAACATTCGCGATGTCAGAGCCGAGATACAACCCCACATACTTGTCAAATACCACGAAAATTGATCCAATCGAATGTGGTACTCTAAAGCCAGCTGCGGCAGCCATATGAATGAAATAATATTCCATTTCTAACAGGAACAATTGTACTGCACAACAAAAAAAAAAAAATAAATTTGGAAAAATTTCAACGGTTTTTGTTTTGTTGCATTTTTAATTTTGAACTTCTTAATGGCCCACCACTTATTTTCGGGTATCAATAACAATAATTTTTGGTACTTTAAAGAGACAGAAGACGATATATAAGTATGCACATTTGTATTAAAAAAAGTATTTTACATATGTTGCGTATGAGTAGTATTTCAAAACAATAATCATCATACGCAATGGTGGGTGGTGGTAGTATGAGAATAAACTTAAAAAATATTGCATACCATGTGGAGTTAGAAAGACGCGTTCAGAACAATTGTACTTCACAATAAAAATATAAATTTGGCAAAAATTTCAAACCGTTTTTGTTTTATTGCGCATTTTTAATTTTAAACTTTTAAATTTCTCATCCTGCGACTTAATAAAATTCCACAACAGAAAGTGTGACCAAGTATTATCGCGCGTTCAGTGGCCAGTTCACATCACCTACACGTAAGATGACCATGCTCTCCAATAACACTTGTAGAATTTCCGAATTTCATTGGCATGAGCTGTGTGGTATGTAGCTCCGCCTATAAAAACACACCAAACAGTGTCTTTTTCGGAATGCTTTGGACGCACTACAACAATTTTGCTTATTTGCGTACCCGTATTCATAGAGAAATGAGTGACACAAAATCAAGTACATCGGATTCTTCTGCACACTCTCATGGAGAGCGGCTATGTTTTCGCCTGACCTTGTCTTTCATCAACGTATGTGTATTTGTAGATCGCTTACTGAACCAGTAGACTGATATTTTTACACCATATTGAAAAAAAGCCTCTCCGTAGGACGATTTTGGCTATTCCAAAATAAGGGTAAGAAGCGGTATGTTACTTTCCGAATATTCATTTTGATAAAAACAATTTTATCGTTTGCACGTATTTTTGTATGCTATGGCAAAAAGGACTGAATGAAATGACAAAATTGTCAAATATCTCTTCAAGAATATAGCCGTTATTAACTGTAAAATTTTTAATTTCCTTGTTTCATATGTTGGCTACCGGTATTAGCTGATTAACTTACGTTTTTCGTATTACTCTCTTGGTGAAAATTAATCTAGTAAAAGGGTCATCGTAATTGATTTTCCAGGCTTACCACAATACCGACAAAGACTTGTAGGAGACCATAATGGAATTACCTTCAAAATGACAATTAGATCCGCCGGTTTAGAATATTTCTTAGTCTGTGAATTAAATTCATTTTTTTTTTCAATATTTATTTAAATATTTTTATTCAACAATATTTTATGAATATTTTTAAAAATTCCTAAATATCATTCTGCTTGTAGTACTAGTAATAACAGTCTAACTCGAAAATGATACTTTCGAGAAAAATGGCTTTTTACATACAGAAGTATTTCTGAAAAAATTAAGGAAGTTTTTTTTTTTTGTAAAATTAAAGCTACCTATACGGAGAATCTTAAGTTCAAAAACGATAATGAAAGTGCGATTTGTTATATGTCTTAAGGCGTTTATTATAAATGTAATGGGGCTTTATTAAAACTTAGGTCAATATGTGTTTTATTAATAACTTTTTGAAAAAACATTGTCAGAGAAGTGGGATTTTAAAGTCATTCCGAACGACATATTTCTTTTGAGGAACTTTTAATGTCGATTAGTCTAATAGGTAGTGTGTTGGCTTATTAGATGTAAAGCCCGGGTTCGTATCCCAGGTCAGGCAGAAATTCTTCGGCGATTTCCTCTCAGCAGATTTCTGGCAAAAACTCTGAGAGTAAATAAACCTGCCATGAGAAAGTTTCTCAAAAATCCGTCGTTCGTAATCGACGTTAAACTGTAGGTCTCGCCACTCACGTATAAAATTAACGCACACAACATGAGTGGTGTGAGAAGCTAGGCCGTAATCCTGACTTAAGGGTTGTAATGGCCGATTAGGTAAGGTAGGTATATTTTACTCTCACAGTTTTTGGCAGAAATCTGCTGAGTCGAAGTTGCTGAAGAAATATTTTTCATATTTCGTTTTGTTCGAGATGTCTAAAAAGCGATTGTAACTGTAACCTACCTACCTACTAGTCTACGGCGACTTCATTTGTTTATAACTTTTTGAAAAACAGTGTAAGAGAAATCGGATTTTACGTAAATACAAAGTTTTGAAGAAAATGACACAAATTCACCTAAGTCGACTTAGGCTGTTATTGCTGGCGAGCACAGAAATTTTTATGGTGTTTTTTTTATCAAATTAAATATTTATTTGTATATTTTATTTTATTATAGAAATAGAAATTTGTTTCCTCAATTTAATGCATAAACTAGTTATTAAAGCAATAAATTGTTTAAAAACAGATGTTTTTGAATATTTATTGGTTTTAATTTACTTCTTTTATTTTTATTTTTTTATTACATGTTTTTGCAAACCTACTTGTGTATAAATAATTTCCACATTTGATAATAAAAACTTATTTTTTTTCTCCTTTCTTTGTTTGCAAAAATAATACGGAAAATATCATTTTTATTTCAGGCAAACTCACAATTTTAATTGATTTTTTTTGCACTTTTTCTAAATCTTTTGTCTTTTGTTTTAAAAGTTTTAAATCAAAAACAGTTTTTATCTTCCAATCTTTTGTGCATAAAACTATAAAATAATTCAACTTCTCAATGTACCATAATACCTTACCATATGTATGAGTGAAACATTGTATAATAGCTTAGACAGTCAGTTAGACGTGCATCTGTATACACATGCAAATAGCAGCTACACACTTAAAAGTAAATAAAACCATTTTATTCCTTAAAGTTTTAAAAACTCTCTACGACATACACATTTTTTGTCTCTGTGGCAGCTGCATTTCTTATGTTGCAGTATGTGTATGATTTCAAATAATAAGCATGGTTTGTTGTTTGTTTTAGTTTTCATTATGTTGGCATACAAACAACCGGCAACAACAACTGACATGTTTAAAAAATTTTGAAAAAGAAAACATTTTTATTCAGTAGACTTGCTTTCATGACTTTACTTATGTTTAAACAAACAACAGATGATTGATTATACCCTACACATACAAAGGTATTATACTCGTTGCCGTAGCCTAGTAGATAGCTTGTTGGCTTATTGGACGTGAGGCCACGGTTCAAACAGAAGGTCACGTATCTCGAACAAAACGAAATTATGAGAAAATATTTCTACGGCAACTTCTTCTCATCAGATTTCTGGTAAAAGCTGTAAATAAAATTGTTATGAAAAGTTTCTCAAAAATCTGCCGTTCGGAGTCGACTTTAAACTGTAGGTCCCGCCACTCATGTATAAAATTAACCCATATGACATAAGTGGTGTGAGAAGACCTGACGGAGGGATTGTAACGACCAGTTAAGTAAGTAGCAAAACTTTGTAAGCTGCTTCACATGGAGTTCAGCATACTTAGTACTTCAAAAAATCGTATAATGGATCTTATTTGTGTCGGCCTTAATAATGATTGCGTGGCCTTTGGCAGTTCAATTGCCAAGGGACTATCTTTGGACACAGACCGAGCTGACTTCCTAGTATATTATAAATGTATTTACACGTCTGTGAATATTTTGTTTAGAATGAAATTTATTTCCATCTACAAGCCACGAAAAAAAAAATATTTCTTCGTCGACTTCCCCTCAGCAGATTTCTGGCAAAAAATCTGAGAGTAAATAAAAACTGCAATGAAATGTTTTTCAAAAAATCCGTCGTTCGAAGTCGATGTATGAACGTACACATCTTAATAGGTGTGAGAACTTAGGTCGTAATTATGACTGAAAGATTGTTAAAACCAAAAATCGTCGATACCTCCACATGAGATGACCTCGCTCTCATCTTCACTAGTGTGAAATCTAAAGTGTGGCATGAACTATGTAGCGCTTAATGCTTTTCTATTGAAACCATATTTTATTGGTATCATGATCATCCAATTCAGACTATCAATGATAGTCTGATTAATGACATTCTCAAAGAAACATGAACTGGTGGTGCTGTCAGCCCAAAATTCACACTAAACAGTAACTTTTTGGGGATATAATGAATGCTCATGTGTCTCACCTAGATTGGTATCGTCTAAAGTTGTTCATGTACCCATTCATCCAGAAATTGTGCTCATCACGGCTCTAGAGCTCATTCAATGAATACATATCGTTGGGAAATTAGGCTCATATTTTGTTATTGTTTTTGATATGTGTTGTTTGGAAAAGATTTTGTTGTAATATGTATGTAATATGTAATAAAAATCAATAATAATAACTGTGCCAGGTATGAAAACATTTTTGCACCACTTTTGCCGCATGATTTAATATGCATTCTGCTCTTTCCATAAAATATTTACAGTGATTTACTATTTAGGCTTATACATGATTGAACAGTATTCAAAATGAATATTTTATAATTGTAGCTGTGAGTCGGTTGCATATTTGAGAGCGT
The DNA here is from genome assembly GCA_958299815.1 of Sarcophaga carnaria. NCBI lineage: Eukaryota > Metazoa > Arthropoda > Insecta > Diptera > Sarcophagidae > Sarcophaga > Sarcophaga carnaria. The sequence continues at coordinate 48,830,227 of OY283150.1, forward strand.
CTACTTGCATTTAAAAATTTCTACCACATTTTAACAGTGGGATGAGAAAAGTGGCAAAAACCCAGTATATATCGTGAATGGTGTTGAGTCTTTTAGTTTTAAGCTTATACTTCATCTCTCTAAAGAAGACCCTGTTACACAGGTCAACGTTTCATACATGTATTTTATATATTCTAAGAAATGTTTTTGAGTTTATTACTGTATGAGTGTGAAGTGTCAATCAATTATTAAGCTACCGTCTGTATCGTTTATATTTCGTTGGCAGTGCATAAAACCCAGTGGCAACTACAATAAATAAAACTCTAAATTTTGTTGCCTACATTTCAACTTTGCTATAGTTGTTGATGTTGCTGCTGTTTCGTCTACCGCTGCATGAGAACTGTTCGTGCAGCAGCAGTAACTGCAGTTTGTTGATATGTAGTCTCTCACATTTCCGTTGAAATCTTTTTGACACTTTTTTCTTTGTTTGATTCTCATCCTAAATCAATTGCCATTTTATTTGTGGCGATTATTTAGAAATTAAATCATGACTTTTTTTTTTTTTGATTAAAATTAAAATTAATTATAATTTTGAGTTCAATTACATTATAGGTTTTGTTCACAATCTCAGTTGATTCCATTCAAACCTTGAATATGACATGAGAACCATCAAAGCAAACATACATGGTAAATAGGGAAGAACTTTGAAATCTTAACTCCTTGCATGTATTCTATGAAATTTAAATAAATGATGTTGACTATTATGATATGATATTACTATTACATTGGTCCAGAACATTTTTGGAAACGCACCAACTTTAACATTAATATTAGGAAAAATAAACTTCATTCATTATAATGAGTTAATTGAAGACGCCGACAATTTTTACAACGTTATGCCATATTTCAAGGAAAAAAACAAAAGGATTACAACCCACTAAAGCCACGCGTCATTTTTGCAATATGATGCAACACAACATCATTATCTCCGCGCGTTCTAGTCATTTGGGTTGCGAATGGCCAGTTATAAGCGATGATGAAATGTCCCTTATTGGGACGAAGATATTTATACGCAAATGAACTTGTTTATTCTCATACTGCCCAGATGACATTCCAAAGAAATCTGTGAAAAGCGCTCCCCAAAGCCATCGAGAGAGCTGTAATTTACGTTGTGTACTCAAATAGATAACTTTATGTTGAGTCACTGTGGTCTAGTAAGTATTGTGTTGAGGCCATGGTTCAAACCACTCAGGCCAGACATCTCCAACAAAACGAAAAATGAACAAATATTTCCTCGGCGCCTTCCAGCAGATTTCTGGCAAATTCTCTGAAAAAAAAAATATTTGCCATAAAAAGAGTCTCAAAAATCTATCGTTCGGAGTCGACTTATAACTGTAGGTCCCGGTGGTGTAAGAAGCTAGGTAGTAACCCTGACTGAAGGGTTGTGATGACCAATTATGTACGTATGTATGTAATTTTTCTTTAACCGCTGTTATGAACTAATTGAAATGATTTACAGTTTCTTCTTAAATCAGATAATTAGACCACTATGTTTTGCTAAGAGTCTTGATGTGATGCCTTAAATAAATTAAATACCACGTTTTACTCGTATGCTTCAACGTATGGAATTGCATTTGAAATACTATCGTTGTACTGAAGCTGGAAAATCGATAGAAGGGATATTTAAATGTAAATGTTATGATTTTCTTATGTAGTCGTCGTAGTCTAGTAGGTAGTGTGCCGGTTTATTAGACGTAAGGCCACGGTTCAAACTCCAGGTCAGACATCAAAACAAAATTATGAAAAAATATTTCTTCGGCGCTTGCCTCTCAGCAGATTTCTGGCTAAAATTCTGAGAGTAAATAAAATTGCCATGAAAAGCTTCTCAAAAATCTGTCGCTCGGAGCCGACTTTAAACTGTAGTTCCCGCTACTCATGTATAAAATTAACTCGCACACAACATATTTACTCAAAACCGATGAATATGAGTTAAGTAATTTAAAGTAAAATATTTCATTTTTTCGATAAAAAAAACTTGATATTATTTTTAAATCCTGCTACTGTTATTTTTATTATACTCCATTTGGTTAAACCTGACAATATCAATGCAGGCTGTGCAGACTTTACTGAAGTCATACCATTTTGCGTTGTAGGTGTTGCTGTCATTTATTCTTTCTATTGCTTTCATTGCATGCATAAAATTTCCCTGTTTTTCTTTGTTTTGCTCTGTTTGTTTGAATACTTTGCTGCACTTAAAAAGTACCTATATACCATGAATAACTACGCCAACAAAAATGGTGTAAAAAATGTTGCAATAATAACACTTCTGTTTAACACCTGCAGCCAAAACTGTAAACTCTCACAATTTCTGTTGTTGAAGTTGTTTTATGGTGTAACAACTAATTGCTCACTTTATGGTTTTTTTTATATAAAAAACAAGCTTCTTTAAAAGAATTCTTGATAGCAATGACAATAGAAGAAGCATTTGTTACAACAGCAATATTCAATAAAAGGATATAAAAAAAATTGGGGAATAAAATGGTTTCTTTTTGCTTTTTTAAATTTATTTCGTACTTTTTTTTCTATTATGTTGCACAATTAGAAGAATTTCCACGAGAGTCTTAACAGACAGATAAAATGTATGATGTTTCATGCAAATGGTTTTAAATAATTTAATAAATGAAGTCATAGAATTATTCTGTAATTTGATGAAGAGTTCATAGATTTCAAACTTAATATTCTTGCCTTTTATTCTCTAACCATTTTGAGCTTTTCTTAGTTCTTCGTGGAGGTCAAATTCATTACATTTAACCTTTTAGTATGCAACACTTGTATATATTGTATACAAAATGGTTTCCTTTAATGAAATCTGATGAACCGTAAGAAGTTTTCTTGACGTCTGGGAAAAAATGAGATGAGAGATTAGTTCTTCAGTGAAGTAATGTCACAGTACGATTAATACAGAATATTGAAATCATATAAAGGTGGGCCATTTAAAAGTTTAAATTTAAAAATCCAATAAAAAGAAAACGATTTGTAATTTTGCCAAATTTATTTTTTGTTGTGAAGTATAATTGTTTCGGTTGGAACTGCGGTTATACCCGCCGTACCACATTCCATCGGACCAATTTTCGTGAACTGTTTCGACTGTATGGGGTGGTATCTTGGCAATGACATCATGAATATTGGCTTTCAATCCCTCAATTGTCTTTGGTTTGTCGGTATAACACTTTCTTTAACGGTGCCCCACAAAACATAGTCCAACGGTGTCAAATCGCAGCTTCTTGGCGGCCAATTAATATCACCGTTTCGGCTAATTAAACGGCCATTAAACGTTTAACGCAATAAATCGATTGCGGCAAGTTGTACCTGTTTAAAAGAAATATGGGCCAATGATGTCCCCGGACCACAAATCACACCAAACAGTAACTCGTGATGGGTGCATTGGCTTCTGTAAGATGACGTGTGGTTTTCTGTACCCCAAATACGGCAATTTTGCTTGTTAACACACCCTCATTGGCTCAAATTTCCCAACATAGCTCAAGCGTTAATCGATTCATTACGTTCAGTGGAGATAATATACTGAATTTTGTGACAGAATAGAATGACATAAGCATTGCCATACTCGACATAACCGTTGGTTCAAATTTAAACCGATAGATAGCCCACCCGATAGCTCTCCTCTTTACAAGTTCATATGCCTGCTCATTGCCGTGCTCATTGCCGTGAATTCCTATATGATCTGGAATTTAGCAGAGGGTAACTAAATTTTTCGTAAAAGCTGATTTCCCAGACAGACAAATGCGGATTCTTTGTATCTTCTATCCAAGTTAAATTGTCATAATCTTTCGATGGGAAAAACTTTCGCTTGGAAAATACTCGCAAGTTTCCTCATGTGTTTCGAATACATATTTAATTCTGGGACTATAAACTCCCGCTCCTGTCTCCAGACTGTTCATGACCCATTTGTATACCACAAAACTGTTTTTTTTTTATCACGAACTCAAAATGGACAAAACTCACTGAGTCCATTTAACCATTAACTGGACTAACTATATAACATACAACATTCCTTTACTCCTTTCTAAAACAAGACCAAACCATCATTCCATTGCTGCAGCCATACAAATAAATAAAACAGAAAAGGATTAAAATTCTCGGTCAAATTACGTACGTGACTGAAATGTTTAAAGTCCAAACTAATAAATGAAAAAAATAATAAAAAATTCAATGTCGTTTTGCAAAACCCTTATACATGTCGAGGTAACGCTCGTAAAATTTAGAATTATTTTTGAAAAACATGCATTAGCATCTCTCACCACTTATGTCGTGTGTGAATATTTTATGCATGAGTGGCGGGACTTACAGTTTAAAGTCGACTTCGGACCACAGATTTTTTGAGAAACTTGTCATAACTGTATTTACTCTCAGAGTTTTTTTTGCCAGAAGACTGTTGACAGGAAGTCTCTGAAGAAATATTTTTTCATATTTCATCTTGATCGAGAAAATTGACCTGGGGTTTGCATCGTGGGCTTACGTTTAATAAGCCAACGTACTACCTACTAGACTGTGGCGACGAAAAAATATTTTCATTAAATAAGGCCCAGAATTGTCAAATTCTGAATCCTGAACCATATGAAATCCAATTCAGCCTAATGGATACTAAAAAATTTACTGTTTGATGTGGATTTTTGGCTGACAGAGTCATCGGTTAGAAGTCGCCGTAGTCTAATAGGTAGTGTGTTGGCTTATTAGACGTAAAGCCCGGGTTCGTAACCCAGGTCAGTCATCAAAACGAAATATGAAAAAAAAATATTTCTTCGGCGATTTCCTCTCAGCAGATTTCTGGCAAAAACTCTGAGAGTAAATAAAATTGCCATGAAAAAGTTTCTCAAAAAATCCATCGTTCGGAATCGATTTTAAACTGTAGGTCCCGCCACTTACGTATAAAATTAACGCACACAACATGAGAGGCCGTAATCCTGACTGAAGGGTTGTAATGGCCAATTATGTGTGTACAGAGCCATCAAATTAAAAAAGAATGTTACTGCTGCCTTTAGTGCTATTGACAGGAATTCTATTAAAATGGGTCTGACAGTAAATGAGGGTAAAACGAAGTATATTTTGTTGACAAGTAGGAACACGCGACGTATTGGATCCAGATTACGGCGGATAACCATACGTTCGATATAGTAAAAGAATTTGTTTATTTGGCTCCGCCGTTACCACCAAAAATGATGTCAGTTTGGAAATCGAGCCCAGGATCACTCTTGCCAACAGGTGCTACTATGGTCTTAATAGGCAATTGAGTAGCAGAGACCTCTCTCGTACGGGAAAACAAATTCTCTACAAGGCGCTTATACTACCCGGGGGTTTTTATGGCGCAGAGGCATGGATACCATTAAGCAATGATGCAACAGCCTTAAGAGTATTCGAAATTTGTTACCGAAATCCACTAATCGGGTTGGTAATGGCCATTTGAAGTAAATTCTGTATTCATATTAAAAGAACTGTTAGCAGTTTAAGCTTAGCATTTAATACATAAAGTACCTGGTTTTATAGTCAATTTATTGAATTATTATTTCAACATCACATTATTTTACCACATCATCTTCATTAATGTGCCACAGCATTTGTGTGACTTTTGTCGCCTTGATGTTAATAATCTTTCCTTCTGTATTATTGTATCAAATAAAACTTTATGGGAGTGTTGTATATAAAGTATGTGTTATGTGAAGATATAAATATTTAATTTATCCAAATTTTAAATAGGCTCCTAAAACTTTTATGACTTTTTCTCATGAATATTTATAATCATTATCATAATGAAGAGACAACAACAAGGAAAACATTAAAAAAGCACAATGAGTAAACATTTTAAATGTAAATGACGTGATTTAAATCTGAAGTTGAGTATAATATTAAAAGCAATTTATAATTTTACATTTCATTACTTGAGATATATAAACCATATTAACTTTACACATATGTAATGTAATGTCTGTCTAGCACTTATTTATTGTTCAACAATAGTGTGAAAAAATAGTTCAAATTTTTTATTCAAAACTTATTTATTTTTTATTTATTTTTAGTTTTCATAGCAGTGATCTCATTATCATATCACATACCATATCATACAAACATACTTTTTCATTACAACTCTTCAGGCAGGAGTACGTGTTAACTTTATATATGGGCGGCGGGACTTGCAGTTTAAAGTCGACCCTAAACGACAGATTTTTAAGAAACACTTCACTGATTTCAATTTTAGTTCTGAACTGCATTATATTTTCTGTACTGTAGGACGAAGCTGCCGATGTTGGCGATTGGTTTTGTGGGAATAAGGCTATCAAGTTTCAAATTATTCCCCTTAGGCAGTGTGGTACTGTATGAATATAACGAGTGTACATTTTGAAAGTTTAAATTTAAAAATACACAATAAAACAAAAACGAATTGAAATTTTTGACAAATTTATTTTTCTTGTTGTTGTGAATTATAATTGTTTTAATTGCTTCTTTCCAACTCCAAAGGGTATGCAATAGTTTTTAAGTTTATCACCTTGGCGTATGATGATTAAATATTGTTTTGACATATTACTCATACGCACCATATGTAAACTAATTATTTCACTATAAATGTACATACTGATGTATATATCGTCTTCTGTCTCTTTGAAGTACCAAAAAAAAATTTATTACTCATAGTCGAATATAAGAGTGGGCCATTTAAAAATACAAGTTTAAAAATGCAGTAAAACAAAAAGGGTTTAACATTTTTCCAAATTTATTTTCTTGCTGTGAAATACAATTTTTCCGGTTAAAAATGGAATATAATTTCATTCATATCGCTGCCGCAACTGGTCTCACACTACCTCATTCGATCGGACCCATTTTCGTGTACTTTTTTGAATGTATGGGGTCGTTTCTCGCCAATGGCATTCCGAATGGCCTTTAAATGCTCAATTGTCTATGGTTTGTCGGCGTAACAATTTTCTTTAACGGCGCCACACCGAAAATAATCCAACGCAGCGACCAATTGACATAACCATTTTGTTTAACTAAACGACCCTCGACCATTTACTGCTCGTAATGGGTGCTTTTGGGTGTGGGTTTTCTGTGCCCCAAATGCAGCAATTTTGCTTATTAACGTACCCCCCACGTTGAAATTGAGCTTCATCCGAAAAGATATATTTTTTTTTGGCAAAATCGACATTGGCTTGCAATTTCTCGTTGGCCCAATAAATCACAACGTTGCTCAAGCGTAAATCTATTCATTACGTTCAGCGGAGATAAAAGTTGAATTTTGTGACAGAATGTTGCCAGACTCTAAATAACCAATAGTTCAAATTTAAACCGATAGATGTCCTATCCGATATTATTATGTGATTTTTTTAAAAATAATTTCTCTCAGAGACAAAGGATTTGTGCGAATTTGTAGTCCTTTCGCGGTGTTGTGTTGCTTGGATCACTCCAGTTACAGTCGGAAAATTTAAAAGAAAAACATGAAAAAACATGACCCCTACCAAGAAGTCAAAACCACTGTCGTGCCACTACCTAGATGCATGTGGATGTTAGATAATCATGTTTGAAGTTTGGTGCTCCTTTAGCCGGTGGAGTGAAGTTAATATTCTGCTACTTTGCAACAAAGAAGTATGCTTAGCGTGAAAGAAAGTTGTGATGGACAATAAGCGAGCTACAGCCATTAAACAGAAAATTTTTTATATATGTATGTACGAATATAAACAATTAGTTGAAAATTTAAAATGGTGGTATAATGGCCAGGGAGTTCGTAAAAGAATATTAATGAAATGTTCTTCATGTTCTCTCTGTTAAGAATATAGATGCCAAATCCCTTGAAGTTATTCATTCCATGGACACTTTACCTTTCTTCGTTACTTAGCTAGTGTTTAACTGTATTTCTAAGCAAATGTTGATTTTAAAACAAAGAATATAAGGCTATGGTGATTGTGTTATAATATTGTTACGAAAATGGAAATGGTGTTACATCGTTTAACATTAAAATGCTAAACAAAAGCTACAAAAACAAAAACAATGGACTTGTTTACATGATCAACGAATAAACATAAACATCAGTATAAAAAAGGCGATAAACAAGTAAACAAACAGGTAACAACAACACTGCAAGGACAAACGTAAACAAAATATACAAACAAAAATAACGTAAAAAACATGTTTACATTTGTAGAGATTTCATTCTCCTTCAAGACCATTCATCAGACTGTTTACCCCGCCATATAAAAGGCAAGGCAAAGCAGGCAACGGTGCCAGTAAAAATTCAGCTAGTCTTGTGTGAAGACACGTTGCGTGTGAAGAGAATAGTCGTGATTTGAAGATCTCCGTTATAAAGATCTGTAGAGTAATTGTTAGTGTTTACGCAGAAGATTGTAAAGAAGAATAGAAAACAGATTGTTGTTGTTTACATCAATAAAGAATTTAATTAAAACTGAACTTAATTTTTTTTATTTTTATTTGAAATCTACGAGCTCATATTTTAAACTTTTTTAAAGGGTAAAAACGTAACAATATTCTTTAATATACTAAGCTGTGTTATGTCAAAAGTAAACTTTCAGATTTGAACTTTTATGGTGTAGACTTCAGCCCGTAGTAAATAGATTGTATAAGTTTTCATATGCATCTTCCAGGGATACGCAATGACTGTAAGAACTCCCAATATATTTCTCAATCGTGTGGGCAGAAGCCAGTCTCCTTGTAATCATGTTAACAGCTTCTAATTAAATTAAATCTGATTTAAAAATGTTTACTAAAGTCTTTTAACAACAATAACTGACATTCAATAGTAAATCACTTGAAACCGCAACCTCAATTGTTTAATAATGTTGTTCAAAAAATTTCCTTTCAAATTTAATTTAATATTTTACTCAAATACTCTTGACAAACTTTTCAGCTTTTTGTTGTTAAAGTGTGTTAAAGGCACTTCGAGTTCTGTAACACTTTTATAATTTTGTTTATTTTATGTGTTTCAATGTGTATGTTGCCAATACACAAGTTGTCTGAAATTTGATACAGCTGAACTATGGTGACAAAATATTTTCAACTTTCTTTAGCAATAAAAAGGAACGAAAAAAAGGAATTTTCAGGCACAATTGTGTTCTGTAAATATAGCTTGTTATGTGAGTTTTCCGATAAAAAAATGTTTCTGCTTTTAAAATTTGACTACATTTTGTACAATGGTTTGTTACTCTGTGTTTCCTTAATATTTTCAATTTTATAGTTATAGTCTGGTTTTTGTAAATATAACTCGAAAGAATACTTTAATACGGCTTGAAAAGTCATTTTGTACCGAAGTGTTTCAAATTTGCAATTTTTTTTGAAAGAACGTTTGTTAGTTTATTTCTTTGTCCATACAAAGCACTTTGAATTTTTGCCAGAAGATTGCCGACAGGAAGAATGAAATATCTTTTCATTTATCTTTCTAGATAAATTCGTGTCTACTAGTTCCGAAAACTGTTCTCGATTTCGTCACTCAGAAGAATTCGGCAATTCACAGACCACAACTTGATGAATATTGCTTCGTGACTTGGGCTTTTATCCGCATAAATATGAACTTATCTAAGAACTGAAGGTAAATGACCGTAGACAACGAAGCGTATTCGGTGAATGAACTCTGAAGCGTATCGGATCCTAATTTCTATTGAAAAACGTAAATTGCCGAATCTGGATTGATATCAATTAACATAAGATCCAAGAAAGTCCAATACATTCACAAAAAATCGCCGCTTGGTGTAGATCTTGGGTTGGTAGCGGCACTGGTCCATATATCTATTGCCAGGGATTTACTGCTAACGAAGACCACTACAGATAAAAGATTACTAAATTCCTTTGGCCTGATTTAAATGATCTAAACACCATCCACTTATGATTTTTTCGGGCCAGCGCAGCACAGCTCATAACACAAAGGATATTCTACACGGAGATTTGAGGGCATGTTCGAATGAGGTGTATGTAATGCTATCTGGCCACCGTGATCAAGCGAAATTTTCTTGTGAGTTTTTTTTAAGTCGAAACAATTCATAAAACACAGCGATCCTCAAAGCCAACATAATCTATAGAATCGGTAAAATTTAGCCACATTTATGAGCCAGACGCAGAGAACATTTTGCATTTAGTATACGCTGCACCAGGAGAAGCCGTAATTTTTTATGCAACATATAATATCATTAAGTCGCCATGGTCTAGTAGGTAGACATCTTAAAAACTAAATCTAAAAGAATATTTTTTGCCGGTAAATTTCTGGCACAAACTCTGAGAGTAAATAAAATTGCGATAAGATATATCTCAAAAAAATCGGAGTGGACTGGAAACGATAGGTCCCGCTACTTATTTATAAAATTATCACGCACAACATAAATTGTTTGATAAGCTAGGTAGTAATCCTAACTGAAGGGTTGTGATAATCAATTTCGCCAGAAACAGGGCACACTTCTCTGCATCGAAATATTTAAGATAAATAAATTCTTATTTGCGTTGTTTAAATAATTCTTATGACTCTTATGATCAGCATATCTAAAATCTTATATTTTCTGCCTGTTTAATAGTAGTGAATAATAATAAAAAAAATTTCGTGAATTTGTGTGAAAATTGCAAACTATTTAAAGACCATAATTTGTCATGTTAACCCCATTCAACTGTATTAAACCAAGCAAACAGGAAATGCTATAAAACACGCACGTATGAATCCACATACATACAATGAAAGCAATTCTTATTCCACACAATAAATTCGTATTACAATATAACAACGACAATGGCAATTGGCCAGTGAAAAGCACATGACATTTCGACATTGCTATACGTTTTTTTTAAAGTTTTAGACGGGTTGTTCATTTGGTCGTACGGTCAATTGATCATTTGGTCAAATATAACATTTTATTTTTCTTTCTTCTTCTGTTCATAAGAATATAACATTGAAACCAAGTGTTGATAATGACACTGTAGTTGTTTTCACACATTTATTTATTTTACTTGTGTGTGTTAAAAGTTAGTTTCTTTTAGACCTTGTTACCACAAAACCCAAAAACCAGTTAAATAAATGATTCTTTACCATTTTGTTGCACTTTAGCTTCAAATAGAAATTGGTGCCACACGACTCATACCACACTCGATATTTTACATAAGCGATTTAGAGTGGTAATTTTTAGTACAAGTGATGTGGACAGCCCATCAGGACTTTGCGATTTGACCCTGTGAGACTTTTCTGTGAAGTGTTCATGCGAATAAACCAATACACAATACACAAAGCCAACACAATCCAAGAATCAGTCAAATTTAGCATGATATAGTTAGTATCATGGAAAATTGGACCTTTCAGATGCGTTTTAGCTAGAAACGCTATGGTAAACATTTCACTGATGCTATATACCACACATAATGGCATCAATTGTCCTTTCAAACGAATAAAAATTTTCGATTATATCTCACATATTTTCAGTGAAATTTTCAATGTTTTTTTCTAACAAATTTTCTATTCTGCTTTTCTTAATATTTCCGATTCTTCTCAATTTAGTATTATATAGCCTACTTGTTGACCTACTAGTAACAATGAATTGAAACAAATTTTCTAGAAGTCTTTAAAATTAAATTTTGGGAAAACAATTTCTTTAAGATTAAGACAAAGTTTTCCTTTCATTTTTTAAGTTTTATTAACCATTTTCTTGAAATCATCCTGGCGTTTATTTTATTTCTGTATATATACACAGTATATCCTAATATTCGTTTTTTTTTCTTCACAATTTTTGCTGGTGTTTAACAGGCAATAAAATATTAATGCTTCGCTATGAAGATTGATTTATTATCGCAATTTTCTGCTTCTTGCAAGGACAATAAATATACTAAAGAGAAGGAAAATATGTTGTGTAATCTTTTGGAACAGAAAAAAAATTTGCTTAAGTACATATTTATTTGTACACTTTAGCAGTTGGCACATTCCAACACTGGGTTTTTCATTGCACGCTCTCTGTAGCCTATGGTGTTTATGTTAACAATGGAAACAAATTATCGAAGAGAAAGTGCAAAGGATATTATTGATGGTATACTGACCATGAATGAAATGAATGTGTGCTTGTATGTAGATGGCTTCACTTTATGATTTCCCGCACTATAAGGGGTTAGTGAAAAATTGCTGAATTTTTTAACACTGATAAAAAAAAGAAAATCGTTTTTCTACACCAGATGAAAATATTAAAATATTTCGACACTCGAATACCTTTTTTTGTCGCCTAAAAACTGTTTTGACTTCAGTGAACATCATATTGGAATTTTAAGGCCAAAATATGTAGAGGTTCTAGTTTACCATGTATTTTAAGCACTCCCTATCTTCAAATTTAAATAAAAGTTTTCGTTTGAAGGACCCATTGATGCTATTATATGTGGAATAACGATTAAATATCCGTCATGACTTTTCTGGATGGATCGCATCCATAAGAATCAATTTTTAATGAAATTGGCGCATAAATCGGCTTGGTTTTGACCGAAGGCAAGGCGTACACCTGCCACTAATGGGTTCAACTTACATGATTAGGGTGGCCCGTTCAGATCACTTTAATATGACATGATATCCGATGTGGCATGAGTTGCGTTGCTTGTAGCTCAGTCCTGCTGGAACTACATGTTGCTGGTGTCTAGCTCATCCAATGCACTTTTAACAATGCAGTATTATTTTCTTAGTCGTGGTAAATTACTATTCGAACTATGAGATCATGACGGCTGTGGCATGCTTCTTATATAGTTTTTTGACACAAATATAAATGCTGAGCATATATTATTTACTCCTTCCGTACTGCCAAACTTTTGCTGTCAATTTCTGAAAACTCACTGCCATAAAATCTTGTTGGAATATTCAACATTAGTTTGTATTTACATGAAGTCGATGTAGTCTAGTAGGTAGTGTGTTGGCTTATTAGACGTAAAGCCCAGGTTCGTATTCCAGGTCAGACATCAAAACGAAATATGAAACAAAATATTTCTTCGGCAACTTCCTCTCAGCAGATTTCTGGCAAAAACTCTGAGAGTAAATAAATCTGCCATGAAAAAGTTTCTCGAATATATGTCGTTCGGAGTCGACGTTAAACTGTAGGTCCACTCACGTTTAAAATTAACGCACACAACCTGAGTGGTGTGAGAAGCTAGGCCGTAATCCTGACTGAAGAAATGTAATATCTAATTATATATGTATGTATGTTTGTATTTATAAAAAACATTTAATTATTATTTTGTTTTATTTTTCGTTATAAAGAATTCGAAACAAGTGAATCAAGGTGACAATTCCTGCAAATGAGGGCAACTAAATACAGAGAATGCACATTTAGCTTGCACATTTGGAGCTCCAAATCCTTGTACAAAAATTTGTGAAAATTTTTTAACTTTTTTTGTTTGTTTTATATTATGATGCATTTTGAAATTAAAATTATTCCTTTATTTATATCCCGCCATACAGTGGTGGCTCATATGTTATGTTAAAATATGCGACAAACAAAGACTTACCAAATCTTTCATTAAAAGCATTTGTTAATATCTATTCAACTGTACTCGAAAGACTTCATATTTAATCTTTCCACAATAAAATACACTTAAATGAAGAGAAATGAACGGAAAAGAATGGAAAGAAATTTAATAATCAGTAAATTTTATGCCATTAGTATTAATGAAAATAATGGCTGACATAAAAACATATTAAATGGATGTATGAATATGAGTAGGAGTGATTTGTAAACTTTGCTATTTCATTGGGAGTTAACTGGAAAGAATTGATTTAGGATTTTGCAATAAAAACTACAGCTCAGTATTGTTAAATCTTTCATTACGAAATGAAATTGTGTACATGAAGGCGCGTCTAATATGTAATGTTATATGGGTAGATGTGTTTGTCTTAATAACATTTTTATTACCTCGTTTAAGAGATTGTTCGTTATTATTTTAAGTAAAATTGTATCTTAATAAACTTAACAGAGAGAATTATATTACAATGTATTTGAATTTTTTTGCTAAAAAATTATTTATTAGAAGTATTGATGCGATTTAAAATATAAAAAAAGAAAATAACCAAAGAACAGGCTATAATATTTCTTTATATTGTTACGTTTTTACCCTTTTAAAAACGTTAAAAATATGAGTTTGTAGATTGAAAATAAAATAAAAATAAATTTGTGTTTAGTTTCTCATGAATCAATTCTTTATTGTTCGACAACAGCAACAATTTGCTTTAATTGTTATTGTTCTTTAGACTCTTTCGCGTACACAATAACACTTGTTCAATAGATCTTTATAACAGAGATCTTCAAACCACAATTATTCTATTCACACGCAACGTGTTTTCACACAAGACTGACTGAATTCTTTCTGATCTCGGTACCTGCTTTGTCTTGCCTTTGAATTCGCGTGGTAAACAGTCTGATGAATGCTCTTGTAGGAGAATGACTTTCGCGAACTCTCTATAAATGTAAACAAGTTGTTTTCATTATTGTTGTTTGTGTATTTTGTTTACGTTTGTCCTTGCAGTGTTGTTGTTGCTTCTTGTTTACTTGTTCATCCCTTTTTATGCTGATGTTGTTCTTATATTTTTGTTTATTCGTCGATAATGTAAACAATTCCATTGTTTTGTTTTTGTAGCTTTTGTTTATCATTTTAATAACACCATTTCCATTTTCGTAATAATATTTTATATGGACCGCCTACGGTCCATATTTCTTTGGCAACTACTACTATTAAAATCTACTTTGGTATTTATAAACTCTTTCTAGAACTCCACATTTCAAAAGAAAAATTCAATTTTACAAAATTTCTTACACTTTTAAGTGTTATTGTTAATTTCCGTTCTTATCGGTTATATACTTTAAAATTAAAAGTTCCTATAAGTAACTTGTTTCACAAATGTTTTCATTAAATAAACAAGAAAAGCCAGTAATTTTAATGTAAACCTTATACAAGCTTTTTAATTATTTTTTTCACTCCTAGTCATTTGATAAAGGGAGGCAGTAAAACTTTTATACCCCAGTGTATCTTATGACTCCTATTCTTGTTAATTTTGTTTTAATGCAAGCGTAGATGGAAAGAAAATTATGTTTGTGAACGAACGTTAAATCTTGTAATAAAATTTTAATACATCAGCAGTGTGGAAAAAGTATGTTCTTTTCGAAATTAATTATTACAAAAAAAAGAAAAAAAAATAAATAAATTCGCAAGCATATTATAAGAGTTTATTTAAATAAAAAAATTATTAAAATAAAAAATCATCACAGATTTTTACCTAAAATTATATTATTTATTATACCAACCTAATAATACAAGAGAATAAATTACTTTCAAGTATAATTTTGTAATATTTTCAAGCAAGCTTCTTATATTAATAATATTTAATACATCAGCTTAAATCATTTAATCCTTCTCTTTCCCTTCATTTTCTTCCTTTTAAAGGTGCTTTAACCACTATCCACTCATTACTATTCGTATCAAGGATGATATTTTCCATTTGTTCTCTGTTTCAGGTTGTCATTTATTCAGTTGCCATCTCCATCACATTTACGTCTTATTTTAGGAGTAAGATTTTACACTTTTACCACCTTTTTGGTGTCACCAACGGCTATAAATATATAAAAAGTGAAAAATACAAATTTTACTAAAATGAAAATGGTTGGAGAGTACCTTTAAATTCAAATGAATACAATGTAAAGTGAACACTTTTCTCAACTCTATCGTTTAAGCTCAAGTGCATTTAATTGTACGCTTTAAGTATGAGGCAAATATTTTCGAAGGTAAACATTTTTTTATTTTTCCTAAAAAAGTCCGCCCTGTTTTGAGACGCGCCACAGAAGATTATCAGATCATCAGGAGAACAGCACGGATCTGAATTAATTCATTTGTGGGGAGAATAATCAATCTTCCTCCATACTTATCGAATTTTTCTAAATCCGAATTTATCTTCAATGATGAAATCATCTATTTAGATGACCGCGATAACGATGAGATAATATTGTGAAATAAAGGGATTCTGTAAATGTGTAAATTCTCGTAACTTCCAAAAATTAGAACAAAAAAACACCCTCAAGTACTAATAATTCCCAACAGTTCTGAGCTATTTAAGAAAATTAAGATAACTTTGAATATTTTTGTATAGCGTGGGTGATCTAAAAGTTTACATTTTAAAAAATAAAAATTAAAAACGAAAACACTTTGAAATTTTGCTGTTTTTATTGTGAAGTACAATTGTTCTGAATGTGTCTTTCTAACTCCGTAGGGTATGCAATAGTTTTTAAGTTTATTCTCTTACTACGAACACCCACCATGTCGTATGATGATTAAATATTGTTTGGACATATTAATCATACGCAACATATGTAAAGTAATTATTTGAATATAAATGAACATGTATGTATCGTCTTCTGTCTCTTTGAAGTACCAAAAATAATTATGACTCATAGTCGAAAATAAGGGTGGGCCATTTAAAAGTTTAAATTTAAGAATGCAATAAAATAAAAACGGAATGAAATTTTTTAAAATTTATTTTTTTGTTGTGACACATATCTACAAGCCACGATTACTCTCTTCAAACACACCGCGTCTTCACACAAGACTGACTGTACTTTTACTAACGCAGTTGCCTGCTTTGCCTTGCCTTTTATATAGCAACGTAAACAGTCTGATGAATGTTCTTGAAAGCCCTCCCGAGATCTCATCTCGTTGTTTGATAATTGCAGTTTGTGTATTTTGTTTACATTTATTATTGTGGTGTTTGTTGGTATATTTTTCTTTATTTGTTTATCGCTTTTGTTTTTGTAGCTTTTGTTTATAATTTTAATGTTAAACGATGTAAAAGTAAAGCAACAGTATCCATTTTCGTAACAATATGGTTACCGCGGCTGGTCTCACAGACAATTTTCGGGTACTTTTTCGAATGTGAGGAGTCCCTGCAAATGGCATTGCGAATGTTGGCTTTATCCGAAAAGAAAAGTTTTTGTGGAAAAATGGACATCATCGTGCGGGTTTTCGTTGGCCCAACAAATCCCAATGTTGCTCAAGCATAAATCGCTTTATTGCGTTCAGTGGAGATAATATACTGAATTTATTGCTATATTCGAAATAACCGAAGGTTTAAATTTAAACCGATAGATGAATAATCTTACTTTTGCCACCAAGTGTATGAATTTAAAGCAGAAACTTATCCCAGTCTGAGATTGAATACAAAAGAAACTACATAAAGGTGCAACTATTTGTTTAACGGTTTCAGATGATGACATCTGAGCTTAAAATGATGATAGCGATGATGACGAAAACAAAACTAAAAGCGTTACATTATTACTATAACATTACAATTACAATGTCAAAAGTGAAGCGGTGAGGGAGCAATTCTACAACAGGAAATTATGTTTGCATGAAGGCATTCGTTGATAAACAAAGGGCACCATTCAGTGTGCAACTTATTACCAAATAATAATATTTAATTTAATAATAAATATTGCAACTTATTACCAAATAACATACTATTGCTGTTTGAATAATACAAATCATTGATAAATTAGTTGCAAGATATACCTTGCCTATGAATTCACATGAGATGGTATGTAACTTAATTGTATCGTTGAACTGTTTATATAATATTTTAGTAGCAATCTTTCTCTTTCACTTTCTTTTTGCGTGACACCCTTTTCTGGTTTAATCTGAAATTGTAAAACAAAGGCAAATGCCATGTGTTTTCATTTACTATCATGGAATTTGTAAAATGTTATTAAATAAGGATACAGAAGAGGATAATAAATACGTGAATATGCAGAAAAGTTTGTTTTTGGACAAAAACAAAAACAAAAACAACAGTTTTAATTCAATAAAAAATACGTCATCCCTGTTTGATATATTAACATGTCATTATCGTCATTAACCACAATGGTAGAATTATTGTCGACTTATGTTTTCAACAATATACGCACATATGATGTGTTTTTCCCAATAAATTCCATGAAATTCTTTTATTTTATATGTAATGTGATGAATTGAAATATTTTCTGATGAAGTACATGTTCAGTAAAATAAAATAAAAAAAAATAAAACGAAAAATTTAATTTTCCATTCGAAATGCAATAAAACATTTATAATTTCTTTTGGCAATGCCAGAGATTTCTCAATAATTCTTTGCTTTCAAGGTATTGCTCATTTTAATATAAAAATGAAAAAAAAGGAAAAAATATTCATCTGAATTAAATATTTTTCTAGAAATAGTTTTATCATAACAGCCGTAGTATATTGCACTAAAAGAGATTAAGTTTAGAATTGGTTTTGCCTCTAGATTATAGCTCTTAGTCAACATTGGATCCGATTCGATTGTGCTAATGTTTTTATAAACAATTTTTGGCAGCGTTTATCTCAGGTTGTCCAACAGGGACTTGTAAACTTTGGAGGTTGATAACCGCCATCCTGTTGAAGCTACTTTTGTCAAATTAGTCGTAATCTATTCAATCTGCTTCACCAAGCCACCATTGGCTGATATAGCATTCAACAGCACTTGCAAATAATATTTCGCATTGTGGTGGATACATTTTACAGTTGCAGTAAACGATTGACCGAATTTGACGGAACGCAGATCGCCGCTGCCTGCGAGAGATTGCAGGAGTATATGGGGCGTTTTATTTCATGTCGCTCACAAAAACTCAAAACACATCTTGGCGCAATTCCAGGCTTGACGAATTTTGCGTAAAAAACTCTACTGGTCCAAGAACTGAATGTAAACTGTCATAGATAACGACATGCGTTCACTGAACGGGCTATTGAGTAGTTGGTAACTGTCTCTTATTTTTATCGAAAAATTATCTTCAGCGATGAGACTCACTTCTGAATGAATGGGTATGTGAAAAAACCAAACTTCGTAATTTGGGACAAGAGCAATCAAAAAATATATATATATATATATATATATATATATAATATGTATGAATATTAGGCTGGCGGTATTATCGGATCGTACTTCTTTGAAACAATTGTCAATGACAACCAATATAAGTAGATGATTACAATTTTTTTTTGTCGAATTGGATGATCAGTCCGGCAATGGCATGTGGTTGGTAGCTCATGCTACATTGTATAAGTGTACACAAGCGATTTGAGGGCATTGTCATCGCACGTGGAGTAGATGTGAACTGGTAATTGAAATCGTGCAATTTGACGCGGTTACACTTTATCTTGTGGAACTTTCTTAAGTAGCAGATGTATGCGAATAAGACATAATCCTCAGAAATCTTCAAAGCCATAATGCATGCCATCGGTGAAATTTAGTCCGATTTAGGACCCAGAGTAATAAAAAATTTACATTTCGAAAGCGCTTCTCTCAGAGAATCTGATGAAGACATTTCAACGATGTTATAAAAATAAATATATACATTTTTATACGTACATTTGGCTAAAATTCATGAAATTGCTAAAATATATTGTCGACTTTTGGTGTCCACTGTATATTGTGTGAATTTTATATATGAGTGACATATAGATTGACATACAGGTAAAATTTGCCTCCAAACGACAGGTTTTGAGAGACTTTTCAAGGCAATTTTATTTACTCTCCAAGTTTTTGCCAGAAGACTGTTGAGTTGAAGTCCCCGAAAAAATATTTGTTCATATTTCGTTTTGTTATAGATGTCTGACCTAGGGTTTGAATCGTGGTCTCAGTCTTATAGGCCAACACACTATATACTTGACTACGGAGACTTCAATATTAATATCTCACGCACACTTTGATGTATTTAAACTCAAAGACAACTAGTATTGTATGGCTAACCATCTTAGAGAACAAATGTTTTTGAAATTTTTTTTCATGTTTTTATCAAATTACAATTGTGGTTGACAGAATAACTCATTTTCTAAACTTGTATTTATACTTTCCCTAGTTTTATTTTTTCTACCAGTTGTCAGGTTATTTTTCAAAGTTTTTCCTGCGTAATATATTCATATCTTTTAATATGCTAGAAAACACAATACATTTGAATATGAAGGATGAAAGAAATGACTGGAAAGTAAAGAGTTGCTCTACTACAGTTTCAGTTGCATTACTTTGGTGAAATTGTGTTTGATAAAATGGTTTTAAATGTCAAGTGCTTCTACCACACTTGAATATAAAATATATGGTATAACTGTGTATGTAAAATGTGTAAAATATACATATGTAAACAATTTAAGAGAATATTATGAAATATTGAAGTTGGAAATAAAATATATGTACATACAACATATTTATAGACAACTATACATGCCTTAACAACATCCAGTGGCATCGCAGTCACACATTTTATCAAGAATTTTGCAGATAAACAAGCTTGACATATCCAAGGGCTTAAAAGTAATAATTAAGACTTTTGATAGACTGTTTGCGGTAATACATAATACACATACTCATTGCTCATTACAATCCTTTTAAATAGGATTACGACCTATTTTTCGACACTAGTTATGTTGTGTGTATTAATTTTATACATGAATGGAGGGACCTGCAGTTGAAAGTCGATTGTGAACGACAGATTTTTGAGAAACTTTTGATGGCAATTTTGTTTTTTCTCTCAGAGTTCTGCTGAAAGGAACTCACTGAAGAAATATTTTTCATATTTCAGTTTGTTGAAGATGTCTGACCTGAGGTTTGAATCGTCTACATAATATACAACACATTACCTGATAGACTCACTTCAATGCTGTAAATAACAATTAAAAACTTTAAATCCTTACATTAAACTCAAACAAAATTATCCAGCTTTTATAATTTTTAGAGGTAAAGTTTTAAAACACCTCCTTGGCGTTTAATATGTAAATTAAAGAACACAAGTTTAATACTTATATTCCCACAGAAAATGAAGAACTTAAAGAGAAAAACATGTTGCATTTTTCTTTTTAACTTTCGTTTTGAATTAAACCTGACACAGTTCTTTTCTTTTTATTTAAATCTGAATACATGCTTATGAACCCATTCTTGCACAGAAGAACATATTATTTAGGTGCACTTTAGGTTTTTATGGCTTTTATTTAATTTCTTTATAATCATATAAACACTACTTGTGTATGCTCGTAACAAACGGCATCCTTGTGTCAACTACTGCTTGTTCGTACTCGAGTTGCAAGTGAGTTCATTTGTGGTAGTGGTTATACAATCTTTTGTGGTTTTCATTTACATGGAATATGAAAAAGAAGAAAGTGAGGATGTTATTTAAGAAATGAGAATGTCAATGGAGACACCTATCGCTCGCTGTACTCGTTCTTCATGGTATTGATTTGAACGATTTTTGGTTTCAACAGGACGGTGCAACTTGCCACAATTGATTTATTTTATCAAACGTTTGATGATCGCTTAATTATAAGAAATGGTGGTGTTAATTAGCCACCAAGACGCTGCAATTTGACATCGTCTGTTCGGGACCGTTAAAGAAAATTGTTACGCTGGCAAAGTAGAGGCAATTGAGCATTTAAAGGCCAACATTTGTGATGCCATTGCCGTGAGATGACTCCATCCACTAGAAAAAATGCACGAAAGTTGATCCTATCGAATGAGGTACTGTGAGGCCAGCCGCAGCAGCCATATGTATGAAATAATATTCCATTTCTACCAGGAACAATTGTACTTCACAGGAAAAGAATAAATTTAACCAGAATTCAAACCATTTTTGTTCGATTGCACTTTTAAATTCGAATTTGAGTGATAATTACTTTTTGTACTTCACATAAGAATGTTCCCGTTTCAAAAAAAAATTAAAAATATTTGGGTAATCAATAAATTTGTGCGTAAAGTCCAAAAAACAATTTTTGTCAAATAAAACCAGTTTGGTGGGTTCAAGAAATATAGAAAAAATATTTTTGAGTTCTACTCAACAAAACTCATAACTTACACTATGCCATTAGCTGGGTGTATTTTAATTTTTTCATTTTTTCGCAATGTTATTTTACATATGGTGCGTATGATTAATATGTCAAAACAATATTTAATCATCATACGCTATGATGGGTGTGCGTATAATGAGAATAAACTTAAAAATTATTGCATAACCTAGGGAGTTAAAAGAGCCATTCAGAACAATTGCCCATCACAGAAAAAGGTTAATGTGGCAAAAAATTTCAGACTATTTTTGTTTTATTGCGCATTTTTAAAATTAAATTTTTATTTTCCTTTATATTTAAATTGTCCACTTTTATGTTATTTTTCGTATATTTTAGGTTATAAATGTTTTAACAGAATATTAAAGTCATTCGCATCATTTTGTGGTTTGTTTGGAATGCCATATGTTTGAAAGAGTATACATTTTGGGAATAAGTATATATTTGTTTCTTGTTTCTTGGCTGTATGTTATTCATCGTTTTATTTAAGAGAAAAAATTGACTGCAATGCAGCGACTTAGTACTTCTGGGCATGAGGAATACTTTTAATGTCTAACTTAATGCCACATGTACATATTTTTTCTCTCAGTTTATCTTTATGGTTGGATATATATGTGTTTTTAAAATAAATTTTATGCGAGCATTAAAACAAGCTCAAATACAAAGTGATTTTACACTCTTAACAGTCTGTCGGCAGTTATGTAGTTGTTTGGAAGTCAGTTTCTGCTGTTAAGTAACAATACCGTGTAAAAGGAAATTGGAGATTAACGCTTGGCAATCATTTGAAATTTCAAGCATCATGACGTCAAACAAAACTATATTGCTTTGCTGCTTGTTCCAGCAGGATAATGATACTAAATATACTGCAAACAGCATTTTAATTACTTTCTCATAAAATCTCTAAGAGTCACTTTGATGTCCTCATTATTTTTTCACTTTGCTATTTGATACTGCAGTCGCCGTGGTCTAGTAGGTAGTGTGTTGGCTTATTAGACGTGAGTCCTCGGTTCAACCCCATGTCAGGCATCTCCAACTAAACGAAATATGACAAAATACTTTTTCAGAGACTTGCTCTCAGCAGATTTCTGGAAAAAAATCTGAGCGTAAATAAAATTGCCATGAAAAGTTTCTCAAAAATCTGTCGTTCGGAATTGACCTTAAACAGTAGGTCTCACCACTCATGTATAAAATTAACACACAACATAAGTGGTGTGAGAAACTAGGTCGTAATCCTGACTAAAGGGTTGTAATGGCCAATTATGTTATGTATATATTTGATACTGCTCGTCATAGTCTAATAGGTAGGCTTGTTAGACGAAATATGAAAAAAATATTTCTTCGGCGAATGCCTCCCAACAGATTTCTGTCGCTCGGAATCGACTTTAAACTGTAGGTTAAGCACTTTATGGATAAATTTAATACACACACAATGGGTGATGTAAGAAGCTAGGTCGTAATCCTGACTGAAGAATTGTAATTACCAATTATGTATGTATATATATTTGACAAATACAGAACGATAGAATGCGAATGTTAGAGAGAGACTGGCTGATATGAGAAAATATGAAAGGATAAGGAAAAAGTGATTCTGGATATATGTAAGTAGACTATATGACATCATCTAGTCGTTGCTGAATATTATAAAATCCTAGTCAAAGGCTGACAAGAGATAATAAAGTCGATTTTGTAGTAAACATAGGTGAAGTTTGTGGAATAGAGAGTAACGATAGAAGAACCCAGCTGTGTAAATTTTTATTTCTTCCATAATATCAAAGGCATCAGCTGGCTTCTTTTTTAGTGACTATAATTAAATTGTATTTTATCTAACATAACCTTAAATTAATAATTAATATACAGTAAGACCCCGCTTAACGCTGTTTCGCTTAACACTGTTTCAGTATGAAGCGGTAGTATTGGGATTCCTCTAAATCGCACACTGTATTGATACTTGTTGCCTATGTGTGCAAAGGAAACGGCCATGCACCAACAAAAACGGTGCACTATATAACTTTTTCAACTTTCTCTGTTGTTAGTCTGTCTAACTATATTTTCCGAAGTCGTAATCACAGAACGAACGCATCTTTCTGCTTCACAGTTGATTTATTAGTTGTCATCAACATTACTAGGTGTATGAATATGTACGTATTAAGTTGCCTCGTTTAATGCTGTTTCGTTTAGCGCTGGAACTTATTGGAGCGTATCCAAGCGGGGTCTTATGGTAATTAACCGGAACACGTCTATAATTACCCGTTTCAGTCTCTTGCCTATTGATACATATTTAAAAAACATTGTTCCAAAATTCGCCATTATTATGCTGTTCTTAATCCAAATTGAGAAATAAAAACATGTTGATTATTTTCTTATTTTTCATTGTATTAGCTTTTCTAAGCCTTTAACAATATCCTCAGCATAAAAATCTTTATTGAAAACAAGAATAGTAAAAGTACTATTTTTTTCATGTGTTTGACTCATAATTAAAGAAAAAAAAATGTGAAGTCATTTTAAAGAGCCATTAACATTATACATCCACTGATTTCCTTGCAAAACTGAACCCTTCCTATGCTTAGCACTTAAAATGCCATTAAAATGAAAGAGAAAACCGCTATAAAACAATAAAAGCAAAAATTTTTATGGTTATTGTTGTACAACATATTTTAGATACAAATCTGTGTGAAGTTTTGAATAGTTTTTATGCTCTACACGAAGTCAACTTGATTGTATGTTTCTGTTAAACTTTTGTAACATATTTGATTATGAATTCAAATGCTATAAGAAAAGAAAAAGACGTTTTAATTTTAAAAGCTTACACGGTATTTCCCAAATGAAAGCAGTTTCGAACATGCTTACAGGATAATGTTTAAAAGCGGGGAATTCTTGTATTGAAATCTTGCACCTAAAAACAAATACGCTTGTGCTATTCAAGTTGAAAGAGTTCTAATTGTCTTCTTGCTGATCGAAGAGGGCTTAAATCTACAACCTGATATAGTGAACAATGTGGAAATTTATTGGGCGACCGTGTCTCTGTGGGATCACTACGAAGAAATTACTGAAGGAGATGAATCCTCAGGAAGCTTTTTATGTATAGGCAACAGTCCTATTGTAGAATTAATAAGGTTGTTGACTTTCCCAAGACCTGCACATACATACATAATTGGTCATTACAACCCCTTAGTCAGGATTACGACCTAGTTTCTCACACCACTTATGTTGTGTGCGTTAATTTTTATTTTACACCTACAGTTTAAAGTCGCCTCCGAACAACAAATTTTTGAGAAACTTATCATGGACAATTTTATTTACTCTCAAGGTTTTTGCCAGAAATCTGCTGAGAGGAAGTCGCCGAAGAAATATTTTATCATATTTCGTTTAGTTGGAGATGCCCAACTTGGGGTTTGAACCCAGACCTCAAGTCTAATAAGCCAACACTCTACCTACTAGACCACGGCAACTAGTCCCGATTAATAGAAGAAGAGTTTTAATAAAAAACGAAAGGCAAACATTGATGGATTTTACGTTTTCTACCTAGAAAGTTGCATAAGTTGGTTATGTTTTCTGGATGGGACGGAGTGCAGCCTCTGGCTCAAGAAGAATGAAACCATAACATTCTATGAAATTGCTTTCCTTTGTCCAATTTTTTATTACATTTTCCAATAAATCAGACGTATGGCTCGGATGGTGAACATTGGCTTCCAATGGCCCAAGAGTTAGTAATTTATAAGCATAACCCAAAGACTTAACGTATCCCCGTTAAAAGAAATCTCCAGAAACTATTAATTACACGAACGAGGGCGCTAGAGCATAAGACCAATTTTGGAGAGAAATTTGTAACAGAGCGGGTGCATACTGAAATATTGAAGGCATATATCGAAATAGTTTCAGTACATTTGGAAGTCACAATAAAAATTGCATAAGTTTCTGTGCTATTAAGCGGGGAATTATTATACCCGGGGCGTTTATATCGGCGGAATACTGTATATACAAAATATTTATCTCAAATTCCCATTAAGAATTCGATAACGATACTTAGCATATACAAGGTGTGTCGAACTTCTTTTACTTCTAGATATATGTATCATATCACATCCTTTTTCCATCTATACTTAGCGTTCTTTATCTAAATAGAATACGTTCTCTCTTAAATGTTTTCGTTTAAAGCAAAACTAGAATTCAAACGCCAAAACGTTTGGAACTGATCAAAGTCAATTCATAATTATAAGTACTACATACATGCATACATATATAATTGGTCCCCTTCAGTCAGGATTACGACCTAGCTTCTCACACCACTTTTGTTTGGTGTGTTAATTTTTATATATGAGTGGCGGGATCTACACTTTAATTTCGACTCCGAACGACAGATGGCAATTTTATTTAATCTCAGAGATTTTGCCAGTAATCTGTTGAAAGGATGTCGCTATAGAAATATTTTTATCATATTTCGTTTTGCTGGAGATGTCTGAGCTATGGATTGAACCGTTGCCTCACGTCTAATAAGCCAACTCACTACTTACTAAACTTCAATGTCTAAGCAAATAGTATATATATCTAATGCGGTAAAAAACTACTTTCAAGTATTCATTGTGGTGTAGTGAACCTCCTGGTCGCTTTAAAACCTTAGTAACTAGTTATCTTATTATATATGGGTATAAATACCTTAGATTTACATTTATAAGCTTCGGTGGGTAATTACTTTTTTTATTTTTTTTTTTAAATTTATGTGCGACACTATATTTCAATTTATTTAAATTTGTTTGAGTGACGAATCAGAAAATTTTTCGCACCTATTAAAGAGGAAATGTGCGAAATGAAACACTTAAAAAATTTCAAACATGCAATATTCAGCTAAACATGGTTGTGTGGTAAGAAAGAGAATGTAAAGATAAATGTTAAAGAAAATGTCCCTTTTTCGCCTACATTTTACAAAAGTAAAGCTATTCTAACTTTTATGTAAAAAGAAAATTGGCGAACGCCTGAAAGGCCTTCAATTAAATTAAAATTTATACCAGGAAATATGCAAACTTACTTACTTCTTTTCGTATTGTTTTCTTATTTCACTAAATTATGCTTTAATCAAAATAATAACACATAACATAATATAATATATATGAAAGTGATTTTCATCTGTGTACCTATAATTATTTGTTACAGTATAGTTTTACTTACTTTTCTTGCATGTTGACGTCTCCATTTTAAGGGATATGTGCGAGTATTTCAGTCATTAATTGTTAAGTTCGTTTTTCCTTTTAATTGGCGAAAATTATCTTTGAAAACCGTAAAAAGATCTTAATGTGTGATAACACACACATACTTGTTTATATCTTAATTACAGAGTGTAGTTCTTAACAATTTACTTGACGATTTTGTAAAAAGGAATGCATTCCATTTCCTAAACACACTTCAGTAATTATAGATGACATCGAAGACGATAAGAATTGAAACTACAAATTGTTGCTGTACGATGTGATATGAAGTTAGTAACATTTTTCAAGAAGGTTTTCAAATATAAAAATCGAAATGAATGAAAATTTTTAGGATTATTTATGTGAAATGTATCGTTGATTTTCGTTTCATATACATACATAAGTATACACATACCATGGAATGTAGGGCCGTCCTGTTGAAACCATATCTTCCAATTCAGGCCAAAACAAATTAGTAATGTGATACATATAATGCTCGCTGTTGACAGTGAGGGCCTGTCCAACATCAATGTCAAAGAAATGACACATCAAACGGTGATATTTTTTGTAGTACAGCACTTGGATCTCACGTGAATTAATACATGCCCAAATCTGATCATTTTGTTTTATTCACGTACCCATTCATTCAGACGGCGGCCTCATCGCTGAAGATGATTTTTTGATGATGAATCAGTTAACAAAGGCTGCAGAGCCCATTCAACGCACATACATACAACGTCATTGTCTAAGGTCGTTTACCTTCAGTTCCAGAGTCACTTGGATTTGGTAAGGGTGTAGGCCTCATTCTGCATGCAAAATTCGTTACGTTTTGATCTGCGAAATATCGTGTTCTTACGAGCGACGCAAAATCGACTGTCTCGACTTCTCCTGCAAACTCTCAAGGATATCAGCGATGTTTTCGATAGATCTTGAGTTGATCGATCATATACCGAACCAGTGGAATCGAATTCAGCCAGTTTATGCCGATTGTATAATTGGCGAAATTACCAACACGTTGCACGAACAGAACACCCATAATGATACATATATAATTGGTAATTACTACTCTTCAGTCAGGATTACGTTCTAGATTTTCACACCACTTATGTTGAGTGCGTTAATTTTATGCATGAGTGAGGTGAATTACAGTTTATAGTTTACTTCGTACGTCAGATTTTTTGAGAAACTTTTCATGGCAATTTTATTATCTCTCAGAGTTTTTTAAAGAAATCTGCTGAAAGTAAGTTGCCGAAGAAATATTTTTTTATATTTTGCTTAGTTGGAGATGACTAACCTGGGGTTCGAACCGTGGCTTCACGTTTCATAAGCCAACATAATAACTAATAGACTACGGCGACTTGCAATGATAAAACAATTTTATTATTTGCATATATTGTTGAATGCTATCATCGTGTCTGATTTGGCAAGGTGTAGCTTCAACAAAATGATCGCTATCGACAGTCAAAATTCAGAATTCTCGCTGAGAGACTCGATATATGGTAAGTAAATACCAATCATGTAAATTTACGTGAGAAAAGAACTGAACTGCGTAGCAGAATAATTTGTTTTTGCAGCAAATAAAATGGAAAAAACTATTTTTTTTGGCTTAAAGAATTAATACAAATTAACACTGTCGTACAGTTTTCTTCAAATCCGAGTTATAAATTTTTAATCAATCCAGATTATAGAGCACAAAATGCAATGAAAACGATGTACTCATTAGCGAAGTCTGAATTATTCAGGTTTTCCTGCATTTAAAAAAAATTAGTAACAGACCACAATCATGCTGGGCAAGAGTCCATAACCCTTACATTCTACGCCAAACGAGGTTCTCAAAAAAATTTAAAACTGTGTAACATGTAACAGAGTGCTAGAGGAACAGACTTTCCCTTAGCTTCAGCAAACTTTATTATTTTTTTCTTTTAATATAAATAAGTTCCTTTTTTGGGAAAATAATACGTCATAGTACGACAACTCTCTTAAACTAACTGAATAGAAAAATAAAACTAAAGTGTGAATACAATAACAGTAATTTTTATCCGTTGACGTAAGAGAAGGCTACCTTATTAAATAAACAACAAAGGATAACAGTTTATCCGTAACATTAAATGCGAAACATTTCTGCGCATGTAACAGCACCAACCTCGGTAAATTGCCTGCAACGTGATAAACTTAAATTTTAGTTTGCCGCTGTTCAAGGTTCGCAACGCAAATAAACGCAAATGTTAGACAACATGTTGGCTCAAAAACAAAACGCAAATAAATGTTTAAAATAGCTTAAGAAAATCAAATTAAATATTGAAAAATAAATAACAGATAGAGAAAATAAAAATAAAAGATAACAAAAACATTTAAAATTAAATATTCTTTAAGCAAAAAAAAAAAAAAATTAATGATAATAAATACCAAAAATAAATGAACGTAATGTCAAAACTAAACAAATTACCAGAAATGCTGCCTGAAGTATAAATAAAAAACGATGGGATAATGTACATATTTAAGGTTCTTGTGCTTTCAAATGGAATAAAATCTTTTCTTTATAACAGTTTCTGTGCAAAAGTGTTCATTTATTACTAGATGAAGAACAACCACAGAAATTAAACAGAAATAAAATAAACAAACAACAACAAGCAGTATTTACGTGGTAAAATATCTGTAATAAGAAAAACTCATTAAGAACTCAAAGCAGAAAAGAAAAAGGAACGAAAAACTATAATTATTTTGTAATAGGGTACCCTGGTAGTCTAGTGGGTAGTGTGCTAGACTATTAGCGTGAGGGTCGTGGGTTCGATTCCCACCAGAAGCTCTGGTCTGTGACACTTCAGCGAGCATATGGACAAAGTTACTCAGCTCGTATATAATTAGAATATAATTTGTAATTATATTGTAATAAATAAATAAATAAATAAATATTTTGAAATATTGTAATACAAGACACAAGTGGACAACCAAAATGAGTTGTTAAAGGACATTTGGGTTTATAGATGTGTGTCTCACCGTGTCTGTAGGTGCGTGTTTGTGTAAATAAGCCGGTTTCAAGTGATTTAATGCGGCATAACATAGCGAATAATTACAAAAATAATGGCGTATCTCCTTCTTTTAAGAGAACTATAATGCATTAGTCATTAATATTGTAATAAAAGCAGCAACATTTAGGAAATGAAGAAAATATTGGAAACACAAACGCAAAAAAAAATTAACATATGCACGTGGGTGTTTGGAATATGATAGTGAGTTTAAAAGAATTTTTTAATTAATGCATCTTCTTTTTTCCTCTCTAAAACTATATAAATTATCAGTAGCATACCAATGCATTTTTATATCAACTAATGAGAGCTTTACGAAAAAACTCTATAGAAGTGTATGTGTGTTACAATTGTTTGCTTTCATGTGCTCAAATTTTATTAATCCTTAGTCAACATTAGAGAAAAGTTTTCCGGCATGCGTGTCAGTTTTTTGTCGTGGGTTTAAATGTAAACAACACTTTGTTTACATTTAATAAAGCAACAATAAATAAAGTCTCGTTAACCATTAACCATAATTTGATACTCATGTTTTAATAACAAAAAACAAAACCAAGAAAATATTGAACAAGTTATACAGAAGTAAAAAAAAACGTGACCAAATCAAAAAACGTAAACATTTAGAAATAAATGTAAGTAAAATACATAGAGTGTGTGCGTAGTACACTGTTTAACCATTAATACAGTGTGTGAGAAAAGTTTTGAGACAATTTAGAAAGGCAAAGAAGTTTCTATAAATACTGCTTTTATACCGATCGATTTAGAATTAGTTACAGAGAAGCACAGTTTAGGCTTAGTTTTAGCTAGAAGTCACCGTTGTCTAGTAGGTAGTGTGTTGGCTTATTAGACGTGAGGCCTCGGTTGAAATCCCAGGTCAGACATCTCCAACAAAACGAAATATGGAAAAATATTTCTTGGGTGAGCAGATTTCCGGGAAAGACAATGAGAGTAATAAAAATTGCTAGGAAAAGTTTCTCAAAAATCTATCGCTCGGAGCCGACTTTAAACTCTAGATACGCCTTTCATGTATAAAAATAACGCACACAACATAAGTGGTGTGAGAAGCTAGATCGTAATCTTGACTGACTTAGGCTATTCCGTTATGCATCTTACTTGCTTCTAGTATTTGCAAAATTGGCAATATTATTTAATTGTAATTACAATGATTGTTACCATATAAACAGCGGCATATAAAAAATTACCAACCATAGAGAATAGCAAAAACGGCTCTTAAATCTTGGGTCATCATATAAAACTACAAATATTCGAATAACAGTTGAAAAAGTTATTTTAGGAAAGGAATTGCAGTTGTTTTACTGGCATCTTATCTTATTATTTTTAAATCACATTTAAGTTTATTATTCTGTAGTCATTTCCAGTGGGTTAAAGTTTCACAAACTTTTTGATTTTATTTTATAAATTTTAATTTAAAATGTACAAATTCGTTATTCGTATATCCTTCAGGATTAAACAAACGGTTTGAAGTTTAAATTAGTTCCTTGAGTATATTTACAATATTTTTAATTTCCATTCATAACAGAGCGTTGTCGTTTCTGGTTATGCATTTGATATGCCGTTTCTCAAAGTTGAATATCATACAAGATACTGATTCAAGTGGCCTCATATGTATTTTATATTATCTTGGAATACGATGAAGTTTTAAATTTTTATATTTTAGACCATGTGTCCTTAGCGGTCTTAAACCTGGACTCAGGTATATAAACTCTACTCACGTTGACAACAATCATGAGTTTTTTATAGTAATTGATTTATTTATTTATTATTAATTAAAATACACATACATACGTAATTGGTTATAGCCTTCAGTCAGGATTACGACCTAGCTTATCTCGCCACTTATACTGTGTGTGTTTATTTTATTTATATTTTCATGGTAATTTTATTTACTCTCAGGGGTTTTGCCAGAAATCTACGGAGAGGAAGTCGCCGAAGAAATAACTGTTCATATTTCGTTTTGTTGGAGATGTCTGATTTGTAGTTTAAGCTGAGGTCTAAAAAGCCAACACGCTAACTCCCAGACTACGGCGACTTCACGTGTATGTGTACGTATACGCAACATTAATTTAAGTTGTATTCGTTTATTACTCATACGCCATTTTTTATTTGAAACTCCTCGATATTGAGATTACGGACTTAAAACAAGAAATTTTGACAAACTTAATTCAATTATACAAAGTATTTAATATGCATTTTAAGGCTTGTTATCCATGGTAGCTTTTTCACGCATTTTTTTTACTTTTACGGTGTTTTCTTATATGCGTCTAAATTCGTGTATTTCAAATGTAAGCCAAATAGCTCTTATACATGGCATTTTGTTTCTGCAAATATAGTCACACAGTCTAATAGCTCCCATTGTTCTATAAACATAAGAACCTTTCAATATTTTTGTTCAGGTCCTGTAGTCGTCTGTGGCGACTTTGAATACATACATACATAATTGGTCATTACAATCCTTCAGTCAGGATTAAGACCTAGTTTCTCACACCACTTATGTTGCGTGTGTTAATTTTATACATGAGTGGTGGGACCTACAGTTTAAAATCGACTCCGAACGACAGATTTCTTGAGAAACTTTTCATGGCAATTTTATTTACTCTCAGAGTTTTTGCCAGAAATCTGCTGAGAGGAAGTCGCCGAAGAAATACTTTTTGTATTTTGTTTTAATGTCTGGCCTGTGGCTCAGACCATGGCTCTACGTCTAATAAGCCAACATACTACCTACTAGACTACGGCGACTTTGAATACAATTCAAATATATGAAAATACCGATTTTAAAACTGCACGCAATACTACAAATACCAAAGAGTACTCCAAATACTCAAGTAGTAGTTTGGCAAAGAAAAATCTATATTGTGTATAAAACTGATATCGTCCCCCATCTCTTCATCAGTTGGTGCTTTACAATTTGCATTTATAAATTTGAAATTGTGACGAATTTTCATGAAGGCACACAATTTTACTCAAAGAAAATCTTTTCATCTGTGATAATCATAAATTAAAAAGAGTCTCTTCTATAAAGAGGAGAAATTTTTTTTTTTCAAAATTATTTATATTATAAATTATTTGACTCTATATGCAAAAACAATTACAAAACGATTTCAACAAAACTAAACCAGCACTTTGTTCCTGGTTTGAAATGAATTCCAGTTTTCCTTCCATTAAGCTTTTTTTTTCGTATTTACTAAATCAACTTCGGTTTTCAATTTTACTGTCTTTTTTTTGTAATTTTGCTTATCCATTGGGTTATGACACAGCAAATTGTTATTTTGTTTCTTGTATTGATAGATTGCTCTTAAAGACATACTGAATTTTTTTTTTCTTGTTGTTATTGTTTATTTCTCTGCATTGCCAAGAGCAATTGTTTCCATTATATGTCCATATTATAAACCAATACACTCTTATACTTTTTACGTCTTTGTAACTTAATGCCCACAAGAGGTTACCATGATGACTATCTGGTTATAAACAATCTTATTAACTCCAAAATATTTATACACATATGAGTTATACGATTTACTCCTATATACTCATACATATACATATGTACATACCCAAAATTTTGAATAGTTTCTCTTTGTTTTGGGATGTTCTCATACAATTTACATTTTTCATACTTGAATGATATCAGAAAATATGAGAAGAAAACAAAGCAAAAAAAAACCAAACACAGAACAGGAGAATAAAAAGTTTAGTTGGCTTCGATTCCAACACATTTTTCTTCTTGTACTTTTTTTTTTTTTCGTTTTCCATTTCTAACAACAAAAGAGACTTGATGTTGAGGAAGTTTTGCTTACCAAGAAATATTGGAGCTCATTTGCATTCGTGTGTCTCTGTAAGAGAGTATGACTTCTAGAACATCTCTATTTCCTTTTTATGTAGAGTCTTTCAACAGGGACTTCCGAATTTTTGCAGTTGACATCGCCGTCTTGTTGAAGCTGCACCCGCACCAAATTTGTTGTTACTTGTGTAGTTTGATTTGCCATATCACTATAGATAGGCATGTGTTCGACGTGTGTTCACTGTCTACGGAAATTGGCATCTGACTCATTTCTAACTGAACAGGTGCGTGATAATGTCTACATGCAATCAAATATACGTCAAATGTACTCGGCAAAAAGGATTTTGGGCTGGCGATGTCATCGGTCCATATATCTTTGAGCACGACCTTAACCAGGCCATCACTGTCAATGGCTAGAATTATAGATTCACCATATTAGCACACTTTTTTTGATCTGAATTAGATAATCTGGATACCAACTACATTTGGTTTTAACAGCACAGTGCTACTGTGCCACACAGCTCATGGTGTATTAAATATACCGCATGAGCGATTTGAGGCCATGGTCATTTCACGTGGAGTGATGTGAACTGCCAACTGATATAGTGTGACTTGGTAGCATTATACTTTCATATTGAATTTTTTATGCTAAAAACTACTTAAACAGTTGCATACGTATGGCAAAGGGAGTGGAATCTATTACAGCCCATAAGTTCCTAAGCATACCGCAAACTTTACCTACGATGATATTAATGTGATTAGATGACGTTAGCCGGCTATTAAAGATAATACCCAGATAGGATGCTGATTCAACAAAGTCTATTTTATTCCCCCTAATAATAATATCTGGCACAACAAATATTCTCTTAGTTCTGGAGAGCAATAAACATTTAGATTTAGAGAGATTTATACAAAGTCCATTGGCCCCAGCCCAGCTGTCAATTTTCTGTAAATCAAAGTTGATCGAGTCTTTACATAATTTGATATTCTCAATACAAGTTGCTCCTATAAAGCTGAACATCATCAGCGTATATGTGTACGCTACAAGACATCAGTTGCATATATAGGTCGTTAATGTATATACAGAACAAAAGAGGCCTTAATATTGATCACTGAAGAATACCTTTTCCAACGTTTAGCGAATTCAAGATATATACAAGATATATACACGCCACAGGATATATTAAAACTTATTATTGAAAAAAAAACTGTAACATAAAGTACATGTACATATGTATATATATACATCGTAAATGACATGAATTTATATCAAGTAGGTCACTATTAGTTTAAAAGAAAAAAAAAGACAAAGAATTTGAAAGAGAAACCAAAGAACAAAATGTGCCTCATAGCTAAAAACATTACATTTAGTGGAGAAATCTGATAAAAACAAAACTTAGCTAATAATGAACTTATCTTTTAATAGATCAAGGAACCTTGTAAAATTTATCCTTTTTTTTATCAGGTTCTTGTCGTATTTTCTATTTATATACAATCACTCAGATAATTTTCAATTTAAATGGAAACGTTTTAATATTCAAGGCAAGTTTTTTTAAACATATTTGTGGGGAATTTGCCACTTTAAAAATTTAATTTCTTAAATAATTTGAAATTATGATTAAATTGCTAATTTGATTTTCTTTTATTAGTTTGCTACTGCATAAATCACTATGCTGTTAACATTACAACTTATAACATAACTGTTAACTATACATTCTCTTTTAATTTCCCTTCTTATATAAGAGGCTAGTCCAAATTTTTTAACAAATTTTAATTATAAATTGATTTAATTAAAAAAGAAAGAAGTTAAGAACGAAGGAAAGAAAAATGGTGCAACAAATTTAATGTTTTAACCGTAGATCGAGCTTTGTATCAAAAATGATTCATTTAAATTTTTGAGGCCATGTAACTTTAATTCAGAAAAATATAGATGCCTGACATTTTTTTAATTCGTTAGTATTCTTATCACCTTTATTTTAAACCAAATACAAATAGAAAAATTCAAAAACTCCATAAATCTGGTATCATTTTTGATACATACGACTTTCCTAGCGGTTCTTTGGTGCTGTATATTTAATTTTCTTAAGTTTTCAAAGATTTTGTGAAGTTTTTGTCGTAAATAATACATTATTTATGGTATTTGAGAAGGAATTGAAATTTAAGTGTTGGATGAAAGTGAAAAGGTTGAATTTTTTGTTCTTGATATGTTCTTGATATTGTTTGAAGTAGCCGTCGTCTATTATGTAGTATTTTAGCTTATTAGACCTCGGACCAAGACTACAAAAGGTTGTAATGATCGAGTATATAGGTGTTTAGGATGTTTATAGCCAAAGATGGTACTACTGTAACTTTAATTCAGAAAAATATAGATGCCTGACATTTTTTTAATTCGTTAGTATTGTTATCACCTTTATTTTAAACCAAATACAAATAGAAAAATTCAAAAACTCCATAAATCTGGTATCATTTTCGATACATACGACTTTCCTAGCGGTTCTTTGGTGCTGTGTATTTAATTTTCTTAAGTTTTCAAAGATTTTGTGAAGTTTTTGTCGTAAATAATACATTATTTATGGTATTTGAGAAGGAATTGAAATTTAAGTGTTGGATGAAAGTGAAAAGGTTGAATTTTTTGTTCTTGATATGTTCTTGATATTGTTTGAAGTAGTCGTCGTCTAGTATGTAGTATTTTAGCTTATTAGACCTCGGACCAAGACTACAAAAGGTTGTAATGATCGATTATATAGGTGTTTAGGATGTTTATAGCCAAAGATGGTACTACTGGGAACAGGGAACCGTATACTTTTAGTAGCTGGTAGAGAAAATATTACCAATTTTCACGCAGATTGCTAGCAGCTGTTTTGAAATGTTGGAGAGTCTTACTTATTGCTCTTCTCATATCTAACACACGTGACAGACAAACATTAGAAAAAAGTGTTTCGTCCTATATTTTATTTCATGGATATTACAGATGATAATATTTCGGTCAAATACGTACGTATGAGATAACAGAATCATTCGTTTTGATAATGTGCTACTCTGAAATGAGATGAAAGTCTTTAAGATTTTAATAATACCAATAATTTTGTCGCTGTAGATGAGTAACTAATTGAATTTTATGGTCGTTATAAATTTCGTATAAATTTCTACCGAAATCACATTGGCAGTTTTAGATTCAAGTACGTGCTACTTACAGCCGTATTTGGTGAAACCTGTATCCGGGAAACCAGACAGGAATCAAAGAGAGAACATTGTTATTGATATAATCGATGTTCTATTGCAACGGAAAACTTTTTTACTGCACATGACGTTGACAACAAATTTTTCTAACGAAACATAACAACGGTTTGTACCATCAGGTTTCAGTCAGCCCTCAATTGAGAGCGTTACTGATGGGAGTGACAATAAGCTGCCCCATCTTAATCAATCAATTGGGAACTTATGAAGCAAGAGTGCTAGATATCAAATTGTTACTATTTAGAAAAAAAAACCAAGCTGACATGATGTGATTGATTTTTACGTAAAACCCATACTGCAATGTGCATCATATCAAGAGTTTTGGCGTAAATTTCATAAAATTGACAATAAAATGTAATAATGTAAAATAATTTTATTAAAACAAATTAAAATAAATACAAATATTTAAATTTTTTTACAAAATCTGTCAATAATTGCGAAAATTCTATGTTACAACAAGTACGTATCAAAAGTGATACATAAACTAGAATTATGAAGTTCTTTTAAGGCTCGATCTACGGTTAAGTCAGTAATCTCAATATTGACAAGTTTCATGTTAAACATGACGCATGAGTAATAAACGAAAATAACCCGAGTTAATGTTGCGTATACGTACACTTACACATGAAGTCACTGCATTCTAGTAAGTAGTGTGTTGGCTTATTAGACGTAAGTTCAAACCCCACATGAAGAAATATTTATTCGACGATTGCCTCTCAGCAGTATTCTTGCAAAGACTCTGATAGTAAATAAAATTCCCAATAACAGTTTCTCTAAAATTTGTCATTCAAAGTGGACTTCAAACTGTAACTCCCACCACTCAGGTATAAAATTAACACACACAACATAATGATTGAGAGAAGCTAGGTCGTTATTCTGACTGAAGAGTTGTAATGACCTATTATACATGCAATAATTTTCGTGGCTTAATTCTATCTTGTTCTCATTTTCGAATTTTATGACGACCTATGAGGTCCAAGCATGCCGGGTGAAAATCTCCTTTTTCTTTTATAACATAAACTACTGATTACCACTATTATAGGAAAAATCCAGTTAGAAATGTGTTTATATATGAATTTAAAATTTTATTTAACAATAACTATAATTAACACTTGCAATAATTCATACTTTAATGCCATATTTATAATATTTTGAAATTTATGCATAATTTATTGGAGAAATTGAATGGGTGGAAGAGAAATACTTAAATTATATGGGGTTTTCTCTTTCAAAACAAGTACTTTATCAACAACTTATAATAATAAGCTTTATTTGTATTGTTATTATTATTTTTGTTGTGGTTTTCCCTTTGTTATTATTTAATAGCATAAAAATTATATATTATTTGAGTGTGTTTACATACATATATGTGGATGTTTGTATATTTTAAAATATTTAAACACAATAACACACTTAACAAGGACAAGGAAATTTTTTTATAAACATGTGTGTGCCAAATGTACAATGTCCGGTGTATGCTACAATATTTTCAATAAATATGGCTTCACCTCAGTTAATGGATTTGATTGTGATATTATTTCCCAATAAGAAAATTAAGATTGAAATTGCATATAATTTACGACTGTAAAATTAGTGTCAGCTGCTATATGTGTTATATGCTCTAAATACTTAGCAATCGTGTACGTTAAAATATAATAATAAAATAAAAATTTTAAATAAATACGCCATTCGTATTGCTATGTATGTATATGGTATTCGTATGTATGTGGTATTCGCAAGTTGTGTGCAAACAGAAATATTTTTATTTGTTCGTTAGTGGGTTATTAAAGCGAAAATCGCGTGCAAAGTTTTGGTTTTTTATAAACTTTGTTTTGAAATTAAATTTTAAGAACAATCTCCACAAATATGGAAATTTGAATAATAAAATAAAAATGCAACTTACGTCCTTCCTTTGGATTTAATTTTCTATAAAACCAAAGCATTAATACTCTAACAATACCATTCAATATATGTTAAATATTTCGAGTTTGCTTAGATTTTCTGGTCAGTGAAGTTAAGTTTACATACGAAATATTGCGTATTTCGAAACAATCTTTATTTCGGTTTTAAATACCAGTTTACAATTATCTGGTCTCTGAACAGGCACCGAAACTTGACAAATGGCACATCATTTATACAGTTTATCTTGCCAAATGAACATGAATAGATATGACTACAGGATTACTCCTAGCTGCTCACACCACTTAAGTTGTGTGTGTGATTTTTATACATAAGTGGCGGGACCTAAAGTTTAAAGTCGACTCCGAACGATATTTATTTATTACAATTCAATTACAAATTATATTCTAATTATATACGAGCGGAGTAACTTGACCATATGCTCGGTGTAGTGTCACAGACCAGAGTCACTGGTGGGAAGCGATCCCATGACCCTCACGCTAATAGTCTAGCACACAACCCACTATACTACCAGGGCACCCGACTCCGCACTATAGATTAGATTACGGCAACTTTGTGTGTGTATGTACGTATACGCAACATTAATTCAGGCTATTTTCGTTTATTACTCATACACCATGTTTTACATGCAACTCTTCAATATTGAAATTATGGGCTTATACACTACATTTCATTTCTTCTAACATATCCCTCCATCAGTCTAAAAGCGTCCATTGTTCTGTAAACATAAGAAACGTTCAATATGTTTATGCAGGTCCTGTAATCAGCGATCGCAATCTTTCCCTATTTCCGCAATTTGCAAAAGGAAGTGCTCGGTACAGTCTCGTCTTGTCCTCTGGCAAAAACTCTGAGAGTAACAAATTGCCAAAAATCTGTCGTTCGGAAACGACTTTAAACTGTAGGTCCATCCATTTATAGAAAAATAATTATTATTTATTTATTACAATTATTATAACACAACAAGATATACATTGTATTGAATGAAATTAATCTATTAATATCCTTTATATTCCTTTCTGCAAATTGTTTC
The DNA here is from genome assembly GCA_958299815.1 of Sarcophaga carnaria. Lineage (NCBI taxonomy): Eukaryota > Metazoa > Arthropoda > Insecta > Diptera > Sarcophagidae > Sarcophaga > Sarcophaga carnaria. The sequence continues at coordinate 48,870,265 of OY283150.1, forward strand.
TGTTAATGGATGTTTGGCCAAATAATATACTTCATATCAATTTCACCCATCACAATGCTGATTAACTTGTCAGTAGCTATTGGTGTATTTTCCAAATATGTGTAGCTTCGACACAAATCTATAGTACATGCAGACATACTCACACAAATGTCGACAACTAAACTGCATTTCCTTACTTACATACATTCACATGAATGTAGCTGTAAATATGCAATATGTCTTGTTTTATTTGTATCCCCTTTTATATGTCCTTCTTTGGTATCACAAGTGAATATTGTGAACAACTTAGTCGACTGACTGACTGACTTAATAATTGAATGGCAGTTCTTGTTTATGTTGCCGTTAAAGTTTTCTGATCTCCTTGTTGTCATGCATGATGTTCTCTAATGGCTTAATTGTTTAACCTATCTTACATGTCTTTGCAAAGTCATTATAAAATCTATCATATCATGTCATAGTTTTAATGAGGAAATTGTAAGATGCCTCACTGTAGACAGTTGTAGACAAATTTACAAACGTGTTTAGTCGCCGCATTGAATTACAAAAGAAATTAAAGTTATTCAATTGAGAATTTAGAAAATTGTATGTTTTCGGACTCGAGACTTTTTTCAATCAAGTTTATAATTTTTACTTAAATACATGTCGAGTATTTCATTAAGCGCTTTCTGTCTTTAAATTATTCAAATTTTTAATTCGTTTGAATGTCTCATTGATGCCATTGCATGTGGAATATAACATCATTTAATTGACCGACACGTCTTCTGTGGTTGCATTACACCCAAAATGTTAGATTTTCCATTATACTGGCACAGAAAGCAAAACGAATTTGACTCATCGCATAGGTTATGGTGGCTGTTAGAACCACTTCGGTTTGTGGCTTATTCGTATATATTTCCGCCCACAAAAAACAGTCTAATGGAGTTAAATCTAACAATCTTGGTAATCAGTTCACAAGAAAGAAAACCATGTAAGAAAACATTGTCCTCAAATCACTCACTTCAGCATATCCAATTTGAAACTGTGTGGCACGTATTCACTTCATTCAGATCATCATACTGTTAGGTTTTTACCCTTTTAAAAACGTTAAAAATTTGATTTCGTAGATTGCAAATAAAATTAAAATAAAGTTGAGTTTAGTTTTAAATCAATTCTTTATTGTTCGCACAATTTCGTATGCCACCTTTCACGACTTGATTTAAACAACAACAATTTGTTTTAATTGTTATTCTTCTTTACACTCTTCAGCATACACAATGACAATTGTTCAATAGATCTTTATAATAGAGATCCTCAAACCACAATTATTCTCTTCACACGCAACGCGTCTGCACACAAGACTGACTGAATTCTTTCTGATCCCGTTGCCTGCTTTGTCGAGCCTTTTATATCGATGAGTCTGATGAGTGCTCTTAAAGGAGAATGACTTTGCCTTCGCAAACTCTCTATAAATGTAAACATGTTGCTTCTGTTATTGTTGTTAGTGTATTTTGTTTACGTTTGTCCTTGTAGTGCTGTTTTTGCTTCTTGTTTACTTGTTCGTCCCTTTTTTATGCTGATGTTGTTGCTATATTTTTGTTTATTCGTTGATCAAGTCCATTGTTTTATTTTTGGAGTCTTTGTTTATCATTTTAATAACACCATTTCAATTTTCGTAACAATATAATGTTCAAACGAAGTAATCGTTGACAATTTTAACCAAGGCCAACGCCGATCTCAAAGAAATATGAAACGATGACGCCGTAAGCACAAAAATTCATACCAATTAGCAACGTTTTCGTGATCTATTGGATTGATATCGTCTCAAATACGATAATTTTCTTTGATCACGTGCGTATTCATCCAGAAATAGTCCTTATCGCTGGAGACGATTTTTTGCTGAAACCGAACGAATACACATCGTTATCTAAGATCATTTACACTTAGTTCCTGGGCTTGTTGAATTTTGTAGAGGCAAAATTTGCCTAGCCAAGCGATAAAGTTTTTAGAAGATTTAGCATTTTGTCGATGCAAACAATGGTCGAACGTTTACTGCACGAGTGGATTCAAATTTATACAACATATTTTGAATTGTTCTCTCCGTACGACGATTACGGTGATCGTAAATTGGGCGATGTGCTTGACTTCAAACCCTAACAATCTTGATTCAAATTCCGTCATCATAAATATATAATTGGTCATTACAACACTTCAGTCAGGATTACGACCTAGTTTCTCACACCACTTATGTTGTGTGTGTTAATTTTACACATGAGTGGTGGGAAATACAGTTTACAGTCGGTTCCCAACGACAGATTTTTGAGAAACTTTTCATGGCAATTTTATTTACTCTCAGAGTTTTTCCCATAAATCTTCTGAGAGGAAGTCGCCGAAAAAATACTTTTTGTATTTTTGTTTTGATGTCTGGCCTGGTGGTCGAACCCTGACTTTACGTCTAATAAGCCAACACACTACCTACTAGACTACGGCGACTTACATTTCCGTCATCACTGTGTTATATTTTAAAAATGAAGAGGTGTCAGTGCTCTTAAACTCAGATTTGAGAACCTTAACGAATAGGTAGATCAAAAAGAATACACCTTAATCAGCAAATAAATTCACCAACGACAAACTATACATCTATTATTCTATAACTAGAGTACACTACGTATGTAGTTTCTTAGGTTAAAAAAAAGTTAATTCATAAAACTAATAATAAAAGTAATAAGGAGGACAGCGTTAAGAATATGTAGTAAATAAATGTTATTAAAATAATAATATATTTAGCTCTTTAAGGCTTCTTACAATTTCGAAACACATTTATTTTTTGTGGAATTTTTTAAACAATACTTTAACTACAGTTTTTTCGAACAATTTTACTTGACATTGCTATTTAAACTCTACTCAATTGGGAATGAAAGTGAAAAACAGAAAATATTTAAAGATTAAATCTATCACACAGTAGATGTGAGAGTGAGTGTATGTATATATGTTTTGTATATACAGTGGACAGCAAAAGTGTTACCAAACGTTTGTCTAAAAATTTAAGGTTTTTATATTTATTTTATTAATCTATTTCTGGTTTATTATTATCATATTGTAAAACAAGAGTAAAATAAGGAGAAGTTTCAGATGACTCCATAGGTACCCCCAAAGAGAACCCTGAGTAAATTTAAAATTCTAAGGCCTAATATATGAAAATGTTATCCCTTGTATTTAGTAGAATATCCCTTAAGGTCAAGCACTCCATTTAACCCATTTGGAATTGAATGTACAAGTTTTGTTTAGTGTTTTCTGGTGGCACCATGAGCAAGTTTTTCGGTTGACTTTTGTTTGAGGTTTACCGACTTCGTAACCGTTCTTACAAATGATCTCCTAAATACTCTCTTGAAATCATATCGGGGCTTTGTGCAAGAGTATTAAGCCTGTGGGGACTTTTTCTTTGTCAAAATATATTGGAGTATTAAGACTTTTGCTGTCCACTGTATATACAAGCTGGTGCATGCAAACATAGCTTTGCAGATTTTATTTTTCTTTACTTTTATTTTCATAAATGTGTGCACAGTAGTACCACAGTAATATAACCATGTTACACCCGCAAAACTTAAAGGAGTTTAGGTTAAAATAATGGTGGTGAATTTCGCCCTACTCGAGTTAGTTTTCTCTGTTGTCTTTCCTTAAAACTCATTTTTATTTGACATCATAACATTCTTGTTGTAAAAGTTTTCACTCAATTTCTCTTTTCTATTTTTACTATTTTATCTTCATTTCGAGGAATATTTCTTTATTTCTATCTAGCAACTGCAATAACTAGAACTACAACGCCTGCAGCAGCAATGGATTTAAAAAAGTAAAAGCATAATGAAATTTGCCTTAAAAGTGCTTTAGGCTGCATTTTATATTTATCACATTAATACTTGTCGTTTAAAATAATTTATTGACATTGTTATGGCGCGTAGCATGTACATAAGTACAATGATTAACTAAAGTAAACCTACATTTTTAAACGAGTGCAAAATCTACCTTTTTTTGGATTGGATTTAGATTAGGTTAGGTGGCTGTACCCTTGAAGGAAGAAAAGTTTCTCAAAATATCTGTCGTTCGGAGTCGACTATAAACTGTAAGTCCCGTTACTCATGTATAAAATTGACACACACGACATGAGTGGTGTGATAAACTAGGTCGTAATCCCGACTGAAGGGTTGTAATGACCAATTATGTGTGTTATGTACATATAAATGTAAATGTCAAAACGAACTGTGTACATAATATTAAACTTAAAAACAAATACTAAGGAAGAGAATAAAATCGTAGTAAAAGAAAAGCTATTTGAAACGAAACAAATTTAAAGAAGTATAAATAATGTTTTATTACGACACTACCTCTTCAGTGGTGTAGTGTAAGTTTGAAGAAATCAAATAATCTATTAAGAAAGTGCTTTAAAGTGCCATAAAAAAATTTTGTTATTTAAGAAGTTGTTCAATCCAAAAAATTTCGCAACATCATTGAAAATGTGTAAAATGTTTTGGTCAATTGCAGAGCTGTACTCAATGATAGTGGAGCCACACCACCAATAGACATCCCTTCTGCTTGCTGGGCTTCCCTTAACATCATTATAATCATTTTTTGTTCCAAAACTGTCAACTGGTACCAGTTGGAATCGTAAATAATTGTTATAACGTCGTCATTCTGTAGAGAGAAAAAAAAATAATTATTAGTATGTGTAGAGTAAATTAAATAAAATTTTATACCGAAATTTCAACAATGTTACCCAAGGCACAGAAGAAATAAAGTATCACAAACGAATATATTAAGTAGACTGGTGCTGCTGGCCACACTTTCATGAAAATACAAACTGTAGTGCAAACAATACTTAGAAATGTGGTCGCCACTTGCACAAAAATCACCCAAAAAAATAAAATCTTCACATTCGTACAGTAGCTGCAAAAAACCGCAAATATTTTAAATTTATTCAGACATTTTTGTTTTAATTATAGCCACTTACATTATATATTTTTGATGCCATTTAAATATGTCCAATAAAAGATCTTTCAATTTATTAAGTTCTTTTGGCTGTACTTCCAAAAGTTCATCCAAATGATCAAACTTACATTTCAAGATATTTTTGATGAGCGGTATATGGGCAGCGAAAACAAAACACCAACAATCACTCACCATATTGCCAAATCCTCCAAATATAACACTAATCACGTGGACAACGGATGTTGTATAGAAGCCAAAATTAGTATTACGATCGATAATCGGCAGATAAAAGGACATTATAAAATTACGCTCATTATATATGAAATTGTACAAAACTGGAACTCCTATAATAGGAATCATAGCCGTAATGGTTGTACCCCATAAAATATTTATTAATTTCTTAACCAACGAAATGCTTTCCCCCAAATGCGTTTGATAACTAAAATCCTTTCTTGCATAAGTCGTGTAAAGGTCTATAATCTCCTTATAAAAGAAACGAAAATATTCTTTTTGTACAATGACGTTAATTAATTTAGCATAACCCTATAAAAAATAGAATCTTGGTTAATAAATTTAAAACTTTTATATTTTGGTATGTTGTACCTTAAGGCCCGTGCCTAACATAGACAGACATTTCAATACCGCCACAAAATCATGATCGATGTAGATTGCCAAATAAATGCTGTAAAATGTTAGAAGTATTGCCCCATTAATGAGTGCAATAACAGACCAAGTTATCCATGACATGCGGTAGTCCTCTCTTAAAATATCCGCTCCACACATTTTGGTAACCAAACGTGTTGTGCTAAACTTCTTGTCAAACTGCTGCAAGTATATGTTGCTCATGTTCACTGCACTGAATTTTCTATCCGTGATGGTTTACTTTTCTCGATGAAATAATAATTTTTCATGACTGTTCCTTATGTACAGTTACAATTATAATAGGCATTGATAATTACGTTCTCACGGTAATTAGTTTTTGTGAATAAGAAATTAATTTGTTGTACTGTGAATTATTATTGAGCACTGTATAGGTGATAAAGAACTCACAGTAATTTTGCGTAATTAATACCACCTTTTTTGGGATGGGAAATAAACTTTAGAAACACATAACTCAGCTTTTTTATATACGTTTTCTTTTTTTGTAAGAGTCCACATGGTTACATAAGAGCTGCTTTAGTTTAAATGTTGCAACTAATAGGGAAAATGCATTGAATTACTAACATACATACATATCCGAATGTCATCAGTGAGTATTTATTCAAGGGCGAACACCATAGGTAGATAATTACCAAATAATTTATGTAGGAAATGGATAATGCGGATATCGATATGTGGATTAAACTTGTGGTTTATAGCTTTTGCCATATTGAATGTCCTTCATGGACCAATTGAGAGTCATCTCACGTGAGGTGATGTGAAATGCAACCGAGACCCAGAGATTGAATCACGTCAGACTTTTTCTTGTTGTGTTTTCTTAAGTCACTGATGTGTGGAAATAAGCCACAAACTCCAGTGGTCCTCAAAGACAACATAACCCATAGGTTAGGTTAGGTTAGGTTACAGGACGTGTACTTGTCAATTCAGACAAGTACAGTACCCGTAGGTCGAGTTGACCCATTGTATAATGACCTAGTTAATTTTATACTTTTTCATGGCAATTTTATTTACTCTCAGAGCTTTTGCCAGAAATCTACTGAGAAAAAGTCGCCGAAAAAATACATTTGTATTTTGTCTTGTTACGTTCCATACTTAATGGCTTCAATAGTTCCTTTAAATTAATAAACAATTATGAAGATATCACTTACTCTCCTCGTTCTATTCAAATTTAAAGATAGGAAGCGCTTATAAGACACCCTTAACAAACCAGAAGAATACGGTACCCCGCAACATTTGACGAACAGAGGTTGTCATCGAACTGGAAAGGAATATCTTCGGAATATATTTGGGAATGAATTGCCCGATTCTATTCAATGTAAATCGCCGTAGTCTAGTAGGTAGTGTGTTGGCTTATTTGACGTGAGCACACGGTTGAAACCCCAGGTCAGACATTGAAACGAAATGTGAAAAAATATTACTTCGGCTTCTTAAATGCCATGGAAACTTTCTCAAAAAATCTGTAGTTCGGCGTCGACTTTACACTATAGGTCCCGCCACTCATGTATAAAAATGAACACACACAACATAAGTGGTGAGAGAAGCTAGGTCGTAATCGTAACCAATTATGTTATGTATGTACAATGTAATATACATATATATAAATCTGTAATATTACCGTCTTTATTATTCATTATCATTGCAAAAGAAAAATTATTTGAAGTGAAACCAATTAAAAGCGCTAAAAACATACGAAACTAAATATTTAACTCTACTGGACTTTATTCTAATGATTTTTGAATAATTCAAACAATTTATTTAAAACGTGCCTTAAAAGTGTAGACAAAAATATGTTTCATTCAGATGTTGTTTAATCCACAAAATTTTGTAACATCATTGAAAAAGTGTAAAATGTTTTGGTCAATTGTAGAGCTGTATTCAATGATAGTGGAGCCACACCACCAATAGACATTCCTTCTGCTTGCTGGGCTTCCCTTAACATCATTATAATCATTTTTTGTTCCAAAACTGTCAACTGGTACCAGTTCGAATCATAAATGATTGTTATAATTTCTTCATTCTGTAATAAAAATGTATGATAAGCGTCATTAAGATTGATAGAGTAAATTAAAGGCAATTGTATACCGAATTTTCAACAATGTTACCCAAGGCACAGAAGAAATAAAGTAACACAAACGAATATATTAAGTAGACGGGTGCTGCTGGCCATACTTTCATGAAAATACAAACTGTAGTGCAAACAATACTTAGAAATGTAGTGGCGACTTGTACAAAAATCACCCAAAAAAATAAATTTTTCACATTCGTACAATAGCTAAATAAACGCGAAATAATTTAAAACTATTAAGACATTCACTCCTAACAATTCTTGCCACTTACATTATATACTTTTGATGCCATCTAACTATGTCATATAAAAGATATTTTGATTTTTGAACTTCATTTGGATTAATTTCCAAAAGTTCATCCAAACAATTTAGCTTGCATTTCAGAATATTTTTGATGAGCGGTATATGGGCAGCGAAAACAAAACACCAACAATCACTTACCATATTGCCAAATGCTCCAAATATTACACTCACCACATGCATGGCATATGTTAAATAGAAGCCGAAATCCGTATTACGATCGATAATTGGCAGAAAGAAAGACATGATAAAAATGCGGTCATTATATATGAAATTGTATGCAACCGGGACTCCTATTACTGCAACTGAAACCATAATGGGTATACTCCATAAAATATTTATTAATTTCTTAACCAATGAAATGCTTTCCCCCAAATGCTTTTGATAAATAAAATCCTTTTCAGCATAAGTCGTATAAAGATCTATAATCTCCTTATAAAAGAAACGAAAATATTCTTTTTGCAAAATAGCGTTAACTATTTTAGCATAACCCTGTAAAAATAGAATCCTGGTTAATAACTTTAAAACTTATATATTTTGCTATGTTGTACCTGAAGGCCCGTGCCTAACATACACAGACATTTCAATACCTCCACAAAATCGTGATCTATGTAGATTGCCATATAAATGCTGTAAAATGTTAGAAGTATTGCCCCATTAATGAGTGCAATCACGGACCAAGTAATCCACGTTATGCGATAGTCCTCTCTTAAAACATCCGCTCCACACATTCCAGTTATAAGACGCGTTGGCCTAAACTTCTTCTCAAACTGTTGCAAGTATATGTTGCTCATGTTCACTACCAATCCATCCGTGATAGTTTACCTTTCCCTTTGAGTTTATAATTCCGTTTGACTGTAATGCATAACTGTTCCTTATGTACAGTTGCAGTTATAATAGGTATTGATAATTACTTTCTCACGGTAATTAGCTTTTATGAATAAGAAATTAATTTGTTACACTGTCAATTGCTGATGAGCCCTGGGTGATAAACCAGACGCAATTTTTAAAGGTTAACGATTTAGCCCATTCTGCTACATTTGTTGTATTAAAGAGGTGAGTTAAAATAGGAGCCTTCTCACACCACTTATGTTGTGCGTGTTAATTTTATACATGAGCGGCAGGAAATACAGTTTATAGTTGATTCGTAATGACAGATGTTTGAGGAACTTTTCATGGCAAGTTTATTTACTTTTACGTTCTTGCCAGAATATCGTCAAAGAAATATTTTTGATGTTTGAACCGAGGTCTAACTTTAATAAGCCATCACACTACTTTCTAGACTACGGCGAGTTCTATTGACTTACTTTTTTAATATCCGCATAGAAAGAAGTACAATTGTGATAACATTACCATTGAATTACTCGCGCAAAAGATCCACTGTTTCGTTGGCTAAATGGCATACAGCCGCACTCATTCTTATTGGAATCACATATTGTCCTGGTCCATATCCTCAATATCTGCCCAAAAGAACTCAGTTACCATTTCACGAAATCTAAAATCACTCACGGTAACTGCCACAGTGTAGGGAACAACAACAATGTTTTTCGCAGAATGAACTGAGCTACCATGCACAGATGTTTTTACATTTCCTACAGATACAGTGTGCTGAAAGTTGCGCAAACTTTTTCGATCGTTGATACGTTTAGTAGATAATGCTGACCAAAAATTGTATTAACATAGTTTTTGCCAGAGGAGACGAAGTCGCCAAAGAAATATTTGTTTATATTTCATTTCATTCGAGTTTTAACCCTAGCCTCACGTCTAATAACCCTACTGGATTACTTGCACATGGATATTGTATTGCTATCTATCGATAGTTACCCAATACCGAGTGAGTTAGAGGAGCTAGTGCGTTAGTTATTAGAAGGAAAATATCTGAGTGTATTTTTAGTTTTTTTTACAGAAATACTGAACGTTTGACTTTATTTATTATCATTATATCTTTTTAAATTTATAAAAATAATAAAATCTAATTCTCTGGGAAAACTTAAAGCAAATATTTTGCTTTTGTATTTGTGCAATATCTTGTCTTTGCCATTGCCATACAGAAAATCAGATTTATAAAAACTGAAGGCAATGTTTGTGTGACTACAAGCAACATTTCATGATTCTAACATTCTTCTCTGGCTTTCATACAAAAGCGAAGCGATATAGATACAAACAGTCTAGAGAACACAGGAATATCATGTTCAAGTACATTTTACATAAGTTGAGAATCTCTGCAAATATTTGTCGGATATTTGATGTGAAACATATTTTGCTGAATAGCATAAAATAAAACATGAGAACTGAAATATTTGTAAGCTTTTATTTGTTTTGTCTACTTACCGTTACTAGTAGTACCATTTTTTCTAAGTCCTTTACCCGTTTTATTCTCTCATACCCATGGCATTGCATACATGCATTCAGCGAAACTAAAACTATAAATTTTTTTTTTCGAAATGCTTTAAGTAAATACAATAAATATGTACAAAAGTATACAAGTACTTCAAAAGATATACAAGAGCACAGTCAGGTCGAGAAACAAACATGAGAAAAGCTAGACAAATACACAAGAAGATACATACACGCTTGTATGGCAAAGAAAGTATTCAGACAAATATTCAGCAGGATATAAGTCAGCTATTCATTTCCCACTTAAAATTCCTGTAAATGTCTTACTCAGTTTTCATATTTCATTCGTTCATTCTTTTTATTCATCCATTTTATTGATTTCGAATTTAATGTTTGGAAAATATTGCGCATTGCGGCATATTATGCGCTTACGATCTTATGTTTTAAGAAAATTTACTTGTTACTGTCGTGTTAACTTGTTTTTACTTTTAAAGATAATCATGTTATTGTATAGTAAAGTAACATTTAACATAAAGTCCATGTCCCTCAATACCATGGATATCAATTTCCATCAGATCGAACTAATCCTGTGCAATAATTTCCTTACATTAGTCAAAAAGACTTATTATAGTCTGGAATCTAAGAAAAGAAAAAGTAGATGGAACCGCAGAGCACATTCATACATATAGAATAAACATGGAAACATAATTTGGTTTTTAGTCTCAATAGTCCCTTTTCTTTGTTTTTAGCGAGTTTTCTTAGAAACCATATGAAGAAAATTTTTACGAATTGTATCGCACTCATATAAGTTAAGCAGTACATACCTCAAGTTACCTCATTCTATAGACAATTTTATTTTTTTTTCTAGGTCTTTGAAAATTAAGACTATCTTTATGAGTATGAAAACAGGAAGCTATTATCGTAGAATGTAAAAACCTCATACCACACGGTATTACTTCCCATGCTGTTCAACATCATCATAAGTCTCTTTTCTTTTGGTCGCCTATAGTTGTATTACCGTAGTCTTACGGCTTTCCTCTGTTTTACTGAACTTGCCTACGAAGTTCCGGCTATTCTGGAGCAGATGCTTAACTCTTATTGGATCGTCTGGTCAGAAAACAGAAATTCCATTTAAAAAATGGAATGGAATATGATGTTCATTGTAAATATTACTGATTAAGGGATTATGGGATTTCAACGCGATATGAACTGAAACTAGCATATTTTTCAGATAGCAAAGGAAGCATTAAAATTTCTTAGTTTCTTATCTACTGACAGTCACATAACAATAGAGTTTCTGATGAAATATACATGGCAAGGCATTTTATAAAACAATTTCCATCATCCCCATCTGTGCATTTGCATAGATACACACATACATACTTACATAATTGGTCATTACAAACCTTCAGTCAGGATTACGACCTAGTTTCTCACACCACTTATGTTGTGTGTGTTAATTTTATACATGAGTGGCGGAACATACAATTTAAAGTCGACTCCGAACGACAGATTTTTGAGAAACTTTTCATGGCAATTTCATTTACTCACAGAGTTTTTGCCAGAAATCTGCTGGGAGGAAGTCGCCGAAGAAATATTTTTTGTATTTTGTTTTGATGTCTATCCTGGGATTTGAACCTTGGCTTTAGGTCTAATAAGCTAGCAAACGTTTGACGCAATAAATCGATTATGGCATTAGATGTGTGGCAATTTCCACCATCCTGTTGCAACCAAACATCATTCAAATCAATATCCTGAAGAGCGAGTACAATAAAAAAATCGGTTATCATAGTACAATAGGTCTGCATTGGCCGTAATGGTTGCGCCATCCTCATTTTCAAAGAAATGTGGGCCAATGATGCCTCCGCTCCCCAAAGCCGCACCAAAGAGTCACTCGTAATGGATGCATTGGCTTCTATAAGACCAGGTGGGGGTTTTCTGACTCACAAATACGACAAACACCATGCTTATTAACAAACACACCAACACTTTGTGTACTGTGTACCAAAAATATTAATAAAATGTTATTAGCTTTAGTAAGAGCTAAAATAAGGCGAATATCTAGTGGAAATATAAGAATAAGATCCTCAGAGACATCTAGAAATCAGGCCAAGAAGACCTGAATCTGCAAGAAGCTAAAATAATGTAAATAGGGATCTAAAGCTTTAATTATTTTTTACTGTTCAAGCGTAAACCTTTACTTTGACTAGTACCTTAGCATTACGATGGCTGCGATGGTTGTATCATACGACTTCTTATTTGATCAGATGAGCGTATCAATGTACATTCAAAGCTTATGTGGACTCCGAAGTATTATAGAGTATAGTATAGAGTAAGTGACCAATAATTTTATTAAGAAAGTTTCCGATTCACTATCTTCAACATTGTTCAGCATTTATTGCTTTACTTACTGTTTTATAACTTCTACAAACAAAATAAATGAAAAACAAAAACCCATTCTCTAATTTAAAACCTCATCATTAACTGCGAACGCGAAAACAAAAGGAAATTGAATATCAACACCCAACTACGTCAACTTGAATGAAAAATCTAACAGACACTCATTACAACACATTTATCATTTTCTTATATTTGAAAACCATGAGAAACAACAACAAAACATTATAAAAAAAAATAATGAAATAAAAAAGGTTGTCAAGAAAAGACTGGCAAAATGCTAACGACCACTAGAAAGAGAAAGGAAGACAAAAAACCAACATTAATGTAAAATGAGGCACTTGCCATCTATCAAAGTTCTATTACAAGGGTGTTAAAGCAAGAGTAGACACAGAAACCACAACAAAATAACAAAAACAGCAACTAAATTTAAAACGAATTATAAAAACAACAACAATTTCAAAAAAAACTTAAATAATGAATTATACTTGGTTTAAAAATAAATACCCAATAGGCAATTTGATGTGCTTTCATTTTAATTGTTCAAAATTAAAGAAACGAGAATTTTAAAGTGGTACTAACAATTTTTTGATTTTAATTGATCTTTGGCTTGAACTAAATTCAAAAGTTTAGGTGTGTAATGGGTAGTAACTACAGCTGCTTCACTTAGATCGAAGTATACCGATGCCTTGTGAATAAATGCTTTTGAATAAAGCGATAGAAAAATTTATTTCTTGAAACGGTTATTAAACTACTAAACCTGTACAGTTCCCATACAGAAATTATCCCCAAAATTTTGCAAAATTTTTGATAACTTAAATGTTAACAAAAAAAAAAAAAAAAAAAAAAAACAAAATAACAACAATGTTGTTGAAACAACCAGCTGTTTTGTTTACCAGCTGTCAAATGAATATTGAATAAGCAGCTGAACTGCGTATATTATTATGCCTGAACACTTAAAATATTGTGCACAATAAACCGAATATTGACTCAATAAAAGTGCATATCTAAACATAGTATTTGAATTTAATGAAATTATCATTCTAAGAATTTAGTTTGCAGTCTGGACAAAAACTTTAGCAGTTGATAACGGCCATCTTGTTGAAGAAACATATGTTTTATTAGTTATCCTTTGCTTAGGCTGCTTTGGAAAATCTCTGTAGATATGGATAAACAATTCAAAAGCACGTTCAAACAATTAAATTTCTTTTTAAAAGTGGATGTTTTGTTCGCTCTAAATCATTTTACAATTACCACAATCGTCCTACCGCGTCACTTGGACCTGCAGCCTTACATTATTCAATTTATCCTAATCTCAATTTAATAAATGGGTTATGTAGCATTGCAATTTTCATCGAAAGATCTTCTATAATATTCGATAAGATTCATTTATGAATGCATGTGTACAAACGAAATTGTGAGGCGAAATCAATCCATATGAGATATAAGAGCATCCAAAAATCACAGTTTCGCTTCGATTCTGAGTTGGTAGAGTTATATATCAATATTTCCTCAAGAACGACGTCTTAAAAACTATATGTCGACTTTAGTCTGAACCAACCAAATCGTTTTGGTCTGAATTGAATGACCTGGGTACTAACGACATATTGTTTCAGAAAGATTTACTACACTACTCATTTCACAATGTAGATACTGCCAGTGTGATTTCACGACACAGTCGTATAACAGAGACCATAGGATTTGATCTCGTTTGAATTTTTCTTGTCGTTCTCTTAAGCCGCAGGTGCATGCAAATAACTCACAAACCACAAACCATTTTTTATTGTTCTTGACTATTTTTTATTGGATGAACTGTTACTGATACAAGAACATCACGTGATATTAATATTTTTCTTTATAAATTTTCTCACTCTCGTGTTTTCTCTAATTTGACAAAAGACTTCAAGTTAAACTAGAAGATGGTATATTACTTTTGATACGTTGTACTTATGGCTAATGTACTTTAAGAATATTCCTGAAGTGACATTGTCTTTGAATAAATCTCCCAGTTAGTTAAATTACACATTTTTTTATAAATTGTATGCAAGAGGTTTTTTAGCCTCATAACCTTGAGATCTTATATTTAAAACTCACATTTATTGAAACACTTTGCAAAAAGACAACATAATCAAATCTAAATAAAATAAAATTTCGTGTAATGGTCACGTTAACAAATTTTCAATTTAAGAATTCTGCCTTAAACCTCTTATCTAAAATCGTATGCACCAAATAAACAAAGAAACGAAAAAGAAAAGAAAACAGAGTTTTATACCATAAAATCTAACCCTTTTTAAAATATAAACGAAAAAACAAAAAAAAACCTTTTGAATCTTTTTTTTTCATTAAAAAACCGCAATTTTTTGTTTGTATTATTAAGTATTCGTATTAATGGCATAAAAATGTTGCCATGAGAAAAATGGGTCACCAGCAATCTTTTACGTTCTTTTATTTGTATTTTTCTTTTTAAAATATTTTTACTTTTCTTGTCATTCTTTATTTCCGAGTTTCATATTAAATTCTATCGAAGCCTTTAAATTATTTAGAAAAAAAATTTTTTTTCTACAGAGCAGGGTTGAAAGGTAAGAAATTTCCATGAAACGGTAGGCATTTTATAAAAAAATATTGGAATAAAAAGACAAACCATAATAAAATAAAAAAAGTAAAGAAAATTTACAAAATTTAATGCTTTAAGTCCGAAATCTTAATATAGAGCAGTTTCATGTAAAATTTTGCGTATGAGTAGTAAATGAATTAATGTTGCGTATACGTATATATACGCATAAAGTGGACGTAGTCTAGTAGGTAGTACACTCAGTTTGTTAGATTTTTATAAACTAAAACTTTCATCAGTTGCCGTAGTCTGTTGGTAGTGTGTTGACTTATTAGACGTGAGGCGACACGGCTCAAACACCAGGTCAGAAATCTCCAGCAAAACGAAATATGAAAAAATATTTGCTAGACAACTTTCTCTTGACTTTCTTTTGACAAAAACTCTAAGAGTAAATATAATTGCTATCAAAAGTTTCTCAAAACATCTGTCGTTCACAGTAGAGTTTAAAGATAATAAATGTTCGTGAAACATCAGCCAGTTTTTTAAAAAACTGCTGGAATAAAATGTCATACATTTTAAAAACCTTATCTACCATAAAAATTCCTAAGAAATCCTTCTTCGTTTAGCTGGTTATTACTTACTTACATACTTAATTGGCCATAACAACCCGATTAACGGATTTCGGCCTGCCGCAACACATCCCTCCAGGCGCCTCTGCTTCTTGGCCACCTACGCCAGTTGGTCACACCAATCGATGACAGGGCTTCCTCGATTTGGTCCTTCCAACGCATACAAGGTCGTCCTCTTCGCCGACTTCCGCAGATCTCCGCAGATCTCCGCATCAAATACCCGTCTCGCTGGAGCATCCTTGTCCATTCGAACGACATGGCCGAGCCAGCGCAGCCGCTGGATATTAATGCGCTGTACAACGTCCATGTCGTTGAGGAGCTCATACAGCTCACTATTGTATCGGGTGCGGAAATCATCGCCAACTCGTACTGGGCCGAAGATCTTACGCAGTACTTTTCTCTTAAACACTCTCAAGGCTGCTGCATCAGTACCTAATAGGATCCATGCCTCTGCGATCTTTTTTAGGTCTGTTGTTCCGGTTTTAATTGGAGAAGATTTTTATGGGGTGGGTTCCAAGCCCTACGCACAACTCAAATTTAACGTCCAGGGGATTGGACTTCGTTGCACGCATTAATTAACATCGAGCGGGTGCTAGAATGCCATCCAGGAGGGGCCACGAGGAGGTTGCGTGTCAACTTGAATACAGCAAGGCAAGGACCGCCACGTTGACCACAGTCAGAAACTTTACCTTGTTTGCATGCATTCCATACCTCCTTTCTTACAATTGTTTTTTTTTCATATGTATGTTGTAAATACGTAGGTACAGAGGTCCCTAATATAATGTGGTACAATAAAATTTAAAACTAGAATTAAACCAATTTTTTTAGATAGCATCCGGCATCGTTAGAAACAATAAACAGTCGTGCCTGGCGTGAGTCGTAAGTTGAGTGCAAGACACACTTCGTCATTAGAACTACAATTCATTTAGGATTACGATCTAACTTCTCACACCACTTATGCTGTGTGTGTTAATTTTATACATAAGTGACGGGAGCTACAGTTTTTTAAAGTCAATTTCGAAAGACAGATTTTTGAGAAATTTTTCATGGCTATTTTACGTATGCTTTTTTATGTATGTAAGAACTTTAAAATTAAATACTATTTTCGTATTCATAAGTTAAAAATATCGCATGCAAAATGTGAGTCCAGTTCTATTTAAAATATGTTTCCACATTGGCTGAGCTCATCTGCATGTGAACATCAACAGACGGGTCAAGTGTACATGTTAAGAAGAGAGTTTTAACGCCGTTTTGTTGGTTGACAGACAATAATATTTTTTATTATTAATTTTCTTACAACCTTGAAGAGAGTTTCTTGATAATACATAAACAGACAATAACGCTATAAAAATGCTGCAGGATATATCCTTAAATCACTACAATCGAAACTGAAGAAATTTTTAAAGTGACAAATAAAGACCACCTTGTTTTTATCTGTGAAAATATGAGAAAAACAGATTATTTAAATATTTTGGAAATAAATGTTACTTAATCTCCTTTAAAAATGCGTTGGTTTAAGTTAACACTTCAAAGCATTAGCGCGTCACTAGAATCAAAGAATGTCTGCTTTGTAAAACAAAAAAAAGTTATGCATTAGCTTCCCCAAAATCCAGACTTACCCTATGTCTTCATTTGTAGGCGTAATTGAAAATCTAATCATCTAAATACGCAGTTATCAACAAGAGTTTATTAAAAAACGATCTGGTGTACGTTAGGGTATTAATTCCCTCAGACAAGAGAACCTCTAGTTATAAGAGAATTTAAAGATCATTCTAAAAAACAATTTCAATTCGATACAAATGGATTTTTTCGCCTATAAAAATTTGTATTCTTTATTGTTGTATTTAATAGTTTTTTTTGTTTATATAAAGAGGTTTTTCGTTCACTATACATCATGTCATTTTTTACTGCTGTTTTTAGGTGTCTTTTTCTCTGTTTATACTTCATGTACATTCGATAATGAAATTTCTAGTACCTCACCTTTGTGAAGAATATTCGTAAAGAACCTATTCAATGCTAGATAATCAGATGTTGGAATATCAACCAACATGTGTGTAAAACATACTTTAAAAAATTGTTATACTTTAATTAAAAATTTAAATGAATTGTAGAGACGCATTAAGAATTCTAAACTAACAAAACCTACGACACCAAACTCTCTCTCAATTATACACTACATCCTGATGACCGTGTATGATCTTGATTGAGTGAGAACAACCGAATGTTTGAGTAGAAAAACAAAAATAAAAGAAATGAAAAAATCAAGATTTTAATTTTATATTTCCACTTCCATTTTTTTTCCATTTTTTGTTGTAAATATTAGTAGAGTTGAGAGCACTGGAATTAGATTATCTTTGGTTTTAATAAACGTGCACACTTACATATACTTACTTAGATATATAGTATAGTATAAAAATAAATGTTTATAGGGTAGGTTGGTGTTAAAACACACACGCATCCTTGTGATTTATTTTTTCATGTTTCTGTGTCTTTCATTTCATTTGGTTTTTTTTGAACTTTCTATACCAAAAAAACAAGATTTTTTAATTAAATTTATTACACTTTAAATCCCTGAAATGTTCTTCTTCAAGGAATGCTACACGAATAAATGTAGTTCGTATCCAGCAAAAAAAAAAAAAAAAAATATAATGGCTTAAGGTAATATTGCTGCCTTCTTTTCATATGCAGGAAGCACAAGTAATTGTTGTTTTTACCACAAACAACCATAAATATTATCACTGATAAAATTATTGTCATCATTACTATCATTGTGATTATAAGAGCGGTAATGATAATCATCATCATCATCAAAACATCTGTCTTCCATCTTAGTTGCTCTCGCTGACTATTTTCTTGCTGTCAGCATAAGCACTTGGAATATCTGCAGCTCTAAGAAAAATTTTAATTACAATACATAAGCATAAGCCCAACAAAAATGTGAATATTTTTGAAAACTAAGGTAAGAAAATTTAAGGAAAATTAAAAGGAAAAGCCGACGTATGTAGATATAACAGATCATTGTCAAAGCAATATGAACCAATGATGCCGCCAGCCCAAAATCCACACCTAACGATATGTATTGATCGCAATTGAATCTCATTTGAATTAGTATCGTCCCAAAATTAATAAATTTTGTTTATTCACGTATCCATTTATCTAGAAATGTTAGTGTTATTTGGTGAAAATTAAGTTCAGTTGCCAACTGCTTTCATCCAGTGAACACATGGGATTTAGTAAAACAGACAACTAAGTGGCAATTATTTTAATAGATAGGCTGCAACAAGATTTCTTTATTTAAATAAATCCTGTATAAATCTTTGTTTTGTTTAAATACCTGATTTTTCTAAAAAACAACACACTTAAACTAATAACACTTCCTATCAATTTTATTTGCTTTGCTTATAATTAGCTTTCTGTTTTAAAATACCACTGTGCTGCCACTTATATTTTAAAACAGCACACGGCTAATACTTAAAGACTCACATATGATCATTGACTATGTGGCATCATTGTTCTTCTCTCTGTTTACTCCTTTATATTTTCTGGTAGCTTCACGATCTTTCTATGCAATTGTTATTGTTGAATTTTTGATATTTGTTTTGCCCCATTATGGTAAATTCCTACGTATTTGCTTGTGTAATCTTTGTGAACCGTTCGATGTGTGCATTTTGTTGTTGTCTGTTTACATTGTTTACTTATTTGCATTTGATTTGTTTTTGACCAGATAAGAATACAGTGATGTTGTACTTACCAGTTTATTTTTCATCATTATCCTGCTAGAACACGCATTAAGGTAGAATTTTATGATTCAGCATAATATACCACGATATTCGAATGCGTACAAAAAAGTCTAAGTGCTGATATTGTGACTTAACGGCATAATAGGAAAATAGCTTCCAACTAAAAATATTATCACAACCATGCTTCATAGCGTGGAATCATTAGCATTACAGCCAATTGGGTGAAAAGTTGTTCACACATACCTTCCCACCATCCTACCAATCTTAATTAACACCATGTTTTTAAATCCATACCTCAATCGGCTGACAATATATTCCCTGGCATGGTGCCACTTTTTTCAACATAAACATGCCTGTTAATAATTCAAGTAAATCGGGCTACTCTAATATCATACAACCTTAGAAAATTTCCGTTAAACAGTCTTAAAACTGAAGGTTTAAAAACTTATTGCAATGTTTGAAGGACTTTTTTACAGGAGACTGAAACTACACATATGTACATGCTGACATTATTTTAAATTGTATTTTATTTCATTATTTGATATTTAGCAAAAATTATGTATTTAAGATGAAGTTAAAGTGTCTTTCAATTGGCAGACCTTAGTCTTAACTACAGACACTGTACGCTTTAATATGCTGAATTAATAAATTATTTCAATAACGAAATAGCTTAACGTTTCTCATAAACGTTCCTTGTCAACAAAGTTATACCCAAGAAATTCCCAACAAATTCCAATAACTTTGGCTATAAAAGCAAACACACATGCATTTACACTCATAAAAATAAAATATATATGTTAACTTACACCAACATAAGTAAAATGTAAAATAAAAGCTGCATTGTATGAAACAATACGAAAACGAGAAACAGTTTAATACCCGACGTAAAATGAAAACGATGTATTCTTCAACTTTGTTGCCAACAATTTGATGGCAACTGAAATGATAGTGTCTGCCAGATACAAATATTTGTTGCCTCCATTTATTGTTTTTTCTTTTTTTTTTAATGAAACAATAATAACAGCAACAACAACAGCAATTGTTATAAATAAAAAAAAAATTCATTGATAAAATCATCATAAAAATAACTCACACACACAAATATAAAACAAATGAACAAAGTAGAGTCGAATATACTTGGTTGCATAATTGTGTGTTACCTTAGTGTAAGTATTGGTGGCATTTGCCATTGTAGATAGTTTTGTAAAGAGATCAGGCCCGTTTTAGAGTTTTTATGAATTAAAAATTTGTAACGCAGAGCTAATTTTGATAAAAATAAGAGGCTTGCAGGAGAGGAGAGATTGCTTATTTTTCTAAATAGCATTTTAAGTTTCAAATAAAAAATTAATTCCCACTTTTTGATGTGTTTTACTTAGAGTTCTTGGGTGCCCTGGTAGTGGGTAGTGTGCTAAACTATTAGCGTTAAGGGTCGTAGGTTCGATTCCCACCAGAGACTCTGGTCTGTGACACTACACCGAGCATATGGTTAAGTTACTCCGCTCGTATATAATTAGAATTTTATAATTTGTAATTGTATTGTATTTAGTAAATAGATAAATACATAGAGTTCCCCAAATAGGAATAGGGACAGACTTATGAATATACATATAAACAGAATACCTAGTTGGAATCAATTGGTATACATGGTATGTGTGATACATTTCGAAAGGAAATGCCCGTTATTACTAAAGTACCAAGACACCAAGCAATATCCTGATGTTTGTCTGGGCAACAAGATTGGAAGAGTAATTAGTAAAAGGTTTAGCACAGTCAAATAGAACGTATGGTCCGAATACTTAAAAATCTTCTTTACTTGGCAATAATAAAGTAAAAAAGTAAATCTTTTAAACATTTTCACAGGATTTTTTTGCTTATATTGTCCGATTTTTATTTAATTTCCTCAATTGTCTTGCGGTCTTACCGATGGCTGGAAAATGGAATCTAAAACTGACGCAAAGATCTATTTTGAGGAAAGTGGAAAGTTATAGTATTGGCTCTCTGATGAGTATATGTTCTCCAAGCTGCGCTGTTCGGGATCAGCAGGACAGCGAAGCTAGTGTGGCAGTGGAGCATAGTTTTTATGCACTTCTGTCTTCTATATGCCTTTTAATTTTCAATCGCCTTTGAAAGAAAATGTTCGAAGGTAACTATATCATTGTTTTACACTGGCTTCCGCTGTCTTTAGAGCCAAATCCGATCGAGAACTTGGGCAATATAGTGCAAACAATCAAGAAAAGAGTATAAAAATTTTTGATAAGCTTTGAGAATTAATTCAGCCTACGTGGTATCATATAATGGAGTCGCTATACCAAAACTTTATTGGCCATATGACTTTTAAACAACAGCAGAGTCTCTAATAAATTAAATTATTACATTTTCTCATCAAATCTCACGTTCTCACTGTCACGTTCGTGGGCTTATTTGGATTACATCTCATTTTCATTTTAAGACTTAAAGACTAGTTTCCGTTTAAGCTTGATTATTAAATGTAGTCTAGTATTTTGCCTCAATTGGCACATTTGTTTTGCGATTAACCGATTGTTAAAGTAAAAAAAAAGTATCAAGTCATTTCCAAGTCAAAAAATTTAAAATTTTCATTACATCGTGCCAAAAGTAAAATAAATCTCTGTGCTTTCGTGTAGGGTGTTATGAAAGGACATACTCGTAAATATCTCCTTACTTTCTTACTGACGTAGTGATTCATTTACTCTAAGTAATGGGCACATAAAAATAAATTAAATATTTTGTAGCCCTTCTTCTACCTTCTCCACTTCCATGCTTTGCCTTCACTGCTCTTGATTTATGCTTATTTTTATATGATGTTGTTGTTCTCCTTGTTTAAAATAAACATTTATATGACAAATGAGTTTGTATATGTTAAGCTGACAGGGAATTAAATGTTTTGTTTCCTTTATTCTTTTGTGCCTTCACGTAATAAAGGTAAAAAAGCGGTTGTAGTTTTCGTACAAAAAGGAGGGAAAGAAAATACAGTCTCTCAACTTGTTTTCCATCATGTTGTTGCTAGAAACGTACAATCGTTTTGTTTTAAATATTAGAAGACGTTGAACTTGAATATGCTTTTGTAAAGGGCAAAAAAATTAAATAAAATTTAATTGATAACCGTGAAAAGGAAACTATTTTGCGCTTTATAGGGTTCATGAAAAATACGTTATTTCAGATTGCTGTTTTGCTTTGAATTGTTAGGGGTATTGGATATTATCAATTTATTGCAATTGTTATAATATGAATGAAAAAAAAGTAAAAAGGATTTTGATAGCAAAAACAAACATCGATCACTGAACAAATTTTTGTTTAAGTTTATAAGATTGGTTAGACATGATGTTTTAAATTTTAGTAAAAACTTGTATTGATCAGTCATATCATGTTTTTATTACAGTTCTTTAAAAAATATTTTGTAATTTTCTCAAAAAAATGTCTACGCTTTTAACCCATTAAAATTTTTTCCTGCAATTTTATACACGTACTCCCAGAATTTAGAATTTAGTGAATTTCGTCTATTATATTATATAGTATTTCAAACATTTCAGTCAGTAGGATGCATCCATTAACATTTCTCAGTATATGTATGTACACCATACCACCATACATACATACTACCCTAGGAGCAATCAAGACATACATATGTACATAATTAGACATTACAACCCTTCAGTCAGGATAAAGACTTAACTGCTCGCACCACTTATGTTGTGTCCGCTAATTTTATACTTGAGTGGATAGAGCTACAGTTTAAAGTCGACTTCATCAGACAGGGAAAGGCAAAGTAGGCGACGCAGTTAGTAAAAGTTCAGTCAGTCTTGTGTGCAGACGCGTTGCATTTGAAGAGAGTAATCATGGATTGAAGATCTCCGTTAACACGATCTGTCAAACAATTGTCTAGTAATTGTTATAGTTTGTGCAAAGGGTGTTAGCAGAGGAATAACAAACAAAGCAATTGATTTTGTTACATTAAGATGTGAACAATGGCACTCATATTTGGGCGAATAATAAAGAATTTTTAATTAAAACTAAGCGCAAAATTTATTTTTATTTTATTTGCAATCTACTAGCTCATATTTTAAACGTTTTTTAAAAGTAAAAACGTAACAATTTTATCTTGTATATTTCACATCTAATTTTGTAATATTATTTAGTGTTTACAACATATTATTCAGTAGGTTTCAATACAAGTATACTTTCAATACGTATTCGAAGTTGAATAGACAGTCATTTTGTGATGACTGCTAAGTTTTAAACAAAGAATAGTCATAGACATCGCCTAAATGTACTGAGAATACTGACTTCAAGAAATGGATGATAATTCGTCAGATATTAAAATTTTGCATTTATAATTGGGCACAAAAAAAAAATTTCCTTCAAGGAAAAAATTGTTTTCACACGAAAGACGATAACATTTAAGAAATACGGCTCTTAGCATCAGGACCGACATTAATGGAGTAGAACTTAGTATATACTTTAACGTTTCGTATGCTTTAGAAGTCAAAATTCTAATAACAAGAGGATAGAGTGTCACTGAAAATAATCGGTATTGACTAAGTTGACCCACAAAGCATGCATCTTTAAAAATTTCCTAATGGAAGTAATCCAATGGGCTATTTATATGATATATTCTATTAAAAGCTAGTAATACTAAAAAGTATACCTCCGAAGATTTAATAAATAGTTATAGCTTATTTTATAAAAGAAAAGAAAAAAATGAAACAAAAGAATAAATAATAGAAGATAATAAAGATTTCGACTATGACTGATAATTATTTTTGGTGCTTCAAACAGACAGAAGACGATACATACATTAGGATGTGCATTTATGTATATGTATATGTATGTATGTATATCGACAAATTTATTTTACATATGTTGCGTATGATTAATATTTAGTATGTGATTTAACAATATGTAATCACCATACGACATGGTGGGTCTATGTAGTAAAAGAATAAACATAAAAACTATTGCATACCTTTTAGAGCATTCAAAATAATTTTTAAAAATAAATTAAAAAATCTATTTCTATTTTTTATGTTTTGAAGAAATAATAATCAAAAATAATTTGATTTTATTATTATTTTAAATTTTTCTATAGAGTTAATATAACAGTCAAAAATAAATAAAAAATTTAAACAAATTATTCAAATGCCACTAAAATGTATAGAAATTCAAATTTCATTAATTTTTTACCACTTTTTCTCTTTATTTCTCACACTAAATAAAGTAAAACATTTAAGGCAACCATTTGTTAATAGAACACCATAAATATTTATTTAGAAATGTTCTCTTTTTGACAATATTTTTGCTCTCCACTGTCCCGACGTCCCGTAAACGATAATAAGCACAATATTATACCGCCAACTAAACGATAACCCTGTAGGCAGCCTAGCAGGATTTCCGTTTACATACTAAAATTTCATGTTTATTGTATTCACATACATAACATACTTAATTACCCATTACAACCCTTCAGTCAGGATTACGGCCTAGCTTAATTTTAAGCTAATAATTATAATTATTAATTTATAATATATATTAATTATAAATAATTAATTTTTATACATGAGTGGCGGGACCTACAGTTTAAAGTCGACTCCGAACGGCAGATTTTTGAGAAACTTTTCATGGCAATTTTTATTTACTCTCAGAGTTTTTGCCATAAATCTGAGGAAGTTGGGAATAAATACTTTTTTCATTTCGTTTCGTTTTGATGTCTAACCGGGGATGTGAACCGTGGCTTCGCGTCTAATAAGCTAACACACTACCTACTAGACTACCATTATTATTGTATTGTATTGCGTTTTATTGTATTCAGGTTTATGAATTTATTAATACCTGCCCGAAACACTTGTGTAATATTGGGCAAAATCTGTAGCAGAAACAATTAAAAAAAATGTGTGAGAGAGAGAGAGAGGAAAGGAAAAAGAAAAACTATTATTAGACACTCGACCAATTGTACGCAGCAATATAGTACATATTGTACTTAACTTTAAATTTTACCCGACTATGAGTGGAATAGTAAATATAACCATGCAAGTGTATATTAACTTAATTCTTATAAATGATATATTTTATATTGTTCCATATCTTTGTCGTTCCTTACGAAAGAAAGTGTTATTGCTCAGTATTCGCAGACGATATCGGTAGCTTGTTTAAAGTGGTTGTAGATACATACATACCATACATAATTGGTCATTACAATCCTTCAGTCAGGACTACGACCTAGCTTCTCACAGCATTTATGCAGTGTGTGTTGCTTTTATACATGAAGGGCCTAAAATGTTTTAAAAACTCATTTCTTCTAAACCCAAATAACTCTACTCATAATTAAGAAATTATAGAAATTAATATTATTTATAAATATGTAAATATATAAGTACAACAAAATACCAAATTTTTTTCTCAGTTCTTTGTTTTACTTCCATTTACACATATGCATTCACGCATACATATGAAACTTATATAAAAATTGCAATCCATATTATTTGTTGGAACTTGTCAGTTTTGTGTAGCGAAAAAGTTGGGATTATACTTCCACAATTTTTTTTTTTCATTAAAAGTTTTAACATTGTAATCGTGTATTGAAATAAGTTTTGTTTTTTTGCTGACCTTATCACACTCAAATTAAATAATTCATAATGCAAAAACAAAAACACTTGGTAGGTGATTAGTTCAAACAATAAGAGTTTGTTTTTGTAACGCTTCTAATAGAGTCTTCCAACATAGAATTTTGAACTCTAACAGTTGATATCGGTCATTTTGTTGAAGCCACATCTGTAAAATTAATTGTCACTTATTCAGTCTACAAAATCACCCAATAGACGAAAAATCGTCTTCAGCCATGAGGCGCATTTCTGGATGCATGGGTTCGTGAGCAAACAAAATTGTTGAATTTGGGATTACGTTAATCCACGTTGGATCCAAGAGCGTCCAATGTATCAAGTTATCGATCTACATTACTTTGAGAGCGATGTTTTCCACACCATCCGTTTCAACGATAAGCGCTATATGAAGTCGCCGTAGTCTAGTAGGTAGTGTGTTGTCTTATTAGACGTAAAGCCAGGGTTCGTGCCCCATGCCAGAAATAAAGACAAAATACAAAAAGTATTTCTTCGGCGACTTCCTCTCAGCGGATTTCTGGTAAAAACTCTGAGAGTAAATAAAATTGCCATGAAAAGTTTCTCAAAAATCTGTCGTTCGGCGTCGATTTTAAACTTTAGATCCCACCACTCACGTATACAATTAACGCACACATGAGAAGCTAGGTCGTAATCCTGACTGAGGGGTTGTAATGACCAATTATGTATGTATGTATGTAGATGATTACCAACTTCGTTTAGTCCGATTTGAATAATCTGCATACCAGCGATATATGGTTTCAATAGGATGTCGCCACGTGCCGCACATTGGATATTCTGCAAGAGCGAATTAGGACAGCGTCACCCAATGTGGAGATGATGTGAACTGGCATTCTAAGTCGTATAATTTAACCCAGTTGGACTTTTTCTAGTGGTGTTGTATTTAGTCTCAGATGTATACCAATAAGCCACAAATCACAGAGTTTCTCAGAAAGAACACAATCCATTTCATTTTATGCGCCAGAGCCATGGAGAATTGGACATTTACCTTGATCTGCATACCAACATGGCTTCAACATGATGGCGCCGCGTGTCACACATTGGATATTCTGCAAGAGCGAATTAGGACAGCGTCACCTAATGTGGAGATGATGTGAACTGGCATTCGAAGTCGTATAATTTAACCCCGTTATACTTTTTTTTTTTTGGAGTTCCAGACAGAGACATTTGGACATTTTCTTTGTGATCCACCCAGATAAGTCGTGGCGGATATTAGAACTAAGTTATATTCCACATATAATGGCATCATTAAGTCTTGCATATGAAAAAATATTTCGATGATAGCTCACATACTTTGTGTTACTTAAATTTAAAGTTGGATAGTGCTTAAGAAAGACCCTGTAGTATATCATCAGAATTTTTTGGCTAAAGTCTGCCGCATTATTAGCAGTAGTAAATCTACCCTAGCAATAGCATGCGTCAGTAATCCATAAAAAATTACAAGAAAAAAACTGTTTTAATTACATTAATATCAACAATCATTGATTATTCACAAACTTATGCAAGCGAAAAAAAGCTTCATAATTACGTTATCGTTATCGGCAAAAACCTACATATATTTGCTTATTCGTAATGTTAACACTTAATTGTTATTTCAATCACACCCAAGAGCATAATAATAGTTTGTATATCGTTTTCCCCTTTTATTTTTAAATATTTTTTTTCTCTGTCTGTAGTATTTTCATGGAAGTCCATTGATCCAATTAATTATTGACAATAATAATCGAATTTTTAACAGCTGGGGGAATTGAAATGTAATATTCTTGTTTACAATTTTGTTATAAAAAACAAAGCAACATACATGTAGCACGTCTATAACCAAATTGAAAGTATAATTAACAATTTTATTAAACGACATAGAAGAGTAATTTTATTTTTGCAAAATTAATTTTTTTTTGTTGTGAACTACAATTGTTCCGGTTAGAAATGGAATATTATTTCATTCTTATGGCTGCCGCGGCTGGCCTCACAGTATCTCATTCGTTCGGATTAATTTTCGTGCACTTTTTCGAATCACAAATGTCGGCCTTTAAATGCCCAATTGTCGGTATTACACTTTTCTTTATCGGCGGCCCACAGAAAATTGTCTATCGGTGTCAAATCGCTGCTTCTTGGCAGCCAATTGACATAACCATTTCGGCTAATTAAACGGCCAACAAACGTTTGACGCAATAAATCGAGTGTGGCATGAGATGTGCTGCAAGTTGCACCATGATGTTGAAACCAAACAACCTTCACACCAATATCATAAAAAACGGGTGCAAAAAATTAGTTATCATTTTCAAAGAAATATGGCCCAATGATGGCTCCCCTCCAAAATTCGCACCCAACAGTTACTTGTGCATTGGCTGCTGTAAGACCGCGTGGGGATTTTCTGACCCCAAATATGGCAATTTTACTTATTAACGTACCCACCGATTAATTGTCTATTTTGGAAACAAATGTCCACTAAATTCCAACGTTGCTCAAGCGCAAATCGATTCATTGTGTTCAGTGGAGATAATATACTGAATTTTGTGACAGAATAGAATGACATAAGTATTACTAGAATCGAAATAACTGATGGTTGAAATTTAAGCCGATAGATGGCCCACCCGATAATATTAAATCTATAGATGTTTTCACTATCCGAATAGAGAAATCTCTTCTGATTCAGTGACTACGTTCTTGCATTCAAATTGTAAATATATTTGTTTATATGTAGTGGAATATGAATTTCATTATTTTTAGAAATAATCAAATCGTTTTATCAAAATGTGTGTTCAGTTCGAGGAACCTACCGCGCTGTTTTTCTATTTTACGATCGCCAGGATCGTTCTAACGGGAGAACTATTCTCAATGTGGTATACAATTACGAGTCCCGTGATATAGTAAAAGATCGACCAATAGCCGTATGCCAACGAAACGACAGATTTGCTGAAAATTCAACGCTGTTCATGAGAGTGTTTAGGAGGGACTTAAGAAGCCGGTTTATCGTCCTTTCGCATACCAAAAGTTGATGAATTTTTCTTCATGACTTGAGCCTGTACCCGTACATATTTTAACTGACACAGAAATTGAAAGTAAACGATCTTAGACTATGACGTTTGTTGTTTGAATGAGTTCTGGAGCAGTTGACAATAGACATAAATTTTCAACGAAAAATCATTTTCAGCCTATCATTCCTACAATCATCAGTGATTCCTCATATAACTTCATTTCCTGTATCTAACACTGCTGTTCATTTTCAAAAGCCAGCAAAATGATTTTGAATTCATATAACTTAGCTTAGATTGTTATTGAATTTATTTTCCACTCAAAATTATTAAATATTGTTGCCTTATTTGTCTTCTAACTTTACCGACTGCTAAACTAGTCGCTTGCTACGCCCTTGTTATGAAATTCATTTTCCCAAGAATTTCAAGATAATCTTTAGGAAAATGTGTTTTGAAATTAACTTTAAAGTCAAGGTATTAAAACACAGGCGTGACATAAACGAAACCATACACATTCTCCTGTGTATATGTAAGTGGTTATGTAGTAAATTAAACAACAGAAATATGTTTTACTTTACAGTCTAAGACACAATGTCGAATACAAAGTTTTCTACAGAGGCTTTCACTCAAAGATATGCCGAAACAGTTATAGTTTTGACATTTTCCTTAAGAACATTGTATGCAAACAAATAAATGAGCTGAGTGAGGGCATTATTGCCAATGCTAAAACCTAATCCAATTAATGTGTAACTTATATCCTCAAGAGACTTCCTTATATTTGACTTAACGCACACGAAACTAGGAAACAGAGGGTGTAGTGGGATGGTGTATTATTGTTATGTTAAGTGCAAGTAAAAACTAAATACTGTAGAAGCCAGAATATTTTTACATATAAAGCCAACCATGGCTACATGCTGTATTACAGCAAATAGGCCAAATGATAACGTATGCAATACAAGGATTTTGATTAACATTTCTCAGTTTCTATGTTAGACATTTAATGTCAAAATACAATAGAAAATTTGACATCATCAAAAGATATTTGATTGTCAAAAGAATGGTTCAATTGAAGAGGCATAAAACTGCATTATTTTGCTAACCTATCATCTCATTATATGTATATTACTTACGACTGATTTTTGAAAACCATTTCATGGCAATTTTATTTATTCTCAGAGTTTTTGCCAGCAACCTGCAGGGAGGAAGTTGCCGAAGAAATAAATTTAAGATTTCGTTTTGTTTGGTATGTCTGGGCCCCAAACTCTCGTCTCCTAATTCAACACACTACCAACTAGACTACGACGTCTTTATTTGATGTATATTACGACCCAGCTAGCGAAACAAGGCCCTTACGTTTAGTAAAATACGATTTTTTATCAAATTCTCTGGGCTTTATTGTAATGTGACCCACAGGGCAATTAGTTTGCGGGTAGCATTTTAAATTTTAAATTGTTTAAAAAGAAAAGTCTGTAGAATCACTAATGATAAAACACTGTTAGGAAAAAAATTCGACTTTACATGTGAAATACTTTAAGCCAGGTGTGAAACTAGTCAATCCTTCGGAAATTCTTTCCAGACACCAACCTATCCTGGGCCAATGAGGAGTCCTGCTCCACTGCTAGACTCACATAGCCCTTGATGTGCAGTCCTTGCGCTGACCAACTTCTTCCTCTTCCCTAATATTTTTTTTTGTGGAACTTGGTCAGTACAGGGCCGCTATGCGTGCTCAAGTGAGCTTTTTGATATCAGAGCTACCACTCCGACCTAACCTAACCTAACAAAACTTGTTGATGTTGGAAGATAAATGAAAACACGGATGTTTCTTCGCACTTACTTACATATGTACGTATAAATGTATTGCATTATTCTTAAATACGTTGTTTTCTTAGCTCTTCGTCATTGATTTTTGGGTGACAGAACGTTTGAGCATATGACTATTGTGGCGATGGTACCTAAGAAAACTGACCGGTTTCATCCGGAGCTCTGAGTAGTTCAAAACCACCACTAGTGGATCATTTCAAGGGTGATTACCTCACACTGGGTAATGCAATAGGCCATATGGGCCACCAACTGAACGGCAAGCTACCCGGTAACGCAACCCAAACTGCGTTATACTTATACAAGATTTCCCTACAAGACTTCTATTATTTACGATGTATGAAATGCTCTCGACGGAAGTTGTCGTAGTCAGTTTCTTCACTGAATTACTAGTCATCAATTCACTATAATACCAGGTAATCCTATACTTTTTTCTTTAATAAATTAATGATGTTTAGAACTTTTCAAATACAAAAATTACTCTGCGAAAATTTGAAACAAATTTTTCCGTCAACACATAATTGGATTACAAAACCATGTAAATTTTCCAATAAATTACAATTTTTACCTCCCCTTTTCGCCAATTTAAAATCAATTTTCCCATTTTGGTTGTTTTCGTGACAAAAAAGAAAAGAAAAGAAAAGAAAAGAAAAAATCACACATTTTGTTTTGTGGCAACAAAGATGCAAAAAGGTGGAAAAATCTAACGGAGCATAAGCACTTACCAAGGTCGTTGCCATGAAATTGTCCTCACATATAACAATATACCTATACATCTTGCCACATCATATATGCAGGCCAGTAAAAGAGGCAAAGCATGTTTGCATTGTGTAAATACATACACACGGTTAAATGGCAGAAAAGGCTGTGTGTAACATGCTTGTAGACTCATTCAGTTATACTTTAGCTCAGCCTTTCCGCGGATGTTCCATTCATAAAGATTGTTATAACACATACATATATTGTTACATACATTTATTTGAAAAGATGTATTCATATACACTGTTACATTTATATCCATTGGGAAATCTCTAAGCCGTACGCCATAGGTGACAGCACTTTTTAAGGGCCTTTTAAGAGATTTACCGGACGTTGAACATAAATTTTTTTTAATGGAAGTATCGATTTGTAATCCCTTTCTAGAGAGTATTCTAAAATGTATTTTTTAATTATGGAAAGGAGCACACGATCTTATCATGGTTGTGTATGGGCCTTTTTGTAGGCGTATTTGCTTTTTTGTATGCCTATTTAATAGCTATACATGCATGTAAGTGCCTTTGCTGAGAGAATGTGTATATAAATTTTAATAGAGTTTCAGTTTTAAGCAAAAACCTTTTCCTGTTCTCAGCATGGAATACATATTTACGAAATTACAATGTATGTTTGGCTAGCCTGAATGTTATTGCTGGTATTTGAAACTGAATATGGTCTGACAGAGTGTCATGTATTTAGTCTTACAATCGAGCAAGAGTATGAGGAGTTGTGTTAAAAATATACATATTTTTATAGAAGTTCATTTGAGGAACTAATTTTTTAAGTGCTTTTGCCGACATCCAGATATTTTGTAAATATTATTAAAAGTTATTAATGAATATATGATATGGGTAATAGGATGCTTGCGGATGGACAACCGTCTTTTTTAGTAAAGACGGTGGAAACATTACAAGGATTCGAGTTTGTCGTAGACAATACAGATTTCATATTCCATTTTATATTCCACTAACCACGAATATTTCAAATTATTGGACTTAATATTTAAAATGTACTTATTTATACACCATCATGCATTACGAATAATACAAACTCTATATACCGTACGATGTGTGTATTTTGGATGAAGTTGTTCAAGTTTAGTTTGTTTTAATTTGCGAGGCACCAAAAAGTTACGTAGTGGTCGGGCAGTATCAAAGTAAATATTATTCGTTTTTTGACAAAAATGGTTTGACAAAAATTTTAAAGTCTTATGGAATACTCGTAAACATTTCTTCACACTGTATAATATTTGGTATCAAAAAAATTTAATTGAATGTATTCACATTTGAAGTCGTGTTTTATTACATATTCGATGTAAATAAACACGTACGAGACTATATACGTCTGTGATCTATACGGCCATAAGTGTATGTACGGTATAGCAATTGACTACACTAAAGGTCGCTGGGGTCATAAAAACAACGATATCTGTAATCTATTACGTACAGAGCATTCAAGCGTATTTTTCGTAGCAACTTTTTATGCTTCATAGAGAGGCGTGACTATTACTCACTTATATGCTACACGTTCATTTTTGGCCATTTCGGTTAGTGAGCTTTACTAAACTCGTTATTTTCTTGTTGTTCAATTATAATTGTCCCTGTAGTATTCTGCAACCGACACGACATTAATGCTGGTGTTGCTATATTCCAATTGGGATGAGTTCTGTGTATTTTATTGCCAAACTGCAGCTGTAAAAATAGTAAATATCAGTCTTATCATCATCATCAGCAATTGAATGCTTAGCTCATCCGGATGTGGAAATGTGTTTTGGCCATTAAATTTATGCAGCCAAAGAGTCAGTGTAAGAGATTTTAATGATACAATTAAAATATCATGTTTACGAAACATAGGATCTGCCATCGCTGGAGAATACGAGGCAATCGATTTTGCGTTTTTATGTTGGAATAATTCAGCTTTCCTATACCACAACTATAGTAATTTTGCATCGTGATTTGGACCTGCATCCGTACAAAATTCAACTGACCGAGGAACTGAAAGTAAATTGAACTGGCGACATCGTCGTACCAAAGATAACTATTAGTAGCTGATTCCCAATTTCGCTCCCGAACGATATTTCGATTCAACTGGACTTCACTACGTGCCACACAGCCCACATCCCATTCGACATTCTGCACAAGTGATTTGAGGCCACGGTTATCTCATGTGGAGGCGAGGCTAGAGAGTTTTCTTGTGGGTTTCCTTAAGCCGAAGGTGTGTGCGAATAAGCTACAAACCACAGCGGTCTTCCAAGCTAACGTAGCCTCGATTTGTATGCCAGAGTAAATGGAAAATTTCACATTTCATATTCACCCCACCTAGAGAAGCTGTGGCGGATAGTTGAACGATATTATATTCCATTCGCTTTCAAGCGAATGAAAAATTTCCATGAAAAAGATTAATCTTTATTATTATCAAACACAGAAATTGCATCGTTTAAATTCAAAGATTCTCAGCATTTAAAAATGACGGTATTTTCATTGATTTTTTTTAACATACCGCAAATGATGTCTTGTTAACTCAAAAGTAAAAAAGAATGAGGCCAATAACAAAGTTTTATTGTTAAGAATCATGTTATAAAGATACGATATCTGCAATTATAGGTATATTCGACAATGAGTGACAATTATTTTTGGTGCTTCAAAGAAACTGAAGACGATGCTTACATAAGTATGTATCTGCATTTATATTAATTTTTTTTACATATGTTGCGTATGATTAATATTTAATATGTCCTATTGCAATATTTAATCATCATACGTCTTGGTTGGTGATGGTAGTAAAGGAATAAACTTAAAAACTATTGCATACCCTATGGAGGTAGAAAGATGCATTCAACATAATTTTTAATAAAAAATTAAAAATAAACACAAATTTTTGGAATAAATTAAGAATATTATTTTTTTATTTTTATAGAATAAATATAACAGCCAATAATAAATAAAATATTTAAACAAATTTATTCGAATGTCACTAAAATCTAAATTCAAAGTTCATTAACTTTTCAACACTTTTTCTCTTTATTTCTCATACTTAGCCAATTAGAATTTTTAAGGCAACCATTAGTTCATCGAGCATCATAAGTATTTAATCAGAAAATTTTTTCTTTTTACCAAATATTGTTGCTCTCCACTGCCTCGACGATAACATTTTTCCCATTAACGATAATAAGACCACACCACACCACCAACTACATATGTATATGATAGGCATGTAGACAGCCTGGTTTGTTAAAGAATTCACTTCAAGTTTGACGAGACAAGTCAGCCACAATTTCAGCCCCAGAATACAACATTACAGTTGCAGAATAGTTGGTGATAAAGTCACATATTTTCCTAAATTCTAAAAGAGTATGTGTGTTAAAATTGAAATTTATGGGGATATACGTAAGAGGTAGCTATTATATATGTATGTGTCTATATTATGAATTATCGGTACATTGAATTTCCAATTTTAATATTGATCTGATAGGTCTGCCACTTAAAAAGTGTGTGTGTGGGAATTCTTTTGAAAATTCTTTTTACTTTTTAAAAAACAAAACCATTAATCGATTACTATAATTATTTTTATGAATTTGCTTACATCATAAAATTATAGAATTTTTCTTTTCTTTCTTCCAGGTTATAGAAGTCCATGATGTATTTCTGTGTACAAAGTCCATAGCCATTTTAATGTGAAATTTACAACGTCGATTATTATTGCTTTCAAAAATACTTCTAACATTTGTTTAAAATTGTTTAAATTTGTAAACTTATTTAATAAAAACTAAAATTAAATAAATCTTTAACTTATTTCAAATATTTTAATGCGTGTAAAAGGAGAACAAATAAATGATAATAATGGTAAGACAATTATAGGAGTTCTGTTATGTTCGATTAATTCTTTCTTAAAATATCCGCATGGATCATGATTAACTGCATACGAGTACACTTGTAGATAGGCTTACTTCCGATTAGGGGTTTATAACTATTCAAAATTGAAGTCATAAAATATGAGGTAATATATTGTTACGAAAATGGAAATTGTGTCATTAAAATAATAAACAAAAGCTCCAAAAACAAAACAATGGACTTGTTTACATGGTCAAAGAATGAACAAGAGATACAAAAACAATGGACTTGTTTACATGATCAACGAATAAACAAAAATATAGCAACTACATCAGTATATAAAAAAGGGGATAAACAAGTACACAAGCAACAACAACACTGTAAAGATAAACTTAAACAACATATACCAACAACAATAACGTAAACAACATGTCTACATTTATAGAGATTTCACGAAGGCAGTCATTCTCCTTTGAAAGCATTCATCAGACAGTTATAAAAGGCAAGACAAAGCAGGCGATGGTATGAGAAGAATTCAGTCAGTTTTATGTGAAGATACGTTGCGTGTGAAGAGAATAATTGTGGTTTGAAGATCTGCGTTATACAGATCTATTGAACAATTTTTTTGTGTACGCGGAAGAGTGTAAAAGTGATTAACAATTAAAACAAATTGTTGTCGTTTGAACCAAGTCGTGAAAAGTTGCACGCGGAATATTGCGAGCAATAAATAATTGATTTAAAACTAAACACAAATTTATTCTTATTTTTATGTGCAATCTACGAACTTATATCTTTAACGTTTTTAAAAGGATAAAAACGTAACAATATGTTACTTACCTTTTACAAGTACTAAGTGAATTACCCATTGAACATTTATTTGATTCATACATAAATCTATTATGAATGTATACACCACCTAAAGCAATAACTTTATACTGTCAAACAGCAAGAAAGGATAACATTAGTAAAAACTGAACTTAAATATATCTAAGGAATTAATTTTGCTCAAAGGGATGAACATTATTCACTCATTCTACACAGAACGAAAGATACAAATAATAAATATGTGAGTAAGTGGTGAGAGTTATTTATGATAATACAAGTGCTGATGATGATGCTATGAGCACAATGAAGGCAATGCAGCAAACACAACAATTTTACAATATCAGCCTAAGGTAAGCTGCATGCGCAGCAGGGGCAATGCCTAAGCAAACCAGAGAAAAGATAAACAGTTCATTAAACAGTGGCACTACTGTCATTAAAATATTTTTTCGCGCTACATATTATACATCGCGTTTTAAAACCCTCTATATCATGCATGTTTTTTCCCACTCATGGGATGGTCTCTACGTATGCACTGCATTATGTTGGAACTAAGAAAAAATGTTATGGGAAGGAGGGAAGAGGTAGTAATGTTTGTGGACAATAGATTTGAATCTCTTTATATCATAAGTAACAGGAAAGACTTCTGCATGAAGGGCGTTCCACATACGAAGAGTCTGCTTCAAGGAAGAATTTTTTGTGTAATGCACTGACTGATCCACTGGCTAATTGAACACAAACGGTTGAGCTCGCCTAGAAAGACGAGTATTACGTAGGAACACATGGTTCTCTGAAATAAATTATTGTATTGACAGCACTAATCCTTTTATTGTCAGCACAAATTCTCTCATTGCTGCAAATAAATATATAAATTAGCCTAAAAGAAAATCAGCATAGTATTTGCTTTTTGTCGCGCTGCCTTTAAAGTAATAATTTCTGTATACACCCATGTATTGCTGCGTTTGCTACGTTGCGTTTATTCTGTTTATACAATAAAGAGTATATTTTCGTTTTTCTCATGCTCCGAAAAGAATAATAAAATTTAACCATTGTGTTTTTGCCATTTAAAAAACGACTATTACAAATATAAACTGCTTGCGTACATGTACATCCCACAACGATTTTGAATAAATTTCTCATTTTATTTCCTCTTTTTTGTTACTCCAAAGTGTTGCTGTATAATTGTGAATACTTGTAGGGCGTAAAATTAAATTGAGCTGATTACAGATGTTGATTCTTCAGAATGTCATCTGAGCTATTGAGGGCAGAAATTATGTTATAAAGATACAACATCTCATTATCATTGGTACATATATTTGATTATGAATGATAATTATTTTTGCGGCTTCAAAGAGACAAAAGACAATACATAAATATTTACATTTCATCAGTGGTTACCATTTTATAGCACAATTGTGTATAAAGAACTCACACATAAGCTATGCTCTTTTATTTAATTGTCAATCAGACTGCGGAAAGCGCACATGTCAGCGGATGTTATAATATTTTTTCTTATTTTTTTAGTGTAAAATATTTTATGTTATGTTTTTTTTAAATTCCAAGTTTATATGTTCTTAAAACACATTTTGATTGTTTTAATAGTCAAGTAAATAATTCAGATGATATGGAAAGAGAACATCTTTTTTATAGACATAAAGCAATATTTTGGAAAAATTAAAAGGTTGGTTATTAGTAAGAGAGGCAGTTTATGCAACAAAATTATATCTAAAAAATATTCCCTAATTGTTAAATCAGAGATTTATAACTTTATGCATGTTGATAAAACAAAAATCACTTTTCTATGACTGTAAACTCTCAACTTATTTTCTTTTTCTCTCTCACAACCAAAATTTTTTTGTTAATCCCTGATTTATATTGAAATAATTATTTTACATATGTTGCGTATGATTAATATTTAATATGTGATATTGCAATATTTAATCATCATACGACATGGTGGGTGGTTGTAGTAACAGAACAAACACAAAAACTATTGCATACCCTCTGGGGTTAGAAAGAGGCAGCCGAAATAATTGTTAATAATAATTAAAAAATAAATCTATTTCCGTTTGTAAATAATCATAAGTTTTTTGTCATAAATAAAGATAATTTTTTATTTTTTATTAAATTCTTATAAAATAAATATAATAGCCAATGATACAGCAACTATTTAATTCAGCAGATTTCTGAGAGTCAATTCCAAAAAAGAATTTTTTTTTTAAATTTTTCAAATTGTTATTGAGAATATTCGTTCCTCGAAAATATATTTAAATTACGTGTTAATTTTGTGTTAGTTTAAAACACTGTTAAACTATCCGTTAAAATTTTAATGAAATTTTAAATTATTTTCAATAACATATTTTATTTTAATGATATAAATTTATATGGCAATAAAGTCTCTTTTGATAATATTATAACAAAATTAGTATAATATTATCGTTTTAAATAAAAGTTGTGCAACTTAAAAAAAAAAACAAAACGCTTTTTATTATTTATAAATATTAAATGTAATCATTGCTCTACTTTTGTCTTTTCTTGGAATACAAATATTCATTTATCATGCAACTGTAATGAAAATAAGAAACTTCAACAACTGAATGCGGCAATTCTATATGAGTTCCACCTGCTTGTGTGGCAAAATTCCAGTATCCACTTAACCAACATGCAACTACTAACGAAAAGTAATGTTTTTCTTTGAAATATAAGACAGTTTTAAAGTTTTATAAAAACAAAAAAAAAAAATTATTTCTCCATTTACAAAATGTAATTGTCATAAAATTTTGTTTTATTTTACAACAGAAAAAAATAAAATTTTTACAAGTTTAAGATTTTTGTTATATGGTGTGATTCAATATAAAATTATTTAAAGTTGATAAATTTAAACATACGTTTTTCAGGGTCTGTTTAACCAATATTCATTGTGTTTAATCAATACTAAAACATAAAATCAATAATAAGTGTTGTTTGTGTGTATTTCTTTCAGTTTAAAGTTTCAGACTTTCTTCAAATTCTAAGGGAATAAGTCTCGTAAGTTCTAGTCTAGTAGGTAGCGTGTTGGCTTATTGAACGTGACCTTGGTTCCCACCCCAGTCCAAAACGATATATGAGAAGATATTTCTTCGGCGAATTTCTCTCTGCAGTCTTCTGGCAAAAATTCCGTGAGTAAATGCAATTGCCCTGAATGGTTTCTCAAAAATATTTTTTGTTCAGAATCGACTTTAAACTGTAGATTACTATATTTATAGATAAAATTAACACACACAACTTGGGTGGTTTGGCAGCAATGTCGTGATCTTGACTGAAGAGTTTGAAATTACCAATTAAGTAAGTAACTCTGGAAATTACATACACAGTTGCCTCAGTAAATAAATGATCCCGGCTCTAGAATGCAAATTTGAAATTATATGTATATTTACATAAGTATCATAATTAAAATTGTCCAGTTTTATATAAAAATTCACTGAGACCATCTACAAATGGCTTCAAGTTCTATATTGACAGCAAATAATCTTGCATCGAGTGTTTGTTATAATACGAAGAGATTTATCCATTGCCAGCAGCATTCTGGCACCCAGAAGGGGACTTGTGTTCATCACTGTTCAAGATTATCTGAACTTGGCTGGGAAGTCCTCATGCAACGAACTTTTAGCTTAGACCTTAGACCTTAGTTGCTTTTTTGTAGAGTAATTCAAGAGAGATATTTCTCTTGATAATAAAAAATTGGCAAAAAGAATTTTGACCACTGAAAAAGTAGTTGGAAGTCGCCGTAGTCTAGTAGGTAGTGTGACGGCTTATTAGGCGTAAGGCCACTGTTCAAATCCCATGTCAGACATTAAAACGAAAATGTGAAAAAAATATTTCTTCAGCGAATGCCTCTCAGCAGATTTCTAGCAAAAAATCTGAG
This sequence comes from Sarcophaga carnaria, assembly GCA_958299815.1. NCBI lineage: Eukaryota > Metazoa > Arthropoda > Insecta > Diptera > Sarcophagidae > Sarcophaga > Sarcophaga carnaria. Next base: position 48,910,653 of record OY283150.1, read on the forward strand.
AGTAAATAAAATAGCCATGAAAAGTTTCTCAAAAATCTGTCGTTCGGAGTCGACTTTAAACTGTGGGTGCCCCCACTCATGTATAAAATCAACACGCACAATATGAGTGGTGTGAGAAGCTAGGTCGTAACCCTGACTGAAGGGTTGTAATGGCCAATTATGTATGTATGTATGAAGCAAACAAAAAAGACAAGCAGAATTGGCATTCAGAAAGGGACTTGTGTTCATCACTGTTCAAGATTATCTAAACTTGACTGAGCAGTCATCATGCAACCAACCTTTAGCTTAGACCTTAGACCTTCGTTGTCTTTTTATAGAGAATTTCAAGAGAGTTATTTCTCTTGATAATAAAAAATTGACAAAAAGAAAATTGGCCACTGAAGAAGCAGTTTAAAAATAAGCAACCCGAAATATGACCGGAAGTCAGATGTAACACAATTCAACTCATACATGAGCAAAAGTGAATTTCAATTAAGAAAATTTTAGTTAAAAAATTTATCAACAAATTGTGTAAGTTTGCTTTTCAAAAAATCGTTAAGTATTTAACTGAAAATTGTTTTTTTATCGAATCTTTTACATTAAAATTAACTGCTAATGTCATCAAAAAAGAATTGAAAATTTTACATAATCGTTGTTAAAAAAGGTATAAAAACACCCTCCTTATGTTATCTGTACAAATGAATTTATTTGAAAATTCATTCATAATCTGGTTCTTGTTTTTATTTTTGTGTTAAGACTTGTAAGTAGGCGGTAAAAAATTTTATGTCTTCGACTAGGAGTAGAAAAACAAAACGAAGAGGATTTTCATTATTTAAACTTTTTGGCAAGCATATCTATACTGCCACTACTAAAGAAACATCCAAACAAAAATACTTCCAAAAGTATTTAATATACCTACTAAGGAAGAAACAACAAAAATAACTAGAAAATTTGAATATGAATATGAATTTGTTAAATAACTGATAAGGACAGATATAGAAATACTGATAAGGAAAGAAAAAGAGTGAAAACAGAGAGAGGAGGCTGAAAGCGAGCAAGAACTATTAAATATGAAAATTATAAAATGGGACACAATCCAATATAAAATAAAATCTTGTTAAAAACCTTAAATTGGCTTTCATACTTAAATTTACTAGTTTGACACAAGATATGATAGATAAATATGGGAGAATATGCTTTTAAATTAGTACATCTACGGAAAATTTAACACAGTACATCGTGCTATTGAAAATATATTGCAGCGTATTTCAAAAAAATTCCACGTCGTTTTGATTTAAAATTAAAATTTTAAAATTAAAATTTTTCAAATATTATTTACAAAATAAATTTTTCAAGTCGCCGTAGTCTAGTAGGTAGTGTGTTGGCTTATTAGATGTAAAAGTTAGGTTTCGAGCCCCAGGTCAAACATCAAGACAAAATTCAAAAAAAGAAATATTTTCTCAGCTGATTTCTGGCAAAAACTCTGAGAGTAAATAAACCAGCCATCAAAAAGTTTCTCTAAAATCTGTCGTTCGACGTTAAACTGTAGGTCCCGCCCCTCACCTATAAAATTAACGCACACTACATGAGTGGTGTGAGAAGCTAGGCCGTAATCCTAATTGAAGGGTTGTAATGGCCAATTATGTATGTATGTATGTATGCTGTATGCTATTTGAGAATAATTTCTAATATTTTCTAATGTGTATAGCATTTATATAAAATGTAATAATTATGATTTATGGCCTAATTGTACTTGAATTTTTCTGGCATTGTTGGTTTTCAATGTCACAAGAGCAGTTTCATAAACCCGTAAAAATATTTAAATTCCCATAATAGTACTGGCCTCCATAAAGTATGGCACATGAAAGCGAAATTTGTTGAAACTAAAAAAATTTGGTCCATTGAGATACAAAACGAGATGCTCTGAGATAAGCTTTACAATGGAATTTTCAAAAAACAAAAGTATTTATGTTTTTTCTACCCAAAAACTGCTTTAATTTGTTCTTGTAATGTGAACCAAAACTCCACTATCAAACAGCCTTCAAAATGAATTTGCAAAATAAAAAGAACAGCAAGAATATATTTTGTATTCCTTATGGCATTTAAGTTCAATGTGAATGCATAAATCAAGCTTTACAACTGAATTTATTGATAAACTTTTCTTATTTTTGCAAATAAGTTTGTGTATGTAGGAATCCATTGAAGAGTTATAAAAAGTTCAATTTAAATCCATTATTTGCTTGGATTTGTTTTTATACCATCAAAGTTCAAGATTTTTGAAATTTTTTGTGTTACTTAATGTTACTTAAAACCTTTGTATATGAAATGAAGAGATGAACGTTTTTAAATGCGAACAATTTTTATTATTCTTGGAAAGAAAGAGAATGTAAAATTTAATTTTGTAACTACCTAGTCTAAGTTCTTCTGTTAGTTGAATAGAACTCAAAAATCCTTTTTTTTATTTCTCGAACCCTCCAAATTTTTTATTTATTTGACAAAACATTTTTTTTTACTTTACGCACAAATTTATTGATATGTTTGATCCTACATATTTTAAAAATTCAAGGTTTTTTAGAAAGTGGAGAGGTTAGCTTTTCAAATGGTATATATAAAATTTGGTTCAAACTTAAATGTTATGAGTTTTGATGGTTAATATTGATTATTTTTTTCTTATTTTTTCAGGTTTGGCCATTCTTAATTACAAAATTTAATCAAAAAATAGAAAATAAGTAGAGACATTCTTAAAGTGCACTCTCTTGTAAAGAGTTTGACACTTCGTTTGATAAAATTGAAGAAAAATTACCGTCGTTATTATTTAAAGAGTATAACAGATTAGTCATAATTTTTCAAATTAACTTTCATTTCAAAAATTCTCAAAATTTTTGATCGATCTTGATTGTTTACCTGAGAATTTGCTCTTTGCACGTTTGAACGACTACCAAAAGTAGTGTAATATTTCCGTTTTCCGTAAATATTATTATATTCCACGGCTTTATTGAAGTCGTCGAACATATTCGTTTAAAAGTTATAAATTCGTAAATTGTTCGATAGCTTTTTTACATCATAAGTTTTTCAAGTTTTAGTTATGTTTCATCGAAATTTTTATATGAAATTCTACTTAAAACAGTAATAATAAATCCAATTTTTCTAAAATAAATTCTAATTGAATAACTTATCAAAATAAAAATTTCCACAATAATGTTAAGAACAATAAGATTTTCTCATTTATTATGTACTAATATAGGAAAAGATACTTTGATCACGTTTATGTTAGCATAATTTAGTTTTTGTTCATTAGCATTAGAAGAGAGAAAATTTTCTGCAAGGCAGTGATATGCATAGGTTTGTAAATTTTGCGTTTGTGAATGAAACATTGAATCACATAATTTTCCGCTTCATCATTTGTAATTGTTTACAAAAGGAAATTGCATTTTATTTTCTTTCTATCTCAACACATCGGATTTCTATGCAAACGTAAATAAGTGGTTCTTAAGCTTTTTTTCAATCACTTCACAATACATGCAAACTTTTATTGGCTCAACCGTAGTATCATGAAAAAATAAATAAAAATTTTTCTTTGCGCATTCCTGCTAAACAAAGCGTTTTATTTTCTTCAAAACATACAAACATTAACACAAAAAAAGTCTGATAGTGGGAACCTCTGCTCGGTATCATGTTTAAAATAAACTTATTTATATCCGTGCACGTATCTTCAGATGTAATTCAAATAGGAAGTACACATGCATTTAATACCAAAGTGAAATAATATATCAGAGCACAATAGCGTGTTTCATTGTTTTCCTTTATTTTCAATTTCCCGTACAATGGCGTGCTTTTATTTCCGGATTGTTCTTAATTTTCATTTTACTTCTCGAAGACTTTGACAATCGGAAAAAGAAAAAGAATTTGTTTGCAAAACGTGGTATTAAATTACGTGTACCTGTTCGTATTAAGAGCAGTAAAGTTTTATTTTGTACGTAGCAATGGTTTGAAGTTTACTTAACGGAAATACAAATATTGTAAGAGATACTTTGTTTAGAATATTATCGAATTTTTTTTTTTCACAAGAGAAGTTTTAAGTTATTTGTTTGAAAATTATTTTGGGTTAAAAAAACTTCGTATTCTTTTTCCCAATGAAGTAGAACTCAGCTCCAGAATCGTACTATACTACTGGTTTTATTCATGATTTTAAAAAAGTATTAATAAGAAAATTAAATTTTCATCAAGTTTTCCAATTGCCTTTAAATTATCTTAAATTATGTCTTTGTTTTCTACGACCTCAGTTAAGGGGTCACGTTTAGTTTGGGTTAGGTTAGCTGGTAGCTTATCGTTCATAGTCAAGTTCACTCGCTGGCTCATATGATCCATTGTATTACCCAGTTTATGGTAAAACCCCTTGTCATAATCCGTTAGAGATAAGTTTGAATCATACTGAGCTTCGGATGAAACCTGCCGGTACCCTTAGTGGCACGTTCGCCACCGTGCTCAGATCTACAAACGTTCTGTCACCCAAAACCATGAAGCCAATGTCACTTACATAAAAGACGTTGTACCGATTCCGTTTCTTCCAAATACTGGCAGCTCCTGCAGTAATCCTGATGGGTCAGTGCAAGCGTGTAAGCGAAACAGCCAATAAAATTGTTACGTTTTTATCATTTTAAAAACGTTAAAAATATGAGTTCGTAGATTGCAAATAAAATATAAATAAATTTGTGTTTAGTTTTAAATCAGTCGCCGTAGTCTAGTAGGTAGAGTGTTGCCTTATTAAACGTAAAGCCAGGTTGAGAGCCCCAGGCCAGACATCAAGACAAAATACAAAAAGTATTTCTTCGGCGATTTTCTCTCAGCAGATTTCTGGCAAAAACTCTGAGAGTAAATAAAATTGAGTTCGGAGTCGACTTTAAACTGTAGGTACCACCACTCATGTATAAAATTAACACACACAACATAAGTGGTGTGAGAAACTAGGACGTTGTACAATGGGCCAATTCGACCTCCGGGTACTGTACTTGTCTTAATTGGCAAGTACACGTCCTCTAACCTAACCTTTAAATCAATTCTTTATTGTTCGCACAATTCCGTGTGCCACCTTTCATGTCAAACAACAGAAATAATTTGCTTTAATTGTTATTATTCTTTACACGCTTTCGCGTACACAATAACAATTGTTCTTCAGATGTTTATGACGCAGATCTTCAAACCACAATTATTCCCTTCACACGCAACGTGTCTGCACACAAGACTGACAGAATTCTTTCTCAACCCGTTGCCTGCTTTGTCTAGCCTGTTATATCGCTGGGTAGAATGATGAATGCTTTCGAAGCAGAATGACTTTGCCTTTCGCGAACTCTCTATAAATGTAAACAAGTTGTTTTCATTATTGTTGTTTGTATATTTTGTTTACGTTTGTCCTTGCAGTGTTGTTGTTGCTTATTGTTTACTTGTTAATCCCATTTTTTATACACTGATGTTGCTGCTATATTTTTGCTTATTCGTTGATCATGTAAACAAGTCTATTGTTTTATTTTTGGAGATTTTGTTTATCATTTTGATAACACCATTTCCATTTTCGTAACAATATAGTGCCCCGTTAAAATTACTGTCAGAATGCAACCGCCCTCTTGTCGTAATCAAGTAGTACGGTGCTGGACACAGCAGTTTTGAAATTCACAAGCAGGTATGTTATACCACCTACGGTTTGTTGAATTTCAGGCTGCTTTTTTTTGAAAAGGCGCATATACTCCCTCTATTGTCTTTTCCTCAGATATCTCCGATCCAGTTTATCCACCTTTTCTTTTCCTTCTATGCCACAGTGGCCCGGAACTCAGTAGAGGCGGGCGATTTGTCAACGTATACGGTGTAGCGAGTTTATGCTATCCCCAACGTCTTTTGATTTGAAGAGATAGGATCCAATGCTTTGATTGCTGTTGGACTGTGCACACATATGATCAAATTCGATAGAGGTAGGTACGTGGTTTTAATCAGCAAACATTTTAGTCTGAAGTACATTGGTTAGCCTGGTTAGATAATCTGTATGACCCGTTTAGTGCCAGCTTAACGAAATAGACCTCAGATCCCGTTCCACATTCTATTTTTAAGCCATCGATGAAGACCGTTATATTATCGTTACCGAAGACAGCTTCAACAACTTATTCTACCCAAGTGGGACTGTGAGTTTTATGTGTTGCTTCGAAATCAGTCTCCGCATCTAAAACTCGGGGATTCGGTTGTATTTCATGTACATGGTTTAAACATTACAGAAAACTTAAGCTTGAGTGCAGTTCTAGAAGCCATGGTTTTAGAGAAAGATATCTCATGGTTGTAGAGAAAAGACCAAATCGTGGCTAACCTTCATTGTGAACTTCAGAGCACCCGTGATGCCTAAGCATGACAACCTCTGTACTTGGAATCACGTCTACATTGAGTAAGGTATGAATAGCATCAACACAATTTCATTGTAAAAATGTGTGTGTAACCTTATTTGAAGTTCTTTTTTGTTTTTGTAAACCGACATAGTTACACTTTTAAATGTTAAAAATCATCAAAAAAAGTCAGGAAACATTGTAAGGAGGAAAAAATAAATTCATGTACATGGAAATGGGTTCAAATTTCCGTTTTTATTTATTGCACAACACCCATGACTTTTTATCTCATCTCTTGACATCCTATTTCCTCTTACTGTACTCTTGTTTTTTTTATCTCTTTGAAATTGCTCAACATTCCTGTGTGATGGTGTGTGTGAAAACAAAAATCAACAACAAATTCTATGCCATGAATTAATGATGTTGATATTGGCAGCAACCGTTTGTTGTTTCGCTTAAAAAAAAAGCGGATGTTTTTCGTTTTGCTTTGGAAATGGAAATCATAACAATCGGAAATTATTGCAAATGAACAACAAAAATATTTAAAAAAATCTCTGATTGGTTTTATTTTTGTTTTTTCAATCAAACAAAGTTAAAATTGTTAATTTTTATGGTAAAAACGGTTTTGCCGGAGTTTTAGCAGATCAGAAAAAAAAACTTGGAAATTATTTAAATAAATTTTTACGAAATACTTTTTTGTGATTTTTATTAACTTTTTATTGATTTCAAAGGAGGCGATGCATTTGGGGGTAGAAATATAAATGAGTAAAAATGAAATTGTGTCTTTAAAAATAATAAAAGAACTGCATCTAACAAAAAGAGAATACACATGTTTTTATGAACACAAATATTTTGAAAGTCTACGAAATAAATTCGTGGAAAACGATTTTTTAATACTCGTTTCCTAAAAGGCTTTGAATAGATAGATTGCTTTCAACTATATTCCTGTTTACAGAAAACTTCTGCGAACAAAATTCTTCAATTGGCTTCCAAGTAAAGGAGGTCCTTCGTTCTTCGAAACTAGAAGTTTTCAGGCTTGAATTAAAACGATCGTTAAAACATCAAAACCTTCCTTTATTGTTTGAAAGAAATATATTAAAACTACATACATACATACATAATTGGCCAATGCAATCCTTCAGTCAGGATTACGACTTAGCTTCTCACACCACTTATGTTGTGTGTGTTAATTTTATAAATGAGTGGCGGGACATAGAGTAGACACCGAATTAAAAATTATTTTTAGAAACTTTTAATGGAGGCTTTAATTTACTTTCAAATATCTGCTAAGGAGTAGTTGCCGAAGAAATATTTGTTCATATCTCGTTTTGTTTGAGTTTTCTGACCTGGGATTTGAACGTCTAATAATACTTCGATATTATATCATATCAAGTCTACATTTCTTTTAAATGTAGACAGGGATTGTTTGTTCATACCCCTACAAAATTCAACTGACTTGACTAAACTGAAAATATGCGATCATAGATAATGACGTGTATTCGTTGAATGGGCTCTGGAGTAGTTGGAGACTGACCCTAATTTTCATTGAAAAATTATTTCATGTTCAGACAGCTCATGCGACATTGGATATACTGCACAAGTGATTTTAGGTGTGGTGGTGTTGTAAACTAACCTCCCACCTCGTGCTATGGGGTTTTTTGTTGCCTTCGGTGTAGCCGAATAAGGCACAAAGCAGAGCAGTTCACAAAGCCAACATAATCTCTGCCATCGGTTAAAATCAGCTTGATTTATGCGCCTGAGTAATGGAACATTTCGGATGACTTACATACATACATAATTGGTCATTACAACCCTTCAGTCAGGACTACGACCTAGTTTCTCACACCACTTATGTTGTGTGTGTTAAATTTTACACATGAGTGGCGGGACCTACAGTTTAAAGTCGACTCCGAACGACATATTTTTGAGAAACTTTTCATGGCAATTTTATTAAGTCTCAGAGTTTTTCCCACAAATCTGCTGAGAGGAAGACGCCGAAGAAATACTTTTTGTATTTTGTTTTGATATCTGGCCTGGAACTCGAAAGCCCTGACATTTTTACGATACCATGTTCTAATAACGACATCAACAAATCTTTCAAAAGAATACAAAATTTGATGATAAGTGTGACATTATAATTTAGAGACTTCTGTCGTTCTAGTCATTTTTTATGTGATGCAGCTTTTTAAAATTTTTGGACGAATTTTTTAATGGAGAGGTGTCTTTGTGCACATTTTTGTTAAATACAACTCTTCCTTTTATGCATTTTTTCTATTCTATTTAATTAATATTTTGCTTATATTTGTTATGAGGATATTTTTAAGGAGGATAACCCTCTTTATCAGAAGATTCAACTTTTCATTTGACAAGAAGGCATTTCGAAGCAGATTTCTAAAGTTTCTTGTAGCTTTTATGGAAATATGTATATTAACTAATATCCGGCTGCTAAAGAGCTTCAATATAAATACCATTTTATGTTAATGCATAGTAAACGAGCCGTTTTGCCAAGTGGCATGAACGTTTTAGAATGTTATATACCAACAAGTCATTTTGGCGTTCAGTCTTCAATGAATATGTTGAATGACATATTTTCGAATTCTTATAATTTCTTTCTAGAGATCCAAATTTCATCGATTTTTTTGAGCAATTGACTACTTTATTGAGAAACACAAATGTTGATGGCAATAACATCCTTGTATCCTGGCAACATTTTCTCTGGTTTGCTTTGTATAATATTTCACTTGTTAAAATGGAAATTGTTTGCGTAAAAAGTTATAATTTTATGGTAATGCTTAGGGAAATTATTTTGATATTCTTTTCATATCTACTTTTGGTTTTGGGTTTATTTGTCATTGAAGTTTCAAATGAATAATAATGCTTATGATTTATTAACAGAACATTTATTTTGGAAGATAATAGTACAGAGATATTTCATAAAACATTGGAATTTTATGCGTTAAAAAAATTTCAATGTCAGAAAAAAATTGTCAAATTTGTAGCCAGATTTGTGCTTCTGAGATTATTTACAACTTTGAAAAATGGCTCAGTAGTAGAAGTAGTAGTAGCTATTCCAAGCATGATAATTTTTAACAGCAGGTCGTTCAGTAAGTGCTTCCTACATACAAGTTAAAAAAGTGTGAGTGAGCTTCCATCGAGTTTTATAATTTTCTTTTTTTTCATTTGAAAGACCTATTGATGGCATTATGAGTGGAATATAACATCGTTCAAATACCCACCAAAGCTACTCTGGCTGGAGCGAATCGAAAAAGAGCAATTTGCCATGGCTCTGGCGATTAAATCAGGCAGACTTTGACCGATGGCAAAGCTTGGTTCGGAGGAATAGATATGAATTTTTTTAAATTGGTGTTAATTATTCGAATACCATTGTTACTGTAGTACCTACATATTTGACTGGTTAGCTAATCTTATAATCATACACCATTCAGTCAGTATTACGACCTAGCTTCTCACGCCACTTATGTTGTGTGTGTTAATTTCATCCATAAGTGGCGGCTCTGAGAGTTTAAAGTCATTTCCGAACTACTGATTTTTGAGAAACTTTTTCATGGCAATTTTTATTTTAAACAAGCTTCTATTTTGGCTTACATGTTGAATAAGATGTAGAGATGCTGCTACAAGGCTCTGTTCGTTTCAAAATAGAGCAAATAATTAAACCTGGACGGTTACTCTTCATTTTTGTACATTAAGGTTAATCTTCGTTGAATCGACGAACACTTTAATCCTAATTGGTTACTGTCGTCGAATCGACGAAGCTCATTTACTCTTTATCATATAATTCTTTTTTGTTTGACCAAATTTCGCTCTTTTTACCAACAATGTTGGTTGATAACGAAAGCTTGTAGTGAGTAAATGTACCCTGTCCACCCATTTTTTTAATCCTGGATGGTAATTTTTGTACAGTAAGGCTACTCTTCGTGAATGGAAGAACAAAAAAAAATTTTTTTCGTCTACTAACTGAAAGCCTTTATAATCAACTAACGTTGTTGAAAAAAGAGCGAAATTTGGTCAAACATAAAAGAGTTATATGAGCTTCGTCGATTCGACCGCCCAGGGTTAAAGAAGTTCATAGTCCTCGAGTTACAGTGGGATTGTGTCCTTAATATTCTAGATACTATGTAAGACTCTACACTTTAGCTGTGTTTTCAATGTTATTAACAATTTGTCTTAGCTGTGGCGACTAAATCGAGCAGAATTTGACCGATGGCATGGGTTATGTTGGCGTTAAGGTCCACTGTTGTTTCTGACTTAGTCAGACCTGCGGTTTAAGAAAACCCCACAAGTAAAACTCTAATGGGGTTAAATCGTGAAACCTCGGTGGCCACGTGATATTGTCACTCGTGCAGAATGTTCAATGTAACATGGACTGTTTGGCTCATAGCACAATCCTGTTGACACCACATGTCGTTAGTATCCAGAAAATCCAATTGAGACAAAAGAGTACGTCGACCCTTATGCTAGCTTTTGACAGTAAAATATGTCAAGGGAATATCTCAAAGGAATAGGAACCAGAAACGTTCCCAGTACAAAATCCAAAACAAACAGTGACTTTCTTCGGGATGCATTAGACGCTGTAGGATCTCATGTTGACTGACATTGTCCCAAATTCGACAATTTTCCTTCTTTACGTACCCATTCGTCTAGAAATGGGCCTCATGGCTGAAGATGAATTTTCGCTGAATATTACGCTGAAAATTACAGTTGCCGAATGCCATTTTGAAAAAAGAATTCCACAACTTGCAAGTGTTAAATTGTGGTAAATGTTTCTGGGCTTTCTTGTAACGATAAAAAAAAACAGAACTTCAATTTCCTGTTGGCCCCACGTTGGTTTCGGGTGCCCCATGTTGGTTTTTCTGGTCCCACGTGGGGCGCCATTTTTATTTGTGATACTGTTTACTCTGCTTTATTGTACTTAAAAAACAGAAAGCTTTTCGTCAGTTTCCCATACTGGAAACTGATTTTCACTTGGACTAACTTTGGAACGTTACGCACGTACTTGATAGCTAGCTAGTTCGGGAGATGTGGGAGGGGAACTTGTTCCGCGCGTCCAATTTCTTACAACAAAACCACAAAAATAAAAAAAAATTACGTGCGGTTCAAATGCCTCATATTTGGACAACAAGAAAAAGAAATAAATAACACAATACACACGACTCGTCCTTGCATGTTTTTAAAGTAGCGTTGTTGTTGTGCTACGTCCCTGAACCCACCCTACCATGGTTTTCGATTTAGGGAAAATATATTACGAAAACCCCTAAAAGGACTAAACCTTACCTACGCCTATGAAGTTCTACATCACAAAAAAAAATTTACGTTTCAATCATATTCGGAACATAGTTATATTGAAATAATTATAACAAAAAAAAATTAATAATTCTCATAGTATTAAAATATCTAAGGGATTAATAGAAATTATATAAAAAAAAAAAAACTAATTATCATGACATTAATATTACTACATTTTTATCATTACACATAATCAGTGATTACTAAATTCATTATTACAAAAGAGAAATTGAAGATAAAGAAAAAACAAAAAACAAAAAAAAAAGCAAGTATAACAGTTAAGAATTCAATGAGAGTATCATCCTCAATTGCTCTTTTGCAATTATACGAGAGAATACGAAATAAATATATCAGTGATGGTAAAAAAAAAAGTAATAGTACTTCATTTGGTACTTTTTCTTAAGTATTTCTTCGCATGTAATACTAAGCTTTTAAAAATGCCGTCACTGGTATATTTATGAAACAAATACTTAGATACTAAATGAATGTGTATTAATAAAAGTAATATATTTTTTTTTAACTTACAGTAGGGTCTCGATAACAACGATGCGGAAGGCCTTCAGCTTCATTTGATGGAGTCGTTTTACAATCATTATGATTTTTATAGGTTTTAAATATTAAGGTATTATATAATAATTCATTTAAGGTAATTTATAATAATTCATTCTTATAAGAAATCAAGGGTTAGATATAGAAATAGGTTACATATAAGAAAAATTAGTACTAAATAGAAAAATTTTAACATGATAGATGTAATTATAATTTAGTGGTATTTTATATATAAGTACATGTTGATAAATTTATAAATTATTTAATATATGTATTTAGATAGATAAATTCATTAAAATTTAATTTAAAATTTAAAATTTAAACATTTGAGTTTTTAAAGGTTAGAATAATTAATTTTGTGATTTAGAATTTAGTTAATAATTTTAATAATGTTATAGTGAAAGTATGGTTAGTTTTAGGTTTTTAATTAGAGTTTGTATGTAGTTTAAGCAAAACGAAACATTTTTGTAGTTTAAAATTTCTAGATTGTTAATGATTGGATATAAGTAAGTTGAGTAGATATATATAAGTTGTTTCAGTTGGCCTTTAACAGATTTTTAAGTGAAGAGTTCAATTCGATTTTGATCTTTGCAGTTTTCATATATTTTTATTTGAAGATTTTCCCAAAATTGCCAAATTTCCCTCGAGTGAATTGACGCTGTGTCTGCTCCAAATTGGCAAATTGGTGATTCACTTGAGGTACTGGTGGTATATAAATTTAACTATATGAAAATACAACACTTTATTATTTTGATAAAAAAAAATACCTTCAAATGAATTTACCTTTTTCCCAAGAAACAAACTATATTAAACGAATTCACTAAAATGTTTTATATTTCTTTAGCAAATAATTGCTATTTTATAAATTTCAAAAAACTTTGTTCCACTTAGTAAATTAATAATTTTCTTTTCTTTCTATAATTAAAAAAATCCACTTTCTTCACTACAAGTAGAGCACTTTACTTCAATTTTCCTTCGAGTTGTTGAAGGTTTTACAGATCAAGTTAAAAAGAACTTATGCAAAAATGTAGCTTTCGATCAAACCTCAGTTTTGTCTTAAGTAAATAACGTGATGTTAATTTTTGTTGTTGTATATAATCTATCACGTGATACTATATATCACAGATATGTTCTCTTTAACTGTGTAATACTGCTTTTTCTTCGTTAAGTTGAGAGTATAGAAGTATAGAAGTGGGAGAATGTAAAAATAGAAAAAAGTAATACATGGGATGCTGAAAAAAAATACTGTTGTAAGACCTTGAAAGATAAAGTATAAGGGAAGGTATGCCAACTACCATTACTGAAGCTTTTATCACTAATTAAAATACAGTTTTTGGATAGGAGCTGAGTAATTATTAAAATGATGTATTACAAAACAGCTTTTGAAGAATTATATTTATAATGAAGCAAACGCTGAAGACTTATTTATTTTGGTTTATCTACTTTTACGATCAAATATCTGAATTATGAAACCTTTTGAATGTGGTGTTATGATCGAATATCCTTAGCATGAAATGTTCCCAATGATTTACCTGACATATCTTCTAGTTCATAATAACAAGATCCATGTTTAGCTCTAACTTTAGCTTTCTCAAACTGATTCGCAAGTTTACTATTAAAATGCTCTGCTGCTTTCGATTGAGCAAAATTTCTTCTGAACACAATTTGACCAACATCAAAATTTACAGGACGTGACCTGAGATTATAATATTTTACATTCCTTTCAAAAGATTTACGAATTCTTTCTCTAGCTTTTTCTCGTAACAATTCCATTCTTTCATTATTTTTCAAATCTACATCAGATGTTTCTAAAATCTTTAAATTTCGTAACAGTTTATAAGATTTACCATTTGTCAGCATATTTTGACCAAATACTAGGAAGTAAGGCGAAAAACCTGTGCTAATATGAACCGAACTTCTAAGAGCACAACTAATTGCTGAAAGTTTCTCATCCCAATCCTTTTGATTTGGTTTTACATAAGCTCTAATTGCAGCTAATACTGATCTGTTCACACGTTCACTAGCATTTGCTTGTGGTGAATAAAGAGCAGTTAAATTATGAAACACTCCATATGTTTCCAAAAAGTCTTTGAACAATTTAGACTTAAACTGTACACCATTATCAGTAGTAATTGTTTCAGGTACCCCAAATACATGGAATATACGCTTTTCAAGAAATTCAATTATGCTATTGGAAGTAAATTTTTTTATTGGTTCGAGAAAATGAAATTTGGACAAATGATCTAAAACTATAATTATTCCAATGTTTCCAGAAAAAGATCTAGGATATGGACCTAATAAATCTAAATATAACTTTTGAAAAATACGAACGGATGGGGAAGGCTGTCCCATGGGAGGTTTTAAACATTTATTCGAAGCTTTTGTTTGTTTGCAGATCTCACAAGATGAAATATAATCAGCTGTCTGTTTTGCCATTTTGGGCCAAAAATAAAATGTTTTAAGACGATGTAATGTCTTACCAACACCACCATGAGCACATAAGGGATGATCATGAGCCCTTTTTATAAGATCTTTCGTCATCGAAGAAGGTACCCAGAGTTTCCATGATAATTGCTCCTGTAAATTATCACCAGAAGAGTAATTACACTTCTTATAAATAAATCCATCAACAATTTTAAAATCAGGAAGATAATTGATTTTAGATTTTAGTTTCTCAATTAACGAAAGATATTCTGTAGATTTGAATTGGTCTGAATCTAAATTGATTTCAACTGAATTTTCAATTTCCGATATAAAAATGTTGTCTAAGTTATGATATTCAACTTCCTCATTGTTTTCTGAATACATTCGAGATAACGAATCTGGAACTATATTTTGGTTTCCTTTTCTATGCCGAATTGTGAAATTAAATCCTTGTAATTTTAAAGCCCATCTTGCTAAACGTCCATGTAAATCTGTCTGATTCATTAGCCATTTCAGAGACGCATGGTCTGTAATAACTTCAAACTCGTGTCCTTCTATATACGCACGAAACTTTTTAATAGCTTTAACAGCTGCAAGACATTCTTGTTCTGAGACCGTATAATTTCTTTGAGCCGCTGTTAACTTCAGACTCATATATGCAATTGGTACTTCTTCCATTTCATCATTTTTCTGTGCAAGAACTGCGCCTATTCCATATTGACTCGCATCGCATTGGATCGAAAACGGACGTGTAAAGTCTGGATTATGAAGCACTGGTGCTGAGCACAGAGAGTTTTTAAGCTCGTCAAACGAACATTTTGCTTCGTCAGTCCAAATATATTTTCGATTTTTCTTTAACATATCGGTTAGTGGTATCGTTAAAGTTGCAAAATTTCGAATAAAACGTCTGTACCATCCACACATACCTAAGAATCTTCTTAGTTGTCGTACGGAGGTCGGTAAAGGAAAATCCTGAATAGATTTCACCTTGTCAGGATTAGTTTTGATCTGTCCATGTCCAATTGTATGCCCTAAATATTTCACTTCCTTAAGAAGAAATTTACTTTTCTCAATATTTATTGTTAAATTTGCTTTCCTGATACAAAGTGCTATCTCATGCAATAATAAGATATGTTCATCAAAAGATTCTGTAATAAGAAGTAAGTCATCTAAATAAACAAAAACTTTTGTACGCAAATGAGCCGTTATAACTTTATCCATAAGACGCGACATTGTCTGTGGAGCATTGCACAATCCAAATGGCATTGTAACGAATTGATATAAAGGTCGTCCAGGTACAGTAAAAGCTGTCTTCTCCTTTGACTTTTCGTCCAATGGAATTTGCCAGAAGGCATCTTTTAGGTCTAGACTCGTAATGAATTTAGCCTTTGGGAGCCTACTGAGAATACCATCGATAAGAGGTAATGGATAAGCATCTTTAACAGTAACACTGTTAAGTTTTCTAGTGTCTAAACAAAGCCTCACCTTTCCAGGTTTTTTTACTAGAGCCACAGGCGATGACCATGGGCTTTGAGATTCTTCAATCACCCCTAATCGCAACATACGATCAATTTCTTCGAACAATAGTTTTTCAACCGCAGGTGAAACGGAAAAATGCCTTTGTTTAATTGGTTGGTTATCTGCTGTATCTATAACATGCGTAATGAGCGATGTTCTACCAAGACCTTCTATTGCGTTTGATGGAAAAGAGTTAATGGCAATATTAAGTCGTCTCCTATCATCTGCATTTATACTATGGAAATTACCATCTACAGGCAATTTAAATTCATTCAGACTATTGTTAGGTTCAGTACTTATACTTTCTAAAAACAAATCCTTCGCTAAACCAAAAATTTTAACGAAATCTACACCTAAATATAGGTTTTGTGTTAAATGTGGAATTATTAAAAACGTGATAGGTTTCGTCTTTCCGCGGAATGATACTAACGTTGTTACACTACCTACAGCTGAATGATTTGTTCCATCGGCTGTTTTCAGTCTGATCTTAAACTTGTTGTATTTATGTTTTCTGTTCTCCAAAAACTTTCGAGCATAATCAGCCGCAAAACAAGAAACTGTTGCACCAGTGTCAATTAGGCCTACTACGTCTTCACCAAAAATTTGCACAGTAACAAATGGTCTGATATCCAACTGGTTAACATTAGATATAATAGCTGAACAGAAATGTTTGCGGTTTTTAATTAATTTCTTCCAGTAATCTCTTAATCTCCTAGTATTTCTTTTAATTCGTTTAGTAATTCTAACTTCACTTATGTCCTTTTTGAAGATTCTAGATTTGGCCTCTTTATATTCTCTAAGTCTGACATGATATGGTTTTAAATGTTTTGAAACGTTGTCTATAACTAAATGTCTAATGGTGTTATTTAAATTCCAATCAGTTTGACATCCAAACGATCTTAAATTTGTGTCGCTTTGGATTGAAATAGTTTCGGTTTGCTTTTCGCTTGATAGTTTTTTGGAAACTTGTTGCAGGTGGTACAATTGGGTTTGAAAATGTTAGGTGCACCGCATCCGCAACAAAAAATATTTCTTTGCTTTAAGCAATCATCATAACGACGACCTTTTTCCAAACAATTCCAGCATGAAATTTCTTTAACTTCTTCTACTTCCACTAAGCTTTCATCTATACTATCGTCTACAATTTCAGATACAGTTTTGCGAGAAGTAAAAGTTTTATTGGTTCGACGGAACTCAAGTTCTTCTTCTAGTATCTCATGCTTCCGAACAAATTCTCTCAAATGAGCAATGGAATTGATACTAAAGTGTAAAAGCTCTTTCCGGATTTCCGGTTTCAAATTTCGTTTAATTATTTCCAGTAATTCAAATTCACTAATTGGAGTTTGAAAACGATCGGTAATTTGCAATATTGAATCATAATATGAATCAAACTTTTCACCTATTCTTTGTCTTCTACATCTAATTTGTTCCCTTAAGTCAAAATCTGTACGACGATCACGAAACTGGTTTTTTAATTCATAACAAAGAGTTTCCCAATCAAATCGTGTACATGTTCGATGAAATCTCCAGAACCAATCTAACGCTTTACCAGTAAAAAGTAAATGAATGTCTCTACACAAAACTTCGAAATCACCACGCAAACTTTGAACAGTAAGAGCGTGCACTCTATAAATAAAGTTATCAACGGACAATCCATCTCCTCCTTCTCCATTGAATTTTAAATGCCATCCTGACATGATATTTATAACTTTATCAGTAGAAAGGTCTAGGTGTACTGATCTTCTAGCGTTCTGTCGATTTGAACTATTTCTATTTGTATTATAATTGAAATTTCGATTTTGTCTTATATTATGAGCATTAGTTCCATTTGCATCATCGTTTCGGGTTTGTATGTTCTGATTTAGATTACCTTGAGTACCAAGACTGGGTCTAAAAATAGTATCTGGATTAAGGTTTAGTGTTGCTATCTGATTTCTAACAGCTTCATTTATTAAAATTTGAAGTGCGTTATCACTAACATTATGAGTATCTACATGTGATGGTACGTTTTGCGAATTGAATGTATTCTGTGAGATATTGAGCAAATTACTCGTGTTGGATGGCTGGTTACTAACACGATGAAAGACAGGTGTCTGTTCTAAATTCTCTGGTAATAAATTTCTTTTAGTTCTCCTATTTCCAGCTGGGACTTTAGGTATTGCACCAGTGGATGTGTTTCGATTACTACTGCCAGTAATTTGAGTATCAGCAGTCTGCTTTTCAGTATCTGCTAAAATATTATGTGATTTTAATTTCGTTTGTCTACAGGCCTTTCCACATTTAGGATAACTCTGAGTCTGCCTAAGTAAATTCACTATACAGTTCTTGTGGAATATGTGATTACATGGTGTGGAAACTATAATATCATCAATTTCATAATCTTTCTTACAAATTGAACATTGTCTTGAATCATCTTGTTCTACCAGAGAAACAAGATTTTCATTGCTATGAACAATAGACATTTTCTAATCAAAAATACATTTGTATAATTTTCTGTAAAACTTCAATTGGACTTATAGGTATGGTTGAGAAAAAAACTAAAAAAATAACAAAACAAGAATTTCGAGCATTGGTGGATCTAACTAATAAGCTAATTGAAATATAAAACCAATTAAGAATGACAAGTGGACGATTTGTGCAAATTATTATAGCTTCAAAATCGTATTTCAAAAGCTTATCTTTCGTAAATTGAATTTTATATCTGCAAGTAACACATTAGAAATTCCTAAGATATATTTTTACAAGCTATGTTCACTAACAAAAAGGAATGAATATACATTATGCAATAAGGGATTGAACTAAACTAATTATCCGTTTACGTCCAATATTTCCACTTATACATTAACAAAATTACATTCTTGGCTAAACCAAATATAGGGACAAAAACAATGTGAGACCTTAGCAAGAAAAATAATATCCATAATGTAATATTGTATTATTTATGTGTGACTAAGAAAAATAGATATATTTGTAGAGCCTCAAACAATGAAGTTAATTATGATAGGTGTAACAGAAATCAACATACTTCTAACTCCTTTTGTTTCGTGGGCCCCACGTTGGGCGCCATTTTTACTTGTGGTAAATGTTTCTGGGCTTTCTTGTAACGATAAAAAAAAACAGAACTTCAATTTCCTGTTGGCCCCACGTTGGTTTCGGGTGCCCCATGTTGGTTTTTCGGGTCCCACGTGGGGCGCCATTTTTATTTGTGATACTGTTTACTCTGCTTTATTGTACTTACAATTACAATTACATTCCTTTCAAAAGATTTACGAATTCTTTCTCTAGCTTTTTCTCGTAACAATTCCATTCTTTCATTATTTTTCAAATCTACATCAGATGTTTCTAAAATCTTTAAATTTCGTAACAGTTTATAAGATTTACCATTTGTCAGCATATTTTGACCAAATACTAGGAAGTAAGGCGAAAAACCTGTGCTAATATGAACCGAACTTCTAAGAGCACAACTAATTGCTGAAAGTTTCTCATCCCAATCCTTTTGATTTGGTTTTACATAAGCTCTAATTGCAGCTAATACTGATCTGTTCACACGTTCACTAGCATTTGCTTGTGGTGAATAAAGAGCAGTTAAATTATGAAACACTCCATATGTTTCCAAAAAGTCTTTGAACAATTTAGACTTAAACTGTACACCATTATCAGTAGTAATTGTTTCAGGTACCCCAAATACATGGAATATACGCTTTTCAAGAAATTCAATTATGCTATTGGAAGTAAATTTTTTTATTGGTTCGAGAAAATGAAATTTGGACAAATGATCTAAAACTATAATTATTCCAATGTTTCCAGAAAAAGATCTAGGATATGGACCTAATAAATCTAAATATAACTTTTGAAAAATACGAACGGATGGGGAAGGCTGTCCCATGGGAGGTTTTAAACATTTATTCGAAGCTTTTGTTTGTTTGCAGATCTCACAAGATGAAATATAATCAGCTGTCTGTTTTGCCATTTTGGGCCAAAAATAAAATGTTTTAAGACGATGTAATGTCTTACCAACACCACCATGAGCACATAAGGGATGATCATGAGCCCTTTTTATAAGATCTTTCGTCATCGAAGAAGGTACCCAGAGTTTCCATGATAATTGCTCCTGTAAATTATCACCAGAAGAGTAATTACACTTCTTATAAATAAATCCATCAACAATTTTAAAATCAGGAAGATAATTGATTTTAGATTTTAGTTTCTCAATTAACGAAAGATATTCTGTAGATTTGAATTGGTCTGAATCTAAATTGATTTCAACTGAATTTTCAATTTCCGATATAAAAATGTTGTCTAAGTTATGATATTCAACTTCCTCATTGTTTTCTGAATACATTCGAGATAACGAATCTGGAACTATATTTTGGTTTCCTTTTCTATGCCGAATTGTGAAATTAAATCCTTGTAATTTTAAAGCCCATCTTGCTAAACGTCCATGTAAATCTGTCTGATTCATTAGCCATTTCAGAGACGCATGGTCTGTAATAACTTCAAACTCGTGTCCTTCTATATACGCACGAAACTTTTTAATAGCTTTAACAGCTGCAAGACATTCTTGTTCTGAGACCGTATAATTTCTTTGAGCCGCTGTTAACTTCAGACTCATATATGCAATTGGTACTTCTTCCATTTCATCATTTTTCTGTGCAAGAACTGCGCCTATTCCATATTGACTCGCATCGCATTGGATCGAAAACGGACGTGTAAAGTCTGGATTATGAAGCACTGGTGCTGAGCACAGAGAGTTTTTAAGCTCGTCAAACGAACATTTTGCTTCGTCAGTCCAAATATATTTTCGATTTTTCTTTAACATATCGGTTAGTGGTATCGTTAAAGTTGCAAAATTTCGAATAAAACGTCTGTACCATCCACACATACCTAAGAATCTTCTTAGTTGTCGTACGGAGGTCGGTAAAGGAAAATCCTGAATAGATTTCACCTTGTCAGGATTAGTTTTGATCTGTCCATGTCCAATTGTATGCCCTAAATATTTCACTTCCTTAAGAAGAAATTTACTTTTCTCAATATTTATTGTTAAATTTGCTTTCCTGATACAAAGTGCTATCTCATGCAATAATAAGATATGTTCATCAAAAGATTCTGTAATAAGAAGTAAGTCATCTAAATAAACAAAAACTTTTGTACGCAAATGAGCCGTTATAACTTTATCCATAAGACGCGACATTGTCTGTGGAGCATTGCACAATCCAAATGGCATTGTAACGAATTGATATAAAGGTCGTCCAGGTACAGTAAAAGCTGTCTTCTCCTTTGACTTTTCGTCCAATGGAATTTGCCAGAAGGCATCTTTTAGGTCTAGACTCGTAATGAATTTAGCCTTTGGGAGCCTACTGAGAATACCATCGATAAGAGGTAATGGATAAGCATCTTTAACAGTAACACTGTTAAGTTTTCTAGTGTCTAAACAAAGCCTCACCTTTCCAGGTTTTTTTACTAGAGCCACAGGCGATGACCATGGGCTTTGAGATTCTTCAATCACCCCTAATCGCAACATACGATCAATTTCTTCGAACAATAGTTTTTCAACCGCAGGTGAAACGGAAAAATGCCTTTGTTTAATTGGTTGGTTATCTGCTGTATCTATAACATGCGTAATGAGCGATGTTCTACCAAGACCTTCTATTGCGTTTGATGGAAAAGAGTTAATGGCAATATTAAGTCGTCTCCTATCATCTGCATTTATACTATGGAAATTACCATCTACAGGCAATTTAAATTCATTCAGACTATTGTTAGGTTCAGTACTTATACTTTCTAAAAACAAATCCTTCGCTAAACCAAAAATTTTAACGAAATCTACACCTAAATATAGGTTTTGTGTTAAATGTGGAATTATTAAAAACGTGATAGGTTTCGTCTTTCCGCGGAATGATACTAACGTTGTTACACTACCTACAGCTGAATGATTTGTTCCATCGGCTGTTTTCAGTCTGATCTTAAACTTGTTGTATTTATGTTTTCTGTTCTCCAAAAACTTTCGAGCATAATCAGCCGCAAAACAAGAAACTGTTGCACCAGTGTCAATTAGGCCTACTACGTCTTCACCAAAAATTTGCACAGTAACAAATGGTCTGATATCCAACTGGTTAACATTAGATATAATAGCTGAACAGAAATGTTTGCGGTTTTTAATTAATTTCTTCCAGTAATCTCTTAATCTCCTAGTATTTCTTTTAATTCGTTTAGTAATTCTAACTTCACTTATGTCCTTTTTGAAGATTCTAGATTTGGCCTCTTTATATTCTCTAAGTCTGACATGATATGGTTTTAAATGTTTTGAAACGTTGTCTATAACTAAATGTCTAATGGTGTTATTTAAATTCCAATCAGTTTGACATCCAAACGATCTTAAATTTGTGTCGCTTTGGATTGAAATAGTTTCGGTTTGCTTTTCGCTTGATAGTTTTTTGGAAACTTGTTGCAGGTGGTACAATTGGGTTTGAAAATGTTAGGTGCACCGCATCCGCAACAAAAAATATTTCTTTGCTTTAAGCAATCATCATAACGACGACCTTTTTCCAAACAATTCCAGCATGAAATTTCTTTAACTTCTTCTACTTCCACTAAGCTTTCATCTATACTATCGTCTACAATTTCAGATACAGTTTTGCGAGAAGTAAAAGTTTTATTGGTTCGACGGAACTCAAGTTCTTCTTCTAGTATCTCATGCTTCCGAACAAATTCTCTCAAATGAGCAATGGAATTGATACTAAAGTGTAAAAGCTCTTTCCGGATTTCCGGTTTCAAATTTCGTTTAATTATTTCCAGTAATTCAAATTCACTAATTGGAGTTTGAAAACGATCGGTAATTTGCAATATTGAATCATAATATGAATCAAACTTTTCACCTATTCTTTGTCTTCTACATCTAATTTGTTCCCTTAAGTCAAAATCTGTACGACGATCACGAAACTGGTTTTTTAATTCATAACAAAGAGTTTCCCAATCAAATCGTGTACATGTTCGATGAAATCTCCAGAACCAATCTAACGCTTTACCAGTAAAAAGTAAATGAATGTCTCTACACAAAACTTCGAAATCACCACGCAAACTTTGAACAGTAAGAGCGTGCACTCTATAAATAAAGTTATCAACGGACAATCCATCTCCTCCTTCTCCATTGAATTTTAAATGCCATCCTGACATGATATTTATAACTTTATCAGTAGAAAGGTCTAGGTGTACTGATCTTCTAGCGTTCTGTCGATTTGAACTATTTCTATTTGTATTATAATTGAAATTTCGATTTTGTCTTATATTATGAGCATTAGTTCCATTTGCATCATCGTTTCGGGTTTGTATGTTCTGATTTAGATTACCTTGAGTACCAAGACTGGGTCTAAAAATAGTATCTGGATTAAGGTTTAGTGTTGCTATCTGATTTCTAACAGCTTCATTTATTAAAATTTGAAGTGCGTTATCACTAACATTATGAGTATCTACATGTGATGGTACGTTTTGCGAATTGAATGTATTCTGTGAGATATTGAGCAAATTACTCGTGTTGGATGGCTGGTTACTAACACGATGAAAGACAGGTGTCTGTTCTAAATTCTCTGGTAATAAATTTCTTTTAGTTCTCCTATTTCCAGCTGGGACTTTAGGTATTGCACCAGTGGATGTGTTTCGATTACTACTGCCAGTAATTTGAGTATCAGCAGTCTGCTTTTCAGTATCTGCTAAAATATTATGTGATTTTAATTTCGTTTGTCTACAGGCCTTTCCACATTTAGGACAACTCTGAGTCTGCCTAAGTAAATTCACTATACAGTTCTTGTGGAATATGTGATTACATGGTGTGGAAACTATAATATCATCAATTTCATAATCTTTCTTACAAATTGAACATTGTCTTGAATCATCTTGTTCTACCAGAGAAACAAGATTTTCATTGCTATGAACAATAGACATTTTCTAATCAAAAATACATTTGTATAATTTTCTGTAAAACTTCAATTGGACTTATAGGTATGGTTGAGAAAAAAACTAAAAAAATAACAAAACAAGAATTTCGAGCATTGGTGGATCTAACTAATAAGCTAATTGAAATATAAAACCAATTAAGAATGACAAGTGGACGATTTGTGCAAATTATTATAGCTTCAAAATCGTATTTCAAAAGCTTATCTTTCGTAAATTGAATTTTATATCTGCAAGTAACACATTAGAAATTCCTAAGATATATTTTTACAAGCTATGTTCACTAACAAAAAGGAATGAATATACATTATGCAATAAGGGATTGAACTAAACTAATTATCCGTTTACGTCCAATATTTCCACTTATACATTAACAAAATTACATTCTTGGCTAAACCAAATATAGGGACAAAAACAATGTGAGACCTTAGCAAGAAAAATAATATCCATAATGTAATATTGTATTATTTATGTGTGACTAAGAAAAATAGATATATTTGTAGAGCCTCAAACAATGAAGTTAATTATGATAGGTGTAACAGAAATCAACATACTTCTAACTCCTTTTGTTTCGTGGGCCCCACGTTGGGCGCCATTTTTACTTGTGGTAAATGTTTCTGGGCTTTCTTGTAACGATAAAAAAAAACAGAACTTCAATTTCCTGTTGGCCCCACGTTGGTTTCGGGTGCCCCATGTTGGTTTTTCGGGTCCCACGTGGGGCGCCATTTTTATTTGTGATACTGTTTACTCTGCTTTATTGTACTTAAAAAACAGAAAGCTTTTCGTCAGTTTCCCATACTGGAAACTGATTTTCACTTGGACTAACTTTGGAACGTTACGCACGTACTTGATAGCTAGCTAGTTCGGGAGATGTGGGAGGGGAACTTGTTCCGCGCGTCCAATTTCTTACAACAAAACCACAAAAATAAAAAAAAATTACGTGCGGTTCAAATGCCTCATATTTGGTCAACAAGAAAAAGAAATAAATAAAACAATACACACGACTCGTCCTTGCATGTTTTTAAAGTAGCGTTGTTGTTGTGCTACGTCCCTGAACCCACCCTACCATGGTTTTCGATTTAGGGAAAATATATTACGAAAACCCCTAAAAGGACTAAACCTTACCTACGCCTATGAAGTTCTACATCACAAAAAAAAATTTACGTTTCAATCATATTCGGAACATAGTTATATTGAAATAATTATAACAAAAAAAAAATTTATAATTCTCATAGTATTAAAATATCTAAGGGATTAATAGAAATTATATAAAAAAAAAACTAATTATCATGACATTAATATTACTACATTTTTATCATTACACATAATCAGTGATTACTAAATTCATTATTACAAAAGAGAAATTGAAGATAAAGAAAAAACAAAAAACAAAAAAAAAAGCAAGTATAACAGTTAAGAATTCAATGAGAGTATCATCTTCAATTGCTCTTTTGCAATTATACGAGAGAATACGAAATAAATATATCAGTGATGGTAAAAAAAAAGTAATAGTACTTCATTTGGTACTTTTTCTTAAGTATTTCTTCGCATGTAATACTAAGCTTTTAAAAATGCCGTCACTGGTATATTTATGAAACAAATACTTAGATACTAAATGAATGTGTATTAATCAAAAGTAATATATTTTTTTTTTAACTTACAGTAGGGTCTCGATTCCAACGATGCGGAAGGCCTTCAGCTTCATTTGATGGAGTCGTTTTACAATCATTATGATTTTTATAGGTTTTAAATATTAAGGTATTATATAATAATTCATTTAAGGTAATTTATAATAATTCATTCTTATAAGAAATAAAGGGTTAGATATAGAAATAGGTTACATATAAGAAAAATTAGTACTAAATAGAAAAATTTTAAATTTTTAATGATAGATGTAATTATAATTTAGTGGTATTTTATATATAAGTACATGTTGATAAATTTATAAATTATTTAATATATGTATTTAGATAGATAAATTCATTAAAATTTAATTTAAAATTTAAAATTTAAACATTTGAGTTTTTAAAGGTTAGAATAATTAATTTTGTGATTTAGAATTTAGTTAATAATTTTAATAATGTTATAGTGAAAGTATGGTTAGTTTTAGGTTTTTAATTAGAGTTTGTATGTAGTTTTAGCAAAACGAAACATTTTTGTAGTTTAAAATTTCTAGATTGTTAATGATTGGATATAAGTAAGTTGAGTAGATATATATAAGTTGTTTCAGTTGGCCTTTAACAGATTTTTAAGTGAAGAGTTCAATTCGATTTTGATCTTTGCAGTTTTCATATATTTTTATTTGAAGATTTTCCCAAAATTGCCAAATTTCCCTCGAGTTAATTGACGCTGTGTCTGCTCCAAATTGGCAAATTGGTGATTCACTCGGTGGTATATAAATTTAACTATATGAAAATGCAACACTTTATTATTTTGATAAAAAAAAATACCTTCAAATGAATTTACCTTTTTCCCAAGAAACAAACTATATTAAACGAATTCACTAAAATGTTTTATATTTCTTTAGCAAATAATTGCTATTTTATAAATTTCAAAAAACTTTGTTCCACTTAGTAAATTAATAATTTTCTTTTCTTTCTATAATTAAAAAAATCCACTTTCTTCACTACAAGTAGAGCACTTTACTTCAATTTTCCTTCGAGTTGTTGAAGGTTTTACAGATCAAGTTAAAAAGAACTTATGCAAAAATGTAGCTTTCGATCAAACCTCAGTTTTGTCTTAAGTAAATAACGTGATGTTATTTTTTGTTGTTGTATATAATCTATCACGTGATACTATATATCACAGATATGTTCTCTTTAACTGTGTAATACTGCTTTTTCTTCGTTAAGTTGAGAGTATAGAAATATAGAAGTGGGAGAATGTAAAAATAGAAAAAAGTAATACATGGGATGCTGAAAAAAAAAAATACTGTTGTAAGACCTTGAAAGATAAAGTATAAGGGAAGGTATGCCAACTACCATTACTGAAGCTTTTATCACTAATTAAAATACAGTTTTTGGATAGGAGCTGAGTAATTATTAAAATGTTGTATTACAAAATGTAATATTCGTCCATGGTGATTTGGCAAAACAGACAGAATAAATATAAACTAATTTGACAGATGTAGCTTCCATAAAATGGAACGTTCAAAGTTCGGAAGTCTCTATTTTAACACCATTGGGTATCATAGTAAAAAGTGTAATAATGGTCGGTACAAGTTGTGATTGCACGCAGATTATTTCTCACTCAGTAAGCTGGTGTTTAATATGTTGCCTTACGTGCGTATACAACCTGTGCTTCATAGAACATTTGATTAACATTTTTAAAGCCAAGAAATTGATCGACTTTTTTCATGCATGTTCTCCAAAGCCCTACTAATTTAATTATTATTCATGCCCTTTTGTTAAATGACAATAAACTGTGCTTAAGACGAAGATATTTGGAATAATTTCATTTTCCATTGCTGTTTTTCCTGCTAGACTTCTTAAGTTTGTAAACAGTTGTTAAGAAAATATTTCCTTTTCTCTTCAGCTATCATTAGCAACAAATGACAAATAAAACAATAAGAGAACTGCAAAAGCACCTCCAATAATTTTAAATATTAAAAGAAAAAGAAAAAGAAAAGTTTCTTTGAAAAGCTTCACATAAAATTGTCTTTAAGAGACTGAGAACAATTGCAAAGAGTTGCAATTAGTGAATAAACATTCATAAAGAATACATTCAACTACAAAAGAAAATGTAAAGCAGATGGGAAAAATTAAAGTAAACACTTTCGAGGAAACAAATGACATGAAAGAAATAAAATTCTATTGTTTTTGTTTCCTTATTCACAGCGAGCAAAACAAAGGAAACTCATGATAAATGTTGTTAAGACTTATAAAAAATAAATATTTACAATAACAACAACAACAAGTACGAATGGAAAGAGATGGGGAAACGTTCAAATACTATTCACTAAGTATACATTTTATTATACCATTTGCTAGAACCCGTCGTGTTTAACTATCTTCAACGTTCTGCAATCTTTTAGATTGAACGATCTTTCTAAATTTGTTGATCCCTGCTTTTCAATCCCTTTAGACATGGAATGATTACCTTCTACCAGAGATGTGGTGGCTTCTGCGATAATATATAAGACGTGAAGGAAGTATTTATGTAATGTTAGATGTTATAATATTTCAAACAAATAAACATTCAAGCATTCTGTATATGAAAATGTAGAGGATTTCTACAAGGCCTATCCCGCTTTGATAGATGTTAACGGTCATCTTGTTGAAGCTATACATATCACTCAATACATATCGAAGATATGTACATAGCATTCAATAAGACGTGCAAATAATTAATCGTTTTATCAAAATGGATGTTCTGATGGAATAACGTGTCGTGAGCTTCGCCTTTCGACATTCGTATAGTCGTTCTATGGAGAAGACGTAATGTGGTGGATAAATTCGAAATAAATTGTTCAGTAAATTATCGTGGGCCAAACGCATGATTTGCCTAAAAACTTGGCGCTACTGTGAGAGTGTGCAAGAGAATCCGAGGTAGTCGATTTCGCGTCACTCAGGGCCATAGACCACAACGTTTTGTTCGCTGCATGGGCTCTAGAGCAGTTGGTAATTGAATTCGATTTTAATTAAAAATCATCTGCAGAAATTAGGCCCATATTTGTGTGAGAAACTAGGCCGCAATCCTGACTGAAGGGTTGTAATGGCCAATTATGTATGTGTAATATACAAAATGTTCCGAGAGCGTGGTATGCATCCCGAAAAAGTCACTGTTTGGTGAAATGAAGTAATGTTTAACCAATCCACACAAATCATGCCACATTGCATATTCTGTATCTCAGGCAATGATCAAATCATGTGAGGTGCAGAGAACTGGCCACCGAGAACGTACGATTTAACCCCTTAGACTTATTCTTGGGAGATTTTGTTAAGTCGCAGATGCATTCGAATAAACCAAGAACCATTGCGATCTTTTAAGTCATTATAAGCTATGCCATCGATCAAATAATCGTGCTTTATTCATTTTCGAAATCAGAAAAGCCGTGGCGGATACATAATTGGTTATTACAACTAGTCAGGATTACGACATAGTTTCTCACACCACTTAAGTTGTGTGTGTTAATTTTATACATGAGCGGCGGGACCTACAGTTTAACGTTCACTCCGAACGACAGATTTTTGAGAAACGTTTTCATGGTAGGTTTATTTCCTCTCAGAGTTTTTGTCAGAAATCTGTTGATAGGAATTCGCCGAAGAAATACCTTTTGTATTTTGTTTGATGTCTGGCCTGGGGATTGAGCCCTGGCTTTACGTCTAATAAGCCAACAAACTACATACAAGACTACGGCGATTTCGATTTTACATATGCTTTAAATTTTTTAAGCATTGTTTGGTGGGATGGGCATGAACTTTTCTAAATTGATGTCAGTCGTTCGAATGCCATTGTTATTTTACACCCTAAGTAGCAGAAGCTATCCATATTTCGACTCATTGGCTGTTCTCTGTTTTATTGCTTTCATTTCTTATATTGTCTTTCATTTGTTAAGGTTTTGCGATATCTCAAGTCAAATGGAACGAAAGAAACTTTTAGTTTTGCTTGCATGTTGGAGAAGATGGAGAGATGCTGCTAGAAGGCTATGTGAAAGGGAAGAAAATATTAAGAAATTCATAGTTCTCGAGTTAGTGTGGATGAGTCTACTATGTAAGACAGTAGAACGTCAGCTGCGATTTCATCGTCATTTTCAGTTCATATTCTCTCTCTTACTAGTAACTTTTTTCTATAATCTTTCAGCGGCAACTGTTGTTTCATTTTGATTGCCTGAGTTACATGATGTTGTTAAGAGATGTTGTTATTTTCATTGTCTTCAGGTTTGTCAACTACTACAACGTTAATAAGTTGTTAAAAGTGTTTCATCCAGACCGAAAAAATTCCTTTTTGGAACCTTTTAATCCAGGAAGATTTTCCGATCAGTTTTTTTCAAAATTTTATAATAAATATTGATGATCCCTTTTAATAATAGTAGACTGACTAAGACCATGTATTCGGTGAAGTATAGCAGACCAGTTTCCCACGCTATTAGCATGATTTTATTTCTAGAATTTTTTATTATTTTTTTTTAATAGTGAATGTTGAAGTACCTACTTTGCCACATTTTTTCTTCTACTTGGCAGTATAAACAGCTGGTTTATGATGCTGGTTGAATAGTTAATAGCTGTCGCTTAGTTTGTCGGCCAAAAATATTTGGCTCATAATATTGCAACATTTGAAGCCAAAATATTTTGCCATGCAGTAGAAACTAAGACATTCTTCTACTAGCACTGTATGCAATCATCACTACAATAAAATAAAAGAAACTAAAATATGAAAAAGTTCTATAGTATGTATCATAAGTATGTATAGCATGTATGTTATTTAATATATTGTTTTGAATGAAGAAAGTATAGAGGTTTACCCCAAGGCAATTAAGTCTTATATATGAACATATATGAACAGTAATATTTTAAATTTTTTTTCGGTATAAGTAAGCCATTAAATCCTTTTTCATTCTCTCTCAGTCGTCGTTACTGTTAAAGAAGTTTTTTGCTCTTTCCTTCACCTGAAGTATATTTGTTTACTTGAAATGCTACATGTAATCTTATTATTTTTTTTTTTTTTTGTTTGCTTTACTTTATTGTTACGTTAACTTTCTGTAGTTACTTAAAGGATGAGTCTTGGTTTTGATGTAAATAAATACGAATCAATACACATCCCTTTGCATAACAAGAATTTGTTGCTCTTTTGACTTTGGTTTTTCCTTGTATTTTATTCTGGAAAAAAAATGCTTGGTTATTTTAAAGAAAATTTATTTCAAAACCTTTCATTTATATTAAATAAAGACATGGAGGACTTGATCATAAAATATAAAACGATGGCTAAAAAGGTTTATAAAACCAATCTTAACTTTTTAAGCTCTTCTATATGCTGATATTTATTTATTGTTTTCAAAATTAGCACATGTCGCTGAGGCCGAACGAACTACACCTTGTACTATTACAAGTTGACCTGCTTTACGTATTTGAACGGTGATTTTCTAACCAATGTAAAGGGTATTGCAACATTTTAGATCTCACTCAATAGGCGCGTTCGTCTTTTGTCAGTATAAGACAAGTACAGTGGGCAAATAACATATGCACGCAAGGGAATACTTGTGTGAAATCTGTATGACTCATAACGCAGCATGTGAAGACACAATTTTTGCGATTGCTATATTGTTCCTGCCGGACTGTGTGTTGTTGTGGAAATATCATGGCACTGAACTGTTTTTGATAGCGTTCGTTTCAAATTTAACTCGTGGATACTGATGTAAGCTCTGATTTCTTAATTAGTAGTCCGCATTTCATTTCGCTTTGCAAACCTTAACTCAAAAACTCATTTCAATTTCACTACTCCCTGTTTACCTTTTCCCATGTTGATATCTCTCGCAAAAATTTGATGAATTTCCAGTTATGAAAGTGTACTTAATATGTCAACCAACAATGATCAAAGAAATTGAAGAAACTGTATTGATTATAGGGAGTAAGATTCTATTTAGAGCGTCGACGTAAAAATAAATGTCTTGGAAATATGGCTGTCGTAGAGGAAAATACTGCCTTAAGCTTGAACAGATCAATTCGGTCATGTTCTCAAAGACTTCAGATTCCACGAGGCATTACGTAATAAATTATAGCACCTTCACCTTCATGTGTGCAAAATTCATCTCAAATCACTGGCTATAACCAACAAACTACAGAAAGCGCCGATACTACTTTGAATGGTTAAGGAAATAAAATGAAGTCAGTGTCAATTTATCGAATAAATTTGCTGATAAAGCTTATTTGTATCTAAAAAGCTTAGCGAATACACAAAATTGTGGAATTTGGAAATCAGAAAATTCTCATGCCATTCATGACAAACAAATGCATACCCGATGATGAACTGTCTTTTACGGGTTTTGTTATGCGGAGAGTCTTAGCGAAGCCGAAATTGCAGTGATGAAAATGACTAACACTCGTTACTGGAACGGAGGTCTTGTTGCCTCTACTGGATAGCATGGATTTGAAAGACATTTACATATATACATACATAATTGGTCATTACAACCCTACAGTCAGGATTACGACCTAGTTCCTCACATCACTCATGTTGTGTGTGTTAATTTTATACATGAGTGGCGGGAACTACAGTTTAAAGTCGACAGATTTTTGAGAAACTTTTCATGGCAATTTTTTATTTTTTATTTACAATCAGAATTTTTGCCAGAAATCTGCTGAGAGGAAGTCTCCGAAGAAATACTTTTTTGTGTTTCGTTTAAATGTCTGACCAGGTGTTTGAACCCTGGCTTTACGTCTAATAAACCAACACACTGGTTATATCAAAACGGTGCCGGATGCCACATCACGCTGGTCACAGTCGGGTTGTTTAGGCAACAACGATTTCCAAAACAAAATATCTTGAGATATTCTAATGTCAATTGACTACCACGATTATGCGATTTCACTCCTTGCTGAACTCAAAATTAATATGTGATTGGTGAGATAAAACCATATTTTTGTGAAAAAGATGGAATAAAATAATCAAAATTATCTCAAAAATAAGTGTCGGTATTTTTAAATGAGATGCACTTCTGCATTACGTGCACTTTTATAATACTCACAAGAAAACAGCACCTTACAGTGTAATATATAGTAGAGTATGTTTAAATGCGAGAGAGGGATATTAAAGAATACTCCTGTACTACACTATTTATTGTTGAATTTCGATGATGTGCTGCAGTCGATACATTTACATGCCGAGGTAAAAATGAGAATAATATTTTTTGAAGAGGGAAAATATTTTTCTTCTTAACTTACATTTAACAACAATTAATTGAGCACTTTTAATTGGTTTCTCGTGGTTGAAAACATGATTGTAAAATATGCATGTTGTTACCAATATTTTAGTAGTCGTTTTAACTACTCTATTCATTTTGCCAGAATATCGGACATACGCAATCTGTTACAATGCGAACATTTTTCTTATTCAAGACATTATATTTCACTCACACTCCACACTCCAATATTCTATGCAACTTTAAACTTTCTCCCATTCACTCTCTCTTATATTTTTTTATTCTCTCATATTTTATTCTGCGACTTAAAAAATAAAACTCACAATTCCAATTCAGTTTTCTACTGAAAATTCGAAAGAAATAAAACACCTTGCAGGCAGCATCAGCAATAAAGTGGAAAAGAAAAATACATTTTGGTATGGAATAAATCACGGTAATAAATATTGAATTGTGTTGTATTGTATTGTATTGTGGGTGAGTGGAAAGAATAGTTTAAAGGGTAAAAAAGTGTAGTGATTGAAGCTTAAAATATTTTTCAGTAATAATTTATTGTGAATTTAAAACTCAGATATAATAATTAAATTTACGTACAAGAAAGAGAATTAGAGATAGCAAAAACCTACAGAAAATGCGATGATTTAATTTGCATAGGAATTTCATGGTAATTCATGCTATTAAGATTTGTTTCCAAAGAACTTAGTGAAATTAAAATATATTTAAGTGACACGCCCTATCTATAAGTTAAATATATGGATTTTAATACATACATACATACATAATTGGTCATTACAACCCTTCAGTCAGGATTACGACCTAGTTTCTCACATATGTTGTGTGTGTTAATTTTATACATGAGTGGTGGGACCTACAGTTTAAAGTCGACTCCGAACGACAGATTTTTGAGAAACTTTTATCAGTTATTGTACATAGATACGTACATAATTGATCATTACAACACTTTAGGCAGGATTACGACCTAGCTGTTCACAGCACTTATGTTGTATATGTTAATTTTATACAGGGGCGCCTGGCAGCTAAAATTCGTATCCGAACAACAGATTCTTGACAAACTTTTCATGGCAATTTTAGTTTGGTCTCAGAGTTTTTGCCGGAAAATTGCTGAGAGGAATTAGCCAAAGAAATATTTTTTCATATTTCGTTTAGTTGGAGATGCCTGACCTGGGGTTTGAATCGTGTTCTCATGTCTAATAAGCCAACACACTACCCGTTAGACTACGGCAACATTAAATACTGATTTCCATTGTCTTATTTTTATGGTGAGTAAAACTCAACTATTGTATATAATTTTCTACATGTTAAAATACTTTTGGAATAATATTTTGATTATTTTCCTTAGGTAAGATTGAAAGCTGGGTGCCCTGGTAGTCTAGTGGGTAGTGTGCTAGACTATTAGCGTGAGGGTCGTGGTTTCGATTGCCCCAAGAAACTCTGGTCTGTGACACTACACCGAGCATATGGTCAAAGTTACTCCAATCGTATATAATTAGAATATAATTTGTAATTGTATTCTAATAAATAAATAAATAAATAAATAAGATTGAAAGCTATACCAAATTGTTCCTATTAAAAGTATTTCAAGGAAGCAAAAAAGCTTAATATTTCTGCTATTAGGAAACATTGTATTTGATTATTATTGTATTACTAAATACATATAATTGTCAGGTACAAATCTAAAGATACAATTACTTTACATAGGTCATGAAGACTTTTATTATTATGATTATTTTATTGTAATAAGAATCACAGTTACAGCCCAATTTATTTTAATTAAATTGTAACCTTTTATAGTTGTTGTTATTATCAATTAAAAATTATTAAATTTAAACATACCTATTATTAATGTATAACAAACACATTAATATTAAAATAATTTAGGTACCTGTCTCAATTTAATTTTAATAAAAGGCCTTGACCATAATTATAACTCATATGAGTTTAGTAATGAATGAGACTATCGTTCAAACAACAACTTTTTTCGGATAATAAAAACCAATAACTAAAGTCAAAATATTTCTACTTTTCTTAGTTGTTAGATGTCGATTTTCGTATACTAGTAACAGAAAAGTAAAAATTTAGTATACCTAAGCGTAATAATATGGGGTTTAGTGAGTAATATGGGGTTTAGTATGCAATTAAATATTACGTATTATATTGTGACATACATATAGCGAAATTTAAAAGCATATGGTATTACAAAAAGAAATTAACCCTAAGCTTACTAGCACGAGCAATTGTGGTTCATTTTGATTATGAAATCAATGTAAGAAGGAAAATATTTAACATATCCCAACAAAATTTCATGAGTTTTATATGCATTGAAAAATTCAGTAAAAAAACTAAATATTTCCATCTGTTTCCACCAAAATATAAAAATTTAACTTTAACTACTAACATATAATAAGGCTCATATAAGATAATTAAAATTTTTTTTAAATTTTTGATTAAATAAATCATTTTTTATGTTTTTATAAAGTAACAATTTTTAAAAATGTTTACTTTTCATATGCAAAGTAAACTTTCACATGCAACTGCATAATCTAATACACCCATGAGAGTAAAATAATAAAAGCTGTCAAAGCATTAAAAATCAATAAATCTTCCCTGCCCGGTAACATAAATCCGGAACTATTTGAAGCTGATCCCAAGATTAGCACTCGGATCTTTTCGCCCTTATTAAGGAACATTTGGAAATCGGAAAAAATACTATCTGTGCTGAAGAAGGGGAAAATGTAAGATATCCGAGTGGAGTTACGCTTATGAGTATGGTGAATAAATTGATTGCGCATATAATACACAAAAGATTATCCCTCATTGATGCAGGGATTACGTAAAAAACAAGGTCACATTGTTCGTGCGTTGATCATTAAAACACAGTGACAGTGATAGTGAAGCAGTTGGTTGAATAACGCACGCCTCTTTACCCATGTTTCATCGACTTTGAAAAGGCGTTCGACACTCTTCAAGAAATCAAGAAATCTGACTAACCCTTGCGTGCAAAGGTGTTCCTGAACAAATCATCAATCGTGAAGGAATTGTATTCAGGCGTTTTTTGCGGCATGAAACATGAAAATGCTCAAGTGGCGCTATCCAGCTATTGTAACCGGTATCAGTCAAGGCATACTAGTTTCGCTTTTGTTCAGTTTAGTCTTGGATCTAGTTAAGCAACCAACAAAGGCATATCTTGGGATATGTTTAGGTCACCCTGAAGACTTAGATTATGCTGATGACATTTGTCTGCTGTCACATAGCTACTCGCATTTATTAACAAAACTACACGCGCAAGCGATGCTGCAGCAAAAACCATATTGGAGATTAATATCGCGAATGCTGGATAGGGCTTAAGTTGAAAACGTGATATATAACACCATGTTTGTTATGAACAATGAAGGCTTTTCTTAACCGGTGCTTACGTTGAATTATATGAATATTCTGCCCAAATGGGTTCAAACAATGTTGAACTTCGAGATGCCACCAAACAAATACCCGTCTATATAGAAATCACGAGCCCTAGGCGGAGGTGAATCGGATGGATGTAGCTTGAGTGACACTATGGTCGTCATACCTGTAAATTAGAATTTAAATTTATTAAACAAATGTTTTTAAATTGAAACATATAACTGTCTTTGACCTGTGAAAATTTTGTATTCTGTAAAATAAAAAGTAAAGACCTCACCAAAAGACAAGTACAAAAAAGCAACAAAAGAATAATCCAAAGTGCCATATAAACAAAAGGAAATGGCCTTAAGCATTTTGTGTCACTGGCGACCACTTAAAAAGTCATTTAAGTGTCTTACAAACCTTAAAAATGGAATTCATAAAAGGAAAGTAAAAATAAATAAATTATAAAAGAAAAACCGGAAAGGAAAAGTATTGCTTTTAAGATTTATTTGGCTTCAGCCTTCCGCAAAATTACGAGGAAGAATTAAATAGTTTTAAAGGTAAGAAGCATACGATGATAATAATTTTACTTACGAAAATCATAAATTTTTTTATTCAAATAGACTTGATAAGCATAATTTATTTTATTTCTAATCCGGGTTTCTTTAAGAAAGCAATTAAAACACTTGCTAAAAATGCTTGAGGATTTGAATAATTTTATGACACTTGCATGCACACGGGTTGTGTTGGCTTAAGAAATGGCATCTCTATGGTCAAATCACATCTACTTCACGTGGGACGGCCATGCCCTCAAATCGCTTGTGCAGAATGTCCTTTGTGACATGAACTGTGTGGCATCCAGCTTCCTCCTGTTGAAGCCATATTTCGTTGGTGTCCAGATCATCCAGTTCAGGCCGAAAGAAGTTGGTATTCATTTGAAACATTGCCATCACTTAAGTCTATTTAATTTATTTTACATCTGGAGCAATGAATGAATAATATGCTCAGCTACAGTTTATTGTTTCAGATGATATTGCCAATTCCACAAATAATACTCATGAAATAGAGGGTGCGTCACAGTTTTTATATTTCTGTGTTATTTCCCAATTTGCATAGATAGACTAAAAATGACTATGTTTATATTATAAACTTTGTTGTTGTTATTGTATGTGTGAACTACAACACCTGTATAAATAGTAACAATAACAAACAAATGGTAGAGTAAGAAAAATGAATTTAACAATAAAGCTATAAAGCTGACTGTGTAGTGAGTAGTTTTAGAAGCTAAGCCGTAATCCTGACTGAAGGGTTGTAATGGCCAATTATGTATGTTGACTGTATAGTTGCAGATGTCAATGCTTTTTATGAGAAAATAGCAAATTGCTCACTTTACGGCATTTTTTGTATAGAAATTTAATTTTTCTTTCCTACACATTGTAATTTTTTTCTTTATTTGAAACAATATTACACATAAGTACACACGTAATTGGTCATTAGAGCCCTTCAGTCAGGATTACGACCTAGTTTCTCACACCACTTATGTTATGTGTGTTAGTTTTATACATGAGCGGCGGGACCTTCAGTTTAAAGTCGACTCCGAAAGATAGATTTTTGAGTAACTTATCATGGCAATTTTATTTACTCTCAGAGTTTTTGCCAGAAATCTGCTGAGAGGAAGTCGCCGAAGAAATATTTTTCATATTTCGTTTTGATGTCTCCCCTGGAGTTTGAACCAATATTAGAGTGTGCAAATGGTTGCCTTTCGATTTTATAACATACATAATTTATTTTAGGTTGACATACTCATGTCAAAAATGTTATCTTATTTTCTTAGAGAACAGTATGTAGTAACGATGCTTGTAGAAATTATTGTTAGTATTGGTTGGGCCATCTATCGGTTTAAATCCGAATCTGGCAATGTTTATGTCATTCTATTCTGTCACTAAATTCAATGTATTATCTCCAGTGAACGTAATAAATCGATTTACGCTTGAGCAACGTTGGAATTTATTGGGCCAACGAGAAACTGTACAATGATGTCGATTTAACCCAAACAAGTCATCTTTTTTGATGAAGCTCATTTTCATTTTGGTGGATATGTTAATAAGCAAAATTTTCATATTTGAGGCTCTGAAAACCCATACGAAAACCCAATGTACTCATTACGAGCAACTCTTTAGTGCGGTTTGTGGAGCGGAGGCATCACTGGCTCATATTTCTTTAAAAATGAGGACGGCGCAACCATTAAGGTCAATGGAGACAACTATCGCATCATGATTACCGATTTTCTTGTACACGCTCTTCATGGTGTTGATGTGAACGATGTTTGGTTTCAACAGGGTGGTGCAATTTGCCACACATCTCATGCCACAATAGATTTATTGAGCCAAACATGGATGGCCTTTTAATTAGCCTAAATGGTAATGTCAATTGGCCGCCAAAAAGTTTCGATTTAACAACGTTGAACTATGTTCTGAGGGGCGCCTTTAAAGAAAAGCCTTATGCCGACAAACCAGAGACAATTGAGCATTTGAAGGACAAAATTCGTGGTGCCATTGCCGTGGTACGCTCCCATACACTCGAAAAAGTGCACGAAAATTGGTCTGATCGAATGAGATACTGTGAGGCCAACCACGACAGCCATATGAATGAAATAATATTCCATTTCTAACCGAAGCGATTGTAGCTCACAAGAAAAAATACATTTGGCAAAATTACAAACCGTTTCTGTTTGATTGGATTTTTAAATTTAAATGGCTTTTAAATGGCCAACAAAGAAATAATTTTGCAAAATTTCAAACCGTTTGTATTTTATTTCATTTTTAAATTTAATCTTTTAAGTCATCCACTCTATATTTGAATTAGATTTTTAGATGAAACATTTCATAGAACATTTAAGGCTTTTCAATTCCATTACTATAGAAGAGTGCTTATCCAAATTATTATTAGAATGCAACCTTCTTTTCTGTTACCATTGTAGTTACATTTTAGTGCCATAAATTTTTTACAAAAAGCATTCCGTTTCCGTTAAGAAATTCTTGTTAAATATCCTTGGCTGATCATAATTTAAAAAGAAAAAGAATAGGAAGCACAACATTTATTTAAACGGGCAGTAGAAAAAAGAAATGCATTATTCTTGAATTATAATTCCTTGTTTTATTTCATACAAATCATATGAAATATATTTTCACACACAGAACATGAACATGAACTTTTACAATAATAAAAACCACACTGGCCTTTTGAATTAGCGAGTATATTAGATTTCATTTAAAAATTAAGAAAAATCTACTCTTAACTGTAAACGAAATATGTTCCGAAAATGTCTGTTTTTGAAAAAAGATTTTCATTGAAACTGTTTGTCATGCTTTTGTATTCATGTTGAATAGAATATATTTCCCTAACGAACAGAGCAGAACAGAAAAACAGAAAAATACTATGTTAACTTCAGTTTATTCAAAGGATACTATATAAACATTATAATGCATATGAAGAGGGTACACATGTATGTACGATACAATAAAAACTCTTAGGAGAGATTGTTCCTATGTACAATATGAAAAGGTTTTAATTTTTCTTTCTTCTATTTTGTGAAGAGAGTTCACTGTAATCGGTCAACAAAACTAAAGTTGACCCTGACCTCAAGTGCGTGCTTGGAGTGTAGAGAATATATTAAAAATGTGGTAATTTTTTTATGTTTGGAAAATTAGTTTTTTGGTTTATAAACATAAAATATGTATTCTAATGGCCCTAAGCTAAATCTTAATTTATATCATAAATATTTAGTTTTATTACTCTTTTAAAAAATTTCTTAGGAAATACAATTCTTTAAAAAAGTTTTGTTTTTTTTAATTTTTTTAAAGCAAATAAAGCATTTTAAAAATGTATTAAAACCTACTGTTTTCTTTTTGTTTTTTCAATAAAAGGGTAACAATTCAATTTAATATCAATTATAAACAATGTGTGACTTCATAAGTGGCTACATACATACATAATTGAACATTACAGTCCTTCAGTTAGGCTTACGACCTAGCTTCTTACACTACTTATGTTGTGTGCGTTAATTTTTATACATGAGTGGCGAAACCTATAGTTTAAAATCAACTCCAAAAGACAAATTTATGAGAAACTTTCAATAAAAATTTTATGTACTTTCAGAGTTTTTTTTTACCAGAAATCTGCTGCTCTATTTATTTTTGTTGGACATGTCTGACCTGGGCTTTAAACCAAGGTCTGACGTCTATAAGCTAACACAGTACACTATACTACGGCAATTAAAAGGGATCTTAAATTAGACATATTTTTTGTTCTGTATTCTCTAATACCATAAATGATGCTAAAATTCACCTAACCTAACCTAACTAGACCATCGGTATACCCTTGGCTTCTATGTAGCGTTGAAAGGGGTACATTGCTTTCTATATATTTGTAATAATTATTCGTCAAATTTTATGATTTCTTAAAGCAAAGAAGAGATTCGCTTTTACCACTTAAAGGAGAAAGACTTATATTGAACGAAATTAAAAAAAAATGTCAGTTTTAATTACGATAAAAGGACTTCTTGTGCCTCTTCATGAAAAGTTTTTATCATATTCTAAGCAAACGTAATAAACATCAGAAGTGCTCTTTTGTAACATCTTAAAGTATATATTTCGGCTTTGAAATCTAAAGTTCTGAAATCTATCGTTTTCCAACTTGTAAATTATTGAGTTTCTAATACCTTTTAATAATTACAACGAAAACGTAAAAGAGAGAAAAGCAGGTCAACATGTTGAAAAAATAAAAATTCTTTAACGTTTAATTTTTCTTACTTTTTGTTTGGCTGTTTCTTTCATCGACTTTTATTTATTTTTTTTTTTTGTTAAAAGAACAGAAACTTGAACTTTTCTTATGAAATTCATAAATGCAAACGAAATTAGACTCATAAAAGCAAAACTTTATACATCAACGAGTGCAAAAGTATCAGAAACAGGTAAAGCGTATAAAAATTATGGAATGCATTTGAAATTAAAATAAGAGGAAAGAAAAATTATTGAAATACTTTGAAATATTTATGAAATGTTTTTAGTTTCCTTGTTATTCTTTGAGAAAAATAAAAGAAACGAAACCCTTTAAGAAATTATTAACTTGCTTTGAACGGAAATACGGTAAGCAAGTAAATGAAAAATAAAAGAAAAATTAGCAGGTAATCAGTGATAAGAAATGAAAAGTGTCTGAGAAATAACTTCATACTAGGGTCAGCATATTGTAAGTGAGCAAACGTTGATCTGA
Organism: Sarcophaga carnaria; assembly: GCA_958299815.1. Classification (NCBI taxonomy): domain Eukaryota; kingdom Metazoa; phylum Arthropoda; class Insecta; order Diptera; family Sarcophagidae; genus Sarcophaga; species Sarcophaga carnaria. The sequence continues at coordinate 48,952,263 of OY283150.1, forward strand.
ATTGTATAAATAAGAAATGTTTTTAAGAGTATGCTGTGATAAATTATAAGGTCCGGTACTTGGAAATATCTGAATTTATTAACAGAACGTTATAAAACTATCAGGGTAATTAAGGTAATAACGGTATTACAACGAGACCTTATAGGATCCAAATAAAGCCTGCTTTTTAATGCTTTACAGAGTTCGGTATAATGCCTGTCATTTTTAAATAACACCAAACTTTTATAATGATTACTGTGAACAGAAGGAAAACGAGCGAACTACTTGAGTTCGCCAAAAAAAGGTGCGCATTTTAATAGGAATTCTAACGCGACACTACACTATTGGCAATTTCACTGACAATCTCGGTATGCCCTTCCCGGATTACTGCAGAAGTTGTGATTTTATGTGATTGCCATGCACTTCAGGACAGACGTTATCGGTTTTTGGCTGACAAAACGTTTGAAGATCTGGGCATGGCAAACGTGGCAACGTGCCACTAAGGGAACTGCCTGTTTTATCCACAGCTCGGGATGGTACAAACCTACCACTATCTGAACATGACAAGGAGACTTACCTCACACTGGATTACACAATAGGCCATATAGCCAGCGCGTAAACTTACAAGCTACCCGCTAACCTAAAATAAGTTTTTAGAGGAACATGCGAATCTCATGCGAGATTTACTCGAATTTTTTTTTTACGTTTGTTATTCTGTCCCTCGTTATCGAGTAAGTATTTCTAGTGATGATTAAGTTTTTTTCCGTCATTTTTTACAACACAAATTATCAAGTCTCATCAAACTAACACAACTGAAATTAATTTAGGTACGAATTTATTTTGAACATCAGTTCTGTTATTAGCTCCCAGGTCTACAACTTTTCCCCACTTTAATTTCTTTAAAAATAGCTTATAGTTGCAAGAGCTGGTAACAAAACTCATTCATGCAACATAATAATAAAATTAGAAAATCTAAATTTTCTTCACTGCCTTGCAAGGAGCAGTATTCATAATCCGAAAATATTTCTTTTACTGAGATTTTGAAAGATCTTCTGCCTACTCAACTAACTTGAAGCAAATCCTTTGTTTAATACAGTTTTTCAAGGAGACATTGCCACTTATTAACCAAACGCTATTGACCAGTTTAAATTGAATGGAATTTCTGTTGCCGGCAGCTCTGGTAGCTTTTTGCCGTATTTTTTCCTTAATTTAATTGGAGTATGTCGTTCTGAAGGGACCGATACTTAAAAGCAATACAATTATGTAGCAGAAAGTTTTCAAACATCAAAAAATTTAAAAGTATTCACACGTGTACTAAAATACAGCCTGTAATATAGGACATAAACATTACAAATTATTTACTATTGGCTTTTGGTCTATAACTACTCCAAATTTTTCACTCTACAGATTTGACATTGGTAAGCACCGTTTCAGTTTTAAATTTAAAAATTGCGAATCTTACCAAGTTTTACCACTTGGCAAAGTTTTGGGTAACCATTTATGTTGTTATGAAAATGGAAATGAATGGAAAATGTTTCGCTTTTACATTGTTTAACATCAAAATTATAAACAAAAGCTAAAAAGCAAAAACAATGAACTTGTTTACATGATAAACAAGTAAACAAAAATATACAAACATAAAATAAGGGATAAACAAGTAAACAAAACCGCAACAATAAACACTGCAAAAATAAATGTAAACTAAAATACACAAACAACAACAATGAAACAACGATGTTTACATTTATAGAAGACGAAACCGCGAACATTCGCCTTCAAGAACATTCATCAGACTGTTTACGTTGCCACATAAAAGGCAAGGCAAAGCAGGCAACGGAGTAGTAAAGGTTCAGTCAGTCATGTGTTAAGACGAGGTGTGTTTGAAGAGAATAATCATGGTTTGAAGATCTCCGTTACAAAGTTCAGTCGAATAATTATCTAGTGATTTGTTATTGTTTACGCAAAAGAAAGCAAAGACGAAAAACGAACAATGTAACTGTTGTTGTTTACATCAAGTTGTGAACAGTGGCACACAGAATTGTGCGAACAATAAAGAATTTAATTAAAAATAAACACAAATTTAGCAACAACATGTACAATTTCACTTCATATTTAAAGCTGAAGGTATTAAGTTACTATTTTCCTTATTCCTTCTATGGTGTCTCATAGTCGTTGTTGTTTAAATTTTTATCGATAATTTACTTTCTTTACAGTTAACTGCTTGCAATTTTTAAAGCAGAAGTAGATCAAAAGAGAGGCAATGAAACATACGAAATTTTCATGAAACTTAATTGATTGTTATGCTCGCACGAAGTGAAACAATTTCTAAAGGGAACTGAAAAACAAAACATAAAATACAAAAAGAATAAGAAAAGAAAAGAAAATATAAAAACGATAACAAAAAAATTGAAAAAAAATCAGGAAAAAGCAAATTACATTTGAGGAAATCACTAGAAAAATTTAGATTCCAATTTCCTTTCAAGTTAAACATCTAGACATCATGTAATTCACTTAACTTGTTAACATTTTCTCTTTTTTTACTGTTTCATGTGAAAGTTTTACTTTATGTTCTACTTTTTTACAAGAAAGTGTTTTTGTTAGAAATTGAAATTGTTTTCTTTAAGTTAAAATTCAAGTCATTGTAATAAAGAAAAAATATCGATTGGTATACATAAACTAACGCTTTTTTATCTTTTAATATTTTTGGTTTTTTTTCTTTTAAAATAATTTTTTTTTTTAATATTGTCCATGCAATTCTTAACAGTAAATATCTAGAGAACAATAGCGTTTAAATTTTCTCTATATTGAAAACTAAGTGCTCCATGGTTGTATTCCACATGAACAAATATAAAATCAACCTGCAAGGTAAGAGCCTGCAACACAAGTCTTGATTAAAGTTTTTCCCAAGAAGAACATTTAATTGAAATACATTTAATTTGAATTAAAGTATAGAAATGGAATGAGTATACGATTGCTACGGAAGATAAGTATTCAGGAATAATGGCATGAAGAATTCCTAAGAAGTATCAAACAAGTCTCGATTTTGTGCTGTTTTAACAGTGAATCGAAAATATTAATTCGTTTGTTAAAGTTTTTCAAGAGTTTCTTCATGTATTCAACTTTCTTCCAGTGATTGATATCTATTCGATGACGATTGCCTAGCGACGTTCATGCTATGTATACGTATGTCTTTCCCAATTTAATTTCAGTCTGATTTATGCGTCTAGTAGGTAGTGTGTTTGCTTATTAGACGTAAAAGCCAGAGTTCGAGCCCCAGGCCAGACATCAAGCCAAAATACAAAAAAAAAAAACTTCCTCTCAGCATCTCAGCAGATTTCTGGCAAAAACTCTGAGTGTAAATAAAATTGCCATAAAAAAAGGTTTCTCAAAAATGTGTCGTTCTGAGTCGACTTTAAACTGTAGGTCCCACCACTCATGTATAAAATTAACACACACAACATAAGTGGTAAGAAACTAGGACGTTGTACAATGGTCAATTCGACCTTCGGTTACTGTACTTGTATTAATTGACAAGTACACGTCTTCTAACCTAACCTAACCTAACCTTGACTTTTTAGGGATACATTTGATGCTCTTGGATCCAATTTTAATTGTTCTCATTTTAAATTAGACAGTTTTGTTTGTTCACATACCCATTCGTCCTCAACTCTGAATATAGGTTTTCGGTTCAGTTACCAACTACATCGGAGCCCTTTCAATCAAACAGGCATTTTTGTCTGTGTGATTTGACAAAGAAAACTAAAAAAGTGACAATTAATTTGACAGATTTAGTTCCAGCAAAATGGTCGTTATCAGCAGTCAAACTACGAAAGTACCTGTTGGAGCACGATATGACGATAATGTTACTAATTGTCGCTAATTTTGATACACTACTAACTAACTAGCACTAACATTTTATATTACGACATATATTAAATTTAATAGTTATCTATCGACAATTGAAAATTAAAGTCATCGTAGTCTAGTAGGTATAGTGTTGGCTTATTAGACGTAAGGCCCGGGTTCAAACGCCAAGTCAGACATCAAATCGAAAATATGAAAATATTTCTTCGGCAACTTTCTCTCAGCAAATATCTGGCAAAAACTTTGAGAGTAAATGAAACTGCCATGAAAAGTTTCTCAAAGATTTGTCCACTTTAAACTGTAGCTTCCGCCGCTCATGTACAAAATTAACACACATGGTATGAGTGGTGTGAAAAACTAGGTCGTAATCCTTACGGAATGGTTGTAATGACCAATTATGTATGTATGTATCGCCAATTACTGTAGTGTCAGTATAATTATGGGTACAGTTATTAAGTTTAAAGCTGTGCTTCAAGAGTTTTGTCGTTAGTGTGATTAAGTAATAATAGAATCATAGCTTCGTCTTGGACATGCAGTACGGACAGAAGATTCGGTATTGCAGAAACGGTATGAAATTTTCATCTCCTTGGTGTTCACTTTCGTTGTGGCTAATTCGTCATTGTAATTACGTCCATTAAGTCAACCAACAATTTAGGATATCAAATCATAAAAGGATATTAAAGCTGGTTGACTGAAAACCCTTAACGTTTAACAATTTGTGGTTCCTAAAGAATGTAATACAGCCATGAAGACTTTAAAACGGACAAAATAAATATTCTGTGTAGAAAATAAGGATATATTTTAATTCTTAAAATCTTCGAACTTAGGTCCTCTCAGCACTAAACTGAATCTCAAACAATATGTTTTTCATTCATAAAAAAGCATCGTTTTTTAAATTTTGTTATCGATGGAAGCCCAGTAGTTGAAACTTCTTAAAATATTGAACCACATACTCGTTTGAAATTTCAACAGTCCTTTAAAAACGGTACCTGTTAGAAAACATACTTTATATCCATTACAGAATAGTGACAGAAAGAGATTGATTTCCTGTTAAACAATATTTTGTTGTTAACAAAATTTGTTTTGATACTTTTGTTGTGTACAGACTAAGTTTAAAATAAAAAACAAAAGAAAAATATGTTGTTAGTTTTAGTTTCCATTTCAATACCCTTTTAAACTATTTTACAATTTTTTTGCGAATATTCTTTTGCATTTTATTTAAATATATTGCTGCATACAAAATATTCCACCCCATCGCTTTGCGAATATCTATGCTAACACCATAATTTTCCCTGTTTCTGTTTTTGTTTTCCATCACTTCGATTTCCTTTCTTTTTCCTTTCGTTGCATATTTTAGTTACGGGGGATAAATTCAGGGTTTTTTATTTCATTCATAAAGAGTGAACGCTATTCTTGAATTCATACAAACCAAAAGAGCAAATTGCAGGGCTTAATGCCAACATATGGCCGACCACGACTATGACTAATACTCTACGGGTGTAAATGTTTTAATCAGTGGGGTATATTCTCGTGGTAGGAATTTTAAATACTATTTTTTTAACACTTTTGGATAAAGTACAGAATAGCGGACTAACGATAACACATGCCAGACAAACGAAATCATACTGGGGTAGATGAACCTGGACTTATATATTAAAGGAGCAAATCATATTGCTTTAATAGCGAAAACTTGAAGTAAACAAATTTGGCAAAATATCTGTTTTTATTTAGCCACTTAACAGAATATCGATTAATTTTTTGATTTCTTTATGCAACAAATCCTAGTAAAAATTTGTGATAAAAAATTTTTTTTGGCAAATATTCCCATATGAATTCTGCTGTAGACCTCTACAGATAATTTAAATATACGTGGAGTTGGCTGCCAAATTACTTCAAATATTTATTGTGGTGTAAATTATATACAAATCTACAAGATAACTTTTAATACATTGAAGTATGTGTTAAAATTTAAGTTCTTTAAACAATTTGCCAAAACAGTTGTACACTCAGTTATCTATTTAAAGATTGTTAGGATACCTGCAGCTTTGTTATTTTGACGATAATATGCAGATTTAGAAATGAATCGAATGACGTAGTTTGTCCTATGCGATATTCAGTTTCCGGTTTTTAGTCTGAAACTGATTTTATAAAGGGTGGTTCAACCATAAAGCACTATGTTAATCGTGGACCACGCCTTTACGTCAAGTTTTTTTTTACTCAGCTTAATTTGATAATTCTTTGTTTCAGAGTTTGACAAACTCAACAATAGCGATATACACAAAAAAGTAGCGCGCTAAGATTCTTGAAGCCTTTTATCAAAATGCATTTTTTTTGACAGCATAATCGACCAATCGATCATTAGAAAACGTAAAAATATCTGTACATGCTTCCGCAGTTCGTTTTGTGGAAATATTAGTATAGTATGGCAGAATAGTATGGCAGATAGTATGGCAGAATGGCCAATAATCACGACTCGTCGTCGGGCCTCAAAATATAAATTTTCAGGCTTACAAGTTTAAATTGACTCATGATCTTAAAGCCCATTGGCCAATTCAAGCGTAGTCAATAAGCAGAATAGTTGATTAACCAGACGAAAATGAATGGTGATTTTAGAAGGAAATCATTTTCTCTTGCACCTCAGTGGATTCGTTAACAAATAGAATTGCCGCATTTGGGGAAATGTTCCAACTAATGGTAGCTGAAAAGCGATACATCCAAATAGAATTATCATTGGGTGCGGTATATAGGCTGGCGCCATCAGCCGTTCGTCCTTCTCCTTTTGTGCCAGAAATTAAGCATACCAACCTGGACGATATGCGGTTCCAACCCTTGGCTGCCACACAGTTAACGAAGCAATGGCTCTCTTGTACGAGTAATTCGGTGACCGTGTTATCTCACGTCGTGGCGATGTTAATTGTCCTCCACAATCATGTGATTTGACATCGTTGGACTTCTTCATAATTTTACTTTAACTATGAGGGCTTTTGTATCGCTTAACATGTGTTTTACATACATACATACATACATAATTGGTAATTACAAACATTCAGTCAGGATTACGACCTAGCTTCTCACACCACTTATGTTGTGTGTGTTAATTTTATACATGAGTGGCAGGACCTACAGTTTAAAGTCAACCCCGAAAGACAAATTCTTGAGAATTTTTTCATTGAAATTTTATTTCCTTTATTAGTTTTTGCCAGAAATCTGCAGAAGAAATATTTTTTTATATTTCGTTTTTATGTCTGACTTGGGGTTTGAACCGTGGCCTCACGTCTAATAAGTTAACAGTCTGCCTACTAGACTACGGCGATGGTAGCAAGTGCTTTACTGTCATTAGTTTTCACTTTCATTGACACAGCAGATCATATCATACCGATTTTAAATTTTTCTAACACACGCAAATTTTTGTCACCTAATTTGCGGATGTCATAAAATTTTCTATTTTGCTTGCCATATGCCATCAATTAAGTACAAAAATTTTTGCAGTTTAGTTTTCATGCACATTATCAAAATTTTTTAAAACTCATCTGCTTTTTTAAATTTAAGTATTTATGCAGAAATGAAAAAAAATTAAATTCTGATCAACAATTTTTGCGGTAAATTCTTTGGCAAATTTTAATCGAGTTCAACAAATTTTATTCAAATTTTAAGCACAATTTGTGCAATTTTGTTTTTCTTGACCAAAATTGGGTTGAATTTAATACCTTAGCCAAGTACATTTCCATATTTTTCTTGTTATTTTGTTAGATGCACATTTTGTATCCACTTGACTTGTTGGCCATTTTATTTTATGCAAATGTGTGTGGCTGTTGCTTAAACACAAGTTGGTTTAAATCTGATTCAGTCAGACAACAGCCCACAACCTCAAAGCTGCAACCTTTCTTTTAAACAATAAAAATATTAAAGAATAAATTAGATAAAGAAAAATATGGGACATATTCTTCAGCAGAATTTATCCGGAAACAAAAGGAAAACAGTATGGAAATATAGTCGGTAAACTTCGACTATTTGACAACTCATAGTAGATGAAGGACGAAGCTCATTTTCATCTTGATGGTTACGTTAATAATCAAAACTTCCGTATTTGGGCTTCAGAAAACCCACACGTGATCTTACAGAAGCCAATGCACCCATTACGAGTGACTTTTTGGTGCGGCTTCTGGAGCGGAGGCATCACTTGCCCATATTTCTTTGAAAATGAGGACGGAGCAACCTTTACGATCAATGGAGATACCAATCGCACCCGCTCTTCATGGTGTTGATGTGAACAAAAGGATATGTTTGATGCTACAATGATTGCAAAATTTCACAAGTTAAAAAGTGGCTTTCTTTTAGCAAACTTTCCTGGATTTGTATTTTTTGCATTTTATATGACAAATAGAAAAAAAAGAAAGGAATACAAAGAAAGTCAAGTTTAAAGTATATTTTCCAACTGATGTTTTGCTGCCTTTAATTTAAAATTTCTTTAAAAGAATGCAGTTTTTAATGCTTAAAACAGAGTTAAAAATTAAAAAGAAATTGTGTTTAAGAAGATGGCTGTTGTTTAAGAAAATATTAAGCAATTATTTATCGGTGATTATTTGTTATTTTAAAGCATTTTTAACAGTCTAAACATACGACATACAAAATTTCGTAAAATTGTTTGCATATACCCTGCATACCATTCACTTTCATTTATAAATGAAAGTTTTTCATTTAATTACAACTACTATTTTAACTAATTTTCCATTTCGTTTAGTCTCAGGTAAAACTGTCGATCCATTCCTTATCGTATATTGAATAGGTTGCCAATTTATGCACGAAAATTTGTCCAATCGAATAAGGTCAGACGCTGCAGCCATACGAATGAAATAATATTCCATTTCTAAGCGGAACAATTGTACTTCTTAACAAAAAAAAAATAAATTTGGCAAAATATCAAACCGTTTTTGTTTCATTAAATTTTTAAATCTAAACTTTAAATGGCCCATCCTATATGTTGTTTTATTCTCTTTTTTATTTAATGTTGCATACTTTACAGATCTTAGTACGAAACGTAAGCACTCATACGTATGAGCAATATTTTTTGAATACAGCAGCAAATTACATATAACTCACACGCCTTAGTGTTGAAAGCAAAATGTACTGCAATTGTATTACGTAAAACAAACTTCACTGATTTAAACCAAAAAAAAAAAAATTTTTAAATTTTTTCTTTATCAATCAGGCAACAAACTAAGTTATTAAAAATATCCAGTTGTAGTTAAAGGTTGCTTTACAAATGTTAGACGACATAGACTAGGCCGTTGAAATCAACATTCTGGCAGCAACCTCTGAAGCTTAAAAAAGCAAGACATTTTGAAGTATCCACAACAAGTGAATGGTTGCGTGTAGTAGTGGTGCAAGCCAATAATCCAGGTTCGAGTGCAGTTCAAGACGGAAAAGTGTTACGCATCTACCTTAATACGTCATGTAGTGTACATAGGTGTTTCTGTAAAGTCTTATTTAATTCCTGACAAACTTTAAGCTGCTGTTCAGTATCAGTAGGATTAACTTGCTGCCTTATACTTGATAAGCACTCATCTGAAACGCATTAACCTTGCACAGATGAGAAATATCACAAGATCTACATATTGGTGTTTGACGGAACCAATGCTGGTCAAGCGTTTTTTTTGTCTACAGAGTCCGGTTCACAGGCTACCCTGTGCCAAAAATTCCAACATGAGCTGAAATCCAGAAGAGGTGTCTCCATTTCAGTTGCCCAGCTGTTTGAATATGCCCATACCATGTCATACTAAGCTCAAAACTCCGTCTTTAACTCAATACATTTCTATCGGTTAAGACGGTGTCAGTTTACAAAACATTTTGTTTTTCGTTTAAGTTGACAACACTTTGTGCATTTGAGAATTCTGTTTTTTTTTTTTTTTTTTTTTTTTTTGTAAATAATATTCTAAAGGATTTGCATAACTTTGAGTTTGGGCAAGGCAATGTTTGTTGTTTTTGTTTGTTTTAGGAAATGTAACTCAATTAATTAGCTATGCATAGTGGAGAAGAGGAACAAATGCCAATCCTTTCAAATGGCATTATTCAAAAACATCTGAAAAATTATAAGCTACTTTAAAGCAAATAAAGGATTAAATTTTTCCTTCTTGCAACATTCTCTTATATTTCTTAATTCATAATTTGATTTCAAAACAATGGGATCAAAGTATCATAATGTATATACTAAATTTCTATTGTCATTGAGTTGCTTGATTTATACATTCATTTCGATTTAACATGTCTTTAACGACATGGATTTTGATTTTCAAATTGTTGTTGAAAACCGTTTAGTTGTGGGGATTTTCTATAGTTTTGATGCAATTGATGTAAGACGAAACAACTTGCATAAAAAACAATTTTTTTCGTCATAGCATCTCGTTTTGAGCTCCAAGTGACTCAATGTTATTTTTATTTCCCATTAAATTCTCTACTATTTGATTTATTTATAAAGCCAAGTGTCATTATAAATATTTTCATATTCTCCATTCATGTTTCCTTCTGCCTCATTGAAAAAACAAATAAGATGGTGTTGTTCAATTCAAATGGATTCGAATAACAATTATTATATAATTTATGTGACTGTTATATGAAGAACTTTTCGTAAATTGCACATGACTCTAAAATAGTTGGTAACTAATCCTAGGTTTGGATTAATAGGTACGTGTACATATAAAATTTTTAATTTGAGATGGTAAAAATCCACATGAGATCCAATCCAATGAATTCTGAATAAATCACTGTATTTCTCGGCATACGGCGTTGTCCAGGTCATCTTTGCCAACGTCGAGGTCGGTGCTACTTGTCGTACAGTTCATATGACATTAGATATTCTGATCGAGAGATATGAAAGCATGCTCATATCACGTGGAGATGATGTGATCTGGTCACTGAGAACGCAGATGCGAATAAGCCACAAACAGCAGCTGTTCTCTAAGCTAACATAACTCATGCTATCGGTCAAATTCAACGGAAGGTGTAACATTTTGAGTATGCTTCACCAAGAGAAGCCGTGGCGGTCATTTCATAATTTCATATCATATACTTCTTGTATAGCAAGGCTCAGATATCACGTTTACGTTTACAATATTGGATTTATTCGTGTTCTAATATTTTTTTCGTAGCCTGCGAAAATAGTGTTTTCCATGCGTTGGCAGTGTTACAAGGCATGGATTTTGAAACATAAAATTAAGCCAGAGTATTAGAAATGTCTACAGGTAGTAAACATTTTATAGTATTACAATGTAATTGTACCCGCAAGGTTTAGTTCTCTCTGCACTTCGTTGGAATCTTATAATTAATGTACTCCTTACTTAGTTAGATGCACAAAAAAAATTATTTTGATGTCGTCATTAGAAAGTCTGGAGTAATGATGTTTGAAATTGGGTTTCCGCATTAGCATACAGATCTTGAAATAAAATTGCCTTTCAACGTTTCCATAGGAATCGCAGCATCCAATATTCTTGGCATAGGAAACATAACCTATAAATCCCACTTTTCACATGTAGTACAACCCTTCACCGCTTATGTGTATTGTTTTTATACATAAGTAGCGGGTATTACAGTTTAAAGTGGACTCCGAACGACAGATTATTTAGGGAATTTTCATGGCAATTATTATTTACTCTTAGAATTATTGCCAGAAGCCTGGTGAGAACAAATTGCAGAAAAAATATTTTTCTTATTTCGTTTTGTTGGAGATGTTGGACCTGAGGTTTGAACAGTAGACTCACGTCTAATAAGCCAATACACAACCTACTAGACTCTATTTAATTCTGGCAATAATTTTTTTTTTTTTTTTTTTTTTTTTCTCATTAAATTCTCATTTATTAATTATTACAACTAGTTATTATAACTAACAAGTAATTTACTTCCAACATTTAAATAAACATAAACTTTAATTTAATATATATTTATGATGATATTATGATGATCATCAAGCCAAAAGAGAGCTTCTAATTAGGTCGGATGGCTTCCTTCTTTTAAGTCTGCGTTCCAAACCAATGGGATCAGCAAGAGATGATGCTTCTGAATTTACGTGGTCTCTGAGTCGGATGTTATGTTTTGTTGCAATTTTTTCTCTCTCTCTCTCTCTTTTAACAGTATTTACACCAAGGTCACGATGTAAATCACTTGTGCGTATATACCATGGTGCGTTTACGATGCATCTGAGTACTTTGTTCTGAAAACGTTGAATAATAGTTATATTTTGCTCGCTTGTGCATCCCCACAATTGTGCTCCATAAGTCCAAATAGGTTTTAATATTTGATTATATATTAACAATTTATTTTCAATAGACAGTTTGGATTTCCTCCCGATTAGCCAGTTTAGCTTCTTCCATTTTAGTTGTAGTTCCATTTTAATTTTAACATGCTCATTCCAACGTAACTTTGCGTCCAGTGTCATACCAAGATATTTTGCCGTATTTGAATACGGTATTCGTATACCGTCCATGAATATAGGGGTACCTAAAGTTGATTTATTTGTAAAGTCAACATGTGTTGACTTAGAACTATTTAATTTTATGCACCACTTTCTAGTCCATTCTAAGACCGAGGTAAGTGCGTTTTGTAACTTGTGTTTCGCCTCATTTTCAGTTCTGGCAACTGACAAAATAGCCGTGTCATCGGCAAATGTAGCCATAGTCGATCCAGCAACTTCTGGTATATCACTGGTGTATAAAACATACAAAAGTGGACCCAGAATGCTTCCTTGAGGTACTCCTGCTTGTATTTCCCTTAATTGGGAATATTCGTCCTCATATTTAACGCGAAACAACCTGTCCTTCAGGTACGATTTAAATAAAGTACAGTACGCCCTTGGCAATTGCGTGTTTAGTTTCGTGAGTAAACCCTTATGACTGACTTTGTCGAATGCTTGTGAAACGTCCAAGAATACAGCGGTACAAACATTTTTTTCCTCTAAAGCTCTTTCTATTACATCAGTAATGCGGTGAACTTGGTCAATTGTTGAATGCGCATTTCTAAAACCAAATTGATGTTTAGGAACTAAGTTTCTTTGTTCAATTATCTGTTTAATGCGAACTTGTAAAATTTTCTCATATAATTTCGATAATATGGGCAGAAGCGAAATAGGCCTATATGATTTAACTTCAGTTGGAGGTTTTCCAGGTTTTGGTATCATTACCACTTCGGCGACTTTCCAAAACGATGGTACATGAAGTAGTCTAAATGAAGCATTGAAAATTTGTGTTAGTTTTAGAATTATGTTATTTGGCAGATGTCTAAGAACTTCCGTTGTTATTAAGTCGAATCCAGGACATTTCTTTAATTTCAAATTAAGATGGATTTGTTTAAAAACTTCAATTGGTGTTACCTCAGGTATTGTGTAATCATCTCGACCATCATCATCAAGACTACTGACTTCCTGCGTAATAGATGGTGGATCAGTATCAAGAGAGAACACACCAGCAAGATGGTTAGAAAACAATTCTGCCTTTTGGCTACTTGTTCTGGCCCAATTTCCGTCTGTCATGTGAATGGGAGGAATTTGTGCTGTGGGTCTATTTAAGTTTTTTGTTGATTTCCACAATGAGTAGTCTGATGTTTTTTCATTACTCAACCCTTGTAAATAGTTAATGAAACGTGAGTTCTTATACTTTTTGATTTCTAAGCTAAGTTCGTGTGTCATTCTATTAAGCCTAGCCTTGTCAGCTGGAAATCTAGATCGTTGCCATATCTTTCTCAACCTTCTTTTATTTTTTATCATCTCCCTTATATAAGCAGGGTATGAAACAACGTGTTGTTTATCAGGAGGGTTCGGAGTGCTTTCCCAAGCAGTACTTTGAATGAGGTTTGTAACAAACTCAACGTCTTCCTCAATTTCGTCAATTGTTTCTGGTTCATTAAGGGGTATGTTTGAATTTTGCAGCACAGTCTGAAAATATTGCCAATCGGTAAATTTATTCGACAAAAAAGGAGATTTTGCCCTATGGACAGCTTTTTCATAAACAGTCATATATATCGGTGAATGGTCAGAATTAAGATCAAATCCATTTTCCAACTTGATACACGTCTTTGATATCTTATTTATTATAAAGAAATCTATAAGATCAGGTATTTTACTACTGTCTGTTGGCCAATACGTTGGTTTACCTGTTGACACAACTTCACATCCGGTTTCCAAAATTGCCTTATATAGTTCATTTCCCTTGGGGGTGTTCAAACGGGATCCCCAGTAAGTATTCTTAGCATTAAAGTCTCCGCCCATGATGAACCTCGAATCATGTCTTGCTATAAGATTTTTATAATCAATTGACTTTATTGAGTGACGCGGAGGGCTGTATACTGACGTTATCAGTTTCTGTGAGTTTGTTGTTAATCGAACTGTGGTTGCTTGAAATTCTTCAATTTTTGATTTGATAAATAAATGTAATTGCTAAATCAATCACTTATTTACAGAAAAGATTATGGTTTGATAGATTAACAAAACATTAATTAAAAACCATGTTGTATTGCTTTGGGCGTTATTACAAAGTAAGGAAATTATAATTTTAATCCCTTTTCATAGTATTGTACACACTCATTCATTGCGATTAAAACATCAGTAAATGATTTATTACAAATTAAATGTGGCATTGAACACATTTCCTATTAAAACACACAATAAAAATGTCATTAAGTTAAACACCTAAGACCATTCTATTGTATACCATACTAAGTACATTCTAGGGCTTAAATGGTTTTTAATTTAATTTTATTAATAAACGCTTTTACACAAGAGCATTAATACTCTTGTGCTAATGTAATAAGTGTACAGTGTTAACATTAATCATCTTCTGAAACCTTTTACTGATTTTTATTCCATTTTTTCCATTCTTTTTTTTTGCAATTCATTTCGATACAAGTTAAGTACTGGATTTTTCTCCTTTCTATGTTCTTTTGTTATGAGCCTTAAATAACCTTTTTGGTCATTTCTTTATAAATTTGATTTCCTACTTAAATTATACCTAGTAATAGTGTGTTGGTGATGCTACGCTTTAAACTAACAAAACAAAAACAAAAAAAAATATTTCTTCGGCGACTTCCTCTCAGCTGATTTCTGGCAAAAAACTCTGAGAGTATGCCATGGTATCTTATGTTGATCTTAGAATTTTGAAGGATCCACAGTTCAAATGTGTGGGTTAAAATTTCTCATTGTATTCATTTACTCTTAATATTGTTTTAATATATGTTTTGTTTTAAGCTTTAATTTTTAATCCTGTAATAAGTCAATTAAAGAATTATACAAGATATTAATCCTAATGTAAAAAATTTAATCAAGAATATCATAGAATAAGTTGAAAAAACTTGCTTTCATTTCACTTCTTCACTTACTTGAAGCGTGTATAAGAAAACCAATAGTGCGGTGGATGTTATCAAATGAATATTTTGTTTGCAAGAATTTACTTTCATCGAGAGTACTGATTTTTTTTCATTTTATTTTTTATCATTGAACCGCAAAAAATTTAAGCCTTGACCTGCTGTACACTTTTCTTCCGAAAGCTTTTATTTGCTTTATTTTATATTTCACACTGCCACCACAATTCTGCAATATAAATACGCATCAATACGAACACAACACAGCACGTGTTCAACGTTATTTTAGGCTACGCAAAAATACTCTCAGCTTAAAAATTTTTTGTTAACAGTAAATGTTTGAACTTAGTGTGAGTAAAGCTCCGCAGGAATCCATTTTTAAAATTAAAAAATTCAAACAAATGATATTCTATGCAGGCTTTTTTAATAATATTTTCTTGTTTTTATTTGTAAAGAAAGTTGTCGGCTATTCGGCTTTTAATATTTGAAATTTTTTTTGAAGTGAATTTAGATTTCAAATGGATTAGGAAACATGTTGGAAGAACTTAAAGAAATGTTGATATTCTTATGAAAAGATTTACACATCGCTTGATAAAATCGAACAAAAGTTGTCGTATTTATTATATATGTGCATATTTTTTGTATGCCCATAGCATACGTTAGGTTAGGTTAGAGGACGTGTACTTGTCAATTATGACAAGTACAGTACCCGGAGGTCGAATTGACCTATTGTACAACAACCTAGTTTCTCACTCCACCTATGTTGTGTGTGTTAATTTTATACATGAGTGGTGGGACCTACAGTTTAAAGTCGACTCCGAACGACAGATTTTTGACAAACTTTCTCATGGCAGGTTTATTTACTCTCAGAGTTTTTGCCAGAAATCTGCTGAGAGAAAGTCGCCGAAGAAATACTTTTTGTATTTTGCCTTGATGTCTGGCCGGGGTCTCGAACCCTGGCTTTACTTCTAATAAGCCATGCATTGTGCGTGTAATTGTTGAAACGTTATTTAAATTAATACGACTGATACAGCCGATAATATGAATAGTCTCCACGGTAGTTGGTACAACGACTGCTCAATTCTGTATATAATTAGGGATACTCTGGGTGGATCGCATTAGAAATATCCAATTTTTCATGACTCAGGCCTATAAATTTGGATGAATTTGATCGATGGCGTGGGTTATGTTGGTTTTGAAGATCGTTGTGGAGTTTATTCGCAAAAAACTGCAACTTAAGAAAATCCCTTTAAAAAAGTGTAAAAACGCCGTAAGATCTCGGGGGCCAGTTCACACCCCACCTACACGTAAGACGCGCATGCCCTCAAATAGCTGGTGCAGAAAATTAATTGTGGTATGAGTTCTGTGGCATATAGCGCTGTCTAGTTGAAACCACATGTCAATGATATCCAAATCATCTACTTCAGGCTATAGTGCTCTCTGCTGATGTGGGTCTTTCTTAGGCTAAAGACACCGCCAAGCCAAAATCCGCCACAAACAGCGACATTTTCGAATGCCATTGGATACTCTTGGATATCAAATTTATTGGTATTGTACTAATTTTGTTTATGACGTATCCATTCATCCATAAATGGGCTTTATTGCTGATTACGATTTTTCGGTGAAAAATATTGCCTGTTGCCAAGAGTTCTCGAGCCTATTCAGCGGCCTATGAGTGTTTACCTTCAATGAGTTGAGTTTTGTACAGATGCAGGCCCAAAGCTCTTGGTTTATTGGATTGTACTGCACACTCCCATGCACAACGGCGACGTTTTCGACAGAAGGTAGGCTTCATCGACGTACAGTTGTTGTTGAATCTTTTATTTATTCTTTAATTCCCATACTAGAACGATTAGACGATCGAAAATATGACAACTTATTTGACAAATTTCGAAAGTTTCTGTTGGAAGACCCAATATTTTTTAGTTATAAAAGTGCTTAACCAGCTGTTTGAAACATTAAGTATTCAAGGAGATGTTAAATATGCTTTCTTCATTCAACAAATTACAGAAATTTATCGTTATTAGTTTTATTATCGCCTATTTAGTTTAATGCATAATCATTTATTATATGTAGTACAATAATTTTTATTTTCTTTTTTTTTTGTAAATAGTTTTTCAAATTTATTTCATTCTTTCTCTTCATGTACGAAATATGTTTCCTGTGCTTTCGATTAAAACATTCGCAAAGGACATCAATGTATACCTAAAACGAAATGCGTTGTAACATTTTTTAGTTTATTTTCTTTATTATTTTTCCACTTTTAACCTGGTAATTATTTTTAATTAACAACACCTGGTTTTTTTAGGGTTTCTATTTGGTTTTCTGTTAATCATTGCGAAGCAATTTAGTAAATTGCTTTGAACACATGGAACACCATTTAGAAAGTAAAAAGAAAAAAATTTTTTGAACCTTTTTTGATAAATGAAACTGAATCATAGTAAAGAAGAAGAAGAATAGAAATAATAAAAACATGAAATAATAGGACGACAACAATACAACTCTCAAGTATTTAGCTGATGAGTTGTAAAGACAAAGAGAGCTTACTGCTGCCTTTAGTGCTATTGAAGGGAAGAATCTATTAAGATGGGTCTGGTAGTAAATGAGGGCAAAACCGATAACTATACTTTGAAGTCGTCGTAGTCTAGTAAGTAGTGTGTTGGCTTATTAGACGTAAGGCCACGGTTCAAACCACAGGTCAGACATCAAAAGGAAATATGAACAAATATTCCTTAGGGGACTACCTCTCAGCATATTTGTAAGAGGAAACTAAAATTGCAGGAAAAAATTTCTCACAAATCTTTCGTTCGGACTTTAAACTGTAGGTCCCGCCGCTCATGTATAAAATTAACACACACAAAATGAGTGCTGAGAGAAGCTAGGTCGTAATCCTAACTGAAGGGTTGTAATGGCCAATTATGTATGTATGTATGTATACTTTCGCCATAGGTTGTGAATTTGTTTACCTTAGCTGCGCCGTTACCACCGAAAATGCTGTCAGGTTGGAGACTAAGCTTAGCATCAGTCTTGCCAACAGGTGCTACTACGGTCTCAATAGGCAAGTGAGTAGCGGAGACCTCTTTGGTACGGCAAAACTAATTCTCTACAAGAGGCCCATCCTCCCAGTGTTCGTTTATGGGGCAGAGGCATGGACACTATTAAGCACTGATGCAGCATCCATGAGAGTATTCGAAAGAAAAGTCCTACGTAAGATTCTTGGTCCAGTGCGTGTTGGCGATGAATTCCGCATACAATTCAACAATGAGCAGTACGAGCTCCTCAAGGCCATACGACATATGCAGGCGTATTAACATAAAGCGACTGCGGTGACTGAGGCACGTAGTTCGAATGGAGGAGGATGCTCCGGCAAGACAGGTATTAGATCCGAGGATTTGCGAAAGTTGGCGAAGATTACGACCTTGTCTGTATTACAAGGACCAAATTGAAGAAGCCGTATCACGGATTGGTGTTACCAACTGGCGAAGGCACACAAGAAGCAGAGAAAACTGGAAGGATGTGTTTAAACAGACCGGATTTCATTATTCGGGTTGTTAATGGCCAATTAACCCTGGACGGTTACTCTTGATTTTTGTACATTAAGGTTGCTCTTCGTTGAATCGACGAACACTTCAACCCTAATTGGTTACTGTTCGTCGAATCGACGAAGCTCGTTTACTCTTTATCATATAATTCTTTAATGTTTGACCAAATTTCGCTCTTTTTGTCAACAATGTTGGTTGACTGATTTATATGAAGTTGTGCTTTCCTAACCCTAATTCCTCATACGATGTACACGAGTCAAACCCCTGGGCAAACATCTCCAACAATATAAAATGTGATAAAATATTTCTTCGGTGTTTTCCTCTCTCAGCAGATTTCTGAGATTAAATAAGATTTCCATGAAAAAGTTTTCACAAATCTGCCTCTCCCAATCGACTTTAAACTGTAGGTCCCGCTTCTCGCACACAACATAAGTGGTGTACGAAACAACGTCGTAATCCTGTTCGAAGGATAGTTATGATTTATTATGTATGTATGTATGTTTGATATTAAGAAATCAATTATACTTTCAAGTTGAAATAATATTTATTTTCTAATTTAACTCAATAGATTTAAACTTTTATTGGAAACGGTGTACATGTAGAGAAAACTAAAGAAAGAAAATATATTCGCGTGTACATACAAAGGAAGCAACTTCAAAAGATAAAAAAAAAATTTCTTGAGTAAACAAGTCTGTTAAAATTTTGCCTGTCTTTTTGGTAATATAAGGAAGCCAATAATTAGTCTTTGTCTTCTTCTTTCGACATTTCCACCTGGAAATGGTAGAAAAGAGTTAATTTGCCTTTTGCATTTAACATCAAAAATCGATTGAAAGAAAGTTACAAAAAAGCAATGAAAAGAAATGAAAGTAAAAGAGAAACCAATAAAGGACAGTAGAGGAAAGTAAAGGAGCAATATTGAAGATTTTTTTTTGCAAAAAACTTATTCGATAATTAAACGTTCGAAGAAAAACCTCAAACTGTGGCATATTTGCCAAACAGATCTCGCCCCAAAAGTGTTTATACTAGAGACACATAATTGTTTAACTGGAGACAAATCTTTGCCTTCAAAATATTCTGGATGGTTGAAATTAGTACGATTATGTTTGATAGATACGGCAGTCTGTGTCATGGATAAGCACGTATCCATACATACATACATAATTGGTCATTACAACCCTATAGTCAGGATTACGACATAGTTTCTCACACCACTTATGTTGTGTGTGTTAATTTTAAACATGAGTGGTGGGACCTACAGTTTAAAGTCGACTCCGAACGACAGATTTTTGAGAAACTTTTCATGGCAATTTTATTTACTCTCAGAGTTCTTGCCAGAAATCTGCTAAGAGGAAGTCGCAGAAGAAATACTTTTTGTATTTGGTTTTGATGTCTGGCCTGAGCAGCGTTACCGTTGAGCGACTAAAGTCGCAATTTGACACTTTTTCAGCGACCCCGCCACTTTTTGTGCCCCCTTACTAAAATGAACTAAATCTGACACTTTTCAAGATTCAATATTTATATAAGAATTACAAATATTAGAAACCAAAATGAATGATATATCATATGAAAATATCTTTAAAATTACAAATCCAGAAGAATTTGGGCATAAAATTGGTAATTTAAAAAATAGGCTTAATAATTATTATTTGTATCCTAATGTATATGAATTTGTTACTTATGTATTTACTCTGCCACATAGTAGTGCGTCGGCAGAAAGAATTTTTTCGAAACTAACATTAATGAAAAATAAGTTATCGAATAGGTTAAAAGTGGACACATGGACCTGGAAAATTGGGTGCCTGACAATGAACTTATAAAAAAGTACAGAATTAATTTATCAAAAAAATAATTTAATCGAATGTACATAAATATACTAATATAACTGTGAAATATATATAAAAACTCATTTTGTAAAATATATAAACCCAAAACAATCATGGAAAATTAAGTAATATAGTCCTTTTTGACATTGAGAAATATCGCTGCATCCTAATTTCTAAGTATTTCATAGAACTACGAATAAATTACACAGACTAGTTTATAGACTTATTAATAGATTAGTCAATATAGAGTAGATTTATAGGTTATTTAATACACCAGTTCAAAGACTAGTAGACTAGTTCATAGACTATTTAAAAAACTAGTTCAAAGGCTATTTAATAGACCAGTCCACATATATGTATAGTAGTCTATAGAGTAGTAAATATATTATACTAGTATATGATATAATATATTGATCAGTCTATTGACTTCTGTGGCCTTTTAAATAGCATTTGAACTAGTTTTTTAAATAGACCATGAATTAATCAACTGTATTAGTCAATGGTTTATTCGATCGACTATTTTATAGACTACTACTAGTCTATGGACTGGTGTATTAAATAACTTATAAACGATTCTATTGATTGGTCTATTGAAAAACTAGTTAAAACTAGTTTGTGGAATTTGATTATTTTTGTTGTTTTGTTTTGAAAAAAATCTAAATTTCAGAATATTTATTTTCCATACCTGAACAATAAAGTTATAAAAAATGTGCCTTCCATTATGATATATTTTTTCATAAAATTGTGATATATTATGACATATAAATAAACAACATAATATAAAATGTAAAACTATATATTTAACTTATTACAAAATGTTTCTATTTACTTCTAAAATGAACCGTTGCAACAAAATTAGTATTTATGTTTAACTTTTTGATCTGTAAGTTTTATCATATTAATTATTTGAAATGTAATTAGTAATTTTGTATAATTTTGAATTGTATTTTTATTTTAAAATATATATTATATTTTTTGTTATTTTTTTTTAATTTGTTACAAAATACGCAATTTTGTATAATTTTTTATTTATCTTTAATGAACTGTTTTTTAGTTATAATAATAGTTATAGTTATAGTTATAATAATATTTCTAAAGAAAGATGTTTGAAAAACTTTAAATGGCAGTTTTGCTTACTTTCAGAGATTTTGCCAAAAATCTGCTGGTTAGGTCGGAGTGGTAGCTCTGATATCAAAAAGCTCACTTGAACACGCATAGCGCCCCGTTGTGATGCCACTGGTGAACGCAGTCTCTGTACTGACCAAGTTCCACCAAATTCAGGAAAGATGAAGAAGTTGGTCAGAGCAAGGGCTGCACAAGAGAAACATTTTTTATATTTTGTTCTGTGGGAGATGTCTGACATGGAATTTGAGCTGAGGCCTCAGTCTAATAAGCCAAAACACTACCTACTAGACTACGGCGACTAACTTTTAAGTATAGGGAGAGAGAGAATAAAAATCCGTATATCATTGTGATTAATGAATTACACGCTAACTCTTGGGTTTATGTTGGTCTTGATATAAAAAGCGTTGATTACGTCGCAGACGTTGTTATGCTCTTAAGAAACCAACAAATAATACTGTACTGTACGTAGGTTATCTTTAAGAGAAATATATACGTCCATACGTATATCTTATTAAAAAAAAAACGCATACACACAATATAAAATGTGAATGAAAAAAAAAAATGTGAAATTAATTATAAAAATTATACTTTATAGCTTTTAAAACGATTACCATTCAATCCAAATCCTATAATCCTAGATGAGTTTTCATAAGCTCATTGAATTTGCAATTCTTTTGATCGCTTTTGATGTTCTCCATTAGATTAATAAATATTTCAGAATATTTGCTTTTATGTTTATTAAATCATATAAAAAAGTTTGCTTTCACTACTCATGCATAATTCATTACAAGTATTTTTTTTTCTTACATAAAAGAGGAAAAAAAATAAAGAAAACAAAATAAAACTAATAACATAGCGAGTAAGGAATAAACGAAACAAATAGTATTGCTCTTCAACTATAATAGAAAGATTGATAGACAAACATAATGATTGAGACACGAAAACATATTTTATATTGATGACATTGACATCAAACATAAAACGTAGATGTACATACATATGTACACTAATATGAGTATTTGTAATAAAACAGATTCAAAACGATAATAATGTTGATGATTGTTGTACTGAAAGGAAAGAGAAAAATAACAAGTTTATGATAAGAATATAAGTGACGTCGTTTATGCCATAGAAATAGATTGTAGAAATATTGATTTTATTATTACTCATGGATAGACAATTTCTGTTAGAGTATAAACCGACAACATTTAACATATAAAATATCAAAGATTGCATGGAAAATATTTTTTTCTTTTTTTTAAATTTAAATTCAGCTAACTATTCTGGCCGTTTCTTGGCAACTTTAATAGCTTGTAAGAATATTTTTCCTCATACACTCATACTTACAACGACCTCAAAATTTTAAAAATTATAACACTGAGGCTAAGTTAGGTCTTACTGGTAGCTTTGATTACCAAAAGCTCACTTGAGCACGCATAGCAGCCCGTTGTGATACCACAGGTAAGCTAGTCTCTTACTCACCGAATTCCACCAAAAATATCGAGGTAGTTGGTCAGCACAAAGGCTGCACATTAAAATCACGACAACCATACGCTGGAAACTAGCCTGAAAGTCTAATAACCGGAGCTACATCCTTAATGTCAATGGAGGATAACGCCGTAAATCTGACAAGGAATGGAGAGCCAAATAACCTAAATCTGCAGCTCACATGAGATATTCATTGAGAAAGAAAATGCCTCTTCTGCAGACCCACTCGCACGGGATAAGTCGTTAGATGGGAGCTTCAGTCTTTCCGCATGTCTTCCTATAACGCAATGAACTGTAAGCAAGGCCACTGTGATCGAGATAACATTGCGATCAAGTCTGAGTAGTTAGTTAGTGTGGCGTCTATTCATCGTGGGCCAAGAGATACAATATTCCTCATGGGCTCAAGATAGGTTGGCGTTTCGAACTTATTTTAGCTCATTGGCCAATTTAACCGAGGTAAGTGGTCGCCGTAGTCTAGTAGGTAGTGCGTGGGCTTATTTTACGGTTCAAACCACAGTTCAGACATATGCAACAAAACAAAATATGAAAAAATATTTCTTCTGCGACTTCCTCTCAGCAAACTTTTGACAAAAACTCTGAGAGTAATAAAATTGTCATGAAAAGTTTCTCAAAAATCCGTCGTTCGGAGTCAACTTTAAGCTGTAGGTCCCGCCACTCATGTACGAAATTAACGCAGTAACAAGCTAGGTCGTTTTCCTGACTGAAGGATTGTGATGACCAATTATGTATGTATGTTAGGTAAGTGGTATACTCAAATCGATTGACGAGGGCTCCACAAGGAGTGCACAAGATTTGGCGAGCTAGTCTATCCTGCAGTTACCTGGAATGTGCTTGAGACACTGAAGTGCATAGAAAGTAACGTTCGATAGAGGTCTAATGGCAGCTTGGAATAAAAGAGAAGATTGAGTTGTGGGTGGGTGTTGCGTCCCAAACATACGTAAAGAACCGTTGATTAGGATCACTTGAGCGGCCCGGTTTGAGACACGTTACAGTGATCCGGCAGTCGGAGATACGGGTCCCAAACCTATTATCGAGTTTAGAGCCATGAGCGTGTACATTCAGGAATTCTTGGGGAACGATTATGTCAGGGACACAGTTGTCTCTGCTCCGCAGAGAAATAATCTATGAAGCTGTAGGATTAACCTCCAAAATAAAAGAATGCCCAGAAGGGATGATGCGCCAGCGAGACAAGGCATTCAATTATAAAACTACTTGAGAAAAAATGTAAGGTGATCTGCATAAATCGAATTGTTTTCACTTGTTTAACATAATATATCGATAAAAAACATTATAAAAGACCTGAAATATAATACTTTCTCTGAAACAGAAAAAAAAAAATGATTTCGATGACGGAAAAGGAAAAAATGGAAAAGAAAATGAAACAATAAAGTAAACTACAGCAATTCTATCAATTACCGTCTATTGCAAGGGTGTTAAAGCATGATTTGCCACAATAACCGCAACACAACAAAATCTAAAACCATAAAAGCTAAATAATGTAAAACAAAAAAGAAAAAAAAAATAAAAAAGAAACAAAATTAAAAACATAGCAGCGTAACTGCATCGTGTCTCTTGGCTACATGAAAAAAAAAGAAGTTTCCTTAGGGAGACCATCTTGCGTTAAATTCGGTGGATGAAAAACTTAAATCGAAAAAAATTTTTGCTTCTACGATTAAGTTTTAATTGAAACTGAAGGGTTTCCCTTTCTAATTATACTTAGATTGGTTATAAGAAATCCAAACCGTTGTTAATTGTTATTTCATAAGGTTCTCCAAATGAAATCAGATATGAAAAACTTTTGTAATCAGTCCTGTGGATCGAACACTCTTTCCGGCACAAATAAAAATCAGATCAGACTTGATTTGAACACATCTTCAAAGAGAATAATCTTAGCATTACAACTGCTACCTTTCGGCTTATAGAGACTGCTATTCTCAAACATAGCCAGGTTCGGGAGATTCTCAACAGACTTAGGTTATGTTAGGCGACGGATCACCAGGAGGAAGTCTCTCTTAGGTCAGCATTGTGACCCATTATAATACCACAATTGATACTACCCGGGGTCAACCATTTCCTGGTGAAAACCATGTCGAGTGCAATATTAATCTTGTTATTTCTGTAATCCTTATATAGAGAGCTCGGTCAATGATATCAGAAAACTGTAGGTCTTCTCTTCATGACAAGAGTACATAACAGATACATGAGTTGAAAGACAGTCTCCTTCACCTACTCAGATCCATAGCTCCTGCAGATGCCATTAGTTGGAACGCCGAGTTTTTCGTCATGCCTACCAAAATTTCAATGGCCCGTAAGGATCGCCATTGTGCGATATATGGCCACACGATGTGAGGCCAGAAGTGAGTCAGTCCGCTTCCTGTCCGTACGTATCCAACAGAGTCCGACAACAATGCATGTATCCTCCTGCTACCAACGAAATTAAGCCTGCTCGTAGTACGAGTTGACAGACAAATTTATTCTTCTCTTAAGAAATACTACTATTTCTAGACAATATTTTCTTTTTTCTTTTTGTGGCAATCGAAAATTCATTTATTCATGTACGTTTTACAGCATGAGAGTTCTCTTAACATAAATTCCCTTAAAAACAAAAACCGCATAAAGAGTTGCAAATATTGGAGCAAGAAAATCATATGATGCAAATGCTTTATCCAATAGCCTGTCATGCGCATTCGATACACGTAAAATTCAAGGTCCTTTCTGCCGGCATGTGTCCACATTTGTTTACAATGGAGAAATTTAAAATACAACGTTCAGCAGCTACATTGACAATAAATAAATGTATTGCAAAGTATAGTGCTATACTAACTATAACAGAAAAATACCTTGAACCAAATATTCTGTGCTACTCTACGAACTGCAAGATAAAGATTTCAAACAGATACAGCGTAAAAAATTCAAAAATATTTCCGCCATGGGAGCTAAAAGTATCGGAAAATTAATTCTGTTTGAAATTGAAATCTAAAGTTTTAAATACGCAGCCATGTACAGAGGAACGAAATAAATTATAATTTAACGTAAAACGTTTAACGTAAAACGCGGAAGTCGTTGTAATCTAGTAGATAGTGTGTTGGCTTATTAGATGTAAGGTCACGGCTCAAACATCTCCAACAAAACGAAATAGGAAAAAATATTTCTTCAGCTATTGTCTCTCATCAGATGTATAAGATTAACACACTCAACATAAGTGGTATGAAAGACTAGGTCGTAATCCTGACTGAAAGGTTGTAACGACGTATGTATGTGTGTATGCAATGTTAACAAGTTATAGACCCCAGCCAGTTTAATTGCCAATACATTTGCATAAAAATAAACACAATTTGTATTAAAAAGGTTAAAACGTGCCCATAGTGCAGAGAAAAAAATGAATGAAAATATTTTAGTGTTAATGCTTATGTTGTTTGTCGCTTACTTATGCGTCCCGTTTGAAAACTTACATTTGCGGACAACCTATAATACCTCAATCTGTTGATGGTGGCAATGAACTGAATTCTCTTCTGTAGTGATTTGATACATAACCGGATGCAAGTTTGATGACTCCATTACAGCACACACACCATACATACATATATAATGGTTGTCCGTATGTATTGTCTGGCAGGTATATAATGATAAAATTAGGTGAATGTAAGACGTTAGTAACAAATTGTATGTTGTATTGTAATGCATACTATTGCATTATGATGTATTTGGAGGCGCCAGTGAATTTAAAGGATTGAAGAAAATTGCCAAGTTTGTTGTTGGTGTAGATATACAAGTATAGAGGCATGTACGTGTTTATTTATGACATTAGACCTGTTGTTATATTTTTTTCTCTTAAATAAAATTCGATTAGAATTCATATGTTTTTTACAATAACTGGTTACTACTTAAGGGACTTTTTTTTATTAATTATTATTTATTTGATTTAAAAATTTTATATTTTTTTTAATAATTTCTTTACACTATTACACTTAAAAAAATTGTGAAAGAAAATTTCACTATACTCCGTATGGGTATTCCTTCCAATTTTGTCGAACTCAATCTAAAAATCAAACATACTTTTCTTATATTTTGTACATTCAATTCAGATATTATGATGCTTACTAATAATAACACAATGCGACATTAAATGACTGTAGTACAGCAGGTCTAGTAAGTTGTGTTGGCTTATTAGACATGAGCCACGGTTCAAACCCCAGTTCAGACATCTCCAGGAAAGAGAAATATTAAAAAATATTTCTTCGGCGACTTCTTCTCAGCAGATTACGAGCAGAACCTCCGAGAGTAAATAAAATTCCAAAGTTTCACAAAAATGTGTCGTTCCGAGTTGACTTTTAACTGTCAGTTCAGCCCCTCATGTATAAGCCTAAGTGGTGTGAACAACTAGGTCGTAGTCCTGAATGAAGGGTTTTATTGACCGAGTATGTAAATATATAGTGCAGCAATTATTATTATTTATTTATTGTAATATATCCATATATCCACTTACGTGAGTATCTTACTTAAATGTTTAGTTGTATGCCAATAGTCACGAGACATTTTTTGTTTCGTCTCCTTCAGCCTACCAACTGCGTATTTTGATAAACAGTTAAGTTAGCGGTTATGTCATGAGCCTAATAAAAATGTCATCTGACCCATTATGACCCATCATGATCATTCTACAGGTTTTTAAAAGAAGACAGATACAGAAAGCGAGAGAGAGTCTAAGAAAAATAAATATGAAAGAAATTAAAAAAGGGTACATGATAATGGACAGGCACTTCTATACCAACCTAGTACCATTACAAACCTTAGCCTAAATATAGACACTCGACAGGTGCTACAACTCAATAAAAAAAACCGGTTCCAAATATTTTTTAAGGCCTGAACAGTTACAATAGAAAAGTTCTATAGTCGCCCCATCGCAACACAGCCTGCAATAGTACATATTGACTTCTTCGTAACATAGTTTTACAAACGACTGTTGACATTTGTGACATGGCAATTTCCATATATCGTATATCAACGAACGTATTGTCGCTAAGATCTTTAATTATTTTTTAGTAATTTTTTTTAGTTAGCTACCAGAGCAGGATCAAAACAAGAGGATTGGAAGAGTGGTGGTAACATTTACAATAATGGACGTTACATATCTCACGCACCTATAAAAATTAAGCTAGCAAACATAACATAACATAGTTAGGAAAGCTGAATTTTGCGGGATAGGTACTCTCTAATAGATAGTGTGTTGGCTTATTAGATATGAGGCCTTGGTTCAAACCTCAGATCTGGCATCTCCAATTATATGAAATATGACAAAATATATCTTCGGTGACTTCCTCACAGCAGATTTCTAGCAAAAATTCTGAGAGTAAATAAAATTGCTAAGAAAAGTTTCTCAAAAATCTGTCGTTCGGTGTCGACTACAAAGCTGTAGGTCCCACACTAATGTAGAAAATTAACACACACAACATAAGTGGTGTGAGAAACTAGGTCGTAATCCTGACTAGAGGGTTGTAATGACCAATTATGTATGTGTGTGGGAAGCCTTGGTAGAAATATTCGTGCAAAAGAAGAAAATAGCTGTTATAAAATTTCAAGTACCCTTTGCATACTATTTTATACTTGAGAGTTAAACCAGGCAAGTATAGAATTCATTGAATGTATGTTGCACGAATGCAAATTTTACGTAATCAATATTATATAAGAGCTCATAATATTTTTAGTTAAATTGATAATAATTTTAAAAAATTTTAATTTAATAGCCTTCAATTTTAATTACAAAAATATAAACAATTTTTGCGGAAGTCATGTAAATGGTTCTGTCAAATATAGTTTTAAATAGTTTTGTCGAAATGCAATTAAATAAATTTTTTCAATATTATTGTATGTAATAATGTTTAGATTTTCACTTGCAACCTGTTGGAACAAAAATATTTTAACACTTAGAAGTGAAATTGCCAGTCATTATATTTAATTTACTTCCACAACGGAAATGAAAAACGGAAAAAACTAAAAATAGTTAAAAACAGAATGGTTAAAAAAATTCAAAAAAGGGAGACAGAGAGGGAGATAGACGGAGAGAAAGACAGGTGTCGAGAGCGACAGAAGGAGACAGAGGATAAAAAATTAGTGAAAAGGAAACATACGAATTGCAACATCACGTTAAACAATTGTACGTTTCTTTGGTACAATTAGAGGAATCCATGCCTAATGATGTTGTTTTTTCGTGTTATAATTAACCAACTTAGCGGAAACAAAGAGAACCAAACTCTAGTTTGAAAGTGTTATTGGCTACTCAAAATCATAAAGACTTTCGCAGAATGGATCAATGTGTTGCAATTGATTTTTAAAAAGAATACATACATACATACTTATAAAATTCGTCATTATAACCCTTTAGTAGGGATTACGAACTATAGCTTCTCACATCACTTATATTGTAAGTGTTAACTTTATACATACATCAGTGGCGGGACATACTATTTAAAGTCGACTCCGAAGAACAAATTTTTGAGAAACATTTTCATGCCAGAAATCTGCCGAATTAATATTTCTTCATATTTCGTTTTGATGTCTGACCTCTCTACCTACTAGACTACGGCTATGGTAGCACGTGCTTTACTCTCCCTAATTTTCACTTTCATTGACATAGCAGATCGTATCATATAGATTTTGATTTTTTCTCTTTTGCTTGCCATATGCCATCAATTAAGTTTAACAATTTTTGCAGTTTAGTTTTCATGCACAGTATCAAGATTTTTTAAAACTCCATCTGCTGTTTTTAAATTTAAGTATTCATGCAGAAATGGAAAAAAAATAAATTCTGATCAACATTTTTTGCAGTAAATTCTTGGGCAAATTTTAATCGAGTTCAACAAATTTTATTTAAATTTAAAAGAAAAAACAATTTGTGCAAAAATTTCCATATTTTTCTTGTTATTTTGTTAGATGCACATTTTGTATCCACTTGACTCGTTGGCCATTTTATTTTATGCAAATGTGTGTTGTTGTTGTTTAAACACAAGTTGGTTGAAATCTGATTCAGTCAGCCAACAGTCCACAACCTCGAAGCTACAACTTTTCTTTTATACAATAAAAATATTGAAGAAAAAAGTAAATAAAATATGGTAAATATACTTCAGAGACTTTCTTGAGAGACTTTTTCATGGCAATTTTATTTACTCTAAGAGTTATTGTCAGTCATCTGCTGAGAAAGGAAGTCGCCGAAGAATATCTTTTCATAATTCATTTTGTTGAAGATGTCTGATCTGGGGCTTGAACCGTGGCCTTACGTCTCAATTAACTGTTAAGAGCAACTATTTCCTCAATGCTGCGCAAAAGCGAATATTTTCCAAATATTTCTCTTATTCGCACTCTTTCGCCACAAATCACCTTATGGTTGGTAAAATTTACGAATTTCCTTTCATAGCACGTGATTGCCAGGCTAAAAAAAGAAATATTTATATTATTTGGATATTCATTATATTTTAGGAACGTACACAGTTCACTTTACACGTACACAGTTCACAATCAATAACCTTAAGATGCGGGCTTCTTGGGGACGATTGCTGTAGACTGTCTAATGGTGAAGGTATAGCACTGGCCATTATATAGTCACCTAGCAGCAACTCGTTTCTTTGCCGTTCGCATCTTGAGTTTAATTCAAATGTCCACAAACACTACTCCCTCTTTCCACTTTCCTATTTTCCTAAACCTGCACAATGCACTGCATGAGTAGGGGCCATCCCCTGAGTGCTGGTTGTAATTTGACGCTTTACATTTACTCAACAATACTTTGTAATAATGAAAGGAAGGCAGGAAGATGGGAATTATATTCTAAATATTTATGGCAGCTTTAAATAACGCCTACTTAAACATACTCAATTTCCATGGTAATCAGTCTCTTTTTGAAAGCCAAAGGATTCTACTGCGTTCGAAATATTGTAAAATTTTTTCAAGCACTCTCCTTAAGTGGTAAAAGTTCAGTTTGGTGATTGTTAGAGTTTTATCCTTAGTGTACAGTTTCGTTTAACGCTCACTGTATAACGCTATGCCTGAATTGTATATTTTAGATAAACAAAATTTATTTACCAACTGTTGAAATGCGAATACAAGTAGATCTATAAATATGGTTTAAATCCTTAATATAGTGCTGAATTCAAATTGTACTTGTTGCGAATATACATAGATATAACACCTATAGTTTCTTTGTATTCAGTTACCGATGGTTCTAAATCCTTAAACATTCGGAAGTTAAAAAGTCTTCTTTTTAAGTTGTCTTACCTTTACTAAAATGTTATTATTTGCAATTTAAATAAATAAAATTATTTTAAAGTAACCTTTATAAATATTTAATATTTTTATTCAAACAATTCACAAATTTAATTATTTCAGTAATTGTATGTACTCGTATATTGAAAATATTATATTAGTGCTGAAGACGAAATCCGTACACTGTAGTATGTTAAGTGGGCTTTAAACCTAAAAAAAGAAAAATGATTTTAAAATTTGTGAACTAAGCCAAGTCTATAAGAATATTGATGGCAATTTACTAATGATTTTTTCTTCATTTTTTTTTAAGACCAGAATGTTTTTTAAAAAATTGCACACGTATTGAAATTACTCTTTTCCGTGCGACATACCCAAGATACATTTTAAGAAAGAGTTTTTCAATTTCTTACAAAAAAAAAAAAAAACAAACCAAAACCAGATGTAACTATTCCAACAGTAAACTAAAAAATTTATATAAAACAAATATTTGCGGTATATTACTGTAGCTCGGCATAGTTTAAAGTCAACATCTACTTACGTCCAATAATAATAAAAAAAATATTGGCCGTGGAGTATCACACCAATGGCGGTTGTGCAATTTTTTCCTCCAGGGCTGGTATTATGCATGTCATGTTCCTGTAAACGAGAGATTTTATGCATCTCCATCAAAGATAGTATAGTGATGGCATATTCTTGCCTGTCAATAGATAAAATTAATTGCTCACCAAACTCCCTTCTTACTAGGTTCATAGTAAGGCTTGTCGTATGATACCATCTTAATGGACGGCATGCCAATCGAATCCAATTCTTCAATTTTGTGTAAAAGGAGTTAATAATCAAGATACAGTACCTTGCTTCATTGATAGTAACATTGCGATTTACGTTATTCTTTAGGAAGTACTTTCCCATGATACGTAGATCAAAAGCTCGCAAAATCAAAATTTATTATTAAAGCGTGTACAAGTTTAAGTATAATTTTTATTTCTTTCTTTATTCTTTTCATCACGTAACCGAAATATTGATCTTAATTAGAAAATCATACAAAAAAGTCATACAATCTAGACATTATAATTGCAGTATAAAAATCTCTGCACTACTACTGTGTTTATCTTTCGTATGTTCGAACAAAATTAAAAGATTGTGAAGCGAAATATTCAATGATGATGAGGCTGAAAATGGATACTGCATTTACTGCTACTTTTTGGGGATTAACGACACAGAAATCCTTCTAATTGGAATATAACAACACATGCGGTAGTGACCAGTACATGTTGTTGTGTTAATGTACTACTCCTACCA
The DNA here is from genome assembly GCA_958299815.1 of Sarcophaga carnaria. NCBI lineage: Eukaryota > Metazoa > Arthropoda > Insecta > Diptera > Sarcophagidae > Sarcophaga > Sarcophaga carnaria. The sequence continues at coordinate 48,984,994 of OY283150.1, forward strand.
GTTGGAAAATACTATGGGGACAATAATAACTCAACGACAACAAGAAAATAACGAGTTTGCAAAAGCTCAGCAATGAATATGGTTGAAATAAAAAATGTATATGTGTAGCATAGAAGTGTATAATAGTCACGCCTCTCTATTAACCATAAAAAGTCGTTACGAAATACAAGATTGAGTGTCCTAGAAATGTGAACGTAATGGAACACAGGAATTATTGTGTTGATATCATGTGTGTGTGAAGATGTGAGGCTAAAATATTATGACACCATTGGCCTTTTGTGCGGTCAATCGTCATACCGTGTAGCATATCAGATTTACAAATGCACAGGCATATACATACATACATACTCGTATGTATGGATGCAGATAGATGTATGTAGATCCATACATTTACATTTAAACAAAGATACATACACAGAACATGTATGAAAACACGACTTCAAATGTGAGTTAAAAGTTGTTTGGAATAAATACACATACATACTCATTTATTTATCAGATATACAAAATGTCGCTGTGTAAATAAGTTTTTATACTACAAACTTTAAAGGCTTCATCAATTTATGCTTAAATTTTAACTTTAGAAACATGACGATTATTCCAACAAAATTCATTACAAAGAACTGAAATATCTGAGTGGCAAAGTAAGGCATTTCATTTAAATTCAAATTGCTTTTATGTACAGCTATCAAGATGAATACAGATATTTTATTCGACAGTGTTGGAGCATTACTTTATTGCGAACATATTTTTCTCATTAGTTTCTCTTCTTCGTAGTCTTAACCACACATTTTGGTTCATCAGTTTCTTGTTTCAGTAGTTGTAAACACATTTTGGCTCATTAGTTTCTGTTCCCCGAAGTTTAACCACACGTGTAGCTGAAAGAAAGCTTCGTATGTGACGAATTGCTGCAAAGCTGTCGAGTTATGTTCTACAATTTTTTTAATATCCAACTAGATTCTCTAATAAATTCTTATCTTATGCTAAAAGATGCCAAACTGCTCTAATCCTTATCGAACTCAATCGAACTCAGTCTTACTCAATCCAACTCTTCAGTCATGATTACGACGTAACTTCTCACACCACTTGTGTTGTGTGTGTGTTTGTTATACATGAGCGGAAGGACCTACAGTTTTGGAGTTGATTCCGAACGAGTTATTTTTAAGAAACTTTTCCTTGCAATTTTATTTAATCGCAGAGTTTTTGCCGCAAGCTGTTGAGAGGAAGTTGTTGAAGAAATATTTTTTTATATTTCGTTGTGTTGGAGATGTCTGACCTGTGCTTTGAACCGAGTCCTCATGTCTAATATGCCAACACACAACCTACTAGACTACGCTGACTTCAATACATACATTCGTTTATAACTTCAATAATAATTAAAAAACTTCAAAATAAATCAAATTTTTTACAACTTGTAAGATTTATTCTTTGGCACTCTGTTAGATGATATTAAGTAAAATAATGTTCGGAGTAACCATTTCGTAAATATGATTCCATGTTGAAAAACAAAAAATTTTGTTGCTTAACACCCATGCTCTATTACAAGTTATATACATTTTCTCTTAGCAAACGCACTTACATGTACAGTTTAATGAACACAGGGATAATAAACAGTCACGTAGAAGTTGAGCATAAAACAGTAAAGAAACCTAACTAAAGCGGCATACTTAACCATGTAATCATGAATACTTCCCAGTATTGAAAATATGAAAATTAAGACCAAGTAGTTCTTTATTGTGAGATTATTTTGGGGACATTGGAACCAGAGACTCGACAGTAAATTTTGATAATTGCGGTCTGCATTACTGACCTTGGATTTGATCTGCAAATTAAATAAAAACTTTTAATGCGTAGAGCCTTAAATACTCAATGTATTGAAGCTTTCTTGACAATGTCGCCCAAATAGAGGACATTGTGGTTACTTGAAGATACCCGTTTTCCTATAGGGTGGAGACATCTTTAAAGGTATATGCCTACATTTCATGTACGTTGTGTTATACGAAAATATGAATATAAAGTTAATAGGGAAGCTGAATTAAAGTATAGTTGAATGAGTTTGCAAGCATGTAGCACACAGCCTTTATTTTTTTGCCATTTAACTGCAGCAAGTTTATACGTATTTATACAATACATACACAGTTTGTTCCCTTTACTGGCCTCCGGATATTATGTGATGTGTAGGTATGTATATGGTTACATGTCACTAAAATTTCATGGCAACGACCGACGAAAGTGGTTATGCTTGGTTAGAGTTTTCCGCCTTTTTGCCTATTTTTTTGCCACTAAACAAATAGTGCGAGCTTTCGCCACATAAATACATAAAAAGAGGGAAAATTGGTTTTAAATGAGCGACAATATGAAGGTAAAGATCGTATGAAATTGAACAATTTGTATGGTTTGGTAATCTAACTAAGCAATGAAATACAATATATGGTAGTAATTATGAAAAAAAAACTTCTGGAAATGGAATTTGATCCGATAGGCTTATTGTTATTGCATTTAAGTTATTAATTTCTTATATACATACATAATTGGCTGTTACAAGTCTTCAATCAGGATTACGACCTAGCTTCTCACACCACTTATGTTGTGTGTGTTAATTTTTGGGGACCTAAAATTCAAAGTCGACTCCGAACGACAGTTTTTTGGGAAACTTTTTAATGACAATTTTTTATATACTCTCAGAATTTTTGCCAGAAATCTGCTACAACGAAGTCAGCGCAGAATAATATTTTTCATGTGTCATTTTGTTGCAGTTGTCTGTTCCATAAGATTACAATTTTGCTTGCAAATAACGTAAAAACTAAATACCTTTCCACTTCCTACCTCTATTATTTCTCAGTGTTGTAGGCGACAAGTTACATGGTTTTGGTTTGGGGTGAGCCATTTGAGATAGCAGAAGTACACATTAATTGAATTTGATTTTAGCATTTTCAATAACAACCCCAAACAGCCTGTCTCCTTTACTTGCTCATTTACTTGTTTGTATACAAAATTCCTAAAGAAAATGTCAAATTCTTGGAATATTTTTGAGTGAAAGCCACTTAGCAGAATTTTGTTTGAATTCGAAGGAAAACGCATTTATGTTGGTGAATTTACTATACCCACTACATATCTGAGTATTTGGTTATGGTTTCTTATATTGTAATGCCTGTGTCATATTATCCTGAATTTAAAATTAAGTGGGAAAACATATTTTGCTAAAAATTATCTTGAATTTGGTATACAAATGCTAAAGGTTATGTTTAAGGAGAAACTACAGGTCAATAGAGAAAAATCAAAAAAGTCGAGGATAAAAACTCTTTACCCTTCAAGACTTATGATTTGTATTAATTTAGAAAAGTCAGTCTGTTGCTTTCTTAAAATCACATTAATGGCTCGGAGTAGGTCATCGTCTTTTTCTAAAAGCTTTTGATCTTGTCGGCAAAAGTTGGCCTAGTAGGTGAGACATCTCCAACAAAACGAAATATAAAAATTATTTCCACGGTGAATTTCATTCTGCAGTTTTCTGTTATTATTCGGTACAAATCGAAATTGATTTCTACGACCACTTTTTCAACATTTTCTTTCAATATGTTTTTAAACTCCAAAATTACTTAGCATGAGATCTAATGTAAACCCGTTTTCCCTGCCATATACATTGGACAGCAAAAGTCTTAGTACGGCAATATATTTCGGCAAAAAAATCCCCACAGGCTTAATACTCTTGCACAAAGTCCCGATATGACTTCAAGAGAGTATGTATGAGATCCTTATGAGCGGTTACGTAATCGCTAAATCTCAAACAAATGTCAACCGAAAAACTTGCTCTTGATGCCACCAGAATAAATAATAAATGTATCAATACAAAGTTTGTATACAGTTCTACTACGGTACATACATTTTGTACATATGCAAAGTAACCAGAAAATTCATCAACTATATACCCGATGCCTTATTGCTTTTTGACTGCGTTAGAAACACGACGTTTTGAAATAGAATACATTGTATATATTTTGTACAGCGGCATTATGAAACACGATATTTGTTCAAACACAAAGCAACTAACATTTTGGAAGGCAGCCATAAACTATAAATTTTTATACAAACTTTTGGCTAAAATTAATGAAATTGCTAAAATATATTGCCGTACTAAGACTTTTGCTGTCCACCGTATATAAGCTCCCAATAAATTCTTGCAGGACTAAATATTATATAACATGAGTTTTATTTAAATTTAAAATAGGAATTTAAAAAATCAAGAATACTTTTCTCTTTTTCTACATCTTTAAAAACATATGAAAGAATATTTTTTTTGGCAGTTGTGTGACACATCATTATTAAACCTTATACATATACATATCTATTTTTCATTTTACTAGCCTATCTGTTGTATACACTTGACACTTGGGAAATTTGTTTGTCAAAAATATTTCTTTTATATCTGAATGCATAGAATTTGTTTTCAAGGTCCATAAGAGACTTGTAATTTAATTTAAATTCATTCAACCCTTAAATATATCATGCCGAAGTATAGGTTTACATGTATTTTTTTTATATGGTGTTTTTTTTGTTGTTGTCAAATCTATTGTATGACAAAATAAATTTAACAACAAAAGCTTTTTGTGCTTAAAAAAAGGGAAAAATACAAGAAGTGTAATAAATTTATTTTTGGTCAAGGCCTATTTCATTATGTGCTCTTATAAAGGAGGTAAGAATAGTTTCCTTTAAAATTTTATAAATTTATTGAATCCAATTTATTTTTATTTCCTTTGACAATAACTTTAAATATTTTATAATCAGTTTATACAGTTATAACGTAATAAAGTTGCAGCAACGCGAACCGGTGTTCAATACGACACTTAATTTGTCTGTTTCTTATTTTTGAAATTTGTTTGTTTCTTGCAGGTAACAGGACGTTACACTATATCTACCACATAGAATTATACACCCAATTTTTTATGGTCACATAATATTCATATTACATATGGTTTCTAATATATTGTTAAGAAAATGGAAATGGTGTTATTAAAATAATAAAAAGAAGCTCCAAAAACAAAACAATGGACTTGTTTACATGATCAATTAATAAATAAAAATATAGCAACAACATCAGTATAAGGAAAAAAGTGGTTAACAAGTAAACAAGAAATAACAATAACACTGCAAGGACAAAGGTAAACAAAATACACAAACAACAATAACGCAAACAACATGTTTACATTTATAGAGATTTCGAAAAGGCAGTCATTCTCCTTCAAGGGCACAATATCAGTCTGTTTACCCAGCGATATAAAAAGCAAAACAAAGCATGGAACAGGATGAGAAAGAATTCAATAAGGCTTGTGTGAATACGCGTTGCGTGTGAAGAGAATAATTGTGGTTTGAAGATCTCTGTTATAAAGATCTATTGAACAATTGTTATTGTGTACGCGAAAGAGTGTAGGGAAGAATAACAATTAAAGTAAATTGTTGTTGTTTAAATCAAGTCGTGAAAGGTGGCACACGGAATTGTGCGAACAATAAAGAATTGGTTTAAAACTAAATACAAATTTATTTTTATTTTTATTTGTAATCTACGAATTCATATTTTTAACGTTTTTAAAACTGGTAAAAACGTAACAATATGTTTATAAACGTATAATAATTAAATCACATACAGAACAGGAAGCAATTTGAATGCATTTCAGTTCGCGTATGTTTTCTTTGGCAAGAGCCTCTGCCATAATCACCATGTATGTCGAGTCTTCCAACACAGATTTTCGCACTTCGACTGTTAATAGAGATTGAAGCTAAATCTGTAAAATTAGTTGCCATTTATTCAGCCTATTTGGCCAATTAACCGTGGACGAATATAGTATTCAACAACATGTTCAAATAATAACATTGTTTTGCCAAAACGAGCAAAAAAAAAATACATCCATCGTCCATTTTACCAATCGTCCGTAGTCTAGTAGATAGTGTGTTGGCTTATTAGACGTAAAGCCAGGGTTCGAGCCCCAGGCCAGACATCAAAAGAAAATACAAAAAGTATTTTTTAGGCTACTTTCTCTCAGCATATTTCTGGTAAAAACTCTGAGAGTAAATAAATTGCCATGAAAAGTCATTCGGAGTCGACTTTAAAACTGTAGGCGCAACACATGCACAAAATTAAAACACACAACATAAGTGGTGTGAGAAACTAGGTCGTAATCCTGACTGAAGGGTTGTAATGACCAATTATGTATGTATGTATTGTATAATCGTCCTTGCGAGACGACGTGGATATATTCGACTCCACTGGTCCAGTAAAGAACCGTACATCTACAAAATGCAAGATCTGCAAAAAACATCATCGCTGTCAGCGATCCGAGGTAGTCGATTTGTCTCGTTCACAAGAACTCGGTTTTTCGTGAATTTAGTGTGTTTGCTACTGAGTTCTCGAGTAGTTGGGCAACTGACCATTATTTTCATGGAAAAGTCATCTTCAGGCATGAGGCTCATTTCTGGGTGAATAAGAATGTGAACAAAATTCTTCCAATCATTTCCTATACTTTTCTTTCTTACAGAGGAACATTTCTACACCGAACATATTCTAAGGCCCTATCTCTTATCATGCATTTTTTGAAGAAAATCTCTTCAATATCACTTAATTCTTTGAATGATACAAAATCTTGGTATTCCTTTGCTTCAGTTGAAATTGTAGCAGAAGGAATGCCATCTTTCTACAGCTTTTGATGATTCGCAAAGTCACCAACTGAATATTGAGAACAAATGCGTTTGCAATTGTGTATGGCAACAAGTAATATAACGAAATAAAACAAAAAAAATATTTCTCAGGCGAATTCCTCTCAGCTGATTTCTGGCAAAAACTCTGAGGGTAAATAAAATAGACATGAAAATCTTTTCAAAAATCCGTCGTACGAAGTCGACTTTAAACTGTAGATAAATAAAATTAACACAACCAACAGAAGTGGTGTGATAAGACAAGTCTTAAGCCTGACTGAAAGGTCGAAACGACTAAATATTTATGTATGTATGGATGTAATAATATTGATAGAAAATATTTTAATCAGTCAATTTTATTTTGTATTGTGTTACAAACGTTTTCATATTCGAATTACCAAAAGAGTTAACAGTTAAAAATGTTGAAATTTTTTAAGAAATTTTTCTTACATCTTGCTTTTATAGTAGAAAAGCTACGAAAACATAAAATTTAAATAGTAGTAGTAATAGTAGGTAATGTGATGGCGATTTATGTATGAATGTATGTAAGGCCACGGCTTAAATCAATATAACGAAATATGAAAAAATATTTCTTTGGCGACTGCCTCTCAACAGATTTCTAAGAAAAACTCTGAGATTTAATAAAAATTTCTCAAGAATTTATCGGTTGGGGTTTGTCTTTAAAGTGTAGATCCCGCCACTCATGTATAAAATTAGCACACGCAGCTTCAGTGGTGTGAGGAGCTAGGTTGCAATCCTAACTGAATGGTTGTGATGACAAATTATGTATGTATGTATATATGTATGTATTTTTCAAAAAGAATATGTTCGTTTTTTGCCAAGGTAATCATGGACTTTTACTTGATGTAATCTAATATGGATTTTAATGTTCTGAATAATTTTCTATGGTATGTAATTATCAGGCGAAGTGAATAATAATAATGCTGGCACAATTACAACCGTAAAAAAAAAAACAGATCATGATATGGCAAGAGAACCAAGTATGCGATGTTTTTTTTCGAAATCTGATTACAATATGGACAGAATCTTTTCATTTTATAAATTCGCTAAGTTTGGCATATTCTGCTCTGGAATATCCAAACTAACGGTAAAAGCAGAATCAAAGATGATGAACCAATTGTTTTAAACCCCTTTAACAGATTTGTGTTCTGATGAATAGCGTAGTGCTCCACTATGTCGATATCGATAGATTTCGAGAGATCCTAAGAGACTTGAAGCTACTTTCAGTTAATTAGTACCAAAATACTTCCCACTTTAAACAATAAAAGAAAAGACAACCAAACGAGAAATTAAAGACCCGGTTTGATTAAAAGCAGAATTATAGTAAAATGCATGTATACGATAACTATTAAATAAATTAATTGGCCAGGTGTTAACAACAACTGGCAAGGCATTAAATTAATTTCTTATTCACAAAAGCTAATAACTGTGAGAACGTAATTCTCACTGCCTATCGGGTAATAATTTTTATAATTCCACACACAGAAGAGTTATGTATTGTAGTCAAATAAAGTTTTAAATCAATCGAGAGTAGTCAGCTAACACTTCTAGACTGTTTAGAATATTTTTCTTTAAAGATGAGCAACAAATACTTACAACAGTTTGAAAAAAGGTTTAGCACAACACGTTTGATTACTAGAATGTGTGGAGCGGATGTTTTAAGAGAGGACTACCGCATGACATGGATTACTTGGTCTGTAATTGCGCTCATTAATGTGGCAATAATTTTGTCATTTTACAGCATTTATATGGCAATCTATGTTGATCATGATTTTGTGGAGGTATTGAAATGCCTGTGCATGTTTGGCACGGGCGTACAGGTAGGTAACACGGAGTGAAATAAAGGACTGGATCATACATTCATTAAGATTATTTTTGTTTTTTTAGGGTTATGCTAAATTAATTAACGCTATTTTGCAAAAGGAATATTTTCGCTTCTTCTACAGGGAGGTTATAGACCTTTATTCCACATATGCGAAGAAGGACTTTATTTATCAGAAGTATTTGGGGCAAAGCATTTCGTTGGTTAGAAAATTAATAAATATTTTATGGAGTATACCCATAACGGTTTCAATTGTCCTCATTGGAGTTCCGGTATTATACAAATACATATATAATGAGCGTTTATTTATAATGCCTTTTTATCTGCCGATTATTGATCGAAACACTGATTTTGGTTTCTATTTAACATCGGGTATCCATGTGGCCAGTGTAATATTTGGAGCCTTCGGTAATATGGTGAGTGATTGTTGGTGTTACGTTTTTGCTGCTCATATACCGCTCATCAAAAATATTCTCAAATGCAAGTTTAAACGTTTGGATGAACTTTTAGAACTTAGTCCAAATGAAGTTCAGAAATCAAAACATCTTTTACTGGACATATTTAAATGGCATCAAAAGTATATCATGTAAGTGGCTATGATTAAAAGGTCTTGGTCGAACAGTACTGAATTGAAATGTTTGGCATTTTTTTCAGCTACTGTACAAATGTAAATAATTTGTTTTTTTGGGTAATTTTTGTGCAAGTGGGTACCACATTTTTGGGTATAGTTTGCACAACAGTTTGCATTTTTTTAAATGTATGGCCAGCAGCGCCGGCCTACTTATTGTACTCGTTTATGCTACTTTATTTCTTCTGTGCCTTGGGTAACATTGTTGAGAATTCGGTATACAATTTAATTTGATTCACTTTATTTATCTTCTAATATGTGTTCTTTATTTTTACAATAGAATGACGACGTTATGGCAATTATCTATGATTCGAACTGGTATCAACTGACAGTTATGGAACAAAAAATGATAATAATGATGTTAAGGGAAGCCCAGCAAGCGGAAGGAATGTCTATTGGTGGTGTGGCTCCACTATCATTGAGTACAGCACTGCAATTGACCAAAACATTTTACACATTTTCTATGATGTTGCGAAATTTTTTGGATTGAACAACTTCTTAAATTACAAATTTTTTTATGGCACTTTAAAGCACGTTTTTAACAGATTATTTTATTTATTCACACACCACATAACATCACCCATATTGGAAGCATTATAATAAAGTTTGGATTATATTCTTCCTCTATTATTATATACAGACATAAATAGTTGGTCTTTACATACCCTTCAGTCAGGATTACAACCTAGCTTATCACATCACATATGTTACATGTATTAATTTCATATATGAGTAGCGAGACCTAAAGTCGATTCGTAACAATAGATTTTTGAGGATGTCGCCGAAAGAAATATTTTTGTAATGTTTCGTTATGTTCGAGATTCCTGAGTAAAGTGTTAAACTTCAAGCTTTCGTTTAATAAGCCAACACACTACTTACTGCACTTACACTACTACCATATAGAAAACATATTAACATATTAATGAGTGGAATTTACTATAAAATTTCTTTTTCTGACAAGGTCCTTTGACATATTAATTTATAACTTCATTAGTATCTAAGCTGTGTCACATACATATGTATGTATAATGTGTTTAGGAGCCATATTTTTTTCGACAAATTCTTGTTTAAATTGTTTTTTTTTCATACAAGCTAACTGAGATCTCTTTGTTATAAATTCATATCCAAATAATGTTCTCTTTGTTATAATTTTTCTATAATAAATTTTTAAATACACTGTGGCGTGTGTTATATGTATAGAATATAACTTGAGCGTGTGAGTTTTTCGTACCAATTTTCTTACTTATTCAAGTTACACTTAATCAATGTTTTTTATTTGAAGAATAAGAAGAAAAAAATAGATAGAAGTAGAAAAGTAGATAACAAAAATGATATTCAATCTTTTAAGTGGTTTCGTAAACTTTTTTCTTCCTTCTATTTTGGAAATAAAGTTTCTGTCACCCGTAAAGCCACGTACCCCTGTATGTATATGTGTATATGTATAAAGTAAATAGAGACATTCTAGCAATGTTGCCCTCTTTCACGTGCATTCACAGAATAAAGTTGATGGAATGAAGGATGACAATGACACAAACAACAAAAAAATGTCTTTGTTCGCCTGTTATATGTCGTTTCATAGTATTTTTATCTTATATTTTGTCTTCATATTTTAAAAACAACGAAAAACTGCTGCAGGACTATTAAGAGGGGATAAAACCATATATTTTTTGAACTCTCTTCTTGTACTCACTTTACTACGGTAAATACCGCCATGCTACCATTTACTTGCTTTATTTGTTGCTGATCTATCGATAGACCCTAGTAATGATCCACTTTTGTGAATTGTATACTACAAGCGTATTTCAGTGCACTATAAAAATAGTCCCAAAAATGGAAGACTGTAGTCATGTGCATCAATGATACTTTTGCACTCCTTGGGACTATGTCGACATAAATGCACGATACTCAGTGCCGACGTACCAAAGATAGAGCACTTGAATTGGTCAGGCAAAGCAAATGATTTTTAATGGAATTTGTAAAATTTATTAAATTCGGCTTGTATAACTAGGCACTTAGGGTGCCCTGGTAGAAAGTCGCCGTAGTTCAGTAGGTAGTGTGAGGCCACTCCGTAAACCGCAGGTTAGACACCTCCAACATTACGAAATATGAAAAAATATTTCCCTGCCGACTACCTCTCAGCAGATTTCTCTCAAAAAATCTGATACTAAACAAAACTAATATATTGATACGAAAATGGAAACGGTGTACATCGTTTAATATTCAAATGAGCAAAAGCTACACATACAAATACAACGAACTTGTTATATGTAAACCAACGACATCAGTATGAAAGAAAAGGGGATAGACAAGTTAGCGAGAACGCAAAAAAACAAGCAATGTGAACAAAATCCGCAAACAGCAATGAAGTCGCGATAGAGTTCTCGAAAAGGCGCAACCCCGAACGTTCGACTACAAGAACCTTCATCAGACTGATTACGTGGGTATATAAAAAGGCAAGACAAAGCAGGTAACGAGTAGTTAGAATTGAGTCAGTCTTGTGGGAAGACGCGTGTGAAGAAACAGTGGTGGTTTGAAAATCTCCGTTGTAAGGATCTGCGTTGTAAACAGTGTTGCCATTTGCCAAGTTTTCCCTTTTTTCCAAGTTTTTTGAAATGCGAAAAAGTTTTTATTAAAGATGTTTTCTAACAAAACAAGTTTTTTCGAAAAATTTAAAATTTTAATAAATTCAACAGTAACACGAAATATTTAAATTTTGAAATTAAATATTTAATTAGTTCCGGGCAAAAGTAGCAAAGAAACACTAATAGAGAGCACCGGTCTCCGGTGTTTCCTTTACAAATTTTGATACTATTGTAGAAAACAAGTTTTTTTTTGGAAAAAAAGTTTTTAAAAATAAATTACTGGCAACGCTGGTTGTAAGCAAAGAAGAATAGCAAACAATCAATTATTGTTGTATTCGTCAAGTTGTAAACGGTGGCACACAAAAGTACTTCGAACAGTAAAGAGTTCAATTGAAACGGAACACATATTTGTTTTTATTTTGCTTGCAATCAATGAATTTATATTTTAAATGTTTGTAAAAATATCAGCCTTTTAGAATGATTATTATGTTACTAGTTTTTTCTTCAAATATCGCTTTTGTTTTAGATAATTGATTAAACTCTCTTTAGTGCCCTTTGATCAACGTCCTAAGTTAATTTTAAATTATCAAATTCGATTGTCTTTTTCAATATTGTAGCTTTTATTGCAATATGCATTATTACTCTTATAAAATGCAAATGTTATCTTATTATTACAATTATTCGTTAACACTTGAAATATTGTTGTTTTTCACACACTCTTTTTGCCATAAATATTCTTAAACAAGTCATTATGGTTGTACACTTACTATACATGCTCTTCACATTCAAGTGGAAATGAAGAAATCACTGCAGGCTCAGTATTGTAAAACAATTATGGTTGTTGTTGTTGATTTAATTTCATTTATTTTCATTTTTTTTCTTCTGTTGTTGCTACTGAATGTTATTTTAAATGATTTTCTTCTTGGAATTGAAATTTTACTGACATTTTAACACGTAATTATTTGCTTGTTATTGTTTGTTTTTAACTTGTGTAATTGTGTGTTGTCTCAAGTAATAAATAAATACTCTCATGCACATACATTTTACCACAGAAACTTTTAATAGAGGCGATTTAATTCCGTTTGAAAGCACACAGGTTTCTCTAACATCTAACATCTTCACCTTCCTCGGGTTTATTTATGCTTGGGTTTATTATAGTACCTCTGGTAATTTGCTTAGTTTGCAAATTGGTTTCATTTGTTGTTGTTATTTTTTTTTAATTTTTTTTTAAACTTTCATAAAAATGATATTGTAAAATTTATTCATTTATTTAAAATTTTTTTAAAGTTTTCTGTTTCAATAATTTTCCTTCATATTTAATTTAATTATTTTTTTTATCAATTTCTTCAGCGTTTAATTTTTAAACAAACCTCTTGTCTCTTGCATTTGCGTTTATTTGTTACATGTTTCTTGTGCTGTGGCAAACTAAGGTTTATGCTTCTCATGTTGTAGATAATTTACCGAGGTTAGTTCTGCCGTTTTCTTGGATAAATTGTTTTTCTATGACTTTTATTTTATACTTTTACTTTCTCTTTCGTTAACGGATAAAAACGACTGTCAATGTATTTTTCTCTCTTTATTTTCTCTCTCCTTAGTTGATTTAAGAGAAGGAAATGTCTATGTAGTCGCGGTAGTCTAATAGATAAGGTGTTGGCTTATTAGACGTGAGACCAAGTTTCAAATCTCAGGTCAAAATTTCCAACAAAACGAAATATGAAAAAATATGTACAAAATTACCAAAAATAACAAAAGTGTTGTGAAAAGCTAGGTAATAATCCTGACTGAAGGGTTGTATTGACTAATTGTATATGTAAGTGTAGATGGTTTCCTATGACGTTTAACTTTTCAAACCAGGAGCTTATTTATATCAGACCTTCCAACAAGTGCTTCTGATTTTGGGCTTGATATTAAAGGCTATCTTCATCAGTCAATTTAGTTTTTGATATTTATTCAATATGCGCTCTATGTTTGCTGAATGGGCTCTGGATCAGTTAGCTACTGACCCTAATTTTCATCGAAATTTCATCTTCAGTGATAATGCTCATCGATAATGAATGGTTACGTGAACAAACAAACTTTTCGATTTCGAGATGATTTCAATCCACATGACATCCAATAGCATACCGAAAACAATCACTGTTTTATGTACTTTTGAAACTGGCGGTGTCATCGATCTACATGTCTTTAAGAATGACGTTAGTTAGGCCATCACTGTGCACAGCAACCACTACGAGTCGATGATTACTAACCCCTTACGACGTTGGCCTGTTGCACTTAGTAGATATTTTTGAATTACTTGAACTTAGTAGTCCGGCCATTTATTACGCGTATTATTCAGTATTCAGAAGATCACATTTCCTTACAGTTTGTGTATTTATAATTCGTATTTTAATAAAACCGTTATGTAATGATTACTTCTTTTTATTGAAGTAATCTTCAGGATTACTATTTAGCTTCTCCCAGTACTTATGGTGTGTGTGTTAATTTTTTACAGGAATGGCTGGACCTACAGTTTAAAGTCGACTCCGAACAACAGATTTTTGAAAACGTTTTTACGGCAATTATACTTTCTCTCAGAGTTTTTGACATAAATCTGCTGACAGGAAGTCAACGAAGAAATATTTTGTCATATTTCGTTTTGTTGGAGATGTCTGACCGGGAGTTTGAACAGTGGCCTCACGTCTAATAAGCCAACACACTACCTATTAGACTAGGATTCGATGAAATGGAAATTTTAAACAGAAAACAGGACTTCTGAAGAAAAAGTATGGTTGTTCAGCACGAGTAGTAGAAACTCAAATTAGGCAATAAAAAACTAATGTTTCTTCAGATTTTAGAAGGTTGTCGTTACAATTTTTAACTCACAATTGCATATACAATGATTCTGACTGAAGAGATCTACGAGAAATATAAAAATACCACAAATTCCTTAGACTTGATATGTACTTATCTCTGATAATTTACGATAAATAATTGCACGAAGAGATAAAGTACTGTAACGCACCAAGTAATTAAAATGAAACGGATGTAAGAGGTGTAGTAAAAACTTAACGCAAAAATTATAAAGACAATCGCAAGAAGCCCTTGAAAAATTGAATATAACGTAGGGAAAAATGGAAGCTAACATTAGAAACGAAAATTCCGATGAATTTTTAATAATAAATATTCTGTAGCGAAAATTGTAAAATTATAAAGGCTTCAAAAATATTTTTGTAGGCTCTAGGAGTCAGCTAAACTCCTAGGGTCTAGAAAAATGAGTTGAAGAATAGGATATATACACTTCATCAATAAAGTCTGCATAGTTATGCATAGTTCCGCATGTTTGGAATAAAAGGTCGTCAAATGGTGTGACGAAAGCCACGAACTGCGCTCGATAAACAAAATTTGGTTGGCACAGTAAAATACGGTGGTGGTGGAGTTATGGTATGGGCATGAATGGCGGCTTCGGGGTAGGTCAACTTGAATTTATTGAGTTCAACATGAATAAATATGGATACCTAAACATATTAAGAAATAATTTAAAACAAAGTGCGCCAAAACTCAACCTACCATCCAACAGGATAACGATTCAAAGCACACTGCGGTGGTCGTTCGACTTTGGCTCTTTTATAATGTTCCAAGACAGCTCAAAACACCCCCACAATCTCCAGATCTCAATCCTATTGAAATCTGTGGGATTTATTAGAAAAAAAATTCGCCAGCACGTAATTAAGAAAAAAAAGACCTTGAAAAAGAGACCTTGCGAAATATTATATGGGAAGAGTGGGAGGAAACAGAAATTTGATGAATTCCATGCCAAACAGATTGAATGAAGTCGTAATAAAACGTGGATATCCAACAAAATATTAAATTTAATATTTAAGCATATTCATCAAAGTTTTCTTTATTTATTTTAACAAATAAAATAAAATAAAAAATAATTCACAATAGGTTTGCACTACACTAAGAAAAATATGTTGAACTCAGTTCAAAAATTTTCAATACACTCATTTTGACTTTTTTATTTAGAAACTTTTCTACAAATTTTACTTAATTTGTAGTAGAAAAACGAAAACTATTTGTTTTACATCTTATCGTAATGAATGTCATCTGCAATTACCGAAGTGTGTAGGAAATGAAATGCATTCCTTTCTATAAAGTCTTCTACTAATGTTGTTAAGAGCTACACTCTGTAATTAAGATATAAACAAGTGTTATATTATCGCACATTCAGATCTTTTTACGGTTTTCAAAGATAATTTTCGCTAAATAAAAAGGGAAAACAAACTCAACAATTAATGACTTTAATACTCACACATCCTTTTAAAAAAGGACACATTAACATGCAAGAAAAATAACTACAACAATACTCTAGTAAGTAATTAAAAGTACACTGCTGAAAACCACTACTATTATTGGATTATAACGTAAATCAACTAAATAAGTAAAGAATTACATACAAAGAAAAGAAGTAACGCTACGAATTTCCAAGTATGTTTTTAACTTTGTTGACGCCCATCCAGTCTTTCACGAATTCTTCAAAAAAATAAAAAATGTTTTTTTCCTTCGACATCATTTGCAAAGCAGCTCTGTTTTTGTGGAATAAAAAAAAAAGATAAAACAAATACCATTTATTACCATTTTACCATGTTTAGCTGTATAGTGCATGTTTGCGACAATTTAAGCATTTCACTTCGAATATTTCCTTTTTCGTAAGTGTAAAATATTTCTGACTCTTCATTTAAAAAAAAACTAAAATAACTTTAAATGTTCTGTAGAAAAGTATAAACAAAATTACAGACGTATGTATACAACTGGTCGTTACAACTCTTCAGTCAGGATTACAACCTAGCTTCTCACAACACTTATGTTATTTTTTATATAAGTGGCGCGATCTACAGTTTAAAGTCGATACTGAACGATTTTTTGAGAAACTTTTTCATGGCAACTTTATTTACTCTCAGAATTTGCGCCAGAAATCTATTATATTTTTCTGATCTTTTTTTTTATATTTCGTTTTGTAGGAGATGTCTGACCTGGGGTTTGTACCGTGGCCTCATGCGTAATAAGCCAATACACTACCTACTCGAAAAACAGAAATTTTTTTGATCTTTCTTCTTTAATGGATTCTAAAGTAGACATGATCCGATCAAGTATGGATTAAAATATCCGTCAAATGGCCACTACGGTTCTAATAACAGGCCTTCACCATTTTCAATGAATTTTTCTTAACCTTTTCAAAGAGGTGTGCCTGTATTTCACCGTTGGTTTTAGAACTGTTTTCTGTTTTTCCAAGATTTCATAAAACCCCAAAGGTAAATATCTTACAGCGATAAATCGCATGATTTAGGTGGTCATGACATCAGAAATGTTTGACATAATTGGTTCTAGAAAACGCTTCCGACACAGCAAGCGATGCAGTCTGGCTGAAAGAAATGTAGTCCAGATTCATTCGAGGCTTCAAAAACTCCATTATTATTACCCTGTAACAAATATGATTCACAATTACTGCAATTCCGGCTTTATATTTAAAAAATAAGGCCCAATCACGAAAAAAACTAGGTCGTAATCCTGACTGAAGGGTTGTAATGACCAATAAAAAAACGGCCCAATCACGGAGCCTGAACAAAATCGGTACCAAAGAGTTAATCGTTGTATGAGCACTTATTTCTCACGGATTGCATGACAATTTTCTGAGTTCCGCATTCGAAAAATTTGTGTATTTGCTATGATATTAAGAGGAATTTTCTTCACCTTACATATGTACCTATTAGATCAATTGGCGGTACTTTACATGGTCTAATGAAATGCGGTCCTAATTATGCTGCATTTAGTACCCATGAACTTAAAGGTCTTTACTCAAAATTCGCTGATGCTTTCTAAAATTTTTTGAGAACGATGAGAACAATGTTTTCGAATTTTCGGAGACAATTTAACATAAACAATGTTTTCAAGACCCCGAACTTTGGTAGTAGACGCAAGACAAGAGCCAATAATCAAATTTTTTGAACACTGTTCGAATGGTTAAATACTTGGGTGCACTTTTCCGATTAATATCCAGATTTTTATAATAAACTTTTGCAATTATAAAACGTTGTTCTTTCGTAAAGAGCTGAATTTTTAGTCATCGGAATAAAAGTATGTTTCAGTTGCTAAATTTCAGAGTGGCCACTTCCCCAAAAAAAAAAATTACATTAAATTTAAAAAGTGCACTGAGTACTGAGATACTTCTTATGTAAATATATTTCGACAAAAATAACACGTTAAAGAAATCTTACGTATGACAATATTACATATGCCTGACGTGGAGTTAGAATCGCAGCCCCACGCTAGCCAATGTACGAACGAAAGAACGAAGGTCTACGGTCTAATCAATTAAACTGTTACAGAAAGTTCAAAGGATGGGGCTTCGAATAACTATCTGACAGTCTGGGCATATTCAAACAGCTGGCCAAGAGAAATGGGATTTCAGATCATGTGGGAATTTTCAGCAATGTGTAGGAAGACGAGCCTAGCGAAATTATGCACAGATAATATTCCAGAAATTCTTTGTGGCGTAAACTGGGCGAAATGGAAGATGGAGAGAAGTTTAAAGCGTCTTTTGTTTAGAGATTTCTGAAGTAGTACGGGAATAGTAATCAGCCAGTGAACCGGACACTGTAGACAGAAAGAACAATTGATCAATGTCGGTACCGGTCAAAACCCAATACGTAGATCTTGTGATATTTGTAATCTGTGTCAGATTTATGCATTTCATATGAGTGTGTAATAAGTATTAGGCAGCGAGTTAGCTTTACTGACAGCGAACAGCAACCTAAAGTTTGTCAGGGATTAGACAAGACTTTACAGGGATATCTATTTACACTACGTGACGTATTAAGGCACCTGCGTAACACTTTTTCGTCTGGCTCTGCATTCCAACCTATATTACTGGATTGCACCACTACTACACGCTACCACACTCTTGTTGTGAATACTTCTAAAAGTCATGCTTTTTCAAGCTGCAGAATTTTGGTGTCGCAATGATGATTTCGACGTTCTAGACTATGTCGTCTGACATTTGTACAGCAACCTTTAACTTTCACTGGAATTTTTGGTGGATATTTTTATAACTTCACTTTGTTTGCTGATTGATAAAGAAAAAATGGAAAAAAAATTATTTTTTTTTTTAATTCAGTGAAGTTTGTTTTTCGTAATGCATTTGCTGTACATTTTGCTTTCAAAGCATTCGTAATCATAATAACAATCTACACTAAGGCGTATGAGTTGCATGTAATACCCTGTTGTATTCAAAAAATATTGCTCATACGTATGAGTGCTTATGTTGCGTATTAAGATCTGTAAAGTATGCAACATTAAATTAAAAAGGATGGGCCATTTAAATGTTTAGATTTAAAAATGGAATAAAACAAAAACGTTTGATATTTTGCCAAATTAATTTTTTTATTATGAAGTACTATTGTTCCGGTTGGAAATGGAATATTACTTCATTCGTATAGCAGACAGTACCTTATTCGAACGGACAAATTTTTGTGCATAAATTGGCAACATATATTATATACGATAAAGAATGGATCGATAGTTTTACCTGAGACTAAACGAAATGGGAAATTAGGTAAAATGGTCAGAATAGTTAGAATAGCAGTTGTAATTAAATGAAAAACTTTCATTTATAAATGAAAGTGAATGGTATGGCAGGTTATATGCTAACAATTTCACGAAATTTTGTATGTCATATGTTTAGACTGTTAAAAATGCGTTAAAATAACAAATAATCACCGATAAATAATTGCTTAATATTTTCTTAAACAACAGCCATCTTCTTAAACACAATTTCTTTTTAATTTTTAACTCTCTTTTAAGCATTTAAAACTGCATTCTTTTAAAGGAAATTATAAGTTAAAGACAGCAAAACATCAGTGGGAAAATATACAGAAACTTGACTTCCTTTGTTTTCTTTTCTGTTTTTTCTGTTTGTCATATAAAATGCAGAAAAATACAAATCCAGGAAAGTTTGCTAAAAGAAAACAACTTTTCAACTTGTGAAGTTTTGCAATCATTTTAGCATCAAACATATCCTTTTGTTTTTAGAAAACACAGCAGAAATGTTAGGAAATAAAATTTTTTAAAAAAAGTATACGAAAGTTACTTAAAAGAGGAACAACTTAAAAGTTTTGTTTTTATTTTTTTATTGTTTTGAAGTTACATGGATACGCGCTCGTTGTAGACTGATAGCTAGAAATTGAAGGTTACAATAGAAATCAAAGTATTGCAGTGAAGAAGCTTCAAATAGTTTAATATTAAGTCGCCATATTTTAGTAAGTAGTGTGTTGGCTTATAAGACGCAAGCCGGAATCTACGGCTAACTTCTAGCTCGAACATGAGGTTTAAAGAGATATATTAAAAAATGTTTCTTCAATGACTTCCTTTCAGCAGTCTTTTGGCAAAAACTGTAAGAGTAAATAAAATTGTCATGAAAAGTTTCTCACAAATCTGCTGTTCCAAGTTCACTTTAAACTGTAGGTCCCTCCACTCATGTCTAAAATTAACACATACAACATTGATGGTGTCATAGTCATAATACTGACTGAAGAGTTGCAATGACCAATTAAGTAAACGAATAGAAACTCATTTCCTCTGGAACTCTGTTGAGACTCCTTGTGTTGTTTTATTTATTATTCTTGCTTTAAGTTTTGTAAACAAAACCTTTCAAATCAAAATTATAGGATTTAAATTTAAAGTTTTGTGAGTATATTCTTCGCTTTGTTTTTAGTTTGGGTTTCTGTTTTTAGCTTTCAAACTTCTGAAAACTATTTTGTTTTTATTTTTCTGCGACTTTGTTATGTCGTTTTGTTGTTTTCATGCAAATAAATCATCAAACTTAATACAACTTCCTGTTGTACCATTGAACTCAAGTTGTTATTTTTACTTTAAAGTATCACATGTAATATATGCTCATGCATGCATATGCATTTGTTTGATATGAAATTTAAAAAGGTTTCCATTCATTCATTATATAATGTAAAAATGTATTATTTTTATTTCGCAAAAAATTATGAAATACAACTGCCTCGATCAAATAATTTATATTACAAACACAGTAAGTCTGTTGCATTTTAAATTATGAGCCAGTTAGGTAATTAGTCTGCTACAAAGCAAATACACACAGCTTCAGCACAAGCTCCATTTTTTCCATCAAACATTAATCTCTAGAAAAATGCCATCCTCTTGACCAATTTATCTTCTGTATCTCTTTACCTCTTAATTGAGCAATCACTTCATCCCAGGAACAGTCGTTAGTGTCTGCTTCCTTTAGATTTTAATTGAATAAAACTAAATTGGCTTAAGTGCTCAATTATAGAAAATTATTATAAGCGTTTATTGTTTTGTGGCTTTTCAGTTTGCTAATTTACTTTTGAAAATTTTGTACAGTCTTGTTGCCATTGTCTGTTATGAAGTTAAGTACGCTTCTATTTTTACTTAAAGGGCTCCAATGAGACTTTAAGAATTTATTTCTGTCAAATCAATTTTATATATCTGCCTTGTACAACTAATACTAATACAAACAAACAGAAGTTTTTGGAACTTCTAAAGGGTCCGCCAAATAACTTTTTTTTTTGAAAATGTTGAAAAAAAACAGCTAAAAATTTTCTCAAATTTCTTTTTTTATTTGAAAGTACAATCCTTCCGGTTAATAATGGAAAATAATCTCATTCAAATGGCTGCCTCGGCTGGCCATACTGTAGCCTACACTATCGGTACAATTTTTAAGCACATTGTATGAACTCCTCAACGAAATGGACGTTGTGCAGTTCATTAACATCCAACGGCTTTGTGGGCTCGGTCATGTTGTTGGATCGCAGATTATGTCCCTGCGAGACGTGTATTTAATGTTGAGATTTACGGAAGTCGTCGATGAGGATGACTTTGTTTACGTTAAAAGAACCAAATTGAGCTCTGTCTTCGATTCGTGTGACCAACTGGCGAAGGCGGGCAAGAAACCGAAGCGCCTGGAAGGATGTGCTAAAGCAGGTTGCAAGCCAATAATCGGGTTGTTAATGGCCAATTAAGACAGTATGTAAGTAAGAACGTACGAAGAATTTCGCTTTAATTGTTATAAATTTGATTTCACTTTATTTTTCTTTTCATTTTATCTGATTTCTATTTTTGGATATTCTAGCCAATACATATCTTTCCAGGATGCTTGTTAATGCCATTTACTTAAAATTTTACTGCGTGCTTTAGATACTCTCTTTCTTTTTTATCTGATTTTGTATTTGTTAGAAAGATAATAAGTTTGTTGTATGTTCTTATTATTTCGTCGTTATATGTTCGAATAAAAATAGACTGCATTACAGCGGTATTGTATTTTTGAGCATTAAGAATACTTTTAATGTCTAATTTAATGCCACATTAAATTTGTTTTCCTTTAATTTTAATTTTTTTTACTGTTGCATTTATTCTGGTTATAGGATAATTCCTTTGTGAGTATTAAAACAAAAGTTAAGAAATATAAAAGCAAATGCAGAAAATTCGTAAAAATTATAATTTCGCAGACAATAATATTTCCTTCATAAAGTTTTAAATTTATTTCCGTAGGAAAACTACAAAATGGAAAATAACAAAATTAGGATTCAAGAGCCTTTTATTTATTGATTCAATATAGGCATTTAACTATCGAATTCTACAATTTTCCAATGCCTAAAAAAAAAATAATAAATCGATGCAATATTCAATCGAACAATATTCAAATTTAAAAGAAAATTTAAAGGGAAATAAAAAATTCTGGCTCCATCTGATAGCTAGAAATTGAAGGTTACAATAGAAATCAAAGTATTGCAGTGAAGAAGCTTCAAATAGTTTAATATTAAGTCGCCATATTTTAGTAAGTAGTGTGTTGGCTTATAAGACGCAAGCCGGAATCTACGGCTAACTTCTAGCTCGAACATGAGGTTTAAAGAGATATATTAAAAAATGTTTCTTCAATGACTTCCTTTCAGCAGTCTTTTGGCAAAAACTGTAAGAGTAAATAAAATTGTCATGAAAAGTTTCTCACAAATCTGCTGTTCCAAGTTCACTTTAAACTGTAGGTCCCTCCACTCATGTCTAAAATTAACACATACAACATTGATGGTGTCATAGTCATAATACTGACTGAAGAGTTGCAATGACCAATTAAGTAAACGAATAGAAACTCATTTCCTCTGGAACTCTGTTGAGACTCCTTGTGTTGTTTTATTTATTATTCTTGCTTTAAGTTTTGTAAACAAAACCTTTCAAATCAAAATTATAGGATTTAAATTTAAAGTTTTGTGAGTATATTCTTCGCTTTGTTTTTAGTTTGGGTTTCTGTTTTTAGCTTTCAAACTTCTGAAAACTATTTTGTTTTTATTTTTCTGCGACTTTGTTATGTCGTTTTGTTGTTTTCATGCAAATAAATCATCAAACTTAATACAACTTCCTGTTGTACCATTGAACTCAAGTTGTTATTTTTACTTTAAAGTATCACATGTAATATATGCTCATGCATGCATATGCATTTGTTTGATATGAAATTTAAAAAGGTTTCCATTCATTCATTATATAATGTAAAAATGTATTATTTTTATTTCGCAAAAAATTATGAAATACAACTGCCTCGATCAAATAATTTATATTACAAACACAGTAAGTCTGTTGCATTTTAAATTATGAGCCAGTTAGGTAATTAGTCTGCTACAAAGCAAATACACACAGCTTCAGCACAAGCTCCATTTTTTCCATCAAACATTAATCTCTAGAAAAATGCCATCCTCTTGACCAATTTATCTTCTGTATCTCTTTACCTCTTAATTGAGCAATCACTTCATCCCAGGAACAGTCGTTAGTGTCTGCTTCCTTTAGATTTTAATTGAATAAAACTAAATTGGCTTAAGTGCTCAATTATAGAAAATTATTATAAGCGTTTATTGTTTTGTGGCTTTTCAGTTTGCTAATTTACTTTTGAAAATTTTGTACAGTCTTGTTGCCATTGTCTGTTATGAAGTTAAGTACGCTTCTATTTTTACTTAAAGGGCTCCAATGAGACTTTAAGAATTTATTTCTGTCAAATCAATTTTATATATCTGCCTTGTACAACTAATACTAATACAAACAAACAGAAGTTTTTGGAACTTCTAAAGGGTCCGCCAAATAACTTTTTTTTTTGAAAATGTTGAAAAAAAACAGCTAAAAATTTTCTCAAATTTCTTTTTTTATTTGAAAGTACAATCCTTCCGGTTAATAATGGAAAATAATCTCATTCAAATGGCTGCCTCGGCTGGCCATACTGTAGCCTACACTATCGGTACAATTTTTAAGCACATTGTATGAACTCCTCAACGAAATGGACGTTGTGCAGTTCATTAACATCCAACGGCTTTGTGGGCTCGGTCATGTTGTTGGATCGCAGATTATGTCCCTGCGAGACGTGTATTTAATGTTGAGATTTACGGAAGTCGTCGATGAGGATGACTTTGTTTACGTTAAAAGAACCAAATTGAGCTCTGTCTTCGATTCGTGTGACCAACTGGCGAAGGCGGGCAAGAAACCGAAGCGCCTGGAAGGATGTGCTAAAGCAGGTTGCAAGCCAATAATCGGGTTGTTAATGGCCAATTAAGACAGTATGTAAGTAAGAACGTACGAAGAATTTCGCTTTAATTGTTATAAATTTGATTTCACTTTATTTTTCTTTTCATTTTATCTGATTTCTATTTTTGGATATTCTAGCCAATACATATCTTTCCAGGATGCTTGTTAATGCCATTTACTTAAAATTTTACTGCGTGCTTTAGATACTCTCTTTCTTTTTTATCTGATTTTGTATTTGTTAGAAAGATAATAAGTTTGTTGTATGTTCTTATTATTTCGTCGTTATATGTTCGAATAAAAATAGACTGCATTACAGCGGTATTGTATTTTTGAGCATTAAGAATACTTTTAATGTCTAATTTAATGCCACATTAAATTTGTTTTCCTTTAATTTTAATTTTTTTTACTGTTGCATTTATTCTGGTTATAGGATAATTCCTTTGTGAGTATTAAAACAAAAGTTAAGAAATATAAAAGCAAATGCAGAAAATTCGTAAAAATTATAATTTCGCAGACAATAATATTTCCTTCATAAAGTTTTAAATTTATTTCCGTAGGAAAACTACAAAATGGAAAATAACAAAATTAGGATTCAAGAGCCTTTTATTTATTGATTCAATATAGGCATTTAACTATCGAATTCTACAATTTTCCAATGCCTAAAAAAA
This sequence comes from Sarcophaga carnaria, assembly GCA_958299815.1. Taxonomy (NCBI): domain Eukaryota; kingdom Metazoa; phylum Arthropoda; class Insecta; order Diptera; family Sarcophagidae; genus Sarcophaga; species Sarcophaga carnaria. The sequence continues at coordinate 49,009,987 of OY283150.1, forward strand.
AAATAATAAATCGATGCAATATTCAATCGAACAATATTCAAATTTAAAAGAAAATTTAAAGGGAAATAAAAAATTCTGGCTCCATCGCATGCCAATAGTCACCAATTTTGAATAAAATAACGCATACATCATACATCAGCAGGATGAAACCAACAGCAGAAAATATGTAAATATTTATACGATGAAAAGCTTTAAATGTTAGCATCATGTGATCTTGTTTGCTCTGCTAAAAGGTTCCTGAAGTTGCTGTAGCATAGTATTGGGTGGGTCATCTATCGGTTTAAATTTGGCAATACTTATGTCATTCTATTCTTTTACAAATTTCTGTATATTAGGTCCACTGAACGTAATGAAATGATTTAGTTTTGAGCAACTTTCGGATTTATTGGAAATTTATTTACAAAACCAAGACAATTTGTCGGAAATTGTACGAAATGCCGTAAACAAATTTGGTCGCAGAGAAGGACCAACAGTGGCCGCTATACACTGCTTTCACTAGTTTACGCACTAAAGCGTGAATGTGCTCGAACAGGGCGTAAATATCGAAGTTGTTTGCAGCTGAGAGTATGCATCAGAATTCATTAACATTAAATCGTCATCGTTCTCGAACCGTCATCGTTTTGTGAAAAGATCTCGGTATGACGCCTTACATACATACATAATTGGTCAATACAACCCTTCAGTAAGGATTACGACCTAGTTTCTTACACCACTTATGTTGTGTGTGTTAATTGCATACATGAGTGGTGGGACCTACAGTTTAAAGTCCACTCCCAACGGCAGATTTTTGAGAAACTTTTCATGGCATTCTCAGAGTTTTTGCCAGAAATCTGCTGAGAGGAAGTCGCCGAAGAAATATTTTTTGTATTTTGTTTAATTTCTGGCCTGGGGCTCGAACCCTGGCTTTATGTCTAATAAGCCAACACATTACCTACTAGACTACGGCGACTTCGAATACGAATACGTTTACAGTGTGAAATTATTCCCAACGAATAATCTAACATTTATTGTTTTGCTTGCTAATGAAATATTGGGATTTGAGTGCAACAGTAGTAAATTTAATTCACGTTCGTGAAATTTTTTATGTTAAAAGTATTTGAAGAAAAAAATCGCAACTTAAGTGAATTTTTAAGTTTCTTTTGTTTATACTTAATGGAGCAAAACCATAAAAGAAAACAATTATTCCGAAATCTCTGGCAACATCAACTTTAATGCAATTGCTGAAAATTAAATATTTTTTTATGGAAAAACAGCTTCAACCGAAAATATTTCAGTTTATCTGATTATGTGAAGAAGAAACAAAAAAAAAACTTTTGAAATAAAAAACGCATTATTTTAATGGAACCATTGGAAAATAGGAGAAAATGACGCCACACATGACATTGTTAATGCATTAAACATGGATTCAAAATTGTTTATTGCCGCGTATTTTCCTATTATTCTTATTTTTATTATGTTTCACAATAGTAAAGGAAAACTCGTGGCACTCATATTTGCTTCACAATTTAATAAAAAAAAACACTAGCAAGTTTAATGCAAAGTGAAACTGAGAGAGAGAAACTATTAAAATAACAGTTTAAAGTATACAACACATACAAATTTCATCTATGTATTCTCGTATTCATGCATACAACCAAACGTGTGAATTTTAACCTAATTTTAGCAATGATTTGTATTGTACAAACGGCTGTAGTAAGTCAGTTGAAAATCAGTTGAGCACTGAAAAAGGTGCTCTCATACAAACGCACATTTCCTGTTTCCATTCCTTAGTGTTCGCTGCTGATGTGTTATTGTACTGCTACAGTAATAAAGCAACACTTTTTATTTTCATCATCATCACCATCAACATTATAAGCTCAGACGTCCTCATCCGAATCTGTTGAACAAGTACGTACGTGCAGCTTTGTTTACAAATGTGGTTTCTTTTGTTTTCAAACACAAACCGGGTTAAGTTTTTGCTTTAACAGCTTACAGTTGATGGCAAAAGTAAAGTTTTTGTTCAATTTCATTACTTCAGCTGGCAAAGTTCATTTACTTTGAAGTTGACAACACTTAACACAAAGTACTCTTATGTTTCGGGTTGTATAGCTGACGACTATTGTACTCTCCTCGCATTGTTCAATATATTGGTTGAAGAAAATTAAATGTAATGTACTTCTTGTACTCCCGCATAGGTCCTCCGAATACAAATGTCAATGCAGGACTCAAAATGCTCATACATATCGGACGGTGACTATTCACAAGTAATTAGTTATGGTGGCGGAAATCGAAGCTTAGTAGGCTCAAAAACAATTTTAATCATTTGCGTCTCCTTGGGAAATGGATTTGTTCCAAAACTAGGAGTAATTGTAATGGATGCGAGAAACTAGGTCGTAATCTTGACAAAAGGGTTGTAACAGTCAATTATGTATGTATGTATGTAGTAAAGGCTTCATACAATTATAATTTTCTTCAATATTTCGAAAATTCAGGATTTTTCCACTATTCTTTACGAATACGTATGCATAGAACAACATTAGACTAAGTGCCGCCTGCGGGAAGATATCACCGCCTTTATAGTGACGACGGCTTTGAATTTTATTGTTGGTAGTGAATTACTAGATTCCAAGAACTTGTTACTAGCAGTACAATTCATTTCAGTGGGATTAAAAAGGCCAAAATTGATTTAATCAAACTAAATGTTACAGCTTAGTCAGGAGTCAGCATTACCCATCGGTTACCGGGTGTATACGCCATCACTTGATAGACCATAGCGGTTGACATCGTATAAATAAGTCAGTTAGTTATTTGTCCACAGAGGTGGACGGTTGACATGCGTTTTCATGAAAGATGACCCAGTAGTTTTAGTCACAACGTCATGAAAAGTTGCAAATTGTGCTACAAGTTACGAAACGGGTAATAGGACGAACATTGCTGTTTTAGTTAAGTGGCTGGGAATTCAAAACACACATTCACACATAGTAAAGATAGTATTTATTATCGTTTGTTATGAGCTTACAGTAGTCGCCGTAGTCTAGTAAGTAGTGTGTTGGCTTATTGGACAGTGTACCCATAGTTCAAACCCGAGATCAGACATCGCCAACATAACGAAATATGAAAAAATATTTCATCGACGACTTCCTCTCAGCAGGCTTCCGACAAAATCTCTGTGAATAAATAAAACTGCCATGAAAGATTTTCTCAAAAATCTGTCGTTCGGAGTCAACTTTAAACTGTATAAAATTAACACACACAACATAAATAGTGTGAGAAGCTAGGTCGTAATCCTAATTGAAGGGTTGCAATGACCAATTATGTATGTACATATATTATTTCTCCATCTGCCTGATGACGAATGCAGTCTATGTCAAAGAACTGTTCATCATTCTATTCCACGGAATTATGTGTGAAAGATTGAACCGTATTCCAGTTTGACATCTGCCGGCATAATCAAGCAATAAATGAACAACTGTGTTCAATATAGGTCTCCTCTGATCATGATAGATCGGAACTTTCTAGTCCTGTAGCCATAATTGTTTGTCTGCGCCATTGATTCGCCTAATTATTCGAGCTGAACAAACGATTGCTTGCAATTCGTGCTATCTTACTGAAGCATTTTGCACATGCCAAATAGTCTTTCAATGTATATTACGGAGCACTCCAGTCGTATCCAATTTAATAGGTTTTGAATGATTCTTACTACTTTCATAAGTCTTGGAATTGCTGCTTAAGTGCTGCTAATAATTTTTTGTTGTTTTTAACAACAATATTCACAGAGTTATGACTCTAGCACATTACCATCGAATTTTATTATATGATTTTGGACTGTACTTGAACTTCATGTAAAAAGTACTACGTCTAGACTATAGCAAGTGCCTTTCAGATGTTGATGTCGATGGTACATTTTCAAGATAACCTGCGATAACGATTGATATAAACAAATCGATCAAATGACATAAACAATGTGGAATAAACAATGTAAACAATGTTAAAAAAATATTCGAATTTGAAAATATTTAATGTTCACTGTAATTGTAGAATTTAATGCGCTTTAGCTGAACGTAGTGCATAAAACGATAGATTTGAGAAAATTGTTCACTTTACATTGTATTCATTTGAATTTAAAAGTGCTCTCCAGCCATTTCCATTACGGTCGAATTTGTAGTTTACTCTGTGATGTGTTTCTGTGTTGAAATTGCTCTTTGGTCACACCAAAGAGGTGGGAAAAGGGGTAAAAACCGAGTCTTAAGAATACAAAAACAAGATGAGAAAGTAATAGAAACAACAACTGAATGAATGGAAATGAAAATGTGAAGAGGAGACTACAAATGTGAAATGTCATCATCACATGAATGGTAATGAGTGTGAAGTAGTTAATGTGCCTTTACAATAATAGTAAAAGAGAAAATAAATAGAAAAAATAGTAAATAATAGAAAACACTACATAAATACAGGACTTGTTTTTGTATAAGCGCATTAAACATTTACTTTCATTTTCTAGTGTTATTATGTTTTAGCATACAATCAAGTAAATCTGTAAGATTTAGTTTTTCTTTTTTTATATAACTTTTATTAATATGAGCAATTTTTATTATTCGTTCATTTTTCAGTGCTTTTTTTATTGTTATAATATACTTTGAGGATGTTCATAACCTTCATTATCTACACTGAAAACGTATTTAAATCTTATTAAAATGCTTGATATTCACATGCATTTTGTTTTCAACTTAGCTAGCTTTAAACCAAAATAAATATGAAAAAAAGTAAACAAAATGAGCTGAGTTTTGCAAGGCAGCCCACAGAAACCCATTGGTCAACTGGTAGCAGACAAGCACCAACTTGGGATCCCGATCATTATCGGAACTGACGCCAACTCCCACCATGTGATGTGGGTCACCTTGGCTACAAACGAATGTTGTGAAAAACCAACATTTCTCACCTCTAAGAGAAGGGAAGAGCACGACATTAACCTGATTAGCTTAGATTTCACTTATCATCTCAAGGACTGGCTTGCATCTCAGGAATGCTCCTTCTCGGATCATAGATACATCATCTGTAATATTAAAAATGGAAGCTTTTCCATTCTGTCGACCTAAGACTCTCCCAAGCTTTGTAATCCGTTTTAATATAGAAGGAGTACTGAAGAAACTGATAACGGCGGTCATATATCTCGTATCCCTGGTGATGATCTCCACCGCTGACAGTGACGGGCTCTTCAAAAGGGCGAATAAGTACTTTACAATGCCAAAAAGAGGGCATTTAAAATCACTGTTAGGCGAATGAAGAGAGCTACGTGGATTAAATGCTGTGCAAGCGGGTAGTCCTTTGTCGAAACTAGTCGACTTCCACGCTAAGTTCCACGTATAAATCTCTCGACTGTATCCGAAGGCATAAAATATTTATTTATATCCTTACTGAGTATTGAATGTTAAGCAAGGACTCATATTTAAATCATGATGGTTTCGAAACTATACACATATCTGATACCTGATACCTCTTAGCACCTTTGGTAAGCTTTCATCTACGTCTATTTGCACTAACAACCCTATGTAATAGAATATGTATTCATCGCTGGAGCTCATATAACGCGTCGTATTCTGTGTCCCTGGGTAAAGGCTTACTTAGAGCAACTTTACTGATAGCTTATCTGAAACTATTTTTGAATTTTCTCCTTAGTGTTATCCATCATTTGGTTATTATATCTTAAGACAATTTTGTATTGAAAGCCCTTATTCTCATGCAAATTATATAAAGCAAACTAAATATTATGACGTCAACGCTTTATAATAAAAAAATCTGATTTTGACAGCTCGTTGAAGTGAAGTTGAAGTTTCACATCAACCGAGCTCTACAGTACTCACTCATTCCTTTTTGTATATTTTGTTGCAAAATTAGAACTACTTTTCATCACACAACTTTGTCTTTTAGGTACGTAACTTCAGCCTCAACGCTGGACGCTAGTCAACAAAATCGTTAATATTGGTAGAAATCGTAACGTTATTAAAAATATTCTTTAATTCCCTGCAGATTAAAGTCTGTTCCGCCAATGCTTTTTCAAACATTGTCTAGAGCACTTTTGGGAATATAGTCGTGGTTTTCGTAATAATTATCACTTCAGGCCTTTCTCTGTATTTTTCCAAATATAACCAGGGGAATATGAATCGGGTACATTTGTAATGTTATTTTTAGCAAACAACAAGCAACAATAATCGAATTAATTCATTATCTTGATGCACATACCTTTTCTTTGGTGACCAACACTGTACAGATGACTCCTCTTCGTGCAGTTCATTATGTAGGAAACATAATTTATGGGAAAAAGGTAAAAGGGGTACACATTATACATAATTGGTCATTACAACCCTTCAGTCAGGATTACGGCCTAGCTTCTCACACCACTCATGTTGTGTGTGTTAATTTTATACATGAGTGGCGGTACCTACAATTTAAAGTCGAGTCCGAACGACAGATTTTTGAGTAATTTTTCATGGCAGTTTTATTTACTCTCAGAGTGTTTGTCAGAAATCTGCTGAGAGAAATTCGCCGAAGATATATTTTTCATATTTCATTTTGGTGTCTGACCTGGTGTTTGAACCGTGGCCTTGCGTCTAATAAGCCAACACACTACCTAGTAGACTATGGCGACTTCAAAAAGAGGGGTACACACTAAATACAATTTTCGAATGGTATTTTGTAAAACTCTTTACTGCTTCACTTATACAATCTTTTGAGAAGAATTCTTGAATCTAGAACTTATTGTGGTATTATTTTTGTTTACACATTCATTTCATATTTAAATCTACAAGGCTTATTAGAAGTCATTGACTTATGCGCTGACATTTAAGTTTGTCTCGTTTAATTTTTCACAAACTTTTTAAAATATTTCAACTTGTCTAGAGAGCCACTCTAATGCAACAATAATAGTTTCAATAAACTACAATGGGAAAAGAAAAAAAAAAACAAAATATGCCTGAAATGGAATACAATTAACAAAAACCAGCACTTGTAATAAAAACAACCAGAAGTCCAAAAAAAAAAAATACAATTTATTATTTCTTTTTTAACTCTTTGCTGCGAAAGTTTTCTTTGGGACAAAACAATAATTATTCATAGCTAAGTACATACAAGGAAGTACAATATGATTAGCGCACAGTAACGGTGTAACAGACGAATTTCGAGTTCGTGGCATTTCAATAAGCATTAGCTTACGAGAATATCGATACATCAGACATGACTTTGCAATCAAAGTTCTGAAAATTGCCATACTTAAAACTGATGAGGTAGTTAGTAACATAACATTCATATTCAAAGTATTGGCCATTGTTGGCTCCAAAATGCTTCCATCTGTCAAGCAATTTGTGAGTACCATGCCAATAAAACTGTTTGTCTTTTGAAGCAAACCAATAAGCCACTAAATATTCGACTTTCTCGTAGGAATCGAAATGGCAATGCGTATCCCATAGATGAAAACATTTAGTACTTTGATTGCATCCCAAACCGATTTTGCTTTGTGTGCCGGTGAATTGTCATGTCGCCCTGCCATGTCTTATGGCCCTTTCTGGTCGTTTTTTGTTTGCTGCATTGCTCAAATAGACAATTGATTGACGGTAGCGGTCTGTATTAATGTTTTCAACAAGTTTTATCAGCATGCCAAATAGATCTGATTGTAGTGATCATTCATACATATTTGTTCATTACAAACCTTCAGTTAGGATTACGACCTAGCTTCTCACCGCTGATTGGCGCAATCTTCAATTTAAAGCCATTTTTCACCGCAATTTTTTATTTAGTGTTTTTGCCAGAAATCTGCTCAGAGACATATATATACATACAGAGTGACATATTTATTTTGTCATATTTCTTTTAGTTTGACTGTGTGACCAGGGGTTTAAACCGCGGCCAACACACTACCTGCAAGACTACCTAGTCACAAACAATTCGATGATTTTCTACTGTGTGCAAAAAGTGGTTTTTCGATTTCCCATGTGTCTGCCATTCAATTTATGTGGCATCCATTTTCCAGACTTTAGGATGTTTCACACAGCTTTTTTTGATGTAAATACGTTTGAGTACGTTTCACAGATGTCATCGCCAACACAAACAAATTAAGTTCGTATGGATAAATACACACATGCATAATTAATCATTACAACCCTTCACTGAGGATTACGACTTAGCTTCTCACACCACTTATGTTACATGTGTTAATCTTATACATGAATGGGGGGGACCTACAGCTTAAAGTCGATTTCGAACAACAGATTTTTGAGAAAATTTTTGAGAAAATTTTCATGGCGATTTTGTTCACTCTGAGAGTTTTTCCAGAAATCTGCTGATTTTTGAAGCGTGGCCTGACGTATAATTAGCCAACACCCTATTTACCAGACTACGAAGACTGTGTTATTTACAACTTGCTTCTAATTTCAATGTTTAGTTTAACAACATCCACTGTAAGCCACTTCACAAAGAGCTTTTTTTCAAAAAAGTTTGCCTAAACTACTTTCAGTCTATGTTTTTATAATAAATTGCTAAAAAAAAAGGAATAAAATTGTGCTTTTGTTAATGGATTTTATAATAAAATTATGCTTGTATTTAATTCTTCCCCTTCATAATGAATTTGAATTCTCTGTAGTTTAAAAAAAAAAAAACAAGAAATTGTTTTGTTTGCACAAACCATAGAAGCATAAAATTACTTAAAAATTTGTTCTAGTCTGGTGATAACAATTTTCATACTTGAATTGCAAAGAGCAGCTGAAGCAGTCTGAAGGAGAGGTGAAAAATTTGCTGCCATTTATTGTTTCAGGGATTAAAGAGTAAGTTAAACATGCTTTAAACGTTCTTCCAACCTAAAAATATAAAAAATGTACTGTTTTTGAATCTTGATAAAGTTAAACGTTTAAATACTGCAATTCTACAATAAGATTTTGAGATTTTGTTAAAACTTTTGAGTTTTTAAATACATTGAATTAATTATTATTGACAGCATAATTGAAACCAATGACTTATTCATAGTGCTTGAATTTTATTCAAGTAATAAATAGAAATAAAAGGTTTTCAAATATTGCATCAAGAGAATTACTTCAAACGTGGTCATGTAAGTTATAAACTGTTGACGTAATTTTACAAAAGTGGCAGCCAGAGAAGCACTCATAAAGGCTATGACATGTATTGTAAAACTTTATTGCAACATAGTTTTCTACATACATACATACATACAGTGAGCGTTAAAAGAAACTGTACACTAAGGATAAAATTATAACAATCATCAGACTCAACTTTTACCACTTAAAGACAGTGCCCGATAAAATTTGACAATAAATCGAAATATATTGTAACTTTCTTTTTTGTTTCAATTTTGAAAACTTATTTTTGTATGTATTTTGTAATGTACAGTTTCTTTTGACGCTCACTGTACCTAATTAATCATTACAATTTCTCAGTCACAATTACGACCTTGCCTTTGACACCGTTTATGTTGTCTGCCTTAATTTTATGCATGAGTGGCTGGATCTCCAGTTTAAAGCCGACTCCCAACGACAGATTTTTTGAGAAACTCCTTTATGGCAATTTTATTTACCCTAAGAGTTTTTGCCAGAAAACTGCTGAGAACCCGTTGCCGAATAAAAATTTTTTCATACTTCGTTTAGTTGGGGATGCTTAAACTGGCATCCTGTTTATTCTTGTTTTCATTTATGTTTTATGCCCTTTGTTCATTAAATATTGTCGATAATAAGAGCTTAAGCCCACCATGCGTAGACTGCGTTGAAGTACTATAAAATATTTTTTACCTTCCTTCCATCCTCGTGTATATTCATATATGGAGATTAGCTATACCTTACATTTACGTTTCAATACTTGTAAGAACTTTAATTAGAATTTACAATCAAAAGTCGTCAATAGTATTGATGTTAGGAATTAATTTCTCTACGGCGTACTCCATTCTGAGGGTTTGGTTAGAGGACGTGTAGGTTAGAGGACGTGGACTTGTCAATTAAGACAATTACAGTACCCGGAGGTCGAATTGACCCATTCTGAGGGCAGTTGTAGTAACATTTTGCTTATTGACTAGACCTGGGTAGATTAAAAACATTTTTTCATAGGCATGACCAAGAGCAGGAGCAAATTTATTATAAAAATTTAGATTTCAATAATGTACATATTTTAATAATTGTTTCCATAAGTATAACTATGGATCAAAAGGGCTGAAAACCAATTTAGTCAACAACTCTGAAAGTAAATAAAATTGCCATGAAAAGTTTCTTATAAATCTTTTGTTCAGAGTCGACTTTAAACTGTAGGTCCCGCCACTCATGTATAAAATTAACACACACAACATAAGTGGTGTGAGAAAGTAGGTCGTAATCCTGACTGAAGGGTTGTAATGACCAATTATGTGTATGTGGTACTTGTAGACTGAAAAAGAATCTCACATTTACACGTGCTGGCCTGTTCAATAATGTCTACCTTTGCCAATGCAAACATTAGTTGCTCTGAACCAGTACAGATCTGTCAAAGGCAGTACATATTTATGATCTCAAGTGATTTTCTAATTTTTTCGTTTAAATTTAAAATATTAGGTTAGGTTAGGTTAGGTTAGAGGACGTGTACTTGTCAATTAAGACAAGTACAGTACCCGGAGGTCGAAATGACCCATTGTACAACGTCCTTGTTTCTCACACCACTTATGTTGTGTGTGTTAATTTTATACATGAGTGGTGGGACCTACAGTTTAAAGTCGATTTTGAACGACAGATTTTTATTTATTGAGAAACTTTTCATCGCAATTTTTATTTACTCTCAGAGTTTTTGCCAGCAATCTACTGAGAGGAAGCCGCCGAAAAAATACTTTTTGTATTTTGTCTTTGATGCCTGGCCTGGGGCTCGAACCCAGGCTTTTGCGTCTAATAAGCCAACACACTACCTACTAGACTACGGTGACTTCTAATTTAAAATATTAGTAAAAAAATAAATTAAACTGTTTAGAAATGGGTTTAGAAAAGCGTTTAAATGACGTTGAAAAGGGTTTAAAATTTAATATAAAGCAAAATTAAAAAAGTATGTAAAACAAAAATTCTAATGAAATTAAATACAAAAAAAATTGATTAAAAAACTAATAATCGTTTATCATGTTGAAAAATAACGATACGATGTCTCTTGCATTCTTTTAATGGTTACAAGACAATTTCTCTTACAAGCAAAAGTGTAAAATAAAAACGAGAAATCATTTATTTGATTGGCATTGCATTGTGTGGTAACAAAGTTCCAAAAGTTACACACAAGTAAGATAAATGTATGCTGATAATTACACAGACCAACTCTTTAGTGTCATCATCAACACTTGGTTCAAATGTTAAATTGTTAAGAAAATAATGAAGAATAAACGGAATGTAACATGTGGCCAAATGACCAATTGACCGTACAACCAAATGAACTACCCGTATAACAGTTTCAGAACATGTACAGCAATATTGAAATATCAACTCGATTTCCTTGGCCAATTGCCATTGTTGTTGCATTAGAATGAGTTTTATTGTGTGCAATAAGAATGTATGGGTGGAGGAATGTTTCGGTCATTGTATGTATGTATATCTTTAAGTATTTTAAAGTATTTCCTTTTTGTTTAGTTGATTTCAATTGTATGGGGATAATATAACAAATTTTTTCGACTTTGGTTTTTGAATTTCCCACAAATTTGAGGGATTTTAGTTTGCGATTTGTACAAAATATTACGTGTTGGATTTTTAAGCAATTTAAACACTGAAGAAAACAATCACCGAATGTGTGACTTAATTTTTTTTAAGGTAGGAAATTCTTCTTTGCTGAGAATAAAACCTGTCTATTGTTTATCTCTTCTCATATCATAATTTTTTATTCAGCAGCTGCAAAGACAATGCAAATTTTATGCACATATAAGCCTGCCTTTATAATCTAAGGGGTAAGGAAATCTTGAATGATAGCGGAGCATTCTAAAGTTCTGTCTAACTTCTTACCTTTTGCAGATGACAGAAATGTTTTCCATTTATAATAGTTTCAATGTAGATCAAGTCCTCTATGTAGATTGAAGAGTACTCCACCTTCAGTCAATATTCGAATGAAGACACATGAATACGGTCGATTTAAATGCACAAGCGGTACAACATATACTAAATATTGGAGAGTCGGGAGCTCTTGATGTTCTGGGCATGAATATTCAATATTCGCTGGAACCAAAACATTTTTCAAGTGCATACAGAAGTATTTAAGTGCCTCGGTTTCGTAAGACGGTACAATACTTCAATCCATCTAATCTCCTTACATACATACATACATACATAATTGGCCATTACAACCCTTCAGTCAGGATTACGGCCTAGCTTCCCACACCAATCATGTTGTGTGTGTTTATTCCATACTTGAGTGGCGGGACCTACAGTTTAAAGGCGATTCCGAACAGTTGAGAGGAAGTAGCCGAAAGAAATATTTTTTTTTTATATTTCGTTTTGTTAGAGACGTCTCATCTGGAGATTTAACCACGGTCTGTTGTCTAATAAACCAACGCACTAACTACTAGACTACGGTGATTTCATATCAAAAATATGAATAGCCAAAGTAAAAAGGCATTCTTAAATCATGAAAGTGGAGTAAGAATGTGATATGAATATCCCCCCTGGTCTGAAAATCGAACTACACTACTATTCTCTTAAATAATTTTGTATTTTGTATTTGTGTATATGTTTCTGTATTTATACATATAAAGACACACCTACAAGTAAAATGAAATTAACAACAGATACAAAGAATGAATTATTCATGTGGGTTTAAAAATTATTTATCTGATGATAATACATTTTTGCAATTGTATTTTATTTTAACACAGAAATGAATACGTATTCTTTATGTTGTGGTTTTCATTGTTTTTCTGTTTCATTTGCAGTTGCAAAATTATAAAAATAAATTAAAATCTACTATACTGATTGCATTACTGGAAACTCAGTGTATTTATACATGCATACATACATTTTATGTATCATATGTTGTACGACAAAATATGATCAGAATGATTTTTCGTTATTGCTATCACTATAGGTCAGATTATATATGTATATATATATATATATATATATATATACATATATTTATTTATTTATTTATTTATTACAATACAATTACAAATTATGTTCTAATTATATACGAGCTGAGTAACTTTGACCATATGCTCGGTGTAGTGTAACAGACCAGAGTCTCTGGTGGGAATCGAACGCACGACCCTCACGCTAATAGTCTAGCACACTATCCATTATGCTACCACGGTACCTGAAAAATTTTTAATTTTCCTTTTTCCCCATGAATAAACCGTAATGGGTTTACTCACTTACGTCATCATCAAATTTGATTGAAAGAGTAATATATGCACAATCAATACAAGTGTTACACACTTAAACGTCGATGTTACCTCACTTGAAATCGACGAAGTACTAACAAAAGCTCAATACAATTATAGAATAAAATGGAAGAATAAACAGTCAGTAAACTATGAATATTTCGTCAATTCATTTGCTAATTCTATGACTTTGTTTTAAATTATTTAAAAGTGTTTGCTGCTCTTTTATGTTTTTCATGCAAACAATATAATGGCGCAGAGTATAGCTAAAAAATGGAAAAAAATTGATTGCAGCACGAATCACGGCTGTCTTAAGAGAATTAATGTTAGCGTACCCTTCGTGGCATACCATGTTTGCTAAAACTACACACAAATTATAGTACAGCGGGATCATATAACAACTGTCAGCAGGTAGTTTTTCAGAAGAGCTGAATGGTGGAAAATTTTTTCGGAGCCAAATTTGGGCTTAGCTTCCTGACCTGTCGCAGTTTACTAGTTTGGGCCTGAAAAAAGCTAAAAAAGCAACTGAATTGATAACTGTCATACTACAACTACGCCGTTGCGTTCAATGACTGCAAACGTACATATATATAATGGAACATCTAATGTTTATTTCATCAAATCTGAAGTCATAAAAGATTTTCTTTTTTCCAGCTACATATACTGAAGAAAACTATAAGCATAAGATAATAAGTGTTGTTGTTTCCGATTGTTTTTGTAGCATCAACGTTAAGTGAAAATAAGCTACAGACCAGGGTATAGGTAACGAACTTACTTCCAAACTAAAGAAATTTCGGTGGAAATTGAAAAGAAAACGCATTATGCAAAAAGTTTAAAAAACCTTAAGTGTTGCATCTTGTTATTTACTTTTATGTGTGTGTTAATCCAAATGTTTGTTTAAGCTTGTATGTGTTAAGTCAAGCAACGACAGCAATGTGTGCATATGTGGTGTAGAAATATTCTAAAGTTTTGTTTATAAAAGATAGGAAGTCAAAGACTGTTTTTAAAATAAATCTTTTAAGACAACAGATGAAAGATTTATAAGGGTTTTCAAGAAGTGAACAAAATTCAACTAAAATTATAAAAGTTTTTATGGAATAAAAATTTTATTTTCTGTATAATTTTTGCATACAAGAAAAAACAATGAAATTTCATTATGAAATGAGCAAATTATTTACACACAAATAAGTTTGCAAATAATTCAACATGAAATAAAGAAAAGAAACAAAATAAATTAAAACACAACAACAGAGAATACACATTTGTTTTTAGAAATTTATTATTTAAATTATTTTTTATTTATTTTATTATTATTTAAATTAAATTTAAAAAAAGAGAAATTAAAATTAAATAAAATTTCCATTGGAAAAAAAAACCAAAGAATAAGAATATTTATGAATATTCATGAAATATGCCTGAAGTTAAGGATAAAGGAGAGAAGATTGCAAAATATATACAGTCAGAATTATGACCTTGTTTCACACACTACTAATGCTGTGTGTTGATTTTATATATGAGTGACGGGGCCTACAATTTAAAGTCGCTAAAAACGACGGATTTTTAAGAAACTTTTCATGATGATTTTATTTACTCTCAGATTTCTTGCCTGAAATCTGCTGCGAGGAAGTCGTCGAAGATATATTTTTTCGTATTTCGTTTTGTTGGAGGTGCTCACGTCTTATAAGGTAATACACTACCTACTATACTACGGGTCTATCATACTTGCTTTTGTAAATTTATTTAAAAAAATTATTAAATGTATTTGAACAAAAACTTCTGAATCCTGAATTTCACTCCTTTCTTTTCTTATCGGTGAAAATCAATGTTTACATACATACATACATAATTGGTCATAACAACTCTTCAGTCAGGATTACGACCCAGCTTCTCACAAGTTGCTTAATTTAATGCTTAACTGCAACGTAACTGCAACGTTAAGGTTATCTAATATGGAGGTGAACTCAATTTGCCATCGAAATCGTCAGATTTGACCGCGTTAGACTTTTTAATGTAGAGTTTTTTGAAGTCGTAGGTGTATGCAAATAAGAAACAAACCATAGCGGTTCACAAACATAGCTCATGCCATGGTAAAATTGAATGTCATTTATATACCAGAGTCATTGAAATTTGAATATTTCGGATGCGGTTCACACAGAGAAGTCGCCGTAGTCTAGTAGGTAATGTGTTGGCTTATTAGACGCGAGATTCTCAGGTCAAACATCTCTAACAAACCAAAATTTGAATATACCTTCAGCGAATCTACTCTCAGCAGATTTTTGGCAAAAATTCTGAGACTAAATAAAAGTGCCACGCAAAGTTTCTCAAAAATAAAAATTTTCGTTCGAAATCAACTAAACTGTAGGTCCCGCCACTCATGTATAAAATTAACACACACAACATAGGTGGTGTGAGAAACTAGGTCATAATCCTGACTAAAAGGTTGTAATAACCAACTATGTATGTGTGTATGTATGAGCAGAGAAGGCATGGCTGGCATTTAAACGATATTTTACTCCACACATAATGGCATCAATAGATTTTCCAAGTGAATAAAAAATGTCGATGATATCTCACGTACACATTTATTTTATTTACATTTAAAGTTAGGAACCGTTGAAGTAGGAAGCAAAATAATTTAAAAAATTTTACTGAGAAAATAAATCCAAACATTTTAAATAATTTTTCTTAAATTTTTTTTAAATTTAACAAATTTTGTTCTTAAGATTAAATCAATTAACTATGTAAAGTTACCCTTTTGAATTATTTTCAAATGACTATCCAATAAAGAATTTTCTTTGTAAGCTATCGTTATACAGTTATATTGTACCAAGTATGCCTTTGTTAAACTATTCCCAAATTAGAAAAGTTTACTGTCAAAATGTTTTCTTTACTGTTAACTTCTTTTGTAGTATTTTTTTTTGTATACTATGCTTGACTGCAAACCTTTAGTTCTTTTTCAATGTATTTTATTACAAATTCTTTTGAGTTGTGACAGGAGTACTATATATAATGTACGTATATAATAATAGCTACAGTAATATACATCTATGGTTATAGTAACACATAAGGTATCTTAATATCGTAGAGAGTACCCTGTTACTTTCATAAAATTTATAAAATTGAAAGATTGTTTGGAGTTTTTTTTCCTTACAGGACTTAAAACGTCAGATGAGTGATATTCAAAGGATTTTTTAAGAAATTTAATTGTTTCATTCCATAGCTTTTTGAGATGCTGTGATAAACAACATACAGAAATCTGACTGAGCGCAACAAACATAGAAATATAAAAGCCATAGTCGTGACAACTACACAATATCGGAAGCCATTTTCGGTCCCAGTTTTACATCGCAGGTACAGGATAGACCTTTTAATGATAATGGTTTGCACATTCCAGAGAATGGCTTTCACATATTTACCGAAGGGTATAGATCAAGCAACAGAGCCGAGTGTGGAATTCTTTCAGAACAGTTGATCTTTTATTGTTCCTTGTACCACCCTTGCGAATCCGCTGTCAGAGTATGTCGAATGGTGATATGCGCATATGAAGTCGCCTTAGTCTTGTAGGAACTGTGTTGGTTTATTAGACGTAAGACCACGGTTCAAACCACAATTCAGACATTAGAAACGAAAATATGAACAAATATTTCTTCGGCGACTTCCTTTCAGCAGATTTCTGGCAAAATCTCTGAGAGCAAATAAAATTGCCATGAAACAGTTTCACAAAAAATCTGTCGTTCGGAGTCGACATTAAACTGTAGCTCCCGCCACTCATGTATACAATTGACACACACAGCATAAGTGGTGTGTGAAGCTAGTTAGTAATCCTGACTGAAGTATTGTAAGGACTAATTATTTATGTATGTATGATATATTCATATTAGCCGATAGTAAAGCAGCCGTTATATCCGTAGAGAGTGCATATACTACAGTTTAGATTGACTAAGAATATCTGTAATCTTTGGAAGAAATATAACTGTCGAGACATTCGACGGTTGCCGTCTTAAGGTTCCCTAGCTTGTGCGTTTAGAAAGGCCGGTACAAATGAATATTCAATTGCATTCATTCATGAGATTAGCATTCTTCTGCATAGGGGCAAATGAATGGTTTCATAAAGTTTCTAAATTTCCAATGTAAAGATTAGATACTGAAATCACTGGCAATGAAATTAAGCAGATCTGGTGAGGCAAACAAAAGATCTCTCAAGCCAATTATTGAATGAAAAACAATAATTTCTAAGGCTTTTAATTTAGCGATCGTTATGGATTTTAACTGTAGGTCCCGTCACTCACTGATAAAATGAACACGCACAACATAAGTGATGTGATGTGAGAGGCCAGGTCGTAATCCTGACTGAAGAGTTATAAATACCAAATAAATCTGTAAGTGGTATACACTGTTGTGAAGTATGCTTGACTCGTTGAAAATTTTCAACCTGATATTTTTTCACAAAATTTTTTAAGTTAATGTTACTGCTACAAGCTACTTTTGTTTTGTAGTAATAAAGAGAGTTCAACGATAAAAGTCACAAAAGAGCATTCTAGAAAATTTATTAAAAATTAAAAATATTATTACTTTAGTAATAAAAGAAAAAAAAAAACATGTAGAAAATCAAACAAGTACAGAAAGTCACAAAAAAAATGTCAAAAATTTTAAGAGTAAAAACTGTTTTGCTACAACAATTGCCTTTCTTTTTGTCTTGCAGCTGCAGAACTTTAACAGTTTGTAGTTGACAATGTTTGCTATGTCCTTTGGTTGTTTCCTTCAATGCTGTGCTATTGTACTCTTGGAATTATATTTTAAGTGACAAAAATTGAACATCAAACCATAAAAAACTTTCTTTTTCAGGTTTTTATCTTCTCAGCTACGTTACTATTCTCTGTGAGAATTTATTTACTATCAAAATAGAATAACTTTCTCATAAACTTTGTTACTTAGGATGAGTTGAATAGTAAATATTCCTGTACGATGTGTTGTTTTAAACTTTTTGTTTTTCATTTAACAAAAGCAAATTGTATGAAATTTGTTTTAGTTTTGGTGACATTTTTGAAATTTTATTGTGGCATTTTTGCATCATTTATGGAATTTGAAATACAATATTCGGATATACGAAAATTTCGGGTCTTCAAGCAAGGATTTTCGAACTTTAAAATTTTATGACGGTCAAGCTTTTGGGGCAACATCTGGTTGCGGCCTACTTATGAATGAATGGGTACGTGAACAAATAGAATTGTTGAATGTGGCACGATGCTAATCCACTTGAGATCGAAGAGTATCCATTGCATCCCGTAAAAGTCACTGTTTGGTGTGAATTTTAGGCTGATGGCGTTCATATTCGGTTCATATTTTTTTATTACTAATTTTGAATTCTGTTGAACAAAAAAAAATTGATAAAAAAGGCAAAGAACATAAAATAATAGAAAATGGAGGAAGAGAGGAATATTGCAATTATTAACGCTCGCGCCATTCATTGAAGTTCTACTTATGCATCTCTTTTCACAATCCTAAAGTGCAATATAACTAGAGTTGGGTAGTTCGCGAACGAACTAGTTCAATTGAACTATTCACACAACTGAACTAAAAGAGCCGCTCATAATAATGAGCTCTTTTAGCTCCGTAGTTCAGTTGGGTTTTGTTCTCGTTTCTTATTCGTTCATTTCGTTCTTTTATTTTGTTTATCGTTCTCATGTGTGTAGTTCACGAACGAACTATATAGTTCAATTGAACTATTCAACGAGAGTTGTGTAGTTCACGAACGAATTAGTTCAATTGAACTATTCATACAACTGAACTAAAAGAGCCAACTGAACTAATGAGTTCTTTTAGCTCCGTAGTTCAGTTGGCTCTTGTTCTCGTTTCATATTCGTTCATTTCGTTCTTATTCGTTCTTTTCTGTTGTTTATCGTAGTGTTAAATGGTAGTGCCATCATTGGCGGTGTTACCACATACTAATAAAATAACTTATGGCAACATTTTTCCTACAAAAGCGCGAAAATTGCAAAAAATAAAAAAATAAGCAAATTAAAATAATATATTTTTTCAATTTAACTCAAAGAAGGGTTAGGCGAGAAATATCCACAGAAATTCTTATTAAATATACTTTTATAAAAACATATGTAATTTTTGACGATGTATTAAAATTAAAATTGTTTGCTTTTGAATTTCTTGAATATAATTCAAATTTTATACATTAGAAGTAATAGCACATAATAGCTAAAAAAAATTTTATAATATATTTCTTTTAATAAAATTTCTAAGTGGGCTCCATGAAAAGTTAGTGCATAGCGTAACGATTGTGAGTTTGACTCTCACAAGATAATCTGGTCTGTTACGCTAATAAGTATGTTTTTATAAATAATAGTGTCAACTAAAAATCTATAAGATTGAAAAAATTTAAATAAGACAAAAGAGATTGTAAATGTATTTATTTATATATGTATATAAATAAATTTAAATTTATATTTTTATGTTTATGTTTTTCTTAATATTTATATTTTATGTATATATTATTGTTTTTAACGATTCAATTATCAAAATTTCCGCCAATCCATTGACTTAACTTTTTGATAGAAATTCAAATTTTTCGACACTGGTAGGTCAAAAAATCTTGCCAATAATCGGAAAAGGGTTCAATTTCAAAATCTGGATTTGCAAAATTCTCGCTAAACACTAGATTTCATTCATTTATTGCCGGGTATTCAAATTTTTCAGAGCAGGTAGGTAAATTGTCAAAGAAATAAATTGTAGGAAATTTCCGTCATAGCAATAATACCAAAACAGTGCTAAAAGGGCCGCAATTGAAAAATGGGTTGAATGTGGTCATGCTACCTACCCTACAAGTGTAACGTCACACAAAACAAACGTTATTCTCGTCATAGCAATAATGTCAAAAGAGTGCTAAAAGGGCCGCAATTGAAAAATGGGTTGAATGGGGTCATGCTACCAACCGTACAAGTGTGACGTCACACAAAACAAATGTTATTCTTACTGAGAGTTTTCTGTAGCATTCACCCATTATGAAAAACTGCTCAATAGCTCTCTTCATGTTTTACTGGAAAAAAACATTCGACTTACAGAATCAGGGTAAAAAATCAAAATGAGAGTTATTTGTAATAGACATTTTTTCTCAGGAAGAGAGCCACATATATAAATAGACAACATGGGTGAATCAAGAACTAGTTATTCGAAAGAGTTCATATTGGTATAGTGTCGGATGATCAAAGTGATCTAAGTGAATTTTTATTGGTATAGTGTCGGATGATCAAAGTGATCTAAGTGAATTTTTATATTTAAAAATGGCTGAAAAAAGAAAATTTTGCGCAATATGGACTCATTTCACGGCAGAAAAAGGTAATAGAGCAATGTGTAAATATTGCAAAATAAACCTAAGCATTGCTGGGGGTTCTCATGGGAATCTTTCTCGACATATGAGAACAAAACATCCGCTTACACCATTAAATCAAGAAAGACTACAATCCCACCAGAGGTACTTGAAGAAGACATGCCAGACGTACAACCTTCTACCAGCTTCCAATCCAGGCAAAGTGCAACGCTCCCTCAGCAACCCCAACAAAATATAACACAATATTTTCATAGGCCTCCACCCGTACGTACTGTTGAGCTAATCGATAGACAAGTGTTGAAAATGATAGCCAAAGGACACCATGCTCTACGAATTGTAGAAGAACCGGAATTCAAACGGCTAATAGAACTTGTCTCAAATTGTCCGGGATACACGCTTCCTACAAGAAAAACTATATCAAATAATATTATGGAAGCGGTTTATGGAGATATCTTAAGCCAAGTAAAATCTCAACTATTATCTGCTACAGCAGTCTGTTTAACTACCGATGGATGGACTTCGAAAACAAATGATAGCTACTTGGCTATAACTGCTCATTATATTAGCGAAGATATGCAACTAAAATCACATTTAATTGCATGCGACAAATATGATGACAGACATACTGCCGAAAACCTAAAAAATTTTATAAAAAAACAGGTGCAAGAGTTTGGTATTGAAAATAAAATTACGGCAATTGTGAGCGATAATGCGGCAAATATTACTGCAGCGATACGTATGGGAAATTGGAGTGGAATTAGCTGTTTTGCCCATTCATTAAACCTGATCGTGCAATTAGCACTTGCGGAGGTGAGTGATACTGTTTCTAAAGTGAAAAAAATAGTAGAATTTTTCAATAAAAGCACACAAGGTATGAAAAAGCTAAGAGAATCTCAAAGGCAAATGAAACTCCCAGAGCTAAAATTAAAGCAGGATGTTCCAACACGATGGAACTCTACGTACGACATGCTTAACAGGATTGTTGCCGTAAAAG
Source organism: Sarcophaga carnaria (assembly GCA_958299815.1). Taxonomy (NCBI): domain Eukaryota; kingdom Metazoa; phylum Arthropoda; class Insecta; order Diptera; family Sarcophagidae; genus Sarcophaga; species Sarcophaga carnaria. Next base: position 49,031,659 of record OY283150.1, read on the forward strand.
ATGCTGTAATTTCAACCCTGTCGCTCACAAAACCCGATTTATCTTTGGCACTTCAAGATTGGGAGGTTTTAGACGAACTAATACCAGTTCTTGAGCCATTTTATGAGGTTACGAAAAATATTTCAGCTGAAAAAAATGTAACCCTATCAAAAGTTTTAGTTTTGTGTAATCTATTAGAAAGTGTAATTTCTGATTTTAACGCAACTAAAAGTCAAATAAAAGTACTGATTTCCGTGATGAAAAGAGAAATTACTAATCGTTTTAGTGAACTAGAACGAAGTAGTTTATATGCAGAGAGCACAATCCTAGATCCCAGATTTAAAAAATTAGGTTTTAAAAATGACAGCTGCTATGAAAACGCTGTGAAATTATTGCGCAACAGAATCGGCCAAATTAGACTACCAAATACTGAAACACCTGATACGGAAGGAAGTATTGCTGAAGTTCCACAAAAATATATTTGGAAAAAATTCGACATGAACTTCAGTCGACTTACAAAATCTGACAATAACATAGCTGCTGGAATTAGAGAATTCGATAAGTACCTAAACGAGGAGTACCTGGAAAGAAGGAAAGACCCTCTTGCGTGGTGGAATGAACGCAGGCATTTGTATCCAAGGGTGTACATGTATGCTTTAAAACGCCTTTGCATAGTAGCCACATCTGTACCATGTGAGCGTATTTTTTCAGCAACAGGACAAATAATAAACGAAAGAAGGACCCTCATCAAACCAAATAAAGTTTCCACTCTTGTGTTTTTACACAATAACATGTGAGCCAAGTTACTATTAACTTTATATCAAAAATGTAAATACAATGTATATTATATTATAAACATATTATAAATGTTTTTTTTTTAAATTAAATTAATAAATGTGATTGCAATAGACTGAATTACTATTAGTTTCTATTTTTTGTATTTATTTTATTTTTGTTTTTTATGTCCCTATAATTAAATTAAGATTTTCAAAAGCTGCATTTTTTATTTTTCAATTTATTTTTTTCCTTTTAAATATATGTATATATTTAGATAAGTTTTGTTGTTATTATTAGTTAGTTAAGTAATTTTGATTAAAAAGCGCTTCAAGCACATAAATGAATTAATAAAAATGAAAATGTGTTAAATACTATACTATATACTGTTTTTATTTTATTCAATAAGTTGATATAAATACACGGAATGCATTAATTCCTTTAAATGTATATATGTATTGTTTACATCATTTTAAATATAAATAAAATTGAGAAAGAGAGCGGAGTTGTTTAAAAGTACTGAACTATTGAACTAAAAGAACGAACTAGTTCATTACAGAGAGCTGAACTAGAAAGAGCGAACACTCAAAAGAGCTAAAGAACCCAACTCTAAATATAACACTGGAAACCAACATGATGTATGAGTGTCCACATAGATGGAAATAATTTATTAATTATACGCCACCGTATTAAATAATATAATCAATTGTGTATTGTGGTTTCCATACGCGTTTTTATAGATGGGAAGCCATCAAAACAAGTTCAGTTTAAATTCACGAGTGCTCAAAATTTTTTACTAACAATCTCCTCTCTCTAACTTTTTATTATACGTGCTCTTTTCTACATGATAGTAATATGTGTCTTTCATATTCCTGAAGTCGCCGTTGTCTAGAAGGTAGTATGTTGGCTTATTAGACGTGAGGCTTAGATTCAAACCCGAGTTCAGTATTTCCTCTGCTATTTCCTTTCAGCAGATTTCTGACAAAACCTCTGAAAGCAAACCAAATTATCATGAAACAGTTTCACAAAAATATGTCGTTTGGAATCGACTTTAAACTGTAAGTCCCGCCACTCATGTATAAAATTTAACACACACAGCATAAGTGGTGTAAAAATCTAGGTCGTGACTGTGATTCAACTTTTCTAATGACCAATTATGTATATATGTATGTACATATTCTTTTGATCATAGACCGAGCCATTTGCGATTGAGGCGAATCGATCTCAGAATGGTGTCGTATGAAAAAGGTTCAATTGTAATATGTGGAAGCACTTTATTGTAAGAAGTACTTCACTTCATCTGACCTCCTCACTATTTACAACCACCGAAAATGGAACACATCGCTCATGTATTGGATGGTGAATCAATGATTCAAGCTTCGAATATTAGAAAGATATGTTCTCTCGATGAGATATTGTTTTAAAGGAAATAACAATTTTTCGAGAAGTAGATGTATTGTGGTGAACAATGTAGGATGGTATTTGTTATGATTTTCGAATTTAAAAACAAAAAGTTTTAGTTTCTGTTCAAATATTGCAACCAGTGTTTCTTCTAAATCCTCACGATAAAGCTACCCCTGAGAAATGATGGGACAAAGCACAAATATATCCACACTACCTACTACACTACGGCGACTGCCTTGATCAATTTCAATCTATGCTGTATATTAAAAATAAACTTGAGCTCTATCAAATATACTTTAGTTATTAAAAAATGTGGCGTCCAGAACTTTTTTTACTTATTTATTCATTTATTGAATTTATTGAATTTATTTTATTTATTTTTAATTGCAAAATTGCTTATTTATTTTTGATTAAAATATGATAAATCAAATGGCCTTTAGCTTTTGAATAAATATTTAGCTCAACAAGAAACAAAAGCAAAACTGAAAATTAACTTAAGTACTGCATAATTTAAAAATATAGTATGCACGCAACAAAAGCTGTATGCACATAAATTTCACAACACTAACCACTACCAGTGATAACCATAAAATGTCGTCAACATGCCGAATTAGAATTACAATGTTTGCAACAAATCAGTTTTTACCAACAAAATGTGTTGTTGGGGAGATATTCCCTCTTTTTTTTTGGAATTTTCTGATTTTGGAACCGAATCTTTGCTATCACTTCGAATGCATACATACATAACATACATAATTGGTCATTTCTCACACCACTTATGCTGTGTGTGTTAATTTTATACATGAGTGGTGGGACCTACAGTTTAAAGTCGACTCCCAACGACAGGGTTCTTATATGACCCGAATAAGGTGTACTCATTTAATCGGCTGCCAATTTAATCTAACCTAACCTTGTCATGCATGTGAAATTGGATAAATTAGTAGTCTATTTAACTAACCTAGTCCAGCCCATTAAGAGTTTTCATCTGAATTATGTTTTATAACAAGCCAATAATTACAGTTGATTTTTCATTGAAATTATATTATTTTTCATCCCATTTTCAAAATCAATAAAAATTCAAAGAATAGCTGCTATTAATGTGTAGAAATATGCAAATTGCTTGCACATTTTGATTTCTTTCTTTTTTTCCTAATTAAAGTTTAAAAGCTCTCTTTAATTAATTTCTCTCCTCACAGCGAACGAAAATATTTATTTTTGCTGCTGTTTTGATGAACTAATGTTGCAGAATAATTAGTGTTCAAGTACAAGTAGCAATTTATGAATATTAAACGAAAGCATATGAGAGTGTTTATTTTTCAATAGAATATTTAATTTTGTATACAAAAAACTAAAGAGGCTTATGCGCTTTTGAAAGAGAAAGTATACCATGGAAAGTAATTGGGTATGCCAACACGTAAAAATCTAAAATAGTTGAACAACGGCCTTATAATTACAAGCTTTCTGCATGTCACTACATCTCACATTAGTAGGTAAGGGTAGCTTTAAATTTGTGCTAAAAAGACCATTAAAAAGTACTAAAAAGAGTTCTACTACTGTATATAAACTATGTAGATATGCAAAATAACCAAACAATGCATCAACTATAAATCCGATGCCCGATTGCTTTTTGACTGCGTTAAAAATACACATTGACGACGTTTTGAAGTAGAATACATTGTATATATTTCGTACAGTGGCATTATGAAACACAATACTTTGTTCAAACACAAAGCAACTAACATTTTGTAAGGCAGCCTTTGTTTTACCTTCAGAGTTTTGGCAGAAATCTACTGAGAGTAAGACGCCGGAGAAACATTTTTTCAGATTTCGTTTTGGTGGAGTTATACTAGACTAAGCTGAAGAGCTCTTTAAATAAATCCCAGTGACCGATCATTAGCGTACATTCGCCTAGAATATTTACTTGTTTACTTATTATTTATGTAAACGTTGCCAAAATAAGTTTACAACATGTATCAACAGTTAATTGATATTTGTTTGTTATTAAAATATAATCCATCATTAATAATTTATTATTATTTCATATAAGCTTCAGGAGAACTTAACTTGAAGCCATTATAAACAAATGATAAAATATTTAAAGCATTTTCAAAAATTTTTGTTATTTTCCATTGGAAAAAAAAGAAACGAAAAAAGTCAATAAAATAAAATCGTTCATTTAAATGTGATTAATTTGTAAAATGTTGTGTATATACTGTGCACATTGCTCTTAATACCACTTTAGATATTCAAATCAATTCAGCTTAAAGAGCAGTGTTGCTCTTTAAATATTGGAATGAAATAAACTGTTGAAGGGTATAGTTTTGAGTGGCATAGTATTATTACATAACATACATACATAATTGGTTATTACGGCGCTTCAGTTAAGATTATGACCTAGCTTCTCACACCACTCAGTTGGGTGTGTTAATTTTATCCATAATTGGAGGGACCTGCAGCTTAAAGTCGACTCTGAACGATAGATTTTTAAGAAGCTTTTCATGGCAATTTTATTTACTCTTAGAGTTTTTGCCAGAAATTTTCAAGAGAGAGTTCGCGAAGTAATATTTGTTCATATTTCGTTTTGTTGGAGACGTCTGCTGTGGGGTTGAAACCGAGGCCTCAAGTCTCATAAGCTAACTCACTAATCTGCTATAGATTACGGCGAAATAAAAATACTTCGAAATAAAAAATGATAAATAAAACAAAATCTAAGTTCTTAAATGAGATTTAAGCCGTTTATCGAAGTTTAAATGACATCTTTCAGCAACGGAATAAGCTTTGGGTTGTTTTAGCTTTATGTGCTAGCGTAGAATGCTAAAATCCTATGGCTGGTTTTGAAACAGCTTCCAAAATGTGTGATGGCTAAACTTTGACCAAAGTTTAGTCAGTTTCGTCGTGAGTAACTCCATCATCGTAAAATCAATGTTCGGACAGGTTCGTCGTGATCCTATCTGCAATTCAGTAACCCCATCATAAGAGACATTCCATTGCAGCCATGAGTGAAGCAGTCTGATGGCCTCTTCCAGATTTCTCCTGAAATCAGTCCCAATGCATGTTTAGATAGCTATGATGATAATGATATAAACGATAAACCCTGTACTTACTATAAGCTTTAAGCATTTAAAACGATGCAGTTTTATTATATTTGTTGTGTTGATATTGGAAGAGATTTGTTTCTTACAATTATACAAAATATTTTGTAAATAAATAAATTACAATCCATCAGTCAGGATTACGACCTAGCTTCTCACACAACTTATGTTGTTTGTGTTAATTTTATAAGTGAGTGGCGAGACCTACAGTTTAAAGTCGTCTCTGAACGATAGATTTTTGAGAAACTTTTCATGGCAACTTTATTTACTCTTAGAAATTTTGTCACAACTCCGCTGGGAGGCAGTCGCCGAAGCAATATTTTTTCATATTTCGTTTTGTTGGCGATGTCTGACTTAGGATTTGAACCGTGGCCTCACGACTAATAAGTCAACGCACTACACTTCAAATATAACAATATAAATTTCCTGTATTGCTTTTTCAGCTTATGAAACACTTGTACAATAACTATTTAATTGAAAACAGTTTTTTTATTTAAATTTTTTACTCGAAAGTTACTCCAAAATAAATTAAAAAGTTCTCAAAGAGAAAACTTAGTTTTTATTCAACTGGCAAATTACACATATGTATGCTTATTGCCGTAGGTAATTTTACTTTGAAAATACATATACATACATATGTCACTACATACGAGTATATATATATGTAGTGAAATCGAAATAGAACTGTTTGTTCTTTAAATATGCGCATATGAAACTATCAATTGGAAAATGAAAATGCATAAAAGTTGCCAGAACACAGTTAATCTTCATAGAGACGAGTATAGAAAATAAAACAGTTTATGTATGCTTTAAAGTGAACATACATTAAATATTCAAAAAAAACTACCAAATATAATCGTTTTTTTAATGCCAAGGGTAAAATATAACGCATTACAACCTTTCCAGTAAAACACAAGTAAAGAACAGACTAACAAGTTCGTAATAATGTTTGCAAACTACTTTTATGTTTAGACAGATATGCATCATATTCGTTTAATATAAGTACATATACAAATGACATGTGCATGTATTCTCATTTTTAATTTCTTATCTTTGTTTTGCAATTAATTTTTAACCGTTAAGTGGGTTGACTATAAGGCGGCGTTCGATAGCCCTTAAGGAATCGTGGTTTTGCCGCAATGTCTGAGGCCTTATAATTAGAAACGATGTTTCTGGAACAGAGTTCTCTGGATTGACGAATCGAAATTTAATTTGTCCCAATCTGATGGAAAAACGTATGTAAGATGTCCTCCAAACAAAGCCTTTGATCCCAGGTACACAGTAAAAACCGTAAAACAAATTAACAGACATACATGTTGCTAAGTCGTTTCTAATTATAAGGCCACCCCTGTACCTGCGAAGCTGATAAGGCTATACATGATGAAACTGAGAAACATGAGCCATGTTGGATCGCAGATTACGACCGATACGTTCGATATAGGCAGTGAATGAATCTTGCCTACGCCGTTACCACCAAAAATATTTCAGTCTGGAGATCAAGTGTAGGATTTTACTTGGTAACATGTGCTACTGTGGTCTCAATAGGCAATTGAGTATTACAAAACTAATACTCTACAAGACGATTGTCCTACCCTTGCTTCGTTATGGCGCAGAAACTTGGACAGTCTTAAGCAGCAGCCTTGAGAGTAAAAGTCGAAAAGTCGGACGTAAAATCTTCAGTCCAATGCAATTTGGCAATGATTTCCGCATCCGATCCTACAATGAGCTGTATGAACTCCTCAACAATGTGGACGTTGTGCAGCGCGTTAACATCCAGCGCGTTAACATCCAGCGCCTGCTCTGGATCGGCCATGTTCTTCGAATTGATGAGGGTGCTCCGGTGAGACGGGTTTTGGATGTGAAAGTAGTCGAAGAGGACAACCTTGTTTGCGTTGGAAGAACCCAGTCGAGGAAATCCTATCATCGATTGGTGTGATTAACTGGCGAAGGCGCGCAGAAAGCAGAGGCGCCTGTAAGGATGTGATGAAGCAGACTATAATCCTATAACCGGGTTGTTAATGGCCAAATAAGTAAATAAGTAACAGTTGACTGGAGTTTAGTTTTATTTGTTCTTTTAGTCATAAAATAGAGGCACGTCAGAGCAACATGTGCGAATTTTAATCGATAATTTTACTAGTAATTTTGAATGACTATCTGTTAACCTCTAAAACTTAATATTTTCAAGATATCAGATTTATTATACAAAATATTTACATCCAATCGAATAACAGAGCAATCTATAGAACAGCATGCTCCCAAAATCCTGTGATGCCATCTGCCGGACCGTTATAGTTGGCATTAAATTGCCAACTGTAACTTTATTGCAAATTATTTTCGTAAAATACGGGGTGTGTAGTAGAATTATACCCACTCCAAACTGTTTTTGTTTTTCTTTTAAACATAAACATTAAATATATTGTTTTCAGATAAGTTTTACTTACCACTCAAGTAAATGAATGTCAACGAAAAAAAAAAGAAAAACATTTTTTTATTTTTTTATTTGTTCACCTTTTTTCTGTTCAAAATGTTTATCTTTTGCTAGAATTGTTAATATTTAGTTCAAGGTTTTCTGTTGGTTTCTTGATAGTTTTTATTCTTTATCTTTATTTTTTTTTTTTTGTTACAGAACAGCAACATTTTTGCTGTTCTTTTAATTATTATCAATGCAACTGCAGAAGTTTTACTGTAAGTGCACTTACTTTCATGTTGTGATTTAAATTTATTCATTGTAAACAAATGTGGTCACGTGCCGGTAAGAAAAGACCTTGAATTTTTCATGTTGGATATGCGCATGACACGATATTGGATAATGCGTATGCATCATATGATTTCCTCGTTTCAATTGTTGTGTTCTTAAAGAGCGTTCACTTGAAAAACACTTGAACTGTAAAAGGAATACGAACAAATGAATTCTCTTTGAGAATAAAAAATAACTTCACCAGCTTTAAAGACAAATAAATTTGTTGCAATGACCAGCAAATTAGATAGATATCACCTACAGTCATAGGCATAGGTTTGACCGCGTGCATTTTTTTTCTTTAATTTAAATTAACCATTTTTATTTATCAAACGATTTTATATAAAATTAAATAAAGCTTAAATGCTCTTCCTCTTTTTTCATTGCTTTGCTTTGATGGTTCTGATGGCCTGAGTTATGGTGGCTTTGAATACCGCTGTGGATTGTGGCTTATAAACATACGCCTACAAATTAAGAAAATTCCACAAAAAAATAAAATCGCACAATCTAGTGGCCAGTCCCCAGATCATGGCCACAAATCGCTCGAGAAGTATATCCAATTTGACATAAGCTGTGTTTTCATGATCATCCAATTCAGTCCAAAAAAAGCTGATAATCATCGACTTTTAGTGCTCACCGTTGAGGGTGCGCTGACCTAGCCAATGTCGTTCCCATCCAAAAATCCACTCCTATAAACGTCTTTTTTAACATGAATTGAACGCTTTGAATCAGAAATTGAAAAGTTTGTTTGGCCTCATCACTGACATGATTTTTTTTATGAAAATTAGGGTCACTTAGAAACTACTAAAGAACTCATTCGTCGAATAAACGTCGGTGGTTTGGTAAAACGGATAAATGACAACTAATTTCTCAGATGTACCTCTGTTGGAAGGCCCTCTATTATTATTTTTTCAGCCCGTTTATATAGTTCAAAAATAAAAAAATAATTATAGTCTTATAATGACTTGTCTACATTTGTAATTTTTCTCTTTTCCACACATCTTTTTCTGATGTCAATATAATCATCTAATCATCGGCAATATTATCGTTTCCACAATTATTATTTTTTTTCTTATTAAAAGTACTTGTTTAAGTACATGTGTAACGATACCAATGTCATTAATTTAGATATGTTTTCAAGCATCAAACAGTTTGCTTGTCTATCAATCTTTCCAGTACAGTTGAAGAGCAATGCAATTATTTGACAATCTCTCTAAGCCATACGATTTATTTTTCAGTTTTATTTTTCATTTTTCCTTTGGATGAGTTACTATTTGATGAAATTTGCATCAGTTGTTTGCATTATTTTCAAATGTTATTCAACAAACATCAAAAAGCTATTATTTATATACATATGTATCTCTACATTTATTAATCTAATGAGAAACAACGAAAGCAATCAAGGGAAATGTCAATTCAATGAGTTTATGAAAATTTATTTAGCAATTTAGGATTTGATTGATTGATAATCGTTTTAAAAGCTTTAAATTAAAATAATGGCAGGATTATAATTAAATTTTGTCATTTATTTCAATAAATTTTTTCTCACATTTTTTTCGTGGATGTTTTGAACATACAGAGTATATTAATGCTTACATACATAAAGAGTTTATTCAAAAAAGATTTCTGAGACACATAAAATATAAATGATAGGTACGTCGAATGAACGAATAAACGAACGATTATTAGAAAACTAGTGACAACTATAACTAGAACTTGCTACTCTTCTTTCCAGACATTGTCTCCATGAGATATTTTTTGGAGATATTCATAAAAGTGGTCTAGTAGGTAGTGTATTGGCTTATTAGACGTGAGGCATCGCCTCAAACACCAGGTCAGGCATCTCTAACTAAACGAAATATAAAAAAATATTTCTTCGACGACTTCCTCTCAGCAGATTTCAGGCAAAAACTCTGAGAGTAAATAAAAATTTCAATGAAAACTTTCTCAAAAAAAATCTGTCGTTCGGACTCTAAACTGAAGGTCCCGCCACTCATGTATAAATATTAACGCACAAAACATAAGTGGTGTGAGAAACTAGGTCGTAATCCTGACTAAAGGGTTGTAATGACCAATTATGTATGTATGTATATGTATGCTTGTTCGTTTTAAATTTTCATTTTCAGTTTTTTTAAATAACATTCAGGATGAATTCGAGTATAAATATCATCATGCAATCCTGAACTAGTTGTATTAGAAATGAGGTTGGTTTTATTTTACATCCATTTGCTATTGTTTTAAAGTGAGTTTAAATGTGAATTTAAATTTTAAATTTAAAATTTATATTTTTTTAATATTTTAATGTTTTTTTTTTTGCACATCTGACTACACTATAATCCGTTGATTGAATGATTCTAGTTGCCTCAATAAAATGAACATGCTGTGTTCTATCAATTTTTTTTTTTGGTTTAGTATTCGCAAATTTGTTTCCTTTAATTTATTGTTATCAACAGTTATTGTTGTACCATTCTACGGTCATTAAAATATTTGCTTAACTTTTTTGTGTATATTGAAAATTTTATATGAAAAGAAAAAAAAAAAATTGAGGAAATTCATTAAGTTAATCTGAAATTCGTTTTATCGGTACATACATATGTAATTGGTCATGACAAACCTTTAGCCAGGATTACGATATAGTTTGTCACACAATTTATATTGAGTGTGTTAATTTCATATATGAGTGGATGAACCTACAGTACAAAAACGATTCCGGACGACTGACTTTTGAGAAACTTATCATGGCAATTTTTATTTACTCTCAGAGTTTTTGCCAGAAATTTGCTGAGAGGAAGTCAACGAAGAAATATTTTTTTAAATTTCGGTTTGCTGGATATATCTGAACTGTATTTTAAACGAAGGCCTTACATCTAATAAGTCAACACACTACCTACTAGACTGCGACGACTTCATAATATATTTAATCCAAAAGGGATTAAATAACAAAACTTTTTGAAATACTAATGCATTCAAGAAATCAACCAGAACTTGTTAGAATTTATTGAAATAAAGCTTGAACGGTCTGAAATTCCAAAACAAAAATTGGTAAATTGGACTTGACACCGCTCATAACCGCATATCATTTCAAGATATAAAGAAAACACTTGATTTTCCCGTACTACAAGATCTATTGCCCGTTTTTTTAAATGTTATACTAATCGTTGGATGGAATGGAAACTAAGCTATACGCTTTCATGGAACGATGAACGAAGTAATAATATGGCTCCAGATGAAACCAGTGATTTGGGTGTTCCACACTACTATAGTGGTTATTTTCAAAATCTGTATCAATTGAAATTTTGTTAGACCGAAGGTTATAGCATTAGGAGCATTATTAAGGAGCTGCAGCTCCTCCTGTTTATTTCACTATCGCCGGAATGACTTCGACAACATGTTTTAAAAATTCTAAGAGATATTCTTTTCACAAAACTTGACGAAAATCCTTAAGATCACTATATTTTACAACAAGATACAGCCACTGTACATATTGGCTGCCTTCCAAAATGTTAGTTGCGTTGTGTTTGAACAAAGTATCGTGTTTCATAATGCCGCTGTACAAAATATATACAATGTACTCCATTCCAAAACGTCGTCAATGTGTATTTTTAACGCAGTCAAAAAGCAATCAGGCATCGGGTTTATAGTTGATGAATTATTTGGTTACTTTGCATATCTACATTGTATATACAGTAGTAGAACTGCATACAAACTTTGTATCGATACATTCTGGAAGGCAGCCATTATGCGTAAAAGTAAAGAAGGATTATCATCCAAAAACGTTGGTTTACTTCCATGGCCAGTCCGTTCTTGATAAGTTGTAAAAATATGTGTGCGATCTGGCACATATGTATATAGAATATAGCACTACCTCTGTTGACTGATTCCAGTCACGTTTACAAATTTTATTTAATTTAGGCGATCGGTATGTTTCGCCAGATTGTAGCAGCTTAAATACATAATTTTTCTTTCATTCTACCAAATACTTCACACAATCTTCCTAAACTGTAACTATTTGAAATGCAATAGGTCGTGATCATCAACTTTTACATTCAATTTTCATGCATTAAATCCGGCATAGAAAATGGTGGAAGCTGTACCGGTGGGAATATTATGAAACAATTAGGTTTGTAGTGTTTTTTTAGTATTCAAAATTTTTTTAATGGGTATGACTATCTATTTATTGCGTATCATACGTTTGAAATTTTCTAAAAAGAAAATAGTATCTATAACAGCTCTTTGTTTTTAATTTATTTATAGTATTGTTACGTTTTTATCTTTTCAAAAACGTTTAAAATATGAGTTCGTAGAATGCAAATAAAATAAAAATAAGTTTGTGTTTAGTTTTAAATAAATTCTTTATTATTCGCACAATACCGTTTGCCACTGTTCACAACTTGATGAAAACAACAACAATTTGATTTGTTTGTTATTCCTCTTTTACACTCTTCTGCGTAAACACTAACAATTGTCCGTTAGATCTTTACAACGGAGATCTTTAAACCACGATAGTTCTCTTCACACGCAACGCGTTTTCGCACAAGACTGACTGAAATTTTACTGAACCCGTTGTCCGCTTTGCTTTGCCTCTTACATCGCAGGGTAAACAGTCTGATGAATGCTCTTGAAGGAGGATGACTTTGCCTTTGCGAAACCTCTATAAATGTAAACATGTTGTTTACGTTATTGTTGTTTGTGTATCTTGTTTACGTTTGTCCTTGCAGTGTTGTTGTTGCCGGTTTGTTTACTTGTTTATCCCTTTTTTATACTGATGGTGTTGCTATATTTTTGTTTATTTGTTGATCATGTAAACAAGTCCATAGATTCTGTTTTTGTAGCTTTTGTTTACCATTTGAATGTTAAACGATGTAACATCATTTCCATTTTCGTAACAGTATTTAAAATATTATGACTTGCTATTAAAGTGCGCATCACTTCTTTTATATTCTGGATTTTGTTTTATACTTGGTAACTCAGTTACCAGGGCCCGAATACTATGTTGGAAGTGAAATAATAAAAATATTATAAAACTATCATTAAAAGGTATTATTCATAATACAGTAGAGAAAAATAATAGAAGACTAACGGCCAGAAAATTTTCCATAACAAAAGAACATAAAAAAAGATTGTAGTTAACAAAAGTTCAAGAAGAATAAGGAAGAAGGAGCAAGAAATCATTTAATGGTTCCCTAAGCTGATTAATTCTAAAAGCATTACATTTATTCCCATTTATACGTGAGTGTTAATACTTCATGTGTAAAAACGTTTATGAAGAAAAACAAACTAAAAAACATTAATATACTGTATGTACTCTAGTATGGTTTTATGTGTTTGCCTTAATGACATTTTTAGTGTGTGTTTTATGAAAGCGTTTATTCAATACAGGGATTATAATGAATATTTATAAATGTACCAGAAAATAAATGTGTGATTTTAATTATAATTTTTTCTTATGATGTAATGATGCCTAAAGCATCACGCCTAATGATGCCTAAAAAGCATGAATGTCAAACCATAGAAAAAGTTTTCTAATTAATGAATCGTTAACCTATCAAACAACAAGTATTTTTTATCGGATCGATTTAATTATTAATTAAACTCATTTATCAAATCGAAAATTATTGTTAGCATTACAGTCACAGTAAATGAATTCGTGAGGTACTTATTAATACTTAGATTTTGTTTTTTAATAGAGAATAAAAAATGTAAAATATTTATTTTATTTATTTACGTTGTAGATACAGTGCACGTCAAATGAAAGTACACACTTCACATTATTGGACAAACACGCAGAGTATATTCATAACAACAGTGAAACATAAGAAACACTATGAACTGTACTGCAATCCAAAGGACCCATTGAGCTATAGCATTGCCTTAGTTTCAATGCTTCTAATATAATCCCAATGGTGGTTATGCTCATTAGTCTTGTATTCTGTATTTTATTTAAAGAACAGAGATTGTCTTTAATATTTTTCCTCCCAAGAGTGTAACACACACCGACTATGTGGGAGTTATGCATAGTTGCGGCCAATTAGCAGCTCCTGTGTCAGGCCAAGAAAGATGTTAGTTGGCACAACAAATAACATAAATTAGCATTAAAAACATTATTCGTTCTTGTGGTTTGCATGAATTCATGAACATTGTTTACTTCCTATGCAATGCAATGAAAAAAACGAAAACATATCTACAGCAACTGAAATATGCAACCACAGTATAAAAATAAAAATCGAAGTTACAAAAATAATAATAGCAAAAGCAGGAAATTAGAAACAGTATAAGAATGGATATTCGCTAAGGGATGATTTGAAATATAATTGACCTGGACTATATTGCATTTAAATGTGGACAAAGAAAGTATAAAAAAAGTTAAAAGGAAATAAAACCAAAACGAAAGCCAGTAAGGTATTTTTGTGCTAAGCTTTGTTTTTTTATGAATTAACATTGTTAAAGACTAATTTAGAAAGTAAGTATGTAGACGACAAAAGTTTCAAGAATAAATTATTTAGAAATGAAAAAATGTTAGTCGATTCGACTATTTTCTCCTTCTTTTTCTATGCTTGCTAAAAATAAAACCATATTTTTAAAAAGTTGTTGTATATAGTTTTAAAGATATTTATGTTGTGCTTTAGAAAAAGAAATCGTTGTATAAAAATAATACTTCTTGTAGATTCAAACACTACACTGATCAGCAGCTATTACCTTTGCTGGCCTGAGCCATTGGAGCCATTAAAATTATCGATTTCATATACATTAAACCATGATATGTCCCCATTTATATAAGCAGATTTGGGAAAAATTTTATAATTATTATGTAGATATCTTAACACAAATACACTCAGGCACAAAAGTATACATATGGATAACAATTTTTTAACTAATCCGTTTTCGTTGAAAATCTTTGTAATTGTCTTACAACTTTCCTGGATTTTAAAACGGTCTAGGTTAAAAAATTTCTGAAATTTGTTAACTTTTGTGGGCCTGATGTACACTTTTGTGGGTCTGCACAGGCCAACTAAAGTTAACAAATTTCAGATATTTTTTTACCAATCCGTTTTCGTTGAAAGTATTTATAATTGTCTGACATCTTTCTTCGATTTTAAGACGGTCTTTTGCATTGGTTCAGAAATTTGTGAAATTTGTAAATCGGATGTATAGCTTTGTGGGCCTGTGCAGGGTCACAATTCAGTTCAATTTCAGAAATTTTTTAACCAATGCAAACGACCTTCTTAACATCAAGGAAACTATAAATATTTTCAACGAAAAGGGATTAGTTATAAAATTTCTGAAATTTTTAAAGTGTATGTATACTTTAGTAACTGTGTACACACATAATTTGCCATTACAATCCAGTATTACGACCTAGCTCTCACACCACTTATTTTGTGTGTGTTAATTTTATACATGAGTGGCGGAGCCTATATTGTAGTTTATAGTCGAATCCGAAAGTCAAATTTTTAAGAAATTATTCATGGCAATTTCATTTACTCCTACTGTTTTTGCCACAAATCCTCTGAGAGATATCTAACCTCGGGTTTGAGCCGTGGCCACACGTTTAATGAGCAAATAGACTACAACTTGACTACGGCAACTTCAATTAACCCTGGACGGTTACTGTTCATCGAATCAACGAAACTCATTTACTCTGTATCATATAACTCTTTTATGCTTGACCAAAATTCGTAACGAAAAATTGATAACGAAAGCTTGCAGTGAGTAGACATAAACATTTTTTTTGCAATTGTTCGTCTATTCAACGAAAAGTAACCTTACTGTTCAAAAATGATCATCCAGGTTTAAAAAATGGGTGGCCAGCGTACGTTTACTCACTGCAAGCTTTCGTTATCAACTAATCTTGTAGATAAAAAGGGCAAAATTTGATCAAACATAAAAGAATTATACGATAAAGAGTAATGTGCAAAATGAAGAGAAACTAAAATCGAACACAAATTTAAAACGCTTAGATTTCAAAATAGTAAAACTCTATGCATTATAATTCGCTAAATATTTTCTGAAATATAAGAGAAAAATATTCAAGACTATTAAAGCTACACAATACATATTTTTATGAATTCTAATCGAAACTTGAATTCTAATCGAAGCTTTACCTCTCAATTATTCCCTTCATTGTAACGTCTTAAATTTTTATTAAAAAAAAAAGATTTTCTCTATTCAGCAAATATAAAACAATTTTTTTTGGTTCACAGAAAACGACGTATTGAAAATAAAAGTAAAAGGATAAAATCGTGTAATTTAAAAATTTAAGTGAATTACATGATGTTTAGACGTTTGGCTTGAACGGAAGTTTAACATTCAAATACACATTCTTCCTAAAATTCACATTTCCTTAAAAATAATTTGTTATTTTCTAATTTTTGAAGTCGCCGTAGTCTAGTAGGTAGTGTGTTGGCTTATTATCAAAGACAAAATACAAAAAGTATTTTTTCGGCGACTTCCTCTCAGTAGATTTCTGGCAAAAACTCTGAGAGTAAATAAAAATCGTTCGGAGTCGACTTTAAACTGTAGATCCCACCACTCATGTATAAAATTAACACACACAACATAAGTGGTGTGAGAAACTAGGACGTTGTACAATGGGTCAATTCGACCTCCAGGTACTGTACTTGTCTTAATTGACAAGTACACGTCCTCTAACCTAACCTAACCTAACCTAATTTCTTATCTTATTTGTTTTTTTGTTTTTATTATTGCATTTTTTTTTCTTTTAGCTTTTATCTTTTATGTTCATCAATATTGCTTTATTCATCATCATTCGTCTTCGTGTTCAAATTATAATCAAGTAAATTGAATGAAAATTTGATGTCTTTCTCCTTCTTTTAAAATTACAAAAGCGTTAATTGTGAAGAAATAAAAAAACAAAATTAAAGAAACGATTGTGGAACGCAATAGAAGTACTATGGAATCCTGTAACTGAACTACTTCAGCTTTAATTCGTTCGAGTGTAACTTGTAAAATACTGTCAATTTTTTCCATTATTGAAACAAACTTTCATACAAATTATGTTTTATAAACCATTTATAAAACGTAAATATTTTTTATAAATATGGGAGAAATTAATCAAACCACCTTACTGCGTCATGGGTTATGACATACAATCTGCTAAAAATAGAATTCTGTATCGAGAATTCTAATTTGCTTCAGTTTTCATCTTGTAATAGTTACCGTATCGTTATTATAACGCCATTTAAGTGCGATATGAGAATGTCTTCATAACATGTCGAGCGTTGGGGATTAGTCGCATGTTCATCTGCCGCTACATAAAACTGTTTGAAAGCAGTGGAAATATGATAGACCTTCACAAGTTAGATTCATCAAAGTTGTAATATTAAGAATTCTATAAAATCTGCTAGGTTAGGTTAGGTCGAAGTGGTAGCTCTGATATCAAAGAGCTCACTTGAGCACGCATAGCAGCCCGTTGTGATACCACGGGTGAACGCAGTCTCTGTACTGACCAAGTTCCACCAAAATCAGGGAAGAGAGGGAAGTTGGTCAGCGCAGGGGCTGCACATCAAAACACGACTACCCCACACTGGAAAACCAGCCAGAAAGTTTGATGAACGAAACTACATATATCCTTGACATCAATAGATGATAGTTCCGTCAAGCTGACAAGGAATGGAGATCCAAACAACCTATATCTGCACCTCGCAAGAGATGGGCACAAAGAAAGTGGCAAAAAGAAAGTGACAAAGAAAGTGGATAACAGTCTCTTCTTCCTCAGCGGATCTGCATCCAGATATCCTTATCGCGTGTCTACCCATAACACAGTGACCTGTAAGCATGGCCACTGTGATTGAGATGATGCCACTACCAAGTCCAAAAATCTGCTATATAAACAGAAAATTTTTGCACGGAAGGTGAATGTCTCGCAGAAGTCCTTAATTCGTAAGCTTGATACTTTCAAGGGGTGTACCGTACATTTTTAAACTCCAGCTTTGAGAAAAAAAAGAAGTACGTTTAACGGCAGCATGCTGACAACTTGCATAAAAAATTCTGTTCACCGATATTGTTTTATCGTGCAGGAAAATTTTAAAAAACAAAACAATAGGCTGTATGTATGGTCATCTAAGACCATGCAAAGTGTGCCAGGAAACTGTTTAGGAAACTATTCAAAAATCACTTGAACGTTCAATGTTTTTTCTTGCCACATTCTGAGCCAACTCAGGCCAAGTTAAAACTAGCAAAAACTGGCTTCAAAACAATTTTCTGAGTATTCATCACTTCCGAAGAATGACCGGATCGTGCTGTATTACAAATAGTGAAGTTTTTCTTTTCATTCTGTTATCAAAAGAATAGTTTTTAATTCAAAACAATGCGTACTTTCTTTAGTATATCACTTAGACTGTGTTCACTCTTTTAGAAAATTATTCTTTAACCAGTTTTCGGTTCGTTTATCCAGTTAACGTTCCGCTGTTTTCCTTTACTTTTTTAAATTCACATTTTCTTTGAATTTCATTTCAATTAATAAAATTGAAAAATAATTTCTTGACTGTATTCGTTTCTCTTATTCCGCGCAGACGGTAAAAAGGAAAACGAAAACATTTCGTATAAATTTGAAAATATTTCTCCAATTTCTTCTACTTGTTTTCATCCTGTTTATATTGCTTTACCTCTTTTCTGATACTTCTGCGCTCGTTGATGTGTTAAGTTTTGCTTTTAAAAGTCAATTTTCGATTGCATTTAAGATTTTTCAGGAAAAATTTCAAGTTTCTGTTCTTCTGTCTTGTTCTTTTAGAAAAATTTACGCTGAAGTGAACAAACCAATCAAAAAATAAGGCAAACGAAATAAAACCAAAAAAATAAATTTTATTATGGCGTTGATTCGATTTCATTCTATGTCTTAAAGGCTTTCGTTGTAATTTTTAGTTTAGCGAGCATTTTGAAATATTCAATAAGCAGTAGAAGAAAACTTAAATTTGATGGCTTTGAACACAATTTCATCAATTTAAGTTTAGAAATAAAAAAATTGTCTTTAATTTAGATATCAAGAATTGAACTTCATGTGTAGATAGTTTAGTCCTACGATAATGCGAGCCGCCTACATAGACTGCTGTGAGGAAAACGTATTGTATTATAAGTAAAAAGTTTAGTAGTGTAGGAACTTTTTCATATTTAATCCCACCATTAATCAATGTCTTCTTATAAAATTTGTTGTAGATTATAAATCGGCTACAAAAAAAACTCAATTTGTTCTCGTTTCTGTCAATATCATGATGAGGAAATACACAAATCTATGGAATTCCCAGACATTACTCATACCGGCTTTGCTTTTGTATTTACTTGGGTTGTTGCTCACCTGTTTGCTAAGATTTCCGCTTGTATTTATTCTTGTTTCTTGTGATTGCAGTTCTACAGTCAGGATTGCTACCTAGTTTCTCACACAACTTATGTTACGTGTGTCAATTTTATTATTTATGTGGCGGGAGCTACAGTTTAAAGTCGCCTCCGAACGATTAAATGCTTTTGAGGAACTTTTTCGTTGCAATTTTATGAACTCTCACAGTTTTTGCTAGAAATCTGCTGAGAGGAAGTCGCCAAACAAATATTTGTTCATATTCTGTTCTATTTGCCTATTAGGAGAGACTGATGATTTTATATACTAATTGAAATGCAAACAGAAACAAAAAACAAGAAAACATTTGATTTTATATTCAATACATAAAAGGTTTGTACCCAGATTGGAAAAGTGGCCACTTTTGAGTGAAATATTGAGATACAGCCTTTGTCAATGCAAAGTGTTCTGTTGCATAATCCAATGGTTTCTGTTGAAGAGACAATGCAATGCATTTCAGCTTTTTGTGAATATGAGCGGCATTGTCTACCTGTAAGCCTTTAATATTTGATGATAAAGGACGTATAATAGTCCGTAGTAAATTTCTGTTGGCCTGTGCTTTCCTAAAGCGCATAATTTGAAATGGTGCTTGTCCAGAACAATTTCTTTCAATTTTCGCACATACAAGGCGTTTTAAATCCTGCCCCTCTCCAGCAGTGATGTCATCATTCAGAAATACTTTGTTCTCGATGTATTACACCAGCGATTTGCAAATAGATACTTTCGGTACTTTTGCTGTGATTCGATTCCTTCAATTGATATCCGACATTCAACTTCTTCCTGTAGTTCATGCACCGACTTATTTGAGTGCCTTATTCAAGTGAATTTTTGTGTTGTATAGTGAAAGTAGTACCGGCATGTTATTTCGACTACACTTTTACACAGCAAAAATTAGGCAATTATGAATAAAAATCAAACGTTTCTTTTATTACAAAATTTAGTCTGTATAACGATTTTTTTAACTGATAAAATATCGTGAAAAGTAAATTAAGGAAAATATTACAGATTTTGCCACACAACTTTGTACAGATTTTTTTAGATACCCGTTTAAAGGAATAAAAACTAATGTATTGTATTAGCCATCAGCCAACAATGTTTAATAATGATTTTTATATTTTTCAAAATGTAACCAACAACTTAAACTACTTATTACTCAAGATATAGCACTACATCCTAATAGGGAAATAATCAAAGCAATTTCAACTACTAATAGCATAGAACACAAATGTGATCAGAATGAAAAATCACCAGAAAGTGACACACAAATTTTTAAATATTTATTGAAGTGAAATCTTTATTACAAAATTACCATTTCATAGACCCAAAAAAACAGAAAAATGGTACTCATGTTAGGGAGTATGTCTTAGAATTTATGAGTGTATGTGTTAGACATATGTAAAGACTACTAAGTAGTTAAATACCTGATACCATAACAGTATTCACCCATAAATCTATCTATATTCATAACATAACATAACATGTAAACAAAACATGTGTCATGATTGGAGATTCTACTTTGAATATTAATCGAATATTCATGCTTCATCATGTTCATTTGAGTTCTCAATTAGTTCTCAATTTTGCTTATTTAATAAATTGTTTTTCACATTTTGTAGATCTTTTCAGTGCAAATTCCAAAAAAGTTTTTCAAATGATTGTAGAGTATTCGTTCTTGTGCGACTGTGGTAAAAGGCTTGTACTTCCCAGAAGTTAAAATATCAAAATTTTTGTATAATTTTTTGGAAAATATATATAAAAACTTTAACCCTTTATATACATACGTACATAATTGGTCATTACAGTAATCCTTCGATTTACGTAGCCTCGATTAACGTTGTTTCGATTTACGTCGTCAAATTTTTTTTTCCCTCTAACTTCAATTTGCGTCGTCATTCGATTTACGTCGCCTTTTTTTGGAACCAACTGCGACTTAAATCGAAGGATTACTGTAACTTTTTAAGTTCCTTGTTGAAAACATACTACTTTGTAGCATGAGCAATATGAAATTCGATTTACGTCGTTTCGATTTACGTCGCCTTTTTTTGAAACCAGCTGCGACGTAAATGGAGGAATTACTGTACACCCCTTTAGTCAGGATTACAACCTAGCATCTCACATCACTTCGGTTGTGCGTTTTAATTTTATACATGACTGTCGGTACCTACAGTTTGAAGTCGACTCCAAACGACAAGATTTTTGAGAAACTTTTCATGGAAATTTTTAATTACTCTCGGATTTTAGCTTGAAATCTGCTGAGGGGAAGTCACTGAAAAAATGTTTTTTGAATATCGTTATGTTAAAGATGTCTGCTTTGGAATTTGAACCGTACCTCACGTCTATTAAGCCATCACACTACCTACTAGACTACGGCGACTTCTGAGTATAACTTTTAAAATGTTTTGGAATAAATTTTCACCTGTATCATCACTTTTTTGGACAAGTTATTGAAACTCTAAATGTAGAAGAAATTTTGGATTTATGTAATGTTTTGTCCATGACAGTATAAACTGCTTCCACAGTATTAAACAAAAACTAATGCTCCCGCAGTATTCGCTTTCTTATGTATAATATTATGAGTCTATTGTATGATCATGTCTAAAAAATTTATGATTTTCGGAAGAAATATTATGGTAATCATAATCTTCTTATATGTATATCATCGTAAATTTATTCATATTTTTTAGCCGTTTTAAGGCAAGATAATCTTTAAAGAGAATATTTTTCATGGTTCTGTTTCCTTTTATTATTTTTTTGGTTTTACTTTCCTTTTATTCTTACGGTTTATTTTGTTTTCTTACTTTTGTAAGACACTGAAATGACTTTTTAGGTGGTTGCCAGTGACATATAGTGCTTAAAGCCATTTTCATTTGTTTATATTCTGGATTATTCTTTTGTCAGGTTTTTGTATTCGTTTCTTTTTTTATTTCACAAGGAAAAATACAAATCGACAGGTCAAAGACAGTTGTACGTTATAAATTTTTGAAGTTTATAAAGAATTATTTTAGAGAACTTATATTGCAGAGGAGTAGATGCTCCAATCCACACACCATATAGTAAGGACTGTCAAAGTGTGATCAACTTTTGAGCCTTAAAATAGCATTGACAAGTTCAATGTTCACTTAATTACTTTGAATTTAAATTCAGAAAACACATACATTATTTATGATTTTATAGCATAAAGGATACATTCATCTGTTATAAGAAATACATCTAAAGAGGATACCACGGACTTGATTTAATATTTAAAAAAATTTTCATATTATTCCCTTACAATCCTTATCCTTTTTCTGTTTGTTATATTTTATTATTCTTCAAAATTTCATTAAATTTATTCATAACTTAAGAACACTTCAAGTAGAATTTTATTTTTTCGCATAAGTTTTGAATATTTTGTTATCAAATGTCCTTGAAAAGTGTGTGAAACAAGTTATCAATTTTCAGGAAAAATATTTTTGAAAAAATAACTAAAAAGAAGCCAATAGGAAAGAGAGATTAAAAAAAGAATTTATTCTACCTTCATATTCTAAAAAAAGCAAAACGATAGTATCGCCTTTATCTTATTCTGCAGGAAAAGAAATTGTTTGAACTAAAACATAATTTTAGTATGTATCAAGGAATTTGCATTCGTTATAAAAGTTCTGAAAAACTTTATTTTACTTTTAAACCTTAAACAGGTTTATAAATTTATAAAATTGTCACATCATTTTTCGAATATTAAATATTTATTAACATTTGTTATGGGTGCCCTGGTAGTCTAGTGCGTAGTGTGCTCGAATATTAGTGTGATGGTCGTGGGTTCGATTTACACCAGACACTCTGGTCTGTGACACTACACCGAGTATATGGTCAAATTACTCCGTTCGTATATAATTGGAATATAATTTGTAATTGTATTGTAATTAATAAATAAATAAATTAATAACTTTTGTTATGGTGTATGGAGTCGCCATAGTCTAGGCTTATTAGACGTGAGGCTATGGTTCAAGGCCCGAAATATGAAAAAATATTTCTTCGGCAACTGCTTCTCATCAGATTTCTGGTAAAAACTCTGACAGTGAATAAAAAAATTACATGAGAAAGTTTCTCAAGAATCTGTCGTTAGGAGTCGACTTTAAACTGTAGGTCCCACCACTCATGCATAAGAATAACACACACAACATAAGTGGTGTGCGAAGCTAGGTTGTAATCCTAACTGCAGTGTTGTAATGACCAATTATGTATATATGTATTGTGTAATCGGATTAATTATATTTCTTGGAGTCGAAGGCATTTAGGTGAGACGTTTTAGGCATTCTTCTTAGACACAAAACGTCTCATCAAATAATTATTCTGGCGATTTGATTATGAAAAGATTGCCGGTAACAAAGAGTGTGAAAATATTTTGCACGAAAGGGATACGGTTTTCAATAAGGAGAACTTTCCCATTGTGGATACATGGATACAAATTGTCGTGTAAAAATTTGAGTTCATGACTTGAATCTATTCTAACGTGGTTAAATGTCGTGTAATTTAGCAGCCACTATTTGGCTGGTTATGCACAATTTCCCATATTTCTAAGTGATTGCAAGTGACAAAACGTTTTTAGCGGATGCCTTAGGGACAGTTCTCTAGTTTCCCCAATCTTTTTTGAATATTTTTCTTTTCTTTTTCCAAAATCGACTATTATGACTTACCCGGCACATTTAGGGTTTAATTTCCCTTTTTAATGTAAGAGATAAAAATGTTAATACAACAACGGCTTACAAATTTCTTTTACAAATTTCATTTGCAAAGTCGTAAATCAAACGATGGGAAAAGTGAAAACAGAAGCATTAAAGTAAGCGAATTTCCTCAACCAAATATTTCAATTTTATGGCTGTTGTAACGCGCAAAAAAGCAGGTGAGCGTAATAACTTTTTCTTGTATCGTTTTTAAACCTGATTTCAAGGAATTAAAAATAATAAAAATTCCTTACTTTTTACATTTAAATATAAGAAATGAAACGTTGAAATTATTTATTAAAGGGTATGTAACAATCATCAGATGGAATTTTTGTTGAGAACTTTTAAATTTTTGCCTCAACTACAACAAATACAAATAAAAATTGTAGTCAGTTATTCCATATTCTAACTTAACTCAATTCCATTACCCAAAGCATTCATACGAAAAATACGTTGTATAAGTGTAAAGATCATACAATCGTTTTACATTACTTACATACATACATAACATAATTGGTCATTACAACCCTTCAGACAGGATTACGACCTAGTTTCTCACACCACTTATGTTGTGTGCGTTATTTTTATACATGAGTGGTGGAACCTACAGTTTAAAGTCCCACCATGGCAATTTTATTTACTCTCAAAGATTTTGCTAGAAATCTGCTGAGAGGAAGTCGCCGAAGAAATACTTTTAGTATTTTGTTTTGATGTCTGGCCTGGGGCTCAAACCCTGGCTTTACGTCTAATAAGCCAACACACTACCTACTAGACTACGGAGATTACATTACTTACTCCGAAGTTTATTAAAAATGTTGTTCTGAATGCATAATCAATTACTACTTATTCTGTACGCTTAAAACATGAAGAAGAAACAAGAAGACCTAACAAAAATATTGAAACAATCAAAGATCAAAAGGTAATAACAAACCAAAATAAGTTCTAGAAGTTGCCAAAGCGTAAATAAATAAAGCGAAATAAAGATTATAAAATTTTATTTTGATTCGTCGCTCATAAGAACAGGCCTTAACAACCAGTCGGAATTCAGCCTTTCGCGTGCGCATTCTTCGGCTCGTCATACCCACTAATGACAGGTGTTCCTCAATTTGATTCTTCCAACACAGACAATCCCATCGTTTACATTCATTTCTGCTAATTAATTACTTAACTTGCTTAAGTGGTCATTACAATCCTTCCATCCGGATTACGACCTAGCTTATATTGGGTGTGATAATTTTATACATGAATGGCATCTTCATGGCAGTTTTATTTACTCTCAGAGTTTTTGCCAGAAAACTGCTGAAAGGAAGACATAGTTTTTTATATTTGTTTTAATCGAGATGTTTGATCTGAGGTTTGAACGTGGTCTCACGTTTAACAAGGCAACACATTGCCTACTAGACTACTGCGACTTCGGCTAATCCCTGCATCAAATACTCGGCAGAGCCATGAGCACAAAATAGACAAACGTTGTACAGATCGGTAAGCACCTCATACAGCTTAATTTTTGGTGGAATTTGGAAATCATCTCTAACTCCTGGGCGGAACATTCTATGTAGGAATTTTTTCTCGAATACACTAAACAGCTTTTATGCTTTTGCATCACAGAGAAGCATGGGACGATTTAATGTGTTTTAAAGCATCAGTTTCGTCACCCCAGGTATATCACAGCTACGCCATTGACCATTGAGACCTTAACAAGGAACTTTGACAACAGTGATTCTTGGCTTTAGCTGCAGACTGACATCAGTTGTGCTGGTAACGGCAGACCAAAGTTGAATAAATTCACTAACAGAATCAAAAGGATAAATATCGACTTAAGCCTGGGATCCAATACGTTGTGACGCTGTTCCTGACGACAACTTGCACTTCGTTTTGATCTCATTTAAAGCCGGCAGTAAAATGTCGTATGGTTACCCTTACTCGTCCGCTAAATTTTCTCAATGTACAATGTGCAACTATATACTTTCGTGGACTGAGTGTAGCAAATAATGGCATGGTTGGAGCGGAACAGAGTGCGTTGGCCGTCAGAACAACTGACTGCCTAAATTCTCTGTCTATCATTTGGTAGTGGCATTGGTGTATGTACCCCATAGACCTGAATTGGCTTCACCACGGCCCGATGGAGCCAGTATGTTATGATTGGTCTTAGTCCCAAATCTGGTCTGAGTTCCTTTCGCAAATGTAGAGCGCTATTTTTGCTCTCCTAGCTCTATCAATAATGTCATCCTTCCACGAGAGCTTGGGATATTTAATCCTCTTGTATATGTAAACTTGAACCCCATTAATGATCGATAAGTTAAAAACGGGTACTTTATATCGCTACTGATAATTTTTTTAGTATTTTATTTTCATCAATTTTCCTTCGTTCTTCTAAATTTACAGTGCTTTTAATGAAAGCAAATCATAAAACTGATCATTTTGAGCGAAAACAAGTCTAGACTTTTCGATGGATTGATACCTGATATCATGCTGGCCAATGAAAAGGCCTATAAATATATCAGAACCATTATCAACAGTTTCAGGTTCTATTATTAACAGTTTCTAAGTGATATTCATTGTCGTTTCATATTATTTAGACTGCTTTAATACTAAACAACGAGTTGTGACCACTGCGCTAATTATGATTAAGAAATTTACGATCATCCATCAATAGCCTGTCTTCATCTTCTAATACAGTAGGACCTTGATTATCCGTGATTCGATTATGCGGCAACATCAATTATCCGGGATGGAAAAAGAAAATTTTTTGCATCGACTTAATTTTATTTTGGATCGACTTAAATTTTTCTGCATCGTTTAACCGTGATTATAAGCAAAAATTTGTTTCTATTATTTTGGACAAACAAGCGAAAAAGGGGAATTCCCTCTTTAGTATACGATGAATCAGAAGCATACATGTAAACCTGTTTAGTTTAATTTAGAAATTTGAGAAGTGCGGTTTTTTTATATTTTTGAATTATTTAGTTTTTATATAAATATTTACATATTCATTTATTAACTAATAAAAATATCTATTAAAGAACTAGCCAAAATTGGTACTCAATTAACCGGGAAAATCGATTATCCGGAATGCTTCCGGTCCCGACCATCACGGATAATCAGTAATATGCTATGAACTGTTTGCAGTTTTTCATATAATTTAGTTTCATGAATTGAATAAATCTATTCATTGTTGGGTATGTGATGTTAATTTAAATTGACCCACTAATGCCACACGCATTTAAGTTTTCGAATATGTCACAAGCGCATACGTAATATTTAATTCCATATTAAAATCAATATTACTCATATGCTTAAGTGCGCCCAATTAAGCACAATATTTCTGTTATTTAAACATGAAAGTCTACTTATATTATCAACAATTGAAGCATGAGAAATAGAAACATTTTAATTATTTGTATTAGTTTTTATTTTTCATTTTAACCACTTTGTATTGTTTTGCAGACATTGAAACGATGGTCTCATTCAAACCTACAAGAATGTGGGTTATAATTGTATTAAAAGGCTTTTATTATGATTAAATTGAAACAAAAGGTTCAAAAAACTTAAGCATTTATGTTTTAATAAAGGGAGACACATTTGGCATGTAATATTGTTACAAATGGCGATAGCAATAGCAATTATAAAAGGTCAGTAATTAATTAGAATAGAATGGTCTATTTACGCATATTGTTATTACGATAAGCTTGATAATAAAATTCATGATGTTCAATACAAACTAATTGTTCTTTTCATTTTCATTAGTTTTAAGCTAAATTGTAATAGTTTAAAACCAAATTATGAATTTGTTTAATTTAGTTGGAAGTTTATCAAAATTTCGAAACACGAGGAATATCAACAACTAGATTGGTCATTACAACACTTCAGCCAAGATTACGACCCAGCTTCTCACACTACTTATGCTGTATGTGCTAAGTTTACACATGAGTGACGGGACCTACAGTTTAAAGTATACTCCGAACAATAGCTTCTTTTCAGAAAATCTTCGTGTCAAGTTTTAATTTAGCCATCGAATTTTTGCCAAAAATCTGCTGAGAGGAAGTCGCCGAAGAAATATTCTTTCATATTCCGTTTCGTTGGAGGTGTCCGACCTAAGGATTGAACCGTGACTTCACGCCTAATAAGCCAACACACTACCTACTAGACTACGGAGACTTCGTATTGACAACAATGCAATGAAATAAAGGAAATAATTTTATTTTAAAAATGAGAAGAAAAAGTGTCATTGTCCTGTGTTTATAGTTTTAAAAAATATTTCTCATTTTGACGTTATTCAACTCGTTGCCTTTTTAGAATAATAAATCAAGGATGATATTTGTTTTTCTGTTTTGTGTAAGAAAATGTTGTTTTCCTCGTTTCTTTGTTTTATTAGCATTTTAACTTTGTTTATATCATTATGGCAACAGAAACCCAAGTTAAGAAGAACTGTATAAAAGTGTGAATGAACGTGACTATGGATGTGTTTTTATTACTTTGTTTTTGTTTTTGTTGTTTATAAAAAGTGAAGAAGAAAGTAAGGGTAAAATTAAATATTTATTTGTACCCATTCTTTTTATGTGTAGTAGACTGTACATACAAGCATATATGTACATACATATAAGCCATACTGAGACTTAAATTGTTTAAATATTAAAAAATGAATAAATAAAATATAACAAAACAAAACAAACAAATAATTAAGCAGGAAATGAAGGATTATAGAGAAGAGAAAATCAAACAAACATTGAAAGCAACTTCAACTGGGATTACAAAAATCTGACGGAAATAGTTCTCTGGAAGTGAACTTAGAATCAATAGAACGACTTTGTTTAACACTACAAATTGTGACTTTCAATACAAACTCTTAGATTGGAAATGAAAATTCCTTAGTAGAAGTAGAATAAATTTCAAACATTAAAAACATCGCTTAGAGGACGCAATCTGTTTATATTGGGTGGGCCTTCCATCGGTTATTTCGAATCTGGCAATACTTATGTCATTCTACTCTGTCACAAAATTCAGTATATTAGGTCCACTAAACGTAATGAATCGATTTATGCTTGAGCAACTTTGGGATTTATTGCAAATTGATTTCCAAAACAAAGAAAATTGGTCGAAAATTGCATTAAAATTTGAACACAGAGAAGGAAAACAGTGCCCGGTATACGCAAGTTTATTGCTAAAGTTCGTGAAACTAGTGTCATTGTTACCAAGACGTGAGCGTGCTCATACAGTACGTATACCCGAAAATATTGAAGTTGTGACTGAAAGTGTGCGCCAACTCGTCATCGTTCTTAAGAATTGAACATTTCACGCACCCGTTTACATCGAATTTTGCGAAATATCTCGATACCACGGCGTACAAAGTTCATTTGGTTCAACAGTTGACGCCGCATGACTATTCAATTCGTTTTCGCTTCACTAGATGGGCCAACAATGGGGGCGATCATCACAATACTAACTAAAAATGATTTAAAAAACGAAGTAGTCGTGTCTCTTATAGAGCCATTGGATTTTAGAACATAATAGTGATGAGTATTCACTTGTGCAACCCTCTTCACATAATTTATTTATTGTAGTTTACAATATTGTTACGAAAATGGAAACATCGTTTAACATTAAAATGCTGAACAGAAGATATACTAACAAACCAACAACAACAACAACGCAACAACAAAATACAAAAACAACAATGAAGTTGCAACAGTATTCTCGAGAAGGCGAAATCACGAACATTCTAGTTCAAGAACCTTCATCAGACTGTTTACTTGGTCATATAAAAAGGCAAGACAAAGCAGGCAACGAGTAGTAAGAATTCAGTCAGTCTTGTGTGAAGACGCGTTGCGTGTGAAGAGAACAGTCGTGGTTTGAAGATCGCCGTTGAAAAGATCTGCGTTGTGAGCAAAGAATAATAGCGAACAAACAATTATTGTTGTATTCTTCATGTTGTAGTGAGAACAGCAAAGAATTTAATTAGAACTAAACATCAATTTATTTTTACCTTGTTTGCAATCGACGAATTTATATTTTAAACGTTTTTAATAAGGTAAAAACGTAACAATATAAACAGATTTATATGGAATGTCACAGACACCGCCCTATCTTAAAAACAATACATATTTGTAAAGTAATTGAATATTTTTTTAATTATTACCTTAATTTCTACAAACGCATACAAACCCAGGCAAATCAATAAAATACAGTATTATATATCTTTTTTTTGTTTCTACTTATAAAATATTTATAAGCAATTTAACCCTCATCTCAGTCTTATAAGAATAATTTGCGTATGGGATCAGTAAATAATAGCAATCATCTCTTTTCCATTTAAATTTTATATAGAAATAGTGTGTGTATACTTTAAAAACAAAATTTAAAAAGCTTCGTAAAAAGACACAACATAATTAAGTAAATGGTTATGGGGACAGTTCTACTAAATCAATTTATTTAAATTAAATTACAGATTCATACATGTTTTGACAATGATAAGGGTACGAGTAGTAGTAGTAAATATTCTAAAAAAACGAATTAACTTTAAACACATTTTTTTTATAAAGAACCCAGGAACATTTCCATCAAACCTTTTCAAAGGGGAAACTACAAACAAAACAAGACGCTTACAGAGGCTTAAGAAACAACGGTATGACAGAGAGAAAAGAGAGTGAAAGTTACACATCTTAATAGTTATGTTATAAATTGTAATTGAGTGAAAAGCTAGGTCGTAATCCTAACTGAAAGGATTGTAATGGCCAATTATGTGTAGATGTAAATTCCAATTATGATAGTTGCCGTTACCGAGTAGGTATTGTGTTGGCTTATTAGACGTGTGGCTATGGTTCAAACCCCAGGCCAGACGTCTTCAGAAAAACGAAATATGAAAAAATATTTCTTCGGCGATTTCCTCTGGCAACAATTTTGAGATTAAATAAAATTGACATAAAAAAGTTTCTTAAAAATTTTTCGTTCGGAGTCGACTTTAAACTATACGCCCTGCCAATCATGTATAAAATTAGCACCCAAAACATAAGTGGTGTGAGAAACTATGTCGTAATCCTGACTGAATAGTTGTAATGAGCAATCTTCTATGTACGTACGTATATAAGTAATTACATTGTAACCAATATGTATATAAATTTATAATTTCTAGGATATATTATTTGTCAAAATTTTTTATTTTTCAATAGAAGTAGTTGTCATCCGATATTACATACTCGTGCTACCACTCTATCTGGTCATATAAACTGTCCAGTTATACATTTATTACATGGGTACATATGAATCGTTTTTAGCAATTTCCATAGTGAAACAAGACACTTCGCATGGGAACTAATGCTTAATTTTAAAACCATTATTGAAAAAAGCAGAGTTTGTGCAATTTTCTGATCTTAGCTCACTTTGATTTTTCGATTAGACGGGTTTGATTTTCGATCATGCCTTCATGGTAGTTTGCTCGTTATAATCCTCTTGACTTATAGAGATCATCCTTGCAAATACTTAACAGTGCTGGAGTAAGGCTTATTCCATTCAATAAGTTACATAAACGGGTATAAATCTTCTCCTCTATCAATATTTCTGACAACGATCCCTACACCCCAAAATGAGTTAATGAGCAATGAGCAATGCACCTCACCACAATCTAACAACCAAAAATATTCTGCGCGTGAACGTTGTTTATAAGAATGCTGTAGTGAATGCTATATGCATTCCTTCAACTGCTTAGCTGAAAATTCTTATTCAACAGAACTGAAACAAGACAACGAAAAAACAAAACAGGAATCTATTAAGAATGTTATTCATAGAGTATGCTAGCGGAAAAGGAAATAAAAACGAATTGACGATCTCTATGTTGTTATAAGTATGGAAGCAATCATTATTAGTTAATAAGAGCTCATATACTAGAAGATAATGTTGGGCAATGGAATATTGTTAAGTATTCATCAAATTTTAAGTTAAGTATTCATCCTCTACTCACACCATATAAAATGTAAAATCGATTTTTTTTTTGCGTTAATGCTACCATTTCAATTCAAAGTTTTTATATATAAAATTACAAAAGACTCTTTTATGGTTTATTACACATACAATTATAAAACTCTTCACTTCAGTACCGCTGTTTTTTTTTATTGAAAATGACATATTAATAGACCATAAACATTTTTTATTTATTTAAAATTTCAAAGATAAATAAAACAGACTCAAATAATGGAACAAAAATAATAAAAATAATTTCCCCAGGCATTATCATAAAATTATGAATTCTTTTAGGCAAACAATTTTTCAATTTTAGAACTTAAATATTCGGCAAAAACAAATTGGAAAGAAGTGAACAAGGAAATAAATGCCAGAATATCATCATTATTTTTGTTTATTCAAAATAGTATTACAATCAGCAAAAGAAGGAAAAGGAGATATCAGCGAAGTTGGAAAACAAGAAAAAAATATATAAGGATTTTAAAATTCAACATTTATTTGTGAAGGACTGACTCTGTTGAAAACTTTAATTTTTGATTATTTCGAATCTGGCAAGACTTATGTAATTCTGTCCTGTCACTCACCTCAGTATATTATCTCCACTGAACGTTATGAATCAGTTTATGCTTGAGCAACGTTGGGATTTATTGGTCGAACGAGAAACTGCATTATTATGTCGATTTTGCCAAAAAGAAAAATCATCTTTTCTGATAAAGCTCATCTTCATCTTGGTCGTTAGGTTCATATACAAAATTGCCATATTTGGGACTCAGAAAACTCATACGTGGTCTTACCGAAGCCAATGCACCCATTACGAGTAAGCAGCTTATGGAGCGGAAATCTTTGAAAATGAGGATGACGCAACCATTACAGTCAATGAAGACACCTATTGCAACATGATAACCGATTTTTTTTTGTACCCGCTCTGCATGATATTGTTGTGAACGATGTTTGGTTTCAACAGGATGGTGCAACTTGCCACACATCTCATGCCACAATCGTTTTATTGTGTCAAACGTTTCATGGCCGCTTATTATTAGCTGAAATAGTAATGACAATTGGCCTCCAAGAAGCTTCGATTTGCCGCAGTTGAACTGTTTAATATGGGGCGCCGTTAAATAAAAATGTTATGTCGACAAACCAGAGACAATTGAGCATTTAAGGGCCAACATTCGTGATTCGAAAAGTGCACGAAAATTAATCCAATCAAATGAGGTATTGTGAGGCCAGCGGCGGCAGCCATAAGAATGAAATAATGTTCCATTTCTAAGCGGAACAAATGTACTTCACAACAATAAAATAAATTTGGCAAAATTTCAAACCGTTTTTGTTTTATTGCATTTTTAAATTTAAACTGGCCCAACCCTTATATTGTTTAATTCTTTGCCTCTTATTAGTTTAATGTTGCATACTTTACCGTTCTTAAAGTAAAAACACTCATACGTATGAGCAATATTTTTTGCGCGTATTACATATAACTCATACGCCTTAGTGTTGATTGGACTTTGCAAGTCACTGTATAAGTTTGCTTTAAAAAAATATTTACTTTAAATAAAAAGTTGGTTGGTAAATACTTATTTACAATTGAATTTATTTCTCTCCGTTTTAAACAAAAGTTCTTCTTCTTCACATTTAAAGATATCATTTTAATATGAAATAAATGGCCTTGAACTTTGATTGCATAAAAGCCTCTCTAAAAGAATAATGGAGTTATTTCATACTTTTCCGTGAACTTAGTTGCAAAGCTTGATTTATGTTTCCATTTCGAAATTATATGCCATAAGTAATACGAAAAACCGTATTTGTTATGTGCAAATTCTATTTAAAAGCTGCTTCACAGTGGAGATTTGATTCACATTTGAGACAACTGGTAAAACAATTATAAATCAAAACAGAGAAAACAAAGGAAAGAATGGGTTTGAGAATATTTGTGGAAAATTTTATTGTAATGCTTATCAGAGCATCTTTTTTTGTATTTCAAGTTAACCAATTTTATTTTCATTTTCTATCAAATTCTCTTTCATATGCTATAGTTAGGCATGCAAGTGTCATTATGGGAATTCTAATATTTTCATGGCTTTATTATCGTTCTTGCTACATTGAAAATCAACAAAGCCGAAATAAAGCAAGTGCAAGTATTCCGTAAATAATAATTATTATATTTTATATGACTGTTATGTACGTATTTCTATATATTAAATTGCATATTACACAATGGGGTCCATGGTTTTATAATTCATGTTGGCGGAATTCTAATTTTTTTTGCCTTTTTTTTGTCTTTAGCAGAATAATACTATGCTAGTGTCTAGCATGTAATTCCTACTTTTAGCAGGCCCACACCAAAATACCTCCATTCACATCGACTTCTATTCTAGTAATAATCATAATAAAATTGTATTCCTTGACAATTGATCGACTTAATAGAAAGCTATATCCAACAGAGACGTCCGAACTTTGGCAGTTAAAAACGTTCATCTTTTTAAAGGTTCATTCATTCATGTTTTGCAAACTCACCATGGAAGCAAATAAATAAGGACGTGTGTAAACTGAATGTACTTTGCAGGATTTGCTAACCTTGACCCTAATTTTCATTAAAAAAAATCATCTCCAGCGATGAGATCCCTTTTTGGATGGATGGGTACGTAAGCAACCAAATTCTCAAATTTGTTATGACACCGATCCAGATGAGATCCAAGAGCATCCAATATATTCTGAAGTTGACGCCTTTTGGTGAGGATTTTGGATCAGGCCACCACCGGTAAAGATGATAACGATTAGTCTTAAATTAACAATTTCTCCTGGTCTGAATTGGAGGATGGTCTACAATAGTATGTGGTTTCAAAAGGATGGCTCTACGTGTCAACATTGAATATTCAGCAAACCTATTTGAAGGCGTGGTCAGCACTGGTCACCTAGATCATGCTATTTGACTCCGTTAGACTTTTTTCTTGTGTGATTTTCTTGACTCGCAGTATTATAGAATAATCCACAAACCACAGCGTTCCTTAAAACTATCATAACCTAAGCCATCGGCCTAATTCAGCCTGATTCACGCGCTAGTGTCATAGAAATTGGAAAAGTTAAGATTTGATATAAGTTCATACAAACAAGATTTCTCTCATAAATACATATACACAGCATTATGAATTTGTAAGAGAAATTGGGGATTTCACTTAAATATAAAATTTTTGTTATTAGAATATAACTTTTTTGATTTAAGTCAACTTAGACTGTTACTGCTTGAGGCCATGGATATATTGTTTTGTCCCTTCAAGTTTGACATTCTATTTCGAAACAAACAGAGAAATTAAAATGAAATATTGCACGTATGTATAAGGGGATGAAAAAAGAAAATGAAATTCCATTTTGATTGAACATTTCAATACTCTGTTTATTATTCACGTTCAATTTGCGAGTTAGGCCCGAGGCCATATATTTAAATTCATGTATTAGATTCTTTTTGTTTCTTTATTTGTTTGTAATATTTCAAAAACTAAATCGAAACCTAAAAAGTTTGATTTTTTGTTTTTTGTTTTATAACAAACGTCCTTAACAAAAATCCTTTTTGTTTAAATATCAAAACCAAATTTGTCATATTCTTTTACATGGTATGGTTGTAGATTTTATGCACAAGTGCGATTATGTGAAACATTGCTTGGAGACCATTCATTTTGTTTAAACAGCACGATGTATGAATATTATTTTTGTTTTCTTTTGTTTAGATTTAGAGAAGAGTCACATCCAATCGTCATAAAATTTTATGATTATTGAAAACACAAGTCACGAAGTTTTTGTTTAACAATTTAAATTCGAAAGGAAGAATATGTGTGATTATATAAAAAGAATACACTTTTTAAATTTAGCGTTCTTATTTTGATGGGTTTAGAAACTCTGAATTTTGCCAGCTGCCACTTGTGTTTATTCTAATTGTTAAAAGTGGAAAATTTTGAAAATATGCTGAAACCACTTATTAGATTTAAAAAGGTTTACTTGAGAAAGTACAGCTTAGATGGCAATAATTCCAAAAATGGCAAAAAATTTCGAAGAAACTGTATACTTTTTGAACTTTTTCCTGCGCACAGCTGGGCACTAGAAAACGTCAATTCGGTATTGTTCCTAACGAAATTTTACGAAGCATTACGAAGCAAAATGGCAATTTATGTTACTCAGGAGCTCGAAGCAGCAGACCATAGAATAATAACCATGCATTGCCAGCATAATACCCATTCATTAGGTATTGGAGCAAAGTGAACTCAATGTCACTCTGAATATACGGTATATACGTTATTGATTTCTGCTGATGGGATTTTTTTTTCGAAATACCTATTTCCCATGAGTCTGGCGCAATAAGGTTGAATTTGACCGATGGGTAATGTTGGTTTTAAGGACCGCTATGGTTTATGGCTTATTCGCACACACCTGTTACTTAGCGAAACCCCAGAGGGTTAAATAGTTAAATAGACGATGACAATGCCATGAAATAAATCTTGCAGGTTATCTAAAGTGGCGTAGTATTGTCTTATTGAACCCACATGTCGTTGGTTCCCGGCATCCAAATTTAGTTTGTAATTATCGATAATGCTCTCCATTGACAGTGATGGCATGACCAAATATGGCCAAATATGTACCGATAACTCCGCTAAACCAAAATTTAAACGAAAGAGTGACCTTTTCGGGATACATTTTACGCTCTTGGATATCATGCCTATTGGCATTGTCGCAAATTCGACAATTTTGTTTGTTTACGTACACATTCATCCAGAAATAAGGCTCATCGGTGAATATAATTTTTGGATGAAAATTAGAGTCAGTTGCCAACTGCTCTAGGGCCCATTCGCCGAAGAATTGGTGTTATCTATTCAGTTCCTTGTCGTTATAGGCTATCAAAGTTCGAAAATCCCTGTTGGATGACCCGATATTAAAAATTGTATTTTTAATTCTATACTCCTCCTTTAATGCAGAATAAATGTCATTTCAATCAAACACATAAAATAATAACTTGAGCTTAAATACTCTTTCTAAAGTTTTGCGTTTGAATCAGTCATTAAAGGTCTTTTAGGTTGTACTTTATACTGACTTTTTCTTCTTTGTTTAAGGGTTTTTGAATGTTTTTTATATCCATTCCATTATATATTTATGTAATAGAAATTACATAAATAATCATTTATCGCATTTGAAACTGCAAGGAAAGTTATTTTGCACGCAAATTAAGAAAAAAAAATCTTTTGCACCAACTTTTTCTTCCAATACCACTCTCTCTGTTTTTGCCAGCATTGCTTCTGTTGCTGTTTGACCCATAAATTCATATTATTTTAGCGAAATAGGCTTCAGGGATAAAATGTTTTAGTTACTGTAATATTTTCAAAAACTTTTGCAAAACTATTACTGGTAATATCTTCGTGAAGTCATAATAGTATTTTAACAAAGTTTTAATCAACATACATACTATATCTATATGTAGATTGTACGTATATATGTTCTCTTAGTAAAGTGTTCAAGCTTTTTTACAAAATTTACAAAACGCTAATTACTAATCTGTCTTTAAGACTTTTTAAAAGTAAATGCACTTGTGTTGTAATAAAAATTTGCAAATTATGTGTCAGCCTATTATGTCATAAGTATGATTCTGTTAACGAAGTGCAAACTATCTGTCAAAAATTCTTATGCTCATAAAAAAACACAAATAGTGCTACGCTAACGCTTTGCAATAAACATTATTGTTCTTGGCACAATGTTGCGACTTATTTTTTTAGATCACTGATTACAGCGTAAAAGCTGGGCGCTAAATTATGTTGCGCCTTATGCTCTAATTTATGTTGGTCTGTAAGGAATAAGGAAATCATCTACATATCTCAGGCCTATATAACGAGCGAAATTGCCAATAGCACAATGTCCCGTTAGAATTCCTGTTAGAATGCGAACCGTTTCTTGTCAAACACAAGTAGTTTTCTGGTTCTGCCGCTGCTGGTATGTGGGGCCATCTATGGTTTGTTGAATTACATACTGCTTTTTCTATCTTTTCCTTTATAGCGTCCTCCTCAGACATCACCGATTCTGTCCATGCCATTTCGTCCGCCTTTTCGTTTCCCTCTCTGCCGCAGTGACCTGGAACCCAGTAGAGGCGGGTTTTGTGTCGACGTATACGGTGTAGAGAGTCCATGCAACTCCTGACACCTGATTTGATGATTAGATGGGATCCCAGCGCTTTGATTTTTGATTGACTGTCCACACATATGATCAAGTTCGAAGGAGATAGGTTTCGTACAGCTTGTTCAATAAGATAATATGCGCCTGAAATACGATGACATAGATAAGTAATCTATATGACCCGTTCAGTGCCAGCTTATTGGTTTCAGATTCCATTTTTGAGCCTTCGGTGAAGACCGTTACCGATGACAGTTTCAGCAACTCATTCTCCCGTGTGGGGAATTAAATTAATTTAAATTAATTTTTTATAACTTTATCCAGTTGATGGTTTTTTATTTTAAAAACTGGCTAAATATCTTTCTATCTTATTGTCTCTATTTCTCATATTTACAATAAAACGAAATAAAAGAATTTAAAAACTTTAAGAAATTGCGACAATCAATGAAAATTTTTCATTTCTTTTGAAGGCGTTAAAACAATTAATTTTCATTTTCCAAAAGCTGTCGTTAAATAAACTGAATC
The DNA here is from genome assembly GCA_958299815.1 of Sarcophaga carnaria. NCBI lineage: Eukaryota > Metazoa > Arthropoda > Insecta > Diptera > Sarcophagidae > Sarcophaga > Sarcophaga carnaria. Next base: position 49,070,314 of record OY283150.1, read on the forward strand.
TCTGTTTTTGAAACTTTACCGTTGAAGTGAAAGGCAACTAAAATAATTTCTTTCATTTGTTTTAGTTGACTGGTCTTAAATACAAGGCCAGACGACATTTTAATTTTCCAAGAAACTTGTCAGATTTTTATAGAAAGCAATTAAAGAAAACAATGGCCGTATAATTAAGGTAACTTTTATTTTATTCTATTCATGGCAGTTTAACGTAGTCCTCTAAACTGATTAAATTGCTGAAAAGGACGGTTTTATAATTAAAATAGAAAATTAAACTTGCACAGGCCTATCAAAAATGAATGAAACTAAGTGAAAAGAGGGCTGAACATTGGGTCAAGTCTATAATTTATGAGTTATTTCTGTTTTGTTGAATTGAAAGAATAAATAACCTCCATTAAGCAAGAGATGATATGTCTTACGAAAGTGACAGATTATTAAATAATATTTCTATTGTCCAAATTGAAACAAAGAGAAAAGTAGAAGAAAATAAAATCATTCATGAATGCCTAATAAAAACTGTAGCTTTAAAAATTTCTATATTCGCAATATCCTTCTAGCAATCGGATAATAGGCCATGTTTTCTAAATTTTCCGCGTTGTAAAACTAGTCTCGGCTCGTCACAACAGTTGCAGTAGCATTTGAAAATTAAGATATTTAACATGCTCTTAAAATTAGTTGTTCTATGTGACTACGAAATTCGGAAGATCTTAAAATCTCCTCCGATTAGACAAACAAACATTTTAGAATGATTTAGAAAATATAGAATGTGACTAAAACGACTACTACTATCAGTTAGTAAATTACGAATCAATTCCGAAGGAAATTCCTTCTGGGAAATAGACATGGATCGGTCACATTCAACGCAAACGCAATGGGCACGTTGCAAAGTTCCCCAATGAGCAATTACGTATATCAAAGTAAAATTATGTCTAAATCAGGCTGAATTTGTCCGACTGCATGGGTTATTTTCATTTTAAGACCGCTGTGGTTTGTAGCCATCCAACTGAGACGACCATGCCCTTAAATAATTCGTACAAAATATCGAGTGTAGCATTAGCTGTGTGACAGCTAGAGCCATTCCGTTTAAACCACATGTTGTTGGAATCCATACATAATTGGTCATTACAAGCCCAAGTCAGGGTTACGACCTAGCTTTTCCCACGTCACTTTTGCTTTGTTTGTTAATATTATACACGAGTGCCAGGACCTATAGTTCAAAGTCGATTCCGAACGTCAGATTTTTGAGAAACTGTTTCATGGCAATTGTATTTATTCTCAGAAATCTACTGAGAGGAAGTCGCCGGATTAACATTTTTTCATATTCCGTTTTGCTGGAGGAATCTGACATGGAGATGTTTCACCCGTGGCCTCACGTCTAATAAGCCAACACACTACCTATTAAACTGCGGTGACTTTGTTGGTATCGTGATATTGGTATCCCCATCATCCAATTCGGACAAAAAGCATCATCGACATGTAAGGCTTGCAGTTGTCAATAGCCAACGTCGTTCTCAAAGTAATAGACAGACACAAGCCACCAGTCTAAAAACTGTACTAATACAATGACATTTTCGTCATGCATAGGGCGCCATCTGATCTCATTTGGATTGGTATCATCCCAACTTCGAAAAATTTGCTTATTCTTGTAGACATCCATTCAGTAATGGTCCCCATAGCTTTTCGTTTATGTTCAGTTTTTTAAGTCATTTGAATTTTATGCGGATGCAGACTCAAGTTACGATGCAAAATTGTGGCCTGCTTTCTCCCAAGTACAATGGCAATATTTTCAATAGATTTTGAGGTTCGCTGACGTACAGTTGTTAGTCGACCGTTTACTGTACCTGTGGACTCGAATTTATTCACACCACATTACATTAGAATGATAATGGCAATCGTAATATTATTGCAGCGCGTAGGGGGTTCTCCATACAGAACATCCAATTTGATAAAATAATTTTTTTTACTTGCACTTGCATGCAGATGATTCAATAAATGACAACTAATTCTACAGATGTAGCTTCAACAAGATGACCGTTATCAAATGTAAAATTTCGGAACTCTCTGTCGGAATACATATCATACAGCCGTCGTAGTCTCGTAGGTAGTGTGTTGGCTTATTAGACATGAGGCCACGGTTCTAACCCCAAAAAATATTTCTTCAGCAAATTTCTATCATTGTCGTGAAAAAGGTTCTCAAAAATATGTCATTGGGAGTCGACTTTTAATTGTAAGTCCCACCATTCATATATAAAAATTTACGAACACAACATCAGTGATGTGAGGAGCTAGAACCAGACTGAAGGGGTGTACAGTTCAAGTATGTATGTATATCTGTTGGAATACAAAATGCTTTTATTTAATTCTGATTGTAAATCATCGGGGTTCCAAAAGAATTTAGAATAGAATCAGTTGCATTAAAATTCAATTACCTTATCGACATAAATTCCTCTTTTTTATTTTAATTTTTAATTTAATTTGTAAATGCAATTATTATTTATTAATTAAACCATGCCTGCAAACTCTTATTATAGCCTTTAACAAACTGCAGATTAATATTGTTTTCTCGTTATTTTCTCGCTCATTAACATGATTAATATTCATGAATTGACCACAATCAACTTAAAGTCTTAAAACCACAAACTTTTCCTAGTTTCTGCGCGTGATAAAGACGAATGAAAGCAGAAATGCTTGGAATATACTGGATGATTACCTGGTTGCTTGCCTAAACACATTTGGCAAATTTAATACACGTCTGCACTACAACATACCATACAGTTTTGGTTTATTGCTCTCTTGGCAACAGAGATTTCCAGCGAAGTGTATAATGGACACAAGTTTGTATTCAAAGTTCTTGAATGTTTTTTTTTTATATTTTTGTTTTTATTTTCCTTCCAGTTTTAAATTTCAAAAGTGCATGTTTTTCTTTTTCTATTCATGTTGTACTGCTATGTGCCAGAGTGTTTGGTTACTGGATTACTCAAAGGTGGGCCTTGGTCAGATGGACAAGCCAAAGTTATATGAGGTTTAAGCGAAGTAGAGAATTTTGTTAAACGATAGAAACAAAACCAATATAAATAAGTTAAAAAGTTAAATAAACTACAATATTTAAGTAATAAATTTGCCTGCAAGTTTAATTGTTGCTGATGGAACGTGCTCATAGGAAATCTGAATTGTTTTGAAGAATTTAATTTTTTTTTTTTGAATTTCACATTAAACTATAGACAAAGGAGATTTGATTGCCACTTGGTTATCAGATATGTATAGATATGCCCTTGTTGGTCAGAATTAATTCTGCTGCTCGATTTATTGCCATTACCTTGTACTGAAACACACAAGAGTAGTCCAAGGGGTGGCAAGACAATTACAGGTTAACCTTATAGAAATCTAGAGCCTACTTACTTAGATGAAACAATAGATTAACGAATAGAGTAACAATCCAGCGGAACTTAAGGCAACAACAGCAGCCAAACGGATTAATCGGAAAATGCTTTGTGGAAGCCATATGCTGCCAAGAGGAGGAATGGAAAAAATACATAGGATTCCACATAATTCAAGGAACTGGTTATATGAGATTACCAGGCTTCTCTACTTGACCTTTTAGTATGCAATCTCCTATAAAAATTGGTTTACATAAGGTATAGTCAATTTTATTCAGTGCTTAGGAAATCTTCTGATATAGGAGTGCAAAGAGAGTGCCTGTGTGTCAGGGCATTATGTCATAATGCCATAAAAGTCTCATATATTCGGTTCAAGCATTACAAGTAATGGTTTGAATTTACATACATAATTACATAATTTGGTCATTACAATCCTTCAGACAGGATTACGACATAGTTTCTCACACCACTTATTTTGTGTTAATTTTGTAGATGAGTGGCGGGAACGACAGATTTATTGAGAACCGTTTCATGACAATTTTATTTACTCTCAAAGTTTTTTTTGCCAGAAATCTGCTGAAAAGAAGTCACCGAAGATATAAATTTTTCATATTTTCATTTTGATGTCTAACCTGGAGTTTGAACCGTGGCCTTACGTCTATTAAGCTAACACACTACCTACTCGTCTACGGCGACTTCGTTGGTATGGTGATGTTGGTATCCACATCATCCAATTCGGGCCAAAAGCATCATCGACAAGTAGTACTTGTTGGAGTTTGAATTTAGAAAATAAAAATCATCAAAACAATATTAAAGTGCCACATTTTCCTTAATTAAACCCACAATCTTATTGCTACAACACGTGATAGAAAGTTGTTAATTTTACTAAAAGCACAACAACAAACAGAGAAGCATTAAACAACTACGACATAATTTACTTCTGGTAAGGCGTATTTCTTTCATGTTCTGTTTTTGTGTGCCAAACATATGTAATGACTACTAAGCAGTCAAGCATGTACTTGATTCGATAATAAAATTTGAAAAGAATGACACACGTATTCGTGCCTATTTAAAACCACATCTTGGGTTTTGCCTTCTGCTCATTTGCATGTTGTTATTGTATTTAAAAGCATATTCTTTCATATTTAAGCAATTCATGTGTCAAACTTGTAAAGCCAATTAAAAATTTTCAGCAAAATTGTGATTCTTGAAGAGTTTCAACTGCATTGTATTGGATTACTTAATTATTCTTTCACTTTTCTCTCTCTCTCTCTTTCCCCTTATAACACTTTCACCATCTCTCTTTACTTCCTATTCAACAAATTGATATTGAAATTGAGTTGTTTCCCTCTAAATATGGTAACTATTAGAACTTATAATTCGATGGAATATTTCTGTTTTGTCATGCCTGCAAAAAGTTAAGATAGTGAGATCAACTACGTTTTGTTTCCCTACTTCTTGCAGAGGACATAAAATTTGAACTTACAAGTGTTAACACAAAAAACACAATATTGTGAAAAAATATTGAAAAAAAAAAATTTGGAATTATAAAGTTAAATCTTAAAGCACAAGTAGCATGACTAATATTTATTATGTAAATAGAAGGAGGTAAAGCCAATTACAATGAATGGTTGACTTGTAGTCATTTCAGTAATTTGTTTAACATTGACTGCAAATATAAGTTAAGATGATATGCATCTATAAAATTAACACACGCAACATTAATGGTGTGAGAAGCTAGAGGGTAATTCTGACTGAAGGATTGTAATGACCAATTATGTATGAATATATACATATGAATGTATGTATGTATGTGAGAAAAAAAATCGATAAGATTAAATTTTTCGTATAATTTTTATAAATTTTTTTTTTTTTTTCATCAAGAAAGTGAACTAAAATTTTCTTTTTTTTAAATCCAATTTAGTCTGATACAAACATATTTATTATGTATGACTTCCTGTAATTTTTTTGTAATTATTTAACTTCTTTGATTTGTTGGCGAGTGTCCAGTAGAGATGAGCGATCCAGTGATTTTTGAAGAACGTTGTTCTCAGTGAACGTGATTTGTTAATCACTGTTCTTTAAAAAAGTCATTGTGATCACAGTATTCCAAAAGAAAACAATAATGACAATAACGTATTTAATTAAGTCGTAAGAAAGAGACAACTAGATACACACTACGAAAAGACTACTAAACAAAATCAAAGTGGTGTCATCAATGTTATTATTTTTAATGTTATTTTTTTTTATATAACAATTTGACAATTAAGTTTCACTGAAAGTTCATGTATAAAAGACAAAAGTAAATGATCAGCATCATGTAATAGTAATTCTGCCTCGCTCAAAATAAAATGAAATAAATTTGAGTATGTAACAATTTTGAAAGAACGACATTATTAGGAACTGTTATTTGGCAATTTCAATCACTGTAGTTACCAGTGAATTATCAATCACCGTGATTAAATCACAGTTTTGAAAATATCGCTCATCTCTAGTGTCCAGTGATATTTAGTGGATCTGCGGTAGTGCATTATTTTACCAACAAGAAAGTATTAAAAACACCGAAGTAGTAGCCGATCTGTACTAAACCGTATACATATGTGTACATCGTATAAACATTCCCATTGGGTGCCATCAAATATTCTGCATTGAATTTTATGAATTAAAAATAAATTTAATTTAATTCCTTCACAGTTAATCATTACAATTCTTTAATGATGATAACAACTTAGCTTCTCACATCATTCATGTTGTGTGTATTTATGCTATCCAGTCTAAAGTCAACTCCGACATACAGCTTTGAGCAATTTTTCATGGCAATTTATATTTTACTCTCTGGTGTAAATTCAGTATTGACATGAAATGAAATATTCAAGCCTTTTAATTTAAGGCCTCTATATGATGGACTTTGCTCGGTATTCTTAAAATAATTAATTATTTTGCATAATTATTCATCACATTTTATATTTCATCGATGTATAACAATATTTATAATATTTGAATAAGAATTTTAAATATTTTAAATACAATTTTATTCCTGATCTAAAATATTTAAAATTAAATGAGCATTACAATTTGGAATTGTCAATTAATTTGCCAGTGCGTACATGTGTTTGTTTTTTTAAATTAAAAATTAATTTTATTTCATACGAACATATAATTTTTCGTTCTTTATACTGCTTCAGAGGAATTAGTGGTTGCGTGTCGCTTGAGTACTTACAGATATTTCAGCACAGATGGAATTGCAACATTCATCCGTAGGAATTATTTTCTTTCATTACAATTGCATGATAAAAGTATGTTTGTATTCTAAAGAATTTGAAATAACAACAAGAGCAGAAACTGTTGTTACATTTAATAATTATAATACAATTATAGGGTGTTTTTTAAGCTCCGTAACATTTCATCAAAATGAATAAAATTAATTTAATTTTTATTTTTGATATTTATTATGCATGGATGGGTTACTTGATGGGTTACTATAACCCTTTAGTAAGGCTATTAGGATATTATCGTGGAAATTTTATTTTAGGGAATTTGTGCCAGAAGACTGCCAAGTGGAAGTCACCAAAGAAATATTTTTTTCATATTTCGCTTCGTTAGAGATATCTGACCTGGGGTTTGAACAGTGGTCTCATGTCTAATAAGCCAATACATTACGTACTAGACTATGACGAGTTCAGATAAGTTGATCATAAGGGCGATGTCGAACTCATTCATTCAATGGTTTTTAAAAGATTTCTTTGAAGAAGACTGGTTTTGATCATATCACTGATTGTATGTAAATAGAGATTGTTATCGAAATATAAGTTGTAAGTTGATAATATAAGAAGTCGCCGTGGTCTCTTTTGTAGTGTGTTGGCTTATTAGCCGTGAGGCCTCGGTTCAAACTCCAGGTCAGGCATCTCCAACTAAACGAAATATGACAAAATATTTCTTCGGCGACTTCCTCCCAGCAGATTTCTGGCAAAAACTCTGAGAGTAAATAAAATTTCCAGAAAAATTATCTGAAAAATCTGTCGTTCGGAGTCGACTTTAAATTGTAGGTCCCACCATTCGTGCATACAAATTAACGGACACAATATAAGTGGTGTGACATACTAGGTCATAATCCTGACTAAAGGGTTGTAATGACCAATTATGTATGTATGATATGTATGTAAGTTGATAATAAGGACGATGTTGCACTCAGTCAGTAAATAATTACAAGAAAATATCTCTATTTATAGGACTGTTTTTGTGAAAAGAACACAATGCTAATAAGGTAAATAAAAAGCAATTTTTTTTTAAAAAATGTATATCAATATTGCTGTACAAATATAGCTAAAAATTGATTAGACAAAGTTTAATAATAATAAAATCTAATTGATTTAATATTTACTAATCTCATAAACAGATGCTGCACATTTTGTACCAAAAATCAAATTTATTAAACGAACAAATTTAAAATCATTTAATCACATTGGATGGAATGTTTCTTGTTCTATTAATTAAATTTCATTTTTTTTAGATATTTTACTAAATCCATAGAGGTGGATCAATATTCAAAAGTCATGTAATCTAATTTAATTGATTTATATTTTTCGTTATTGTTTTTTATATTTCAATTATATGAATGGATTTTATAAATTTCTTTACATATACATACAGTGATAACAACAAATGTAAGATGAAATTCAATTAAATTGTGAAATACTTTTTTACAGTCTGAAAATGTAAAAAATGTTGGTATTTTGAGTAGCATGCATATGCATCTCCAAGCATATGGCAAAATCTGCAAGATATTTGCCGTCCTTTAAAACCTTAAAAAATTCAAACATCTTCACATCTGAAGTGATACATTTTGAGAGAAGTACTACATTTGTTGTCTGACAGTAAATATTTTATTGAAATATGCACAAATTTCGTTACTCTTCTATTGCCACTTCCTGTTGTTTTGCTAGCAATTGCAAGAGGATTGTCAAAGTAAACAATTTGCCAAGAGACTAAAGCAGTTATTTCGGTATACGAAGGAAATAATGTAATGAAGACTGCAAACTATTACAACATGAATCGCTTACGGATCTGTGAATATAATTTGCATTCACAGAAAATAAATGTTCATTGTTTCATAAAATTCTCAAAAAATGATTGAAAAAATTTCGTAATTTATAGATCAAAAGAAGAAAATTTGAAACGGAACTAAAGGACAACATGAATAATTGGTTTTTCGTTTTCAAAAAAATTATCGTCAAGTTCAATAATTTACCTGCACTGAATTGAATGTATTTTGAACAGAGTACTTCAATGTACTATTTACCAGGCGTATACTTAATAAATAATTTCCATCCGTTCAAGCAATCATCCTTCAAAATGGTTCGAAATGATAGATTACACTAAGGCAACCAAAAGCATATCGAAAGATAAAAACCAAAATGGTTTTGTCAATGCGAAAGCTTTGATAATTTCATCATTACTCTCTCTCTCTCTCTCTCTCACTCTCATTTTGAATCAGCGTCCGAAATATAAGGAAATTAACACTTTAGTCGCCACGATAATATCAGAAAAATTTTCACATGGGCCATGGTAACTTTATTAGATAATTTAGTTAGAAATGTTCCACGGAAAAGCACTATTTTTTATGTCACACATATATGACTGAAATGGCCCTATATTAAAACTTTTTCTCGACAAGCCGTGTCAGTCTTATATGTCTGACGCATCCTGTTGATTTGAACACAGCGTTGAACGCATTGTATAGGAACTAATGGTACGTGTACTGTTACTGTGACTATTTCTTTATAAATAAAATGTCAGACATATATGTCTGACATGGCTTATGTAGAACTTCTTAGCGTCAGACACATATGACTGACAAAATTTAATTCAAAGGCAAGCATGCTGTAAAGGAAAATAAAAATATCTATCCATAGAGAATGACAATGATTTTGAATGAAGTTAGAATTACTTTCTAATAATTCTACATTGTATAAGGAGCAGTCGCCGTAGCATAGTAGGTAGTGTGTTGCCTTATTACACATGAGGACACAGTTCAAACCCTAGGTCAGATATTTCCAACAAAACGAAACATAAAAATATATTTTCCTTCTTGCCTGCAAAATTCTGACGAAAACTCTGAGAGTAAATAAAATTGCGACGAGAAGTTTCTCACAAATCTGTCGTTCGGAGTCGACTTTAAGTTTTAGGTTCCGTCATTCATATATAACATTAACATACACAACATAAGTGGTGTAAGAAGCTAGTTTGTAATCCTAACAGAACTGCTGTAATGATCAATTATTTATGTATGTATATATTCTGTCTAACAGACTGATACAAATGAATCCAATGTATTGCTTTTTATTTTACTTTTCTTCACCTTAAAGAAATAATCAAAACTGTACTTTGTATAATAATCTTAACGACAAAAATTCCTTTTCGTCCTTCATTTTGTTCGCTTCAGTTTTCAATAAGAAAAAACAAATTAATTAATTATTAACGAAAGAAAGGAACGTTTTTCCTTTTTTTTACTATGATCATAACCATCATGAATAAAAATTTTTCTTGTTGGAAAACGCTTAAAATTCTTCAGTCATTTTCATATCTTTCTTGGAATTCTTTCTGTTTTCGCATGAATTATTTTGCCATACACCAATACTGTAATAAAAATAAATTCTTGTGAATTCCCCTGACATTAAAATTAAAATTCACATTAATAACAGTTACTGGCGACATTATGTCACCAGGTTTCCATGCGTACTCTACATAGTAAGTCTGCATTTAAAAGTGGTAGTTCAAAATGGGTAATACACAGTATATACCTTTGTAGAAGGATACTAAGAAATACTATTGAAATCAAGTGTTATAAGTTGTAATCAAGTTCCTTTAGAACAGATTTTATACTGAAAATTAATTTTATTGCCTTTTCTTTAAAATAATTTCTATTGAAATAGAATTCGCAATGTATTCATGCGTATTTACTTTGTTGTCTTGAACACTCTACTCGAAGACATATAAATCCCTTTTCGCTACTCTTTTATAGCCTTCTCTACATCTTTTACAATGTTTTGTCTCGTACTTGCGTTCCACTATTTTTTCAAACAATGTCGGATAAGTACTTCACGTCTAAACTCATAACTTCTTTTAATATCCTTGTAATGGCATTTGTCTTTGGGGAGACATTTGTATTTAAAAAAAAAGTAATGTAAAAAGCAATGAGTTGGGTGAACATGAATTTGATAATAAAGTTTTGCGTGACAATTGGAAATAAGTCAATAAGTGAATGAAATCCAGACTTGCCTTAAATAAAATCTATTGTGGTGTGCTTTCTATTCAGCGAAATGGCTGTATAATAAAATAAGAGAAGGAAGAATTGTGCTACTCAGACTTTGGGAAAGAATTCATTGAATGCGAATTGTACAAACTTCGTTTTAACACAGATATTCGTAATAATTTTAAAATAATTAAAATAAAAATTTGTATTCAAAGAATTGTCAGATAACAGATGAACGATAATAAAAGAAAGAAGTTTGTGGCAATGATTATGAAATTTATATTAGAATTCAAATGATATCTATTGATTCATTCATGTACATTACAAATGTTAGCGTATGTTTGTATTTTACATCAATTAATGTCATGACAACTAATCGAAGCATATTTTTAATAGGTAGGTAGTCTTTTCGATTCTGATTTTTTTTTTTTTTAGTTGTCATTTCAATCCGAAATTAATTGTCCAAAAGATTAAAACTACTTCACTTACGCAAGAAACGTCGCATGAAATCGACTTGGACGCAGGGATACAATCAGGAATGTTTTCCATTTCCTGTCTGACTGTTGTCTCGAAGAAATATCACGTCTTATATGAAAATGCACATAGAAATTATGATTCTTCTAGAGTCTGTAAACAGCTCTTGTGAATTCAGCTTAGCGATATCTGGAACCGTTTCTCTGGATGAAGGGCATCCAAAGTATCAAAATTTTCACGACTCTGCCGTATAAATCAGTCTGAAGTAGAACGATTACGTGGGTTATGCTGACTCTAAGGATTGCTGTGATTTATGTGTTATTCCCGTTCACCTCCAACTTAAGAAAACCTGACGGAATTAAATCTAACGTTCTAGGTGGCTAGTTCACATTACCTTCCCGGGAGATGAATACGCCCTCAAATCGCACGTGCAGAATATCCAATGTAACAAGAAGTTTGTAAGCAACGACCTACAGTGCTCACCGTTGACAGTGATGTCCTGGGTAACGTCGATCTTTTCTAGAAATATGGTATGGACCGATGACGCAACCAGCCGAAAATACTAACAAAACAGTGACTTTTTCGGGATGCATTTGGAATTCTTGGATGTCATACAGATCGGTATCGTTCCTCCAAAATTTTCTTTGTTCACGTATCCTTTCATTAAGAAATGGGTACCATCAGTGAAGCTGATTTTATATGAAAATTAAGGTCAAAGCCCATAAAATGAATACACGTCTTTGCCTATGGTGTTTTACCCTCATTTTTTGGATCATTTGCATTTTGTATGAGTGCAGGTCCAAGCCACAATGCAACATTCTCTAAGTAGTGATCTGCATAGGGTCGAGTTATTGTGAGCGAAGTGTAGTCGGTAGGCGATTATTCACTGAACCAGTGGACTCGAATTTTTACTACGAATTTTTACGAATAGTCCTGTCGGTAGGAAGATTATGGTGATTGTAAAATGGCAGAAGAACACGGTACATTGTCCTATCCATTGTTCTGTAAAACACCCATTTTGAACAATTTTATTATGTATACGTCTTGTTAAATTGTAATTACAAAAAAAAAAAGAAAAGAAAAACAGACCGAAGCAACAAGTCATATACATAGTTTAAATGTTTGGCTTTTGTACAAAAAAAAAGTCCATATCTCTTTCACTAATTTCGATATCAATCGAATCGAGCTTACTTTTGACACAATTATATAAATCCACTTCTTTTGTGAGTCCTATCAAATGCTTTGAATTAAACAAAAATCGCAATATAATTCGAAACAACAGCAATGGTAACATGGAAAAATCTATAATAAAAGAAATCAAAAGGGGACATTCAGAAACCCCCGATTTAATTATGTCGTCCATTACACTTTGAAGTTGTCGTAGTCTAGTAGGTAGTGTGTTGGCTTTTTAGACGTGAAGCCACGGCTTAACCGTAGGTCAGACATCCCAAATAAAACGAAATGTGGGAAAATATATCTTCGAAGACTTCCTCTCAACAGACTTCTGGCAAAAACTCTCAGAGTAAATATGAAATGGCCATAAAAAGTTTCTCAAAAATCCATTCACGTATAAAATTGACGCACACTACATAAGTGGTCATAATCCTGACTAAAGAGATGTAATGACCAATTATGTGTGTATGTTTGTGTGCATAACACTTTACTTTAGAATTGTGAGAATAAATTCAAGTTACAATATAACTGCAGTATTTTACTGATACAATTAAAATATTTTTGCCACAAATCCCAGAACTTAATGAGTTTTCATCTATCGATAACATTGATATGTACATCATCGATCTATCGTATAACACTTATTATAGGGTGAAATAAAAACTATTAAACGTATGACAAACCTGTAAATCTGTTCAAATTTTTCAATAATTTTTTTTCGTTTTTCAAATAACTGTCCAGACTAATTTCAAATTGATTTTTAAAATGTATGAGCAAGACAAAATTGTTAAATAGTGTCTCCTGTTGTAAACTGACATGCACACGAAATCGTTGTTTTTTTATGTCAATGCAATGACAATAACAACGCTATTGTATTACTGTAAATAATAGAAAATAAAATGCAACTGCAAATCACAACCACTATTTAAAATGCAAACATCGGACACGAAATTACTGAATACACAGAGAAAAATACTTTCATACCGCGAACACATTGAACTACATAAGTATACAAACATATTTTTGTTATCCTTTTAATAATAACTGTATGCGAAATAATAGCAAAAGCAGAGCAAGTAAAACACTTTTCATTTCATAAATATTTTAACTCTCGTACTCCAATATCAATGATTTAAACAACAACAACACCACTTTTTGTAGATGAAAAGGTGTTTTGCGACAATCACGGTAAGTTTAATGTTGCATGTTGAGGACAATTTATTTTTGTCACTGCTACTAGTTAATATACTCAGAATTTTTCATTATTTTCATTGCGTGCATATGTGGAAGTGTTTTTAAATTACACGGTACTTAAGCCAATTTTCCGTTCCAATTTTTTCTGTTTATTATCATCTTTCTTTTTAAGGTTAAACAAAGTATTCATAAAACGTTGAACTAGTTTTCGTTTGATTCAATTAAGTTCTTTTGTTCTTTTCTACGTAATTAAGCATTCATGTAACTCCTAGATTATCTGGCATTTACATTCTTTTTAAGGAATATGGAGTTGTCTCCTTCTCTTGTATATATTTTATTTTTTTTTGTCTCAATTTTAGTAACTTAGTATTGCTTGCTAAACACGTAATCGGTTTACTGTAGGAATGTGTTAAGTCGCAGCTTCTTGGTGTCAAAGCACCATCATCATTTCGGCTAAGTAAACGGCTATCAAACTTTTGATATCATGAATATCTCCATTGACAGTAATGGTTGCGCCGTCCTCATTTTCAATGTAATATGGGCCAATGATGCCTCCACTATACAATGACGTGTATTTTGAAAAAGTTGGCAGCTTATCCGAATTATGATTGCACGATCAGATTCGGTGATGGGACCCATTTCTGGATGAATGTGTACATAAACAAAACTTGAGACGATATCAATCGACATGAGATCCTAGAGCCTCCATTTCATCCAGAAAAATTCACTGTTTGGCGGCGCCACCATCATCAACATGTAATTTCAACAAGAAGTCGCGACATAAATACCACATCAGTTGTTCTGCACGAGCGATGTGAGGACATGGTCATCACACATGAAGATGATTTGAACTGGCCACCGTGATGATACGATTATTCCTCGTTAGACCTCTTTTTTGGGAGTTATCTTTCAGTCACATAAGCCACAAACCACGAGGGCCATCAAAGTCAACTAAACCCATGCTATCATTCAAATTCAAAATTGCGTCAGATTCTTAGAAAATTGGACGTTTCCGATGAGCTTTCATAGATACATACATTCAAATGAAATTCTATTTCACACGTAAATCGATTAAATCTCACACACTCTTTTTTCTTTATAAATAGGAAGCGCTTAATGAAAGTCCCCATAAAAGCCTAAATCCTAATAGTCTCAACAATTACAAAGTATTCCACAGTTAATTTCGCTGATTGGGCTTCTTACTTGCTTAATACATCCTCCCAGGCGCCTCTGCTTCTTGCGCCCCTTCGCCAGTTGGTCTGACCAATCGATGACAATCGATTTGGTCCTTGTAAAGCAAACAAGATCGTACTCATCGCCGTTTCCCGCAAATCGCAAAATGTTCGAGCCAGCGCACCCGCTTGATGTTAATACTCTGCACAATTTCCACGTCGTTGAGGAGCTAATACAGCTCATTGTTGTGTCGGATGCAAAAATCATCGTCAACTCGCACTGGACCAAAGATCTTATGTAGAAGTCTTCTCTCGAATACTCTCATGGCTGCTGCATCAGTGCTTAATCGTGTCCATGCCTCAGCGCCATAAAAAAGCACGGTGAGTGTCTTATAAATTATTAGTTTTGCCGTACGAGAGAGGTCTCTGCTACTCAATTGTCTATTAAAACCATAGTAGCATCCGTTGGCAAGAGTGATCCTATGCTTCATCTCCAGACTGACATCATTTTTGGTGGTAACGGCTGAGCTATGATTTATACCATTGTTACTAAAAATTCATTACAAATCGATTATCAATTCTGGCATTTAAGATCGTCCTACTCTTTGAGTTGCTACTGAATTGTAATACGTTTCTACTGGCTAATGTGTGAAAAGAAGTTTTTATTTAAATAAAACTCAAGCACTAGTTTAATATAGGTTTTTTCATTAAAAAAAAAATAGAGCAGCGGTTGTCAAGTTAAATAATTTAGCTGCACTGAATTGGATATCTTGTGAACACACTACTTCAATGTAATATTTACCATGGGTGCGTATACTTAATAAATAATTTCCATCCGTTCAAGCAATCATACTACATGATGGTTCGAAATAGCAGATTGCACTTAGGCATGCAAAAGCAAATTCAAAGAAAAAAACCAATATTTTTGGATAATGCGCATGCGTTGATAATTTCAATACTATTCTCTATCTCTCATTTACTTTTATGCTCTTCTTATTTTTATCCAATATTTTTAAATATTCGAATATTCTCTGAGTTGTATACACTCGCCTACTTATCATAAAGCACGTGATTGTTAAATTAAAAAAAACTATTCTTATCCGCAATGAAACCGCAATGAATTATTTAAGGTAACTGTAGAATCACATATACTTACCACACATGCACAGTTAAGCACACACACATATACATACATACATTAAAAATAATCTGATACTATTTTACACATAAAATAGTAAAAATTACACCTCTGGTTAACGTCATTTGCAGAATTGATAACAGAAAAAAAAACGTGGATTAAGAAACCTTATATATTTTACACCCAACAACTTCGTACAGAGAGAGTATAGCTAACAGGAAGAGGAAATTGAAATAAAATTTTATGACTATTATAGCAGTCGCGGTAGTTTTATAGGTAATCAAAGGTAAAATGTCTTAACAGTTTGGTTACAGTCTGAATTGGATGTGGGAATCTGAAGAAATTTTATGTAATTGAAAGGTTCTTTACTAATTCTGACGCTATTATAGGCGACAATATAGCACATTGTAGATGTAGTTTACTGTGGTAGAACAATCTTATTTAATTATTTACTTACCTGGCCATTAACAACCCGATTAACGGATTTTGGCCTGCCTTAACACATCCTTCTAGGTGCCTTTGCTTCTTGCGCGCCTACGCCAGTTGGTTACACCAATCAATGACAGGGCTTCCTTGATCTGGTACTTCCAAAGCAAACAAGCTCGTCCTCTTCGCCGACTTCCGCAAATCTCTACACCCAGTACCCGCCTTGCCAGAACATATTCATCAATTCGAACGACATGGCCGAGCCAGCGCAGCCGCTGAATGTTAATACGCTGCACAACGTCCACGTCGATGAGGAGCTCATACACCTCACCTCAATCGGATGCGGAAATCATCACCAACTCACAAATGACCGAAGATCTTACGTAGGACGTTCCTCTCGAATACCCTCAAGGCTGTTGCAGCACAACCTGGGTGATGGTAAGTGTGTCCAAATTATTTGTTCATACTTTGCTTATTAGACGATTATAATCCCTCTCCTTTGGTGATCTGAGAAGACTTTATGCATATTTATGATATTGTACTAGGTGATCCGAGGAGAATTTTTTTTATGTAGACAAAGTAGGTCAATGATTTACGCATGTATATACAATATTTCATTAAAAGTAGACACAACTGTAGGGTTTTTGGTTTCCTTACAGGGCAGTGCGAGTTTGGATCGCTGATAAGAATCTGGAACGGATCCCCAACCACACTATTGAAGGGTATGTTGGTATGAGGAGGATTTGGAAACTATAGAACGCCTTTTTTGAAACTGTCCAGCAATAAGTAGATTGAGGTTGAGGACCGTGGGCAGTGGCTTCTTCGAGGGTTTGGACTCTCTGTCGAGAGTCGACATAAGGGCTCTTCATAGATTCATAAATACTTTTAACTGGTTGAGAAATGCTAGGGCGTGAAGGTTGCGTTCTCTTCTGTGTTTATGGTCTATCTTTTTCTTTCGTCACTTATATCCTTCCTTTCGTTTTTCTTTTTCCAATTTCTGCTCCTTCTATTTCTATTTCTATCTCCTTCACTATTTTCTTGCTCTCTCTTCTAGGACGAATTTATAATTGGCCCTTTTGACCTCTGGGTTTTGTACTTGTCCCACTGACAAGTACACGTCCTTAATCCTAACCTAACCTATAAAGTTTTTGCTATCAAAGCATTTTTGTACTTTACTTTCGTTCTTCTTTATAAGTCATTGCTTCCCTATTTTGTACCTGGAGTTGCCAGTTAATCCAAGAGTGTAGCTTGACAAACTTTGCAGGAATGCCTACTTCCCATGATGCTATTACGCCATCAGATATGCTGCAGCGTGGATATCGAATTTGCTTTCAACCCTAAAGAGAAGGTCCTCTGGAAGCACCGCCCTTTTTCGAGAAAGTGGGATCATCTAGTTAACTTTCGAGATGACAAGAAAACATTTGGAAAGGATAATATATACATACATACACAATTGGTCATTACATCCCTTCAGTCAGAACTACGACGTAGCGTCTCAAACTACTTATGTGTGTTAATTTTATACATGTCTACTGCCAACGACAGAATTTTTAAATTTTATTTACGCTCAGAGTTTTTACCATAAATCTGCTGAAAGGAAGTCGGCGAAGAAATATTTTTTCGTATTTCCTTTTGTTGGAGATGCCTTAGGGTTTAAACCGTGACCTCACGTCTAGTAAGCTAATACACTACCTACTTGACTACGGCGACTTCTAGTTCTTCATATGTTTGTCATTTATCACTCAAGGAAGAATTTTATTAGTGAGTCTTTAATCTTTTTCCTTAAAAACTTGTCTGTATTACAGCTTTTATGTCACTCATATTGGCTTGAATGTTATCGTCACGAATTTTCCAGCCTAGTTTACCAACGTACGGATTTAGAATTTATTTCAACAAATATATGAACTTGTTTTTATAAGACGACATCAGCATAAGCAATATCATTCTGAATGAACTCAAGTTACTAAGGCAATTTGAAGTAGTAGTTCAGTATCCTTTTAATGATGTTATGAACTACTGGGCTCGCTCTCGTTACATATCATATAAAATATCAGTATTGCGTAGGTCCTCAAGAAGTTACCAATTATTTCTTCGATTATTTATTACGAATTTAAGTATATGCAGAGCAGCTAAGAAACATAAACCCCGAATTTATATACATAAGAATTTGAGTGGCTTCATTTGTTTTGCGAAACTTTTACTACCAAAAACTGGTGATTTTTTTACAATGAAAAAAAGTGTGTATACAGGATATAACAATATTTATTTCCTTATAGCTCAGATAATTAAAACTCAAGATGATTATTAATATATTTAGGTACTCACGTATGTATATGTTAAACGAAATATAATGGTATATTCGTATACTCAGACATTTTTCAATCAAAGACCAATCATTTTAGCTGATTTAATTAAAAACTAGCCTTCAGAACTGCCCAAAAGACAAAAGACTGTGTTTTTCAAAATACCAAAAATATTCTTTAGGAGTATATTTTTAAATATAAATTTTTGCACTCTAGTGGAGAGCACAACATTTGCTCATCATCGTACAGTCTCTTTAATAGTAAACTTCTTCACGTTTACGTTTACGCGTATTTTTTTATGTTTTATTTTTGCTCTACTGAATCTTTTTGATTTAATTTTACCCTCATTAAAATCAGTGTAATTCCATGACCAAATACTACCTGACTGCCTGCCCTTTAAATGAAAAACCAACATTCATCATTGTTATTATGCCAGTGCCTTGTTTTTAATGACTTCTTTCTGTTTTTCTAGCAAATAAATCTGTTTAATTGACGAACAAAAGTATGGAATTTCAACAGCCGGGAAAAAAATAAAAAAAAACACAAGAGAACTGAATTAAGTGCACCAAACACAGGCAAATGTTGGAGAGGTAGTAATATACGCTTTTGTGTTCAACAAAAGGATTTTCAAAAAAAAAAAAAATATTTAATTAGCAAATGCAACGCTACCCTGAAACTTTGTAAAAAGAAGGCCTTCTCGTTTATGTGACTTTACGAATAACTGCGTAATTTAAATGTAGCCGAGCATATATTTGTAATGATTTAAAATGGAAAAAGGAATTTAAATTTAATTTTAATGCAGAAAAATTAAAGCAAAACATTTGGTGTTCTACTCTACCACTAAGTGTTAAAGATGGTTTCCTAATTCAAATATTTTATAACACCTTTTGCACTTATCTCAGTTAAATTGGTCATTGGCCGAAAATGCTTTCGGTATGCCAAATTTTTCAATGAGAAATCTTGCTCCACTGCTAGACTCACACGGCCCACGGTGGATAGAAGGCGCATCAACCAACTACGCGAACTTCATCGTAATGTCATCTCGATCACAGTGGCCATGCTTACTGGCCATTGCGTTATGGAAAGGCACGCGGACAGACTGCATCTCCCGTCAAACGGCTTTTGCCGTGGGTATGGGTCTGCTGAAGATGTGCAGATTTGGGTTATTTGGCTCTCCATTCCTTGTCAGCTTAACGGATCCATTCATTCCATCCATTGATGTCAAGGATTAAACTTTATTAAACTTTGAGGCTTTTTTCCAGCATAGTACGAATGCGCAGTGCTTTGCATAATTGAAATTTTTTGGAGAACTATGCCACATTAATGTTATCGTGCTTTCTGCGTTACTCTCGCTTACAACAGGAACATTTATAGTAATCCAACTGACGTACAGACGTACGATAAACCAAGAAGCTTTTAAAATTTTTTGAAAACTCTTCGATGGTTTACATATTCAACAAACTATAGGAAAGAAAAAAAAAATTCTAACGAAATCATCATCATTATCATGACACATAATTCATACATTCGTAATTGATCATTATAACTCTTTAGTCAGGACTACAACCTAGCTTCTCACACCACTTATGTTGTGTGTGCTAATTTTAAACATGAATAGAGGAACCTACAGTTCAAAGTCGTTGCCAAAAATATTTTAGACACTTTTCACTGCAATTTTTCCACAAATCTGCTGAGAGGATGTCGTCGTAGAAAATTTTTTTATACTTCGTTTTGTTGTAGATAAATGCCCTGGGGCTTGAACCGTGACCTACCGTATAATAAGTCAACAAACTATCTACTAGACTACGTTGACTTTGAGGAAGACATAATGAAGTTAATTTCACTTTTTTACTGTTTCATAAAGTCTTCAGTTTTTTGTAAAACAAAGTAGGAGACAGTATTTTCACTGTACCTTCATAAATATTGCTAAACAACAAAATAATTATTTTTCCGATTGTTGAATTATTTCGTTTCCTTTTTGAATGGCAAATCTTTTTAATTTTAATTTTAATTTTTACCGAAAATAAATCCTTTTTTAAATGCTTTTAAATCACATAACTATTTTAGTTTAAATTAATTTTCTTTCCCCCATGTTAAATAATATAAAAACTTTGCTGTACGTAAATTATTTGCAAACATTTATAATAAAAACTGATTGAATTCTATTTTTTTCGTTCTTTTCTTTTTCATTTCATGAGAAAAAATTTATTATTTATATTTCTAGTTAAAAATATTGCCTGTTTGGATAATTTTGAAATCTTTCAACTTTTGTTTTAAAAGTTTTATTTATTTTGACTTCCTATCTTTTGTACACAAAACTCGAAAAGTTTTCTACAGAATTTATATGCCTGCATAGTTTTCATTGTATAAGGGTAACAAATATAAGTTTAAACAAATATTCGTATATACGCACACGCCTATACATATGCGCACAAGACACACACACGTAAAACTGAATAAAAACATGGATTCTTATAAACACTTCACCATATTCTCTCTTTTTTTTCAGTTGCACCTGTTTTTCTTACGTTTGTGTTTGTTTGCATTTCATACAAGTTTGTTTTTCATTTAAACTTTTATTTTGTTGGCATTCGACAACAACAAATTACTAAAAAGCATACGTTTACTTTTATATAGGGTCTTTTTTAAACGCTTTCAATCTTCAGATTTTAATAAAATAAAGTCTGTCTGGGATTCAATCGAATTTTTTTTAATCATTTGATGTCATTATGCATGGAATATGAAACCCTTCAAAGGCTCGACACTGTTCTCGCGGTGAAGAGGATTCGAAATGTTAAATTATGTCAGGCCTTTGCACATAGATCAAGCCGAATTTAATTGAAGATGTAGGATATATTGGCTGTGATGACCCCTTTGGATTGTGGCATATTCGCATACACCTACGCCTTAAGAAACCCCCATAAATCGTACGATCTCGGTGAACAGTTAACATCACGTCCAATTTAGATGATTATTCACTCAAATCGCTCGTGTAGCATGTCCAATATGCCAGAAGCCGTATGCCACGTACCGCGGTCCTAATGAAGCAAACTGTTGTTAGGGCGGTAGTCTAGTTTACAGTATGTCGGATAATTAGATGTGAGGACCTAGTTCAGACAATCTGTTAATAAAAATGATTTTTGATAATAGTGACAATGGCTTACACAAGGAAAACATACATACATACAAGTACATACATAATTGGTCATTATCTACCATCAATATTACGACTTATTTTCTCACATCACTTATGTTGTGTATGTTAATTTTATACATGAGTGGCGGGATCTACAGTTTAAAGTCGACTCCGAACGACAGTTTTTTTTTTATATACTTTGACATGACAATTTTATTTACTGACAATTTTATTTATTCTGATAGTTTTTGTCAGAAATCTGCTGAGAGGAAGTCGCCACAGAAATATTTGTTTTCAGTATTTGGTTTTGAACGACATTAACTAGGTATTGAACCGTGGCCGCACGTCTTACAATCCAACACCCTATAGATTAGACTAAGACGACTTTCATATCCACTAACTTTAAAATTCCTTTTTAAGCCCTGTATATTCTGTTTACGATTCAAAATTAATATCGAAGAAGAAACGTATCAAACTTACCATCCTTTGTCCCTTTACTATTGTGGGACCTTAGGACAACTGTATAATGTACAGGAGGTAATATTCACAATATCCACGTAATTCTTACATATCATGGCTTTTACGGCACCTTAATGCACCCACTCAACCACTGTCAACCGAAAGTGTCATTATCTACGCTTTTCCGTACAAGTGATTTACTCATTTCTTCTGTTGATAAAATTTCAGACCAAATAAAAACAAAAATATATCTTGTGTACTATGGGAACGAAAGTAATCTCTTTGAAATTTGTATTGAATTTGAATTTGAAGGGACCTATGAACGATTGAAAATTTTCTATACTCCAGGACTATTAGAATTTACCTGAAAATGTGTTAATTGGTTATGTTTCGATGGTGCCTATCGGCGCAGTATATTTTTGTGGTCCTACAAAATATACAGTGGACAGCAAAAGTCTTCGTACGGCAATATATTTTGACAAAAAAAGTCCCCACAGGCTTTGTAGTCTTGCACAAAGTCTCGACATGACTTCTAGAGAGTATTAAGAGATCGTTTAAAAGAACGGTTACGTAATCGCTAAACCTCAAACAAAAGTCAACCGAAAAACTTGCTCATGGTGCCACCAGAAAACACAAAACAAAACTTGTACATTCAATTCCAAATGGGTTAAATGGATAACCTTAAGGGATATTCTACTAAATACAAGGGATAACATTTTTATATATTAGGCCTTTGAATTTTAAATTTACTCGGGGTTTTCCTTGCGGGTACCTATGGAGTCATCTGAAACTTTTCCATTTTTTTCTCTTGTTTTATGAAAAACACTAAAAAATATTTGTTTTATAATAAAATAGAAATAAATTAATAAAAAAAATATATAAACTATAAATTTGTATACAAACTTTTGGCTAAAATTCATGATATTGGTAAAATATATTGCCGTACTAAGAATTTTGCTGTCCGCTGTATATTAAAGAACAAATAATCCTTCTTAGGGAATAATAAAAAAGTACCCACACATATTTTAAATTATTACGTGTTTAAAGTGTTCAGTAAAAACTTTTACTCTGTGTAAACAATTAAATTAAATGAAAATAAAAATCAAATTAAATTTTCAAAATTAGACTCACATTTATGTTATTAACCCCAATTCAATTTTATTGTATGTGTGCTAATTTGAAAGAAATTTTTTAAAAATATTTATCATTCAGACATAAAAATCAATAACAATTACTCGTGGCATGAAAATGGTTTTACACCACATTTGCCACATGATTTCAAATGCATTACTCTTTCCGTTTATATTTCTGTTTTCCAAATTTTTTTTTTTGGCAATTTGCTGAATTTCTCAATAGAAAATAAAATATTTATAATTTTATTTAGAATTCGTGTCGGCTTATATATGATAGAGCGGATAGAGCTGCAGTTGAATAAATATTTTATAATTGCAGCTGCGAGTCTGTTGCATATTTGAGAGTGATTACTTGCATTTCAATATTTCAGCCACATTTACAATCATACAACTTAAAATGAATGTTTATTTTTAAAATTTTAACTAAATAAAGTTTTCACTCAGAGGGGGTTCTAAAGAGTGACGGTAAATTAAATTAAAAAACAAAATTGTTCAACTAAGTCCCGTTTAATGCTGACTAGAGTTGAAGATTTTTAAAAGTTACGCTTAAATTTCTTGAATACTTACATTACACCTCTCTAAAGAACACCATGTTATACAGACTAACGTGTTATATTCAGCTGAACACACATTCAAAGAACTAGGTTTATATCAGTATGAGTGAGTGTGTTGAGCCATTCAATTATTAAAGTAAAATGTATTGTTTTTATTTTATTGTCAGCTAACTTTTGTTGCCTGCTTACTAATACTGTTATTGTCGTTGATGTTGCTGCCATTCGTTCTACTGCTGCAGGACTACTGTGTAGGCAACGTGTACATGTTGGTTTGCCTCACACAACTTCTTGAAAACTAACAACCACATTTTCTTTTATCTTCTACTGGACTGATCACTTTCTTTGTAACACTTTTATTTTATATGGAATTAAAAAAAAAATACATTAGTTTTGATTGAAATATTAAATAAAAGTTTATTTTTAAATTCGAATTGAATTGTGTCGATATTATTGTGAAATTGCAGTGAATAAAATGAATGCATATTAATTGCATTAGCTCTTAGGATTAGCGATGCGCACTTCTCATACCACCCTTTAATTAAACGTTTTTTTTAATAAGTTCTCAGTCAGCTTAATAATTTTACTAAGCCATAGATACAGAATTGGTCATTGCAACCCTTCAATCAGGGTTACGAACTAACTTATCACGCCACTATATTGTGTGTGTTAAATTTATACATGCGTGGCGGGGACCTACAGTTACAAGTTTGCTACGAACGACAGATTTTTTAGAAACCTTTTCATGGCATGGAGGTGTCTGACCTGGGATCTGAATCGTGGCTTCACGTCCAGTAAACCAACACACTACCAACTAGACTACGGCGACTTCATAATACTGAAACGTCTCCCTCTTCGTCTTTGATTGAAAGCTGCTCCTATACTTTTATTTTTTTTTTTTTTTGATGAGTTTCTGCTCGTAAATTAAAGTAAGTCCTTGTATCTGTTCGTGAGTGCAAAGAGACTTTAAGGATCCAAAGGAACCAAATCGAATCCGAATTACAAACTCCGACTATACTTTTTACCATTGACTTGCGATACTTTTTTTAGACGTATACAAAATTTTATCAAAGGGTACCTTGTAGTGACTTTTTAAATTTAATGCTGAACGTAGTCGGCGTAATATAGTATGTTGACTTATTACACGTGAGGCAATGGTTAAATCTCCAGGCCAGATATCTCCAACAATGCTGACTTTTAACAAAAAACTCTAAGGCTTAATAAAATTACCATGAGCCAAAAATCTGTCATTCATTGTCGACTTTAAACTGTAGGTCCTACCACTCCTGTATAAAACTAAACGAAACTGAAAAGTTATAATGAAACTATCAAATCAACGAAATAAAAATGCCTAATAAACACTATTAACATATTATACCCGATTAATTCAATGTTAGCTTCTTTTAGCAGGAAAACATAATCAAAAATGTATGCATAAATTGTTTTGTTGCCCATAATTAAATACCTGTGCACAACAGAGAGAAAGAAGTTTGGACACAATGATTGCTATTTAACTCTCATCTCGTTTCGTTTTATGTTCTTCGCTAATGATATTCAACTTTTAAGGAGTTGTTAATGTTATATAACGACTTGTGAAAATGAAGATACCTTCAAACGTCCCTTCTTCACTAATCCTCTTTATAAAAAGGCGGCATGTAATTAAGAAATTTATGTAGTGAATGAAAGTAAATACATTGGTAACTCTACAAGTAACATTTTAATATACTCTTCCCTGACAGTTTGGCTGATTATTTGGAGTTTGTTAAACATCTTAGTGAGTATTTGGCTTTGATATTGTCTCACTTAATCTCTAATAATGCTTCCGTAATATTTGTTTCTATACAACTTTTAAACTCTAAACAATTAAAAAACAATTTTTTCATTTTTTATGTTATAAAGGAATACTAAAAACACATTCAACCAAACATAACAATAAGTTCTTGAATCAAAAGTGCCCTAAAGATGTTTATGACATGGGTAACCAAATAAGTTGACATTTTTAAAGAGTAATAAAAAATGATAAAAATAAGGAAAATTAAAAAAAAATCAATTAATAATGGGGTACACAAACAGTCTGAATCCTCTGATGTTGATTACTGAATTTGGTATTATGGGATTAAGCATACATGTGCAAAAAAAATTTAAATTCTCGAATATAGGACAAGAATTGTGTAGAAGCCTTTATATATGAAAAGAGCATTGTGATTCTTTAAGCGTATCATTCCTTAATAACAATCGTTAACAACTGTAAACTTTTTAAATAAAATGAAAGCAAAATTTTAAACAAACTCAGGTATATAGCCCAATATATGAAGAAAAAAATATGAACTTTTCAAAATATTATCAATTCGGATATAAAATCATTAACAATTAAATCGGATATAAAAATGATTTTACAGTACGTTTGACGCATTGATGCAGTATTATACCTGTCGGTTTTATTTCATTTACAATTTTTTTAATTTTTGAATAGCAAAATAAATAAAGAAAATTTCCTGTGAAATTCATAGGATAACATAGAATTTGTGTCTGTTATTTTGATAGATTTGTTTGAGATAAAATGGAGCAGATCATAATATCTTAGTGTCAAATTAGCGTTGTACTTGTTTTGTATGTATCCTTATTAAAATTATTTTAAATGATTTTTGCTCAACAGTGGGCAGAATTCAGTTCCAAGTCGATATCAGAAATGTTACACGATATCTCCTTAAAGGTGTTCTTTAACTTAATTAATTGTTTATGTGTGTGGCATGAGGGCTAAGATTTGAACCACTGCGACCACCTCTCGTCTAAGGAGCTAAAACACACTACACACTAGACCATAAGTTATTCACATTAAGAGTTAATTTTGATAACTGTCAAGGCATGGAGAAATTTTTTGCTGTTGTGGAATGTAAACTTGTTGAACATGTCAGTTCTATACAGTCTCCAACAGCTAAATCGCCTTCATTAGCACATAATATATTTCTCAGTAGCTTTCTTAATTGGTTAGTGAGCGATGTTCTGCTAAGAGTCTAGAAATGATGCCATATTTAAATTGATTATCAGGTTTGTCTTCACGTTTGTCTTAAGGTTTACTGCAGCGGACCCTATAAAACATATAAATCCATAGGTTGGGTGTGTTTAATACATATACTATGGATTTTATAAATACAAGGCATGACCTTGTTACCTTTAACCGCTAAGAAGAGTTAAAATAGGTTTTATACGTAATGTAATACGATTAGTTTAATAATTTTTTTCCTAAAAAACTTGTTAAATATGTTGATTTAAGCGAGTGATCAAATTTATTACTAGTGACGTGTTTTTTCTACTCCATTTGGTTAAACGTCTGCGTTAAATTAATAAAAGATGCATTATTTATGGACTCATTTATACGTTTAAAAAAAAAAAGTCACACAATTTTTATAACAAAGTTGTTACTATCATTGCTCTTTCTATTGCTTACGTTACGTGCATAAAAACTTTACTGTTTCCCTTTGTTTAGTTCTATTCTGCGCCATTACATTGTTTGTATACTTCACTGCACTTTTAAAGCATCTGTATAAATAACAACGACAACAACAAAAGAACACATTTAAAGTAGAATAAAAACAGAAAAAACAAAATTTCGCGAAAACAATGTTTTCGTTTAACGCCTGCAGACAAACTGTAAACTTGCTGCCTTTTTATGGTGTACCAACTAATTGCTCAGTTTATGGCTTTTTTACATAAAAAAAACAAGCCTCTTAAAAGGAAAACTTCATAGTAATGCAGTAGCAGAAGCAATTGTTGCAACAACAGTATTCAACAAAAGAAATGAAAAATAAAGAAAAAATTTTTTGATTTATTCCATAATTTATTCTATTGAACAATTAGAAGAATTTCTAACAGATAAACAAAAAGGTTAAGATAACAACAAACACTTTTAAATAATTTAATACGAAGAGTCATAGAATGTATATATGAATTGATGATGTATTTATTTACATCTTACAGACTGAACAATTGACTTTATACTGCAGCCGTTTAGAGTTTCGGTTCGTTCTTTCAACCTATCAGTGTGTAAAAATTGTATTGATTGCAAACAAATTCATTTTATTAAGATTAATACCACAATGAAATGTGGTGAAGAGAGTAATGTATTCTTGACATCTACAAATAAAAGGGATAAAGAGATCAGTTATTGAGGGTGGTACATTTATGACTACCACATTTTTGCTCCATTCCTTATCTTATTCGTGTACACCTGAGACTCACAAAACCACTACAAGAAAACGAAATCTAACGAAATAAAATCTCACGATCTCAGTGACAAGATTACATAATCTGCACATGAGACGACCATGACCCCAAATCGCTGGTGCAGAATATTCAATGTGGCATGAGCTGTGTAGCACATATCCTTGATATCCATACACAATATATGTACATAATTTAGGCATTACAACCCATCAGTCAGGACTACGACCTAGCTTCTAACGCCACTTATGATGCGTGTATTAAATTTATACATGAGTGGCGGGACTCACAGTTTAAAGTCTACTCCGAACGACAGATTTTTGAGAAACTTTTCATGGCAATTTTATTTACCCTCAGAGTTTTTGGCAGAAATCTGCTGCGGAAGTCTCCGAAGAAATATTTGTTTGGGAATGTATGATCTGGTGTTCGAAATGTGGCCTCTCACATTACCATCTAGACTACGTCGGCTTCTATCCAGGTTATATAATTAAAGCCAAAACAATTTAGTAATCGTCGACCTATAATGTTCGTCATTGACAATAGTAATCTGACCAACGTCGATCTCAAAGGCAAATGGACTGATGATGCCGCCAGCTCAAAATCCACACAGAACAGTAACTTTTTTGGGATGCATTTGTCACTCGTGCATCCCATGTTATCCTCCCATATTTGACAATTTTGTTTGTCCATGTAAACATTGATACAGAAATGCACCTTCCCTCGATGAAAATGATTTTTCGATGACAATTATTGTCTGTCGCTAGCTGCTCCAGATTGCAAAATTCACAACGCTATGGTCTAATAAAGGCCCAGTTCTTGTGATAGACGCAAAATCGTCTGTCTTGGATTCTCTTGCATACCCTTATAGATAACGACGACGTTATTTGCAGTTCTTACGTTTCGCGTAAGAATAGGCGGTGTTCGATTGATTACTGAACCAGAGGCATCGAAATGGAAAATGTCCTCTAGATTATGACGACGGTAAAATGGGCGAAGAGGACTGTAGATTGCTGTAACAGAACACCTATATTGATAAAAACAATTTCATTATTTGCATGTATTGTGGAATGCTACATCTGTCCACGGTGATTTAGCAAAACAGACTGAATAAATAACAATTAATTAGGCAGATGTAGCTTCACCATATGTCCACTCAACTGTCAAAGTTCGAAAGCCCTTTTTGGAAGATCCATTACAATTATTTAAATTTTTTCCTTCCACAGTTTAGCAGAATAACAACGGGTTCTATTTTAATACATACTTTTTATATTTATTTTATAAAGAAAGCAACGTTGAGTTATTCTATGCCTTAAATGTAATGACACCCAAATAATTTGTCGTTTTAAACATTTGGACCCTTTTTCTTAAGTGTAGTTACTACGTTATTGTTGTTCTTTTTGTATATTTATTTAAAAACATTTATTTACATGCTGATGTTAATTCTAAAAGGTGTACTAATTACTACCAAATAAAACCCTTCTCTGTTAGAAATTTGTTGCATGTTTTCAATCTATTCTGGGCAATAAATTTGTTTAAACTGTAATGTAGCCTTAATGAGCATGAAAAAACATGTGTTAACACCAATTTATTAATAGTTTCCAAGGAGCGTACTTGTTTTAATGATCCTTATGCGTAAATACTTTTTTAAAATTTGTTTTCATTTTGTTTTACAATATTTGCCTTGTTTTTGCTAATAATTGTTTGGCTTAATTTAATTAAATGAAGTTTTGTTTTGGATTTCGGTTTTATTTACACTCCACTGCCCCAAATCTTATCACGTACTCAAAATGAACAACAACTTATGGTATCTAGCGAAAATTTATTAACTCAACTACTAAACTATCCATTCACCATACGTCCGTCCAATCATTTTCAAAATAGAACCAAACAATCATTCCACTGTTGAAGCGATACAAAAACAATGTAAAGCACATAACATTGCTGTGCAAGGAAGATTCATATTCTCTCGGTCAAATTACATACGTGACTGAAATTTTTAAACTCTAAAAAATAATGAATGAATGAAAAAACTAATAAGACTACATGTCGTATTTGGGGAACCCTCATACTTGTCGGAGAAATAGGTTCAAAATTTCAAATTATTTTTGAAAAAAAAAAAACATGAATGCTGTTGACCACTTGGAAACTTGAATGCTCATGTGCTCACAGAGTATTTATTTAATTGCAAGGGGTAGTCGAAGTGAGTGAATTAGTGAGTTGATCATAACAAATGCAGTTCGCTTATAAAGTGATTGAATTTAATTATGCCTCATAGAGAATATAATAGGAGTAAAATTTTGTTAATTTAATTTCTAATTTAGCGTAATGAAGTTGTATATAAATTAGCTTAACTGGGGCAAATGCCGGAATATTATCCATCTTTTTTAGCCATCTATCGGTTTAAATTTCATCCATCGGTTATTTCGAATCTGGCAATACTTATGTCATTCTATTCTGTCACAAAGTTCAATATACATATTATCTTCAAGGAACGTAATGAATCGATTTAGTCCTGAGCAACTTTGGTATTTATTGAGCCAACGAGATACTGCACGATAATGTCAATTTTGCAAAAAAAAATTGTCTTCTCGTATGAAACTCAGTTTCATTTTGGCGGATACGTTAATAAGCAAAATTGCTGTATTTGGGACTCAGAAAAGTCTTACGTGGTCTTACAGAAGCCAATGCTTGTGAAGCTGAGGCATCATTGACCCACATTTCTTTGAAAATGAGGATGGCTCAACCATTACGGTCAATGGAGACACATATCGCGCGATGATAACCGATTTTTGTGTACCCGCTGTTCATGGTAATGATGTGAACGATGTTTAGTTTCAACAGGATGGTGCAACTTACCACATATCTCATGCCACAATCGATTAATTGCGTGAAGCCGTTGCCGAGATACGAGGCACTGTGAGGCCTGACGCGATAGCCACATGAATGAAATAATATTATATTTCTAACCGGAACAATTGTACTTCATAACAAAAAATTTAATTTTGGAAAATTTCTAACGTTTTTGTTTAATTGCATTTTTAAATTTAAACATGTTGTTTAATTCTTTGCCTCTTTTTAATTTAGAAGTTTTTACTTTAATGTTGCATACTTTACGGGCATAAGCACTCATACATAATACTAATGAGCAATATTTTTTCAATACAGCAGCGTATTACATGTATGTAACTTATACGCCTTAGTGTTGGTTGTTACTATGATTACTAATCTATGGAAACCAAAATGTATTGCAACTGTACACCTAATTCTGTTTTTACACGGTAGATTGGTTCCAGAAAAAACCGTGTAAAAAAAACCGTGTAAAAAAAGACACTAGTCGTATGCAAAAATAGGTGATTGGTTCCTAATCTCTAAAACCTATTAAAATTAGTGAAAAACAAGGATTTTTTAAGAAGTTTTGTATTTGACATTTTCTTTTAGGGATTCATAAAATATTTAACAAAATTAAAAACATAAATAACTTAATAAATATAAAATATTAACACATTTCAATTGCTCTGACCTTTGTGCTTGTATGCACAAAAAGGGAATTCCCCTAAATTCATGCCATTTACATTTGCTTTGACAAATAAAAATTAAAAATATTTTATTTTCAAACCGTGTTATATCAAAACCGTGTAAAAAAAAGACCGTGTAAAAACAGAATTGGGTGTATTACGAAAAACAAATTTGATGCAGTGACAATAAGCTGCCCCATCTAAACAATTAGAAACTTATAAATCTCCACAAAGCAAGGGTGCTAGATGTCAAATTATTAGCATTTAGAAAAAAATTAAAATTATTTAAAATAAATCAAAATATTAACATTTCTTAATAAAATCTATCAATAATCATGACAAATCTACATTAGTACTACCAGTATGAATCAAAAGTGATACATAAGCTACAATTATGAAGTCTTAAAGGGCTCGATCCACGGTTAAACTATAATATACAGCTTTATAACTATTCTTAGAAACTATAATTTTACGTAGATAATCAAAACTTATAAAATAGTTGGATGAATATTATATTTCTAATTACACATTCATCCAAATGGACTCGAATAAGAGATGTTAAGATTTTACTACTGCACCTCTATTGATTACCATACGATCTTCTTTTAAGTTCTCAAAATATGTACCTTTACTCTCCCATAGTGCTATCAGTAGATTTAATTTATTTTTATAATATTGCAACTGGAAATAAAAAACAAAAGAACTGAAATAAAAACCACAGTATAAGGAATGTGTGTTCGTTTTTGTTTTAAATGAAGTACAATTGCAAAAATTTATCATCAGATAAATAATTCTTAAACCCACATGAATATTTTACTGTTTGTATCTGTTGTTAATTTGCTTTTACTCGATTCTATGTGTGTATTTATATGAGAGAGTAGTATTGCTCTCCAAAGGTAGGCCCCAAGGATATCGTTATCCTGTTTTTTTGAAAAACCATTTTGTTTTGTCTATTAAGTGTTTAATTATTAATTTATTAATTGCAATAAAATTACAAATTATATTTTAATTATATACAAGCGAGTCTATGGTGGGAATCGAACCCATGACACTCACGCTAATAATCACTACCAGGGCACCCCTATTAAATGTTTAATATGAACAGAATATATGTAAAACCCAATCCAATGTTCAAAGAATATTTAGTGAACATACTGTTGAAAAAAGTTAAGATTTTTGATACATTTGATACTAAGGCCCTACACAAGGCTCCTTTATATTTAATTTTTCGCTGTTTTGAATCTCAATTGTTTTTTGTATTTGCTTTAGCACCTCGGTTTTGAAAACAACAATAAGAGCAATACATTTGTTCTTATCTACATTCACTTATACCCACATATGCTTCTATAAAAAAGACTTAACATGGAGATTTTTTTATTTTTCACTACAACATTTCAAAGAACTACGAAAGTGGAAAAAATGTAATAAAACTGTCATGTAAGGGCTGGTGCCTCATAGTTTATTTTGAGGATTTTCGACTTCGTACAGAAGAGTACCAAGGTGCTGATTAACGACGGTAAGGTATCCAACTCTATTGATTCATTGGAGAATCATAGAAATGTGCCTTGTGTTTAACTGTTCTATCGCTACTATAACAGAGTTTCCTCTTGCGAGATAAATATTCTTACGTAGCACCCGTCTTTCTCTAAGGGCACATCTGTTGGTGGTCGATTGGCCACTGGATCGCACACTGCATTACAGACAGAATTCTTTCTTTAGTCGGACTATCCGTATTAGGTACTCCCTATCTGCAAAGGTCTTTCCTGCCACCTATAATATAAAAGGATTTAATTCTAATGTCCAAAAACACTATTCCATCTGTTCTCCTTCCTCTTTGCTTAATTCCAACACAAGGCACTGCATGAGTACGTTCTATTGAGTGTTGGTCTTATAAAAAATTCAATCACGTTTATGACTTAAACTTCTTACTTAATTAGTCATTCCAAGCCGTTATTCGAGATTACGACCAAGATTCTCACGCCATCCAACTTCAGTGCGTTAAATGTGAGCCGCAAGACTTACAGTTTAAAACCGATTCCGAACGACAGATTTAAGAAGCCCTTCTTGGCGATCAGATTTACTTTACTACAGAGTTTTTGCCAGCACACTGCTGAAAGGAAGTTGCCAAAGAAATATTTTTTTTATATTTCGAAACATGGCCTCGCGTGGCTAACCCAGCGCACTACCCATTAAACTAAGGAGAATTTATATTTAACAATTATCTAAAAAAGGTAACAATAGGCCACATTCGTGCAAATAATTACCATGAATGCATTCAAGAAACTAGCTATGCTTAGCTAAGAATATTCACAAATTTTCCCAAAAATTTATTCCGTGTTCACACTTTTCACATATTATTTACGTTTAGCATTGCTCACTTGAACACAAAAATATGTTACAAAAAATCTTTGCCTTGTTGGCTTTTGCATTTGTTTTATTTCATTGTTTTCAGTTTGTTTTATTTGTTTTCCTATTTTTTACCTTTTTCATTTACATATGGTTGGCATCTTATCCCTTTTTTTGTAACACAATAGTTTCTCTGTTTTTGCTTAGTTTTCATTTTATTTGGGTTTGGTTTTGTACTCTACAACATCATAATGTTGAAAAAAAAACCGTTTTGCAATCACTGGTTAGTTGATTTTTCTATTCTATCGATCTTAAATTATCGTGTGCTCGATGCAGGGTCTTTCATTATTGAATTCCGAAGTTTAATAATTAATAACGGCCTTCTTGCAATTATTAAAATTATTTTATCAAAATGGATATTCTGTTCGGGAAACAAATAACACTTTTTCAAACGCAATAAACGTCCTACCGAGAGGAC
This sequence comes from Sarcophaga carnaria, assembly GCA_958299815.1. Lineage (NCBI taxonomy): Eukaryota > Metazoa > Arthropoda > Insecta > Diptera > Sarcophagidae > Sarcophaga > Sarcophaga carnaria. Next base: position 49,104,656 of record OY283150.1, read on the forward strand.
TATTCGCTATGTAGTGGCTAAATTCGAGTCCACTGCTTCAGTAAACGATCGATTAATACCCGCACATACATAAGTAGATGAAATACAAGATTTACCAAAAACAGAGGTGCTGCCCATGAAAGTATGCTGAAATATTATGAACTACAGTTTCGTATAATTATGTGAAGTATACAACTACTTCTGAGTGCACTGGTAGTCTAGTGGGTAGTGTGCTAGGCTATTAGCGTGAGGGTCTTGGGTTCGATTCCCACCAGAGACTCTGGTCTGTCACACTACACCGAGCATATGGCCAAAGTTACTCCGCTCGTATATATGTAATTAGAATATAATTTGTAATTGTATTGTAATAAATAAATAAATAAATAAATAAATAAAAATACTTCATACATACATAACATAATTGGCCATTACAACCCTTCAATCAGGATTACGGCCTAGCTTCTCACACCACTCATGTTGTGTGTGTTAATTTGTATACATGAGTGGCGGGACCTATAGTTTAAAATCGACTCTGAACGACAGATTTTTGAGAAAGATTTCATGGCACTTAATTTCTTTTAGAGTTTTTGCTAGAAATCTGCTGAGAGGAAGTCGCTGAAAAAATATATTTTCATATTTCGTACTGACCTGGGGTTTTGAACCGTGGCCTTGCGTCTAATAAGGCAACACTATACCTACTGGACTACGGCGACTAGACTACGGCGACTAGACTACGGCGACTTAAAATCACTTCACAACTGGAAAAGTAGCATGTGAATATATTGTTTTTTATTCTGTATAAGAAATTGTATATAGTTGAAGCCTTATAAACCTTCGACCGCTTCAAGCTCTTTATTTTACACATAAGACGAGTAGACTCATAGTTTGTTAGTTTTATTGGCTGTTTAACATTTTAAACATTTAACATTCATTTGTATTCTGTAGCACACATATGACTTTCTACTCCTGCGTTGCTAACATACGAAATATTAAAAACGTATTTTATGAAAGACACAAAAAATTCGTGGTATCTGTGCGCATAAATATTTAATTTATTTAAAATTTTAATTGGGCTCTTAAAATTTTGATAACCTTGTCGCGTGAATATTCATAATTTTGTTCATAATTGAGTATGTGTACTTACATAAAAACAACAAAGAAATTATGAAAAAGAATAACAGAGTAAACACTTTAAATTTTAATTACAAATACCGTACCTGTTGGTATAAGAGCTTTTAAAAACAATTTAAATTTAAATATGATATTTAAGTTGTTAGTATACTTCCTTTTTGAAGGCGCTATAGTCTAGAAGGTACTGTGTTGGTTTATTAGACGTGAGACCACAGTTCAAATCCTAGGTCAGACGTTTTCAATAAAACGAAATATGAAAAAATATTTCTTCGGCGACAATTTTTCCGCAGATTTCTGCCAAAAATTCTGAGAGTAAATAATATTTCCATGAAATAATTTTTAAAAAATCTGTACTTCGTAGTCAACTTTAAACTGTAGGATCCTCATGTATAAAATTGACGCACACAACGTAAGTGTGTGTGAGAAGCAGGGTCGTAATCCTGTCTATAGGGTTGTAATGACCAATTATGTATGTAAGGAAAACTGTGCAGGATTTTTCCCTGACGATTTAAGGGACCTAAACCGCGATATAATGATTTATTTAATAAACTCAACGTGTCGAAAAAGGTGACGGTTTGTAGCGTTTGATTTAAAAAGCTTTTCTTTTCAATTTTATTTGCTGTCACCAATTTTGTCTTCAGATTGATGCGATTAGATCGATGAAAGAACTAATTTTTATGAAAAGTTAAAGCAGAGGCTGAAGTCGCCGTAGTCTAGTAGGTAGTGTGTTGGCTTATTAGACGTAAAGCCAGGGTTCGAATCCCAGGACAGACATCAGGACAAAATACAAAAAAAAGTATTTTTCGGCGACTTCCTCTCAGCAGATTTCTGGCAAAAACTCTGAGAGTAAATAAAATTGCCATGAAAAGTTTCTCAAAAATCTGTCGTTCGGAGTCGGCTTTAAACTATAGGTTCCACCACTCATATATAAAATTTAACACACACAACATAAGTGGTTTGAGAAACTAGGACGTTGTATAATGGGTCAATTCGACCTCCGGGAACTGTACTTGTCTTAATTGACAAGTACACGTTCTCCAACCTAACCTAACCTAACCTAAAGCAGAGGATTGAACTTAGCAACAACGACAGTTTTCCTTACTCAAGTACCCAAAGTCAAGACATTTATAAAGTACAAATACAAATCAATTAAAATATGAGCATCTATGCAGCATCTTGTCTACACATGTCGAACTTCAAATCGAATTAAAAGTGATTAAGTAATGTTTAGAGAAACTATTGTAGATCAATTGTTTATTATTGGTATTCTAATGTTTTATTTTCAAATTTAATTTAATATTTTAAATTAAAACTATTCAGCGTTTTGCTGGTAAAGCCTGATTCAGGAAATTATGTGAGTAGTAATGCTTTTGTCTTGTCTTAAAGACACTGAAATTTGATTCGGCCGTGCTACAATACATGCAAATTTTTCTAATGCAATGAAATTTTTAAATGAAATGGAAGATAACTAAAAAGAAAGATTGTTCTGGACAGTTCTTATGCACGGAATAGTGCCTATAACTTTACATTTTACAACAGTTAACAAATTCCTGTACATTGCTTTCTTATTTTGTTTCTTTTCTTTAACTTTCTTAACATTTTAACTTAACATTAAAGTATTAAACTGTAGTTATGTTTTTGAAAACAGAATTCGAAAAAATATTTAAATAAGTGTCTCAAAATTGATATTTTTTGTAGGGCTCAACAATGTCATTCAATTTGAGAGTCTTTTGAAAAATTTTCTTTTTATTTATTGGACATTATAATTAATGACCTTTGAGGTATTCCTTCTATCATTTTTATCAAATGGTTATCCACAAATTTTCTGCCTTCTTACTCATAAACTTCTACACATCACAGGAAAATTTATCAGTATTTTCTACTGTCTTTTCTTCATACTCCAACTGCTCCTTCAGTGTGTAATAAAGCAAAGTGATGGGAAAGCTTACAGTATTGGTCATAATGACCCTTTAATCAGGACTACGACCCAAATTCTCACAAGACTTATGTTGTGTGTTGATGTTATGCATGAGTGGTGGGACCTACAGTCTAAAGTCGACTCCGAGCGACAGATTTTTTTAGGAACTATTCATGACAATTTTAGGTATTCTCAGAGTTTTCGCCATAAATCTGCTGAGAGTAAGTGGCCAAACAAATATTTTTTATATTTCGTTTTCTTGGAGATGTCTGACCTGGGGTTTGAACCACGGCCTGGCATCTAATAAGTCAACATACTACATACTAAGCTATGGCGACTTCAAGGGAAAGCTTATTTATCGAAAAAAAAAATTTTAAATCCTTCTATTTGCTGCCGCATCTACAATAATAAGAAGAGGAGAAGATACTTTAAAAATTCTAACAGATAAATCCACTTAAATTAAGAGAAACGTTGCTCTTCCCACACATTTTTATTACACACAATAAAATTGTATTTCCTTACAGCAACAATGGCAATTGGCCAAGATGTGAAAATGAAAAGGTCAAGACATTTCCAATTGTGCTGCATTTGTTTCAAAAAATGTTGAACGGGTTGACAATTTGGTCGTACGGTCAATTGGTCATTTGGTCACATACAATGTTTCTATTTTCTTTCATTCTTTATTTTTTTTTTTTTTTTGTAAGAATTTAACATTTAAAGCAAGCCTTGATGAGAAGTTGTGGTATCTTCACACATTTATTTTACTTGTGTGTTAAAAGTTTTTTTTTCTTGAACCTTGATACCACAAAAACCAAATCCAATCAAATAAATGATTCTTTATCGTATTGCCCTTTTTTCTGCTTGTAAGATACATTGTAAATCAAGGCATTAAATTTCTTGTTTTCTCTCTCTTTTCATAGTTCAAGGTTAAGCTTAAGCTTAGTACATTTAACTTTAAAATTTAAAAAACACATAAAAACACATACAAAATACATAAAATTTCAAATTATTTAAAGAAAAAACATGTGAAAATTAAGAAATCGTAGTGGAAAGAGTTCATTTCTTAAGTATTTCGTTGGGCAGTCATTGAAATGTCCACATGAGATGCCAATGCTCTTAAATTATTCGTACAGAATATCCAATGTGATATGAGCTGTGTGGCACGTACTAATGTCCTGTTAGAATCAAATATAGTTTGTGTCCAGATCCGTTAATTAAAGCCAAAAGGACTTGGTAGCCACTGACCGTTGAACGTCGTTCTTAAAAAAATACGGACGATAATACTGCCAGCGCAAACCCGATATCAAACAGTCATATTGTCGGCATTCATTGGTCGCATGGGCTTTAAAAGATTGGTATCGTACAAAATGCAACAATTTTGTTTGTTAACATGTCTATACATTGGATTCGACAAGAGAACGTCTCGCATTCTAACAAGAATTCTAATGGGATAACGCCCTAGTGGCAGTTTCGCTTACAATCACGATCTGCCCACCAGGATGAAGCTGCCATGATGTGGAATAAACGGAATCGGTACAACACTTTTTATACGAGTGCCCTGCAGTGCAGGACGTCATCCGTATTTAGATGTCAGAACGTTGGAAGATCTGGGCATGGTGGCAAAAGTATTACTAAGGGAACTGGCCGGTTTTATCCAGGGCTCGGGGTAATTCAATTCCACCACTAACGGATCATGACAAGGGAACTTACCTCACAATTGGCTGTGTGGGTCACCGAGTGAACTTATCTGTGAACGGCAAGCTAACTGCTAACATAACCTAACGTACCTATTCATCCAAAAACGTGCTTCATCGCTGAAGATTATTTTCCACAGAAAATTAGCTTCAATTGCCAACAGTTTCAGAGCCTACTCAACAAACATACCTCATTGTCTACTTATCTTCAATTCTTGTTTCAGTTAAGTTTCGTTTAGGTGCAGGCCCATGTCACCATGCTTAATTCATTCTTGTGAGCGACGCAAAATCAACTGTCTGGGATTCTCCTGCACTTACAACGACTATATTTTTTGACAAATCTATCATTTCGTCGACCTACAACTGTTGCTTGATCTTTTACTGAGACAATGGACTCCAATTTCTTCATCACATTGTAAGTACTCCTCTGCGTAGGACGATTATGACTGATTTAATTTTCAATTTACTGGTCGTGTGAAAAGTTATATTGATTTAAAAACGGCTGAAATGTTTCAAGTATTTGTTTTTCTTATTAGCGTAACAAGCGCTGTAGAAAGGTTAGAGGACGTGTACTTGTCAATTAAGACAAGTACAGTACCCGGATATCAAATTGACCTATTGTACAAGCACTGTAGAAACATGCTGATAAATTTATAGAATATACGTGAATAACTCAGTGAATGGTCTCGAACCAAAGATTTTTTTGATTTCGTTAAAGACAGCTACACTCGGTGCTTAGTACTGAAGGAATTGAAGAAATTCTGTAAGACTAGTACGCATGCTATCAGATAGATAAATTCAGGACTTGTAGACTTGCTACTACCTCTCAGCAGATTTCTGATAAAAATTCTGAGAATAAATAAAATTGTCACGAAAAATTTTCTCACAAATCTATCGTTCTGAGCCAATCTTAAACTGTAAGTCCCGCCACCCATGTATAAAATTAATACACACAACATAAATGGTCTGAGACACACCTTCTAATCCTGACTGAAAGGTTGTAATGGCCAGTTATGTGCTTATGTACATATGTATGTATGTATTTAAAGCGCTTGACCAATCGAACTAAACAATGTGACCAAATGAATTGATACAAATTTGAAAAAATTATCCAGGTTTGTTTTCATTACTATAGGCGTCAAATTTATGTACATACTCGTATATACGGTGACTAACTCACAGTGTATAAAAAGTATTACACAGTAATTTTTACCTTAGACATTTTTCATGTTTCCGCTTAAATAAATATTAATTATGTTGAAACCAAACATAACAATCCTTTTTAGAAGTAATGAAACCATTTCTCCAACTTATGGTTCTTCTTTTGTTTGTTGGCCATACACAGTCTTTGACTAAATAATTTAATGGCAAATTTTTTGCATAATTTTTTATTTTATGGCATTGTATGAAAGCGAACAAAAACTGCCACACGTCTAAACATTTGGACTTTTCTACCTCATGGTCCTCAGGCGTAATTATGTATCTGAAAGGACCATGTATGCATGTTGTCATTATTATACATTATGTTTATGCTTTTATTTTTTAACACCTTTTAAAACTTCCCTATCGCATGCATCCAGGATTTCACAAAATATTTCTTAATACATTATGATGCATTATAATTTCTAATTCTTTCTCTAGCTCAAGTTAAATGCTTAAACTAAGATCTATATTACACTTTTATTCATACATGATTGTGGTTCTTGGGTATAATGCTATAAACACAATAAACGCAACACAGCAAGCACAACAATATTACAATCGCATCCTAAGGTAAGTTGCATGCGTATTAATTATAAACAAGACAGCAGCAGTTATTTCAAGACTAAATAGCTCGCCTTTTCCATTTTTTTTTTCATTATAAATAATATTTTTACCCTTCAATTAATTATTATGTTCTTCTTATTTCCATTTGGCTTCTGTGTATTTTTCTCACCATTTAATTACAACGAAGGATAATTAAAACTGTCATCATCAGATTTATTTATAAAACTGAATTGTGGTTTTTAGTAACCATTTACTAAAGTCAGGTGTCCTTGAACTTTAAATCAATGCTTGGAAATTAAATTCAAATAATTATTTATGTCCTATAAAATGTCACAATTTTACGCAGGATATAAATTAAATATTATGAAAGCTAAAAGTGCTAAAAATTTAAATAAAATGTGGTTCAATATTTTTGTAACAGATATTATCGACACGCTTTAATAATAATACTAAAGTGCATAATATTTTCATAAAATAAAAACAAAGGAATAATTATAAGGCATTTGAAACTTATATTGCTCTTCTTACTTAAGATTCATGTTCAAAAAAAGTACTTTTAAATTACAAAAAAATGAATGCAATTTTACAATCAAGGACAAGGAGAGCACAGTGTTCTTGAATATTTCAATCCTTATGAATTTGACGTACAGTACATTCTAAAATACAATCAATATATGCGGTCTTTCAATAAGGACTCCCGAAACTTGACAAATGATAATGGCCTTCTTGTTAAAGTTATGTTCGTCAAAATTATTTTCAAATAATACGGACTGGACGGCTATAACATTCAACAACTAATAATAATTTGTTTTTAAATATATTGGTGCTCAGCTCGGGCAACGTATTGCGTGTTTGGTCCATTTTACTATTGCCATAATCGTCCAACTGCGAGGATTATTCGCAAAGTGCTGAATAAATTCGAGTACATTTTTTCAGTTAACTGTCTACGAATATGCAGCATTCCATGAAACTGAAAATCTGCCGAAAATGTTGCCGCTATCCATGAGAATGAGCGGAGAATCTGAGGCAGATTCACAGATCGGAATTTTGCAGATCATAATTTGGCGAATTTTGCGTCGTGACTTGAGGCGAAGTCGCTGTAGTCTAGTAGGTAGTGTGTTGGCTTATTAGACTTGCTGCTACGGTTCAAACTCCAGGTCAGAAATCTCCAGCAAGACGAAATATGAAAAAATATTATTTGGGCAACTTCCTCTCAACAGATTTCAGGCAAAAACTCTCAGAGTATATAAAATATACTCATGTATAAGTGGTACAAGAGGCTATGTTGCAATCCTAACTGAAGGGTTGTAATGACCAATTGATGTATATGTATGATTGTATGTATGTATGTATGTATGTATAATCGTTGTACTGTGAGGACTTTTCGAGTCCACTTTTTCAGTTAACGATCGGCGAACATACGCAAGTCGACAAAACTCTAAAACTGCCGGAAACATCGCCACTGTCAATAAGAGTGTGCCGGAAAATCTGACTCAGTTTATTTTATGTAAATTACAAGAACTCATTTTTTTGTTGATCATAACTTAGCGAATTTTGCATCCTCACTTTAGCCTATATTGGCGGCAAACAACCCTTGACAACAACGTATGATTGCTAAATGGGCTTCGGAATAGTTGGCATGTGACCGTGACCGTTTAGACCAGTTCCGAATAAATGAATGTGGATCATAAAAATTAGAATAATTTAAATCTGTGGAATGTTAGGACTCAAAACAAATCATTCTACTACTTAAAAATTGTTATGTTTAAGAGAAAACAGGAAAAACTAAGGCCACTAAAAATTAATATTGTACTAAAATTATAAATTACTTAAGTTCAATACGATATGATAATGAATAATAATGTGCACTGTGGCTTTTTAACCAAGTTGATTCACATTGTGCAATAATTATCATATAATTTAAATTTAATTTTTAAAATTTCACAACCGAATAATATGTGAACTACATGTGTGTGTTAATTTCTCTGTTACAAAATACAATATTTTAATTGAAAATAATTTATAACAAACAGAACTTTTCTACGAGTAGTTTCATAATGAAAGTTTTGTGTATTTTTTGGCATATAATCAAATATACAATTTCCTAATAATTGTGTGTATATATAAATGCAATGCCATAAAATTTATTTGATTTGCATTTTTATTTATTAAAAATTTCAATTCATTATTTTAATTATTGCAGACGTGTGGAAAATGAAAACTAATTATTTCAGGGTGTTTCAATTAGAATATGATTAAAAACATTTCAAATTAGGAGGAAATGTTATTATTATGGAATTTAGTTAAAATCATATATTTATAGGAATCTTTTTGAGTTCCTTAAAGTTGGAACGTTACTTTGTTGCTGTGTAATCATTTTTCGCCGTAGTCTAGTAGGTAGTGTGTTGGCTTATTAGACATGAGGCCTCGTTTCAAACCCCAGGTCAGACATCTCCAACAAAACGGCTTCGTTGGTCTCCAGATCATCCAATTCATATCAAAAGAATTTGGTAATCAGCAACCTATAATACTCGCCTATAACAACAATAGCCTGTATAACATCGTTCTAAATTATGCCGCCAGCACAAAGCCTACACTAAACAGTGACTTTTTTGGGATGCAGTGGACGCTCCTAGATCTCATATGGAGATCTCAAATTCTAAAATTTTTTTGTTCACATATCCATTCACCCAGAAATGGGTCTCATCGCTAAAAATGATCGATAGTAATGATATGATATGATATAATATCGATAAAAATGATATGAATCGATGAAAGTTGTCAGTTGTCAACTGATTTAGAGCCTTTTCCAAGAAGACCGATCTTTATCTATAGTCGTACAAGGTGATGTCGTAAAATAAATCGCATAAATGACAAACAGTTTGACATGCAGTGGGCAGCAAAATTTTATGTACGCCGAAATTTATACAATAATATGTAAAAATAATTGACGTCTTTTATATATTGATTAAAACAAAAGTATTTTTAATGCTTTTCACATACCAAAAGAAAATTAAAAAAAAATTCTGGTGGCTCCATATTTTTGCAACGCTAATACTTCAAAGATCAAGAACCCCAATTTGTGTTTAAATTTTGTTTTCATTAAATTAGTGTTACGACGAAGTTTTACTTTGTGTACCTTATAATTGTATATTGTAGAACTTGTTCTAGTTCTAATGATTTGAAGTTTGTAACTTTTGAAAATTATGTTTCTCTTATACATCTGAATAAATTTCAAACTGTCCACATCTGGTTGGTGACACACATCCCCATAGAATTGTACTACCGAAGCCATGTTTAGCTGTTTTGTTTAAAATAATAAGAAATTAGATTAAATTCTGAAGCCACCGTTGTCTAGTGTATATCGTCAGATTTCTAGCAAAAAGTCTGATTGTAAAAAAAATTGAAAAGTTTCTCAAAAATCTGTAGTTCGGAATAGACTTTAAACTGTAGATCCCATCACTTATGGATAAAATTAACATACACACACGTAATCCTAACTGAAGGGTTGCAATGACCATTCTTTTAGCCATTTTAATATTTCTATTTAAATTTTTCGCTTTAATAATGTATTTTTTTTAACAATGTTAGAAACAAAAATTTAAAATCCATGCACACAATAGAAAAATAACCGAAATGTGGGCAAAAATAGAATACAAAATTTTTTTATCACTTCAATATGTTCGGATCAATTTACGCTTAGTAAGCCTGAGGTCAAAAATTTCAATTTGTATGCTAAATTGTATGACAATGTATAAAAACATACTGAAAGTAAAATTCGATAGGGGGAAACAAACTCTTGATAAAGTTGAATCTAAAGTTGTAGGTTATTTGAAATGAGAAAAAATATTTCAATTTCCTTTCACTCTTGCTCAAATGACTATAATGAAAATATTGTAAAAAAACAGTTGACAAACAAAATATAAGGCCTAATATGCTTTTTTTAATCATTAGTTTTAGTGGAAAATGTTAAGCAAAGTTTATTAGGATTTTAAATTTTAAGGAATTTTGTAGAGACAAGTATAGGTTCCGTGGTGTGAGAAGCTAGGTTGTAATCATAATGCCAATTATGTATGTATGTATAGTTAGTTACTCAAGTACATATGTGTTAAACATACTCAGCCAGAAAAATTCCAAATATTAAAAATGACAGTAAAACCAATAAACTTAGTCAAGATCCAAAACCAGTACATTTCTTAAATTTTCTTTGGAAAAACTTGAATAAATTTAAACTCATGTTCAACTTACTTTTTAATCTCTGAATAATGAATGGCAACAGTTTCTTTTCCTAATTTGTTTTTTTGGTTTTCTTAAGGTTACTACCCCATCTCTCTCTGTCTGAGTCTGTTCCAACTGCTCTTATCACTCATGAATGAAAATTGTTATCACCAGACTAGAATAAATTTTTAAATAAATGTATGCTTCTGTGATTTGTGAAAACAAACAAATCTTTTCTAAAAAAGCAGAAAATTCAACTCCAGCCAGAAGGGGAAAAAATTAAAAACAAACATAATTTTATTATGAAATCCATTAACAATAGAACATTTGTTATGAATTGTTTTTTATGAATTATGAAATCATAAATTGAAAGAAGTTTAAATAAACTTTGTTGAAAAGCACTACACTAACTAGCTTACAGTGGATGTTGTTGACCTAATCATTGAAATTAGAAATAAATATGTATATTAAATAAATACTGAATATGTAAATATAATAAATAGATAAAAATAAATCATATAAAGGGTGGGCCATTTAAAAGTTTAAATTTTCCAAATTTATTTATTTGTTGTAAAGTAAAATTGTTCCGGTTAGAAATGGAATATTATATCATTCATAACGCTGCCGCGGCTGGCCTCACAATACCTCATTCAATCGGATCAAAATCCGTGCACTGTTTGGAGTGTATAGGGTCCTATATCAGCAATAGCATCACTAGTGTTAGCCTTCAAATGCTCAATTGTCTCTGGTTCTTTAATGCCGCCCTACAGAAAATATGTAAATCTTGTGATATTTGTCTTTTGTGCAATGCTAATGCATTTCAAATGAGTGCTACTCAAGTATTAGGCAGCGAGTTAAACTTACTGACACCGAACGCCGACCTAAGGTTTGTCAGGGATTATACCATACTTTACAGGGATACCAATGTACACGACATGTTGTATTAAGGCACATGCGTTACACTTTTCCGTCTTGCTCTGCATTCGAACATGGATTGCTGGATTGCACCACTACTGCATGCTACCACACACTTGTTGTGTATATATCTAAAAGTCATGATATTCCTAGCTGCGGAACGTTAGTCCCATGATGTTGCTTTCAACGGCCTAGTCCATGTCGCCTAACATTTGTAAAGCAACTTTTAACTACCACTGGAATTTTTGGTAGAAATTTTCAATAACTTTAGTTTGTTTGCTGATTGGTAAAGAAAAAATGAAAAAAAGAAAAAAACCGAAACAATTTTTTGTTTTAAATCGGTGAACTTTGTTGCTGTACATTTTGCTTTGAATAGATTAGTAATCATAGTAACAATCAAAACTAAGGAGTATGAGTTACATGTAATATGCTGCAGTATTCAAAAAAATATTACTCATACGTATGCTTGCTCATACCTTAAGATCCGTAAAGTATGCAACATTAAATTAAAAAAGAGACAAAGAGTTAAACAACATAAAGAGTGGGCTGTCCTCACAGTACCTCATTCGATCGGACCAATTTTCGTGCAGTGTTTCGAATCAAGAATGTTGGCCTTCAAATGTATCTGGTTTATCGGCATAAAACTTTTCTATAACTGCTCGACACAGAAAATAGTCCAACGGTGTCAAATCGTAGCTTCTTGGCTGCCAACTGACATTACCATTTCCTCTAAGTAAGAGGTCATCAAACGTTTCACGCAATAAATCTATTGTGATTTATCATGGTATCTTCGTTGACCGTAATTGTTTTCAAAGAAATATGGGTGAATGATTCCTCCGCTCCACAAATCACACCAAACAGTCACGTGATAGATGCATTGGCTTCTGTAAGATCACGTGTGGGTTTTCTGACCCCAAATACGGCAATTTTGCTTCTTAACATTACATTCAATGGGGATATTATACTGAATTTTGTGACAGAATTGAATGACATAAGTATTGCCAGATTCGAAATGACCGATGGTTCAAATTTAAACCAATAGATGGGCCACCCTATATAAATATCCTTCATTTATTATATTGATAACTTTATTAATCGATAAGTGTTATCAATTTATTATTATTATTACTCGATTTGTTTTATCGAACACTGATGCAAAACAGGTTTATACGTCACTGTACTTGCTACAACATTACGTTACCTTCCAAGTGTACATAATTCATATAATTTCGTTACGACAATTTCTAGAACCTTACAGTTTTTAGGTAAATTTGCTAATGTAGTCGGATCTCTGTATATTCCTAAGACCGTATATTGTATACTTCTTTTTAAATTTGAATTCTCCATAAAAAATTAACATATTAAGAACTCAAAAAGCTTCCATAACAACCTCATAAATATCTACCACTGTGCACTAATCATACTTACTTTCTTGTATGTAAGTAGGTATGAATATTTATTGTTTTGCCTCAAAGAAAACTTTACCAACAAAAGGTTTTTGCTAAAAAAAAGAGGCAACAACTTTAGAAAAGTGCAACAAAGTGAACTTGTGTTTTTTTTTATTATAAGTGCTGGTTTTGTTAATTGTATTTCATTTCAGGCATAGTTTTTTTTTTTTTAATTTTCCATTGTTGTTTAAAATGAAAGTGAGTATAATAAGCGCAACAAGTTCTGGACTCAAGAAATGTTTCCATACGATTTTATAAGTAAATCAGTAAAGAGGCTTATCATGAATAAAAGCATCATTTGAAAGAAACGCCCAGTTTTACAAAATACCAATCGAAGTACACATACTTGTCAAACGAGATAATGAATATATTTACATATTGACGCTTGTTTTTGCCAAAAAACAAGATTACAATAATAGCCGATTCCTATTCCCTGTTTATAAGGGATTAAAAAAGCATTAGAGGAACAGAATTTACCCTGCAGGAAATCAGCTACTACTTCATTTCGAAGCTACTACTTTATTTCGAAGTCGGTTCTAAAATTAGATGTTACTTAATGAGACACTCAGTCCAAGGAATCGTTAAAGCAGTGAACTAGAGTGGGGGAATTTAACAAGAAAGACAGAGCGAACACAGCCTCATTTAACTTGCAGGCGAGATCATGACCTTTTTCAATGAGTGTGGTATAATTTTATTGATTATATTCTAAGAAGAAAAGCAATAAATCGCGAGTACTTTTCTAATTTAATGCAGCATTGTGTTGTTTTCCCTTTAGGCAAGCCGCCAGTTAACACATTCGCTATTAAATTCAACTTTTTAGGTTAGGATACGACCTAACTTCTCATACCACTTATGTTGTATGTGTTAATTTTATACATGAGTGGCGGGACCTACAGTTTAAAATCGAAATCGGAAACCTGCTGACAGGAAGTCACCGAAGAAATACTTTTTTTTTATATTTTCGTTCTGATGTCTGACCTGGGGTTTGAACGGTGGCCTTACGTCTAATAAGCCAACACACTATCTACTAGACTACGGTGACTTGTTTGATACACCCAATGTATATATTTATACTCCAATATGACTTCTTACATAATTCACATGGTAAATTAATATTATTTTAGGTATATACACAGATACCATACATACAAATTATATATGTTTTGTACTTCCATTAAAACAGAAATATTTCTACGTAAGTATGTATATACGCTCAAATATACTTTTGTATTGTATTGTAAACAGGATTAAATATTTATGGACAACAGGTATTCTATGCTTCTGTAATAAAAATATGAGAAAAGTTTAAACATAGCAAGTCAAGAAATAATGTTTCTCTAACTTATCCTTGTATACTTCTGTTGCTGTTGTATAAATTCAAAGGAGATACGATTGCTTTGTTGGAATTGTAGTTGTTGCTTCTGTTATTGCTAACATTTAAAAATGTGTTTGCAAGTTGTTGAAATGGATTTTAGAATAAAATTATGCTGGTGGCTGTTGTAAGTTTTCCATAAACTTTTACAGATCATTAGTAAAACTATTGTCTTAGAACCATTATAGTACGAGTATTACCAAGTAACAAAGTTTTGGTCAACCTAAATAAATTTTAATTTATAAGTACCCAAGTGATAAACTATTACTATTTAAGTCTTAATTGTATATTATAAAAGTTGTACAAAACTTATAGACATTTTTGGAAAAAACTTTCAGTAGATGAGATGTTATTTCAACATTTAACATGTGACATACATACATACTTAAGGTTTTTATAAAATAAAAATTGTTATAAGCAACTCTACAGTATCCAAGCTGAAAGGAACCATTGCTGGCGGAATTTACTCGGAGTCAATCGGTGTAGCCGAATCTATAAGGCTACCGAATTATTGCCGAATTTTTTCAGGCGGAAGTTCAGGCAATACAGGCTGTGGTTACTATTGTTTCTCCGGTAGGCAGACGGCTATTAGGGCTCTGGGCTATAATGTAATGAACTCCAGAACTGGCTACGGCTGTCGAAAACACCTAAACAGAGTGGCAGAAATATACGATGTCCACATTATTTGGGTTCCGGGACTCAACGATAGTGCAGGCAATATAGACTGTGGTTACTATTGTTTGGGATGCAAATGTCCCCAATAGAAACATCACCATGCTCTCCAGTAGCCAGACGTCTATTACGTAATGAACTCCAGGAAGGGGTACGGCTATCGAAAACACCTAAACAGGGTGTCAGAAATATATGATGTCCACATCATTAGCGTTGCGGGACACAAGGATATCCCGGGTAACTGTAGAGCGGATGAACTGGTCAGACATGGCATAACCATCGAAGTCTCTGATAAATTCTTGACTATTGAAGTCCCTTTGATAGCCTGTAAGCTCATGATTGGCAATGCGTTCACAGACTCCGTAAAACGCATGTGGTCGGCTTCGGATACGAACAGAACGGCGCAGAAAATCTGGCCAAAACTGGATAGAAGACACACTGTAAGGCTGCTTAAACTCCAAAGAAGCATGCTCAGTGAGGTTGTTGGTGTCGTGACGGGGCATTGCGTTATGGGTATGCATGCGGGTCGCATTGTTTTGGGATATCTCGCAAATGATTTCTGTAGAAACTGCAGAGATGACGAGGAAGATTAGACTGTTCTTCACCCACTGGGAACATGTTCGGCACTATGTCAAAAGGAAAAAGGACATCCTGGTGCCTATTACATTGATGATCTCGATGATTCACATTATCTGCTCTAAGTGGTTCCAGGACTAGAGGATAAATGACATAAACGGTGGTAACACAATGGGCCCCATGTGGCCTAAGTCCGTCCATTCGAATGCCTTGGGGGGACCTACCTACAGTAAGCAAAATTTTGAGGTTTACTAATTGCGAGGTAATTAATGACACGGTGGGTCAACGAACAGACACCAGACTAACGACATAGTATAGGTTGTAGGTTATCAAGCAGGTCTGCTTGTAAGCTTTGTTAATGAGAAGGTTTAAGTGCTATTACCTTCAAAGTAAATACGTTTTACCAGCTAAAGTAATGTAAGTTAAAATATTAATTTTTGAAATTGTTGTTTACAACCATGTTCTCTAGAATGTAAGACTCTCTTTTGCCACCAACTGTAAACTCTTAAAGCAAAAGCTTAACAAGGTTTGCATATGAAAACAAAAGAAATCACATTTGTAAACAAAGGTGCAGGTACTCGTTCGACAGATTCACATGATGATGACGTCTGAGCTTGTAATGTTAATGGAGATAATGACGAAAACAAAACGTGTTGCGTTGTTACTATAACAGTACAATAACATATCAACAGCGAACACTAAGGAATGATGTTTAAACAGGAAATATATGTACTTATGAGTGCACATTTTTTAACAAAAAGCACCTTTCAGCATGCAACTGATTTCCAATTGACTTACTACAGCGGTTTGCACAACACAAATCACTGCCGAAATTAGGCTACAATGTATTCGCAGCATGTGTGCATTCATGCATGGATATTTGTAAATGGTGTTCTCTTGTTGTCATACATTGTACTATTTTACTGTTATTTTATAAAAAAATCTCTCTCCATTGGTTCGACTTCTATAACAATAGCATGCGGTTTAACATAAATTGTAAAACAAAAGCAAATGTCACGTGTTTTTATTTACTAACACGCAATTTGTTGAGTATAATGAAATATGAGAAAAAATATGGATAAGCGAAGTATAAGTATGTACAAACACAACACATAAATAAAAACCAACAACTCTATTAAAAAAATTTCATCATAAATGTCATAAATATACTTATATACTTACATATATATAAGATTTATCATACTATAGTCATACATACATCATTGGTCATTACGACCTAGCTTCTTACACCATTTATGTTGTGTGTCTTAATTTTTTACACCAGTGACGGGACTTACAGTTTAAAGTCGGCGCCGAATGAGTGATTTTTAAGAAACTTTTTAACGGCAATTTTTATTTACTTTCAGAGTTTTTGCGAGAAATCTGCTGAGAGGAAGTCGCCGAAGAAATATTTGTTCATATTTCATTTTATTGGAGATGTCTGGTCTGCAGTTTGATGCATTGCTTTAAGTCTAATAAGCCAACAGACTGCTTACTAGACCACAACGACTTTTATTTATTAATGTGTTGTTTTGCAATTAAAGAATACCTCTCCTTATAGTTGACTTCATTTTTAGTTCTTTACAGTTACTTTAATTTAATTTACTTTCACTTTGTTTGAAATTAATTTTGATTTTCTAAATTTGACAAAGAAAGGAATCTGTCAAGGCAATTTAAATTTGAAATTCGTTATAATTGTGCATTCCAAAGTAATGACATTTCATTTTACAAGAATTACATTTTGTGGTTTTTGGACATTTAAAGGACATTTATAAACTTTGACTGACAGATACATTTACAAAAAATTAACTTCCTTCGTTTGGAGAAAAATGTACTTAAATTTCAAATGTTAAACATTAAAATTATTTAAAATGTTGTCAAGTGCATAATCATGCTATGCTCAATAAATTGTAAATGTCATTAAATTAACACTTTTTCAACAAATACTAGGACAAATCTGTAGCCACAAGCAATAACACTTGTTTAACATTGATTTTTAAAAAATTGCTGTAGTCTAGTAGGTAGTGTGATGGCCTATTAGATATGAGGCTACGGTTCAAATCCTACATCAGACATCTCCAATAGAACCAAATATAAAAAAATATTTCTTCGGCAGATTTCTGTGAGTAAATAAAATTGCCATTAAAAGTTCTTCAAAAAACTGTCGTTCGTAGCCGACTTTAAACTGTAGGTCCCGCCACTCATGTAAAAAATTAACACACACAATATGAGTGGTGTTGAGAAGCTAGGTCGTAATCCTGACTGAAGGGTTGTAATGACCATTTATGTGTATATGTATGTTTTAAAAAGTTATTAATAAAAACTTATTGATCAAAGTCGTAATGAAACTCCATTACATTTATATAAAAAATGATTTTTCCCGAAGGTATAATTTTGGACTTAGGCTTCTATTGCTTGTTACCATAGAAATACATACATATTCCCCTTCAATTGCTTGTTTTAATATCTTTTAAACTCTTGAAAGTCTAAATTTAATTATATAAAACCCCATATGAAAAGAAAATTTTCACTTCTTTCCATATAATGAACAGTGTTATGCCCTACACCATCACGAGATGCTACAACAGATTTATGTTTTCATGGTTTTTATCTTCCACAGCATGCAGTATTTGTTTATTTCATATTTGTTTAAAGATGACAACTAATTGAGAGGCCTAACAATTCGGTCTGCTGTGGAAAAGCACGAACGACGTGGCCGCGCAAGCGAAGCCTCTGGATTTTAATAAGCTGCACAACATCCATGTTGTTGAGGAGCTCATACAGCTCATTGTTGGATCGGATGCGAAAATCATCGTCAACTCGCACTAGACCAAAGATCTTACCTAGAACTTTTCTCTCGAGTACTCTCATGGCTGCTGCATCAGTGCTTAATAGTGTCCATGCTTCTGCGCCATAAAAAAGCACGAGAAGGATGAGCGTATTGTAGAATATTAGTTTTGTCGTATGAGAGAGGTCTCTGCTATTCAATTGCATATTGAGAGCATGGTTGCACCTGTTGACAAGAGTGATCCTTGATCTCCAGACTGACATTATTTTTGCTGGTAACGGTGGAGCCAAGACAAACAATTTCATTGACTATATAGAAAGTATAGTCAGTGGGAAAAGGCACAAAAACATTTGATATGACTGTTTAACCTTTTTTCTTATGAATATTTAGTCTTAATGACTGTATCTATTCCTAATTTCTTTTATTTTATATGTTGTAAAACTGAGTGATTCCGTATATTTTTAAAAGTTTTACAAAATATGCTGAAAGAGCGTCTGGATTTCTAAAAATCGGGCATATTTTCCTTAAATCGGGAATATGAATTCAGACGTTTTAGTATTCTTCATCCTTTTTCAAAGAGTTTAGTTTAATACTATGGAATCCTAAGATTTGGATAACTTATTTGAAACAGAAATTTTATTTACAAAATACTTAACAAAACTATGGGAATGATGCCTGAGGGAGTTACTTAAGCATGCATACACACCAATGCATATGTAAATTTATTTTACTTTAATTTTCTATATTTTATAATAATTTCTTTTAAAATTATTTCAAAACATTTTCCACAGTATATACACAGTGTTTGGTAAATTTCCATTTCAATATGTGGTAAATGCACTCGACATTTAAAACCATTCTAATGAAAAATATTTTAACAAAGTCGTGCAACTGACACTAGATTACAGAAACTCTCTGTTTGGTTTTCCATCCACTTTTGTAGCATTAATGTTCAATTGTACTGAGTTTAGTGGAATACCAAATAATATGATAATGTGACGTTGTGGGAAAAGCTGTGAAAAATAATGTGACAGGTAGCAAAAAATGAAAAACGAAAAATAAAATAATAAAACCAAAGAAGGTAAAAATACAAGTTCTGCAAATGAACCATAATGTCAACCACAAATGTAATTTAACAAAAAACAAAAGAAAATAACAAAAAAGAATTGACAAGCATAACTATCGGTTCACAAGCACAAGAATAGTTCAAAAGAAATGTTAAATTTTGATTTGAATATTAAATTATTTCTTTAGTATGGTTAAGCTCATGCTGAAATATTGAAAGAGCTTATGCTTTTCAATAAATTAAGTCATAATTTAAATTTTTTTTAGGAAACTTTAAAGAAGGGAGCTTGCCTCACACTGGGTAACACAATGGTGAACAGCAAGCTAGTCGCTTATCTAACCTAATCAAAAGATAATTTGTTTGGACATAAGGCTTGAATAACAGGTATTGGATTAATTAACAAATACTTCACAAGATACAGTGAGCGGCAATCCATGGGATACAAATGCACCTACAATGAGCAAGTTTCTGGTGTGATTTGAGTCAGGCGGTGTGATTGAAATTTACAAATTTTTTTTTTATCATTTTACTTTGAATCCATTGGCACACATACTCCATATGTAACTGTTACGACATCAGTTAAAAACTTTTGCATTTAAAATGTGTTTTCATTTACTTCTTGCCACAATGTACAATGTATTCTAAAGCAATCAAATGATGCTGTATCAAATATAAAAGTAAAGCCAATTGTAGGCTGAGCATAGAAGTTCAGAGAAGACAAAAAATTTCAGACATTTTGCATCTGTCTTCTGTTATATGTTTATGTTATATTGTCATTCAAATTAAGAACGAGATGTATAACACTCCCGTAAATATTTACACAAAATTTTCTTAAACAACCAAAAGAACAGAAATTAGAAACAGAAGTTAGGAAGTACATCTTAAGTACCTGATATTTTTTTAACTTATTTGACTTTCTTTTAAGATCTAAAAAATAAAGAAAAATGTTTAACAAATGTACACAAACTTGACTTCCTTCCCATTGTTTTGTTTTCTTTTGTTTGCCATATAAAATACAGAAAAATACAAGTCCAGTGAAGTTTTCGTAAAAGAAATAACATTTCAAGTTGTGTAAATTTACAATCATTTTAGCATCAGTTGACACTTTTAGAATAATAACAGAAGTGTTAACAAAACAAAAAATTTCGCACAAAAATGCACAAAAAACTAAACAAAGAAACTTAATCTGATAGAAGATAACGTTCAAAGTTTTCTTTTTTATAAGTTTTTGGAATTCCATTCATAAACAGTCGTTGCTGACTGATGGCCAGAAATTGAAAGCTGCTATTGACAGCCATGTTTTAAGGTACTCATACTAGTGAGTGTATCATTAATTGTCTTAATTTTGTACAAGACAAAATGATGTATTATAGTAATCCATTCGGACCGGACCTCTGTTGAGACTCCTCATGTTCTCTTGCCTATTTTCTTTCTTTAAGTTTTGCAAAAAACTTTAAAGAAATCCTTTCAAGTCAAGATTAAAGGATTTAACATAAAAGTTTTAGGAGTGTGCCTCCTTATTGTTTTCTTTGCTTTGTTTTCATCTTTGTTTTTTACCTACAAATCATTTGAAGACTCTTTAATTTCTAAAATGTAGTTTTTCTTTTTGTTGTTTATAAAAGCAAATCAACAAACTTTGTTTAGTTTTTATAATTTTAGAGAGAAAACTGTTCCTTATTTTTATATCGTATTAAAGCATATTTCTTAAAGAGGTTTAAATAAGTTTCCGAATTCATATTGTTGGTAATGATGCCAACAGGAATCTTGAAATTAAACGATAGCGGTTCCCACAACAGAATGTTTCTTCCACCTAAATTTTTGAAGTGTAGCTTATTCTAGTGAGGGAGTTTGGCATTTATCGAAACATCGAAACAACACCAGTTGTGTTATAAAATGGTATATAAGAGAGATTTTAAAAGCTCTTTCAAGCTACAACAGATCATAGCAAGTGTTCATATATGGTAGAATTTACTGTGCCATATGTATTCGGTTAATGCTTGCATTCACTTTACGCTGGATATATTGTCAGCGTTAGTTTTTAGTTTATATCACGTTTATATGTATTTGAAGAATCTCACAATACTTATGTCATTCTATTCTGTCACAAAACTCAGTATTTTATCTCTATTGAATCTTATGAATCGATTTACGGTTGAGCAACGTTGGGATTTATTGATTATTTGGGCGAACGAGAAACTGCACGATGATATCGATTTTGCCGCAAAAATAAGAAAGATCTTTTAGAATGAAGAACATTTTCATCTTGGTGGATACGTTAATAACCAAATTGCCGTATTTGGTGCTCAAAAATACTCACATGTGGTCTTACAGAAGTCAATGCACCCATTGAGAGTGACTGTTAGGTGTGGCTCGTGGAGCTGAGGCATCATTGGACAATATTTCTTTTAAAATGAGGACTGTGCAACAATTAAGGGACAGACATATCGCACCATGATAACCGATTTTTTTTGTACCCACTCTTCATGGTATTGATGTGAATGACGTTTGGTTTCAATAGGATGATGCAACTTGTCACACATCAAATGCCACAATCGATTTATTGCGCCATACGCTTGATGGCCGTTTAATTAGCCGAATTTGTGATGTCAATTGGCCGCCAAAATGTTGAGATTTGACACCGTTGTACTATTTTCTATGGTATGCCGTTAATAAAAGGTTGTCGACAAATCGAGACAATTGAGCATTTAAAGGCTAACACACGTAATGTCGTTGCCGAGATACAAGGCACTGTGAGGCCAGACGCGATACCCACATGAATGAAATAATATTCAATTTCTAATCGGAACAATTGTACTTTATAACAACAAAATTAAATTTTAGAAAATTTCAAACCGTTTTTGTTTAATTGCATTTTTAAATTTAAACATGTTGTTTATTTAATTATTTGCCTCTTTTTAATTTAAAAGTTTTTTTATGTAAATTTGCATAATTTACAGATCTTAATACGAAACAAAGCACTCATACGTATGACTTAGTATTGATTGTTACTATGATTACTAATGCATTGAAAGGAAAATGTATTGCAACTGTATTACGAAAAACAAATTTTTTTTCATTTTTTCTTTATCAATCAGGAAACAAACTGAAGTTATTGAATATTTCCGCAAAAATTCCAGTGGAAGTTAAATGTTGATTTACAAATGTTAGACGGCATAGACTAGACCGTTGAAACCAATATTATGGCACCTTGAAAAAGCATGAATTTTTGGAAGTATCCACAACAAGTGTGTGGTGGTGGTGCAATCCTGCAATCCAGGTTCGAATGCAGAGCAAGACGGAAAAGTGTTACGCATGTGCCTATACACGCCATCTAGTATACATTGGTATCCCAGTATAATTTCAAACTGTTTTTGTTTTATTGCTTTATTAAATTAAAACTTTTAAATGGCCCACTCTTTAGTTTGTATTCAAAGGGACGTTGCTAACTATTTTAAAGGATATCATAGCGAATGTGGTGAATATTTTGAAATATAAATCGCAAAGATTCATACAACTTTATTTGGTTGTGATAGCTTTTCACTTAAGAGCATTTCTTCTAACATGTTGTTTATAATAGACCCTAACAGTCGCTTAGGCCAAAAAATTGCTGAGATTGCAATATCTTATTGTTTTTTGGCCATTTTGTTATTATTTTAAAACCAGGGACAATAAAGTTATGCTTGGCCAACTATTAATTTATAACTCCCTTTAACATTCATGGTCGCAAATTATCATCAGAATTTTGACTAAAAATAACAGTGAAAACAATACCTAAAAATAAAATAAAAGTCTTACACAAAAGCTGATGCAAAATTCAGAATGCATTCGTATTATATATTTTTATTTATGGTTTGTGAATATTAAAGAATATATAAACAATTTTTTATCAAATTGCCTTGACCTGTTCAATGTTAAAATATAAGAAGATTTTATTTTCAAATGAAATAAAATGCAACATATGTTTTATGTGAACAAGTTTTCTATTTAACAATGGTAGATTTTCAAATTGCCTTAATTATTGACTTTATTTTTGTATCATCCATGTATTTGTTATTATTTTAATTAAAGTATTGTGTTGGTCACTTTATGCAATAGTTTTGTTTTTTTACTGGTTTATAATATTTAATTAAAGTGTCTTTGTTATATTAGTCAACATTAGGATGCTAGATTGTTTCACATTAATTCACATTTGGAAAAATATTTAAATTTTTATTCAGTTTAATTATTGGAGTTTATGTATGGCGTAATCCAATTCAATATAAAGTCTAAGAATAACTAGGATGTCCTGGTAGTCTAGTGGGTAGTGTGCTAGACTATTAGCGTGAAGGTCGTGGGTTCGACTCCCACCAGAGAGTCTGGTCTGTGACACTATGCTAATATTTTTAAAAAATTTGTTTTATTAACGTACATAATTGTAACTCGAATTTAAACACATAACTTCAGTCACGATAGAGCCTAGCACCTCCCACCACTTTTGGCTTTTCTCCTCTCTATGTAGTATTTCGCCTGCTATGGAAACAATTTTTGTAATAAAGAAGGTATGACTTATTAGTTCATGATTTATTAATAGTTATAGTCTAGTAAATAGTGTGTTGGCTTATTAGACGTAAGGCCACGGTTCAAAACCCACGTCAGACATCAAAATGAAAATATGAAAAAATATTTCTTCGGTGACTTCCTCTCAGCAGTTTCTTGCAAGAACTCTGTGAGCAAATATTGGATAAAATTAATGCACACAACGTAAGTGGTGTGAGAAGCTAGGTCGTAATCCTGACTGAAGGGTTGTAAAGACCAATTATGTATGTATGTACGTGTAATACAAATAAAATGTCACTCATGCCAGAATAAATAGTAAATTTTGTATTTTGGAATAACTTAAAAGTATAAATAAAATAACTTAACCTACAAATTTTTTTATTTTCTTTAAAATTTAAAATAGCTTTCATTTTGCTGAAATTCTGTACTAAATCTTGCGTAAATTACATACATACATAATTGGCAATTACAACCCTTCAGTCAGCATTACCATCTAGCTTATTCCACCGCCTACCTTTGCTAATTTCATACAGGAATGGCAGGATCTTTAATTTAAAATTTTCATGGCAATTTTATTTACCCCCACAGTTTTTGCCTGAAATCTGCTAAGAGGAAATCACCGAAAAAATACTTCTTCATACGTCGTTTTATTGGAGAGTTCTGACCTGAGTATGTGCCGTGGCCTCTCTTCTAATAAGCCTAAGCACTACCTACTAAAGTACGGCTACTTTTTGCTCAAATTCAAATAAATAAATAAATTAAATTATAAAATATATATAAAATAAATTTAACTCTTGTAATGCACTTACGCATTAAAATGTATGTTGTTTCAATACATTGTAAAGCTTTTATTTCCAATATATTTCATGAATAAAAAATAAATTCTAAATTTTCAAATAATGAACTTAGAAGTGTAGAAGAGATTAAATGTGAAAGTGTTTTCAACTATTTTTCATTACATGAAGTGTTTGTATTTTTCACAGCAATTTCGTAAAGTTAATTCCTAGAAATTATGTCACTTTGAGAAAAAAAAACAAAATAAAAAAATATTTGAAATATGAAAAATCAAATCTAGATTTTATCAACGTTTAATTATTGTTAACGAAGGTTTATTTTCCAATACTATAATTGTATCACCTTGTCACCTGCATAATAATTTATATCTTATGTTACAAAATATTTTCCAGTATTTTATCAATTCTGTGAATGTTTTTATTTTATTTAAATTTTTTCACTTTTACCACAAGTTATTTAAATGTGGCCACAGATATTTGGTTTAAACATTTTTTTGGATAAATAATTACAAATTATTGTAATAAAATTGTTTATTATTTTTAAATAAATCGAGTTAAATTGCTGCTTCTAAATGGACAACAGAAATGAGGTGAGAAGCTAGTTCGTAATCCTGACTGCAGGATTGTAATAACCATTTACGTATGTATGTGTACGAGTTGTATTGGATAATGTGTTGTGTAAAACCTAGAGTAATGCTTAAAAGGCAATCAACTTAGCTAACGTAATCTTAACCTAAATTTATCTGTTGTTTTAGTGACTTCTAATGTTGTCGTCTAAAAAATTCAAGTCTGATCTCTTTGATGCTTTTTTTAACATTTTAAATTTTCTTTTATTAAAATTGCAATCGTCTAAAAACAAATTAAACTAATTTCACCTCAGCTAATTATGTATGCAGCAGTGTATAAATCACAATGTTGCCTTTTATATTACATGCCAGTCATGTAATTAGTCTCTCTCATAGAAAGCCACCAAACTTCAGCACAACCATTACGGTCGTCTTTCACAAAGGACGACTAAGAAAAGCGCAATTGTTTTTACGCAGGTTACTTTCTGTTCTATCTGTACTACAAACCAATGTGTTCTTAACCTTGGAACAGTAATTGGCGACTACTTGCGTTACATTTTAATTAAATGAAACAAAATTGGCTTAAGTATACAATTAAAGGAAATTATTGTACATGCTCAGTGAATTGAAGTATTTCAATGTGTGCTCATTTAGTTGCGGTTACTATATTTAGAATTTTGTTGCCATTATCCAATTAAAGATTTAGATGTGCATTTGTTTTAAGTTAAAAGGTTCGAATTTTATTCTTAGAATTACTTTTCATGAAATCTATTGTGTAATATGTGTAAGAAAAATGTGAATTTGTGCACTTATTAAGGAGACTTCCGAATTTAAATCAAGGACATACTTTTTGAACCATGGAAATAGTTTATAACATGCAAGTTATTTACATTTTGTTTACTGCCTATGGCATCACTTTTTTGTATTCACGTCAGAAAATTTGATTAACTAGAACCATATTCCTCCATAGGAACAAATATGCGGTAATACGGGTGATACATATATATGGACAATTGGTCATAACAAACCTTCAGTCAGTATTTCATCCTATCTTCCCGCACCACTTATGTTGTGTGTGTGAATTGTATACATAAGTGGAGGGACCTACAGTTTAAAGTCGACTCCGAACGACAGATTTTTGAGAAACTTTTCATGCCAACTTTATTTACTCTCTGAGTGTTTGCCAGAAAGATTTTGCCGAGTGAAAAATATTTGCGTATTTAATTTTGTTGGAGATGTCTGACCTGGGAAGTGGTCTCACGCCTTACAAGCCTACACACTACCTACTATACTACGGTAGCTTTCATAAGGCTGATCACGGGACAGAAATCCAAAACAATCATTTGGAGTAGGTAATAGGCTAAATGAGTGCAGTAAAAGAAGTGCTTGCTTGTGCAATACATATCCGTAGTCTAGAAAAAATATCGAATAACTTTGTTCTGAGAAGCATTTAAAATCCAGGTCTGTAAGGCTAGAATATCAATTCAGTTTGCTTAGTCGCACCAGACGTTGCTTTCGATATATACCGGAGTAAATTTCGTTAGAATTTCAGAGCAGATTGTTAAAAACACTCACATAATTTCTGATTACTATGTTAATATAGTATCAATTCCATAACCTATAGTATATGTAATATAATTAGATCCAGATTAACGGAAATCACACATACATACATACATAATTGGTCATTACAATCCTTCAGTCAGGATTACGACCAACTTCGGTCTACCATAAGTCAACTCTCAACGACAGATTTTTGGGAAACTTTTGCACGGCAATTTTTTTCTTCTCTCAGAGTTTTAGCTAGAAATCTGCTGAGAGGAAGTCGCCGAAGAAATAGTGTTTCATAATCCGTTTCGTTCGAAGTGTATAACCTGGGGTTTGAAGCCAATCTAATGAGCCAATTCACTACTTACTAGACAATAAAAATTATTGGAAATTAAAATTTTATTTGGAAAAGTAATTTTGTTGTGCAGAGTGCTACAGTAACAGACCTGAACGTCCCATAGCAAAACTTATTTTATTATATTTTTTTTTGTTGCTCATATTGCAAATGATACGCCAAAGGAAATCAAGTAGGTTTCCTTCTCTTAAATCACCTAATGCCGACAGAAATAAAGAGAGTATACAATTAGATACCAGAAAGGTTTTTATCCGTTAACAAAGAGCAGGCTACGGTATTAAATAAACAACAAAGAATAACAGTTTATCCACAGCATAAAACCTTACTGCGCAGGCAGCAGCACTAACCTCGGTAAATTGCCTGCAATATAATGAACGTAAACTTTAGTTTACCGCAGCACAAGGCAGATGAAGGCAGATAATAGGCAGCATGTTGGTTAAAATATAAAAATAAACGCAAATAAAACGTTAAAAATAATAATAAACAAAAGGAATTTACATAAATACATGTAAAAAATAAATTTTAAGTATAAAAGAAGAAAACATCAGAAAAAAACCCAACGGGTGCGCTGGAATACGTTTTCATAAGGTATTTTAAAAAAAGTGTAAATAAAAATTAAAAAAATATATAAAATTATTGTAATTGAAATTAATTGAAAATAAATATTTTTTAATAACAAAAATATAAAACAAAAGTAAATGAAAATAATTTGTAAACTAAGCAAATAATCAGGAGTCCTATGTATATACGGAAGCATACATAAAAACGAGGAAAGAGAAACTGTTAGAGAGCCTTTGTGCTTCAAACGGAATTAAATTGCCTCCTTTTAAGTGTTTCTCTGCAATGTGAGTGTATATGCGAGTGTTTATTTATTACTTGAGACAACACACAATGACACAAATTAAAAACAAACAATAACAAGCAAATAATTACGTGCTAAAATCACTGTAAAATCTCTGCAATAAAAAGAAATCGCTTAAAATAACACACACAGTAATAACAACAAAAGAAAAATAAAGAAAATAAATGAGAATAAAAAATAACAACTACAACCATAAATATATTGTATTACTGAGCCTGCAGTGATATCCGTATTAACCATTTTAAACAGTTCACAAGTGTACATCCCAAGTAAGTCACTTAAGGGCAATTGCATTTAAAAATGCGTATGTAAAATATAAGTTTTTCAAATGATTTAATGCTGCATAGTGTAGCGATTAATTCCAATAATAATAGTAGGACTCTCCTTTGTAAGAGCAGTATAATGTAAAGGGTGGGCCATTTAAAATTTTAATTTTAAGAATGCAATAAAAGAAAAAAGGTTTGAAATTTTGGCAAATTTTTTTGCTGTCTGTTGCGAAGTATAATTATTGCGGTTAGAAATGGAATATTATTTCATTCATATTGCTGCCGCGAATGGCGTCACCGTACTTCATTTGATCCGATCGTCGTATCTCGGCAATGGCATCAAGAAGGTTTGTTTTCAAATGCTCAATTGTTTCTGGTTTGTCGACATAAATAGTCCAATTGTGTCCTATAACAGCTTCTTAGTGGCCAATTCACATCAGCATTTCGGCTAATTAAACGACGATCAAACATTTGACGCAATAAATCACCATCCATTACCATTAAGAGCAGGTACAAAATATCGGTTGTCATAGTAATAGTTATTGTCACCACTGACCGTAGTGGTTGCGTTGTCCTTATTTTCAGAAAAATGTCAATGCTAATGATGCCTCCGCTCCACAAGCCGCACTAAACAGCCACTAGCAATGGGTGCATTGGCTTCTGTAAGACCTGGTGTAGGTTGATGAGCGAAGAAAGATGATGTTTTTTTTTTATTAAAATCGACATCATCGTGCAGTCTCACTGGCTCAATAAATCCCAACTCAAATACAAATTTATTCATGCAGTGAAGATTTTGTGACAGAATAGAACGCCATAAGTACTGCCTGATTGAAAATAACCAATGGTTTATATTTAAACCGATAGATGGCCTACTCTATTTTAATTGATTTTCTAAAATTTACAGTTTGGTGTAGTAAATATGAAAGAAACGCAGTAATTTTGAAATAATAGAACTACTTTCTCTCGCTCTCTTAAACTGTATTAATCAATAGGAATATTATCTTACGAAAAACGCTAAAGCAATTAACAATTAAAGCAAATAAACACATCATTAATTACCAGGAAATATCAGTCTTATGTCAATATCATCTGTGCCAAAAAGATTAAGAAACTATCTCGGTACGCAATTAAATTTTTGTTTCATGTATGAATTAGGCTTTGATTTATTGAAGCAACAATAACTAAAGTTTGGTTTAATATTAACAATAATTTGATACTTACGCTTCGATAAAAACAACAAAATGACGGAAATATTGAATTAAGAAAACATTAAAGCCAGATAAACATTAACACATAAACATTAAGCCCAGAAATGTGCCAGAAAATCTAAGTAAAATATAATGTATGTATGTAATATATCTAAAATAATACAGGGCATGAGAAAAGTTGTCAGTTATTTCACAAGCACAATAAATTACTTATTCTTTATACTTCAGACTAATGTTTGTATCACTTTTAATCCTTTGATTAGTATGCGTCGTTGCCCTGACCAACTTCTTTGATGAGTTCGGTGGAATTCGGTCAGCACAGGCGTCATAACGGTCCGCTATTCATGCCCAAAGCTACGTCTCCAACCTACCTACCTACTATTTTGATTTATTCTTTGAACAAGTCTTATTGACATAAGTTACCGAAATTAAGGATTACGATCTGTAATCACAGATATTCAAGTTCTTTCATGGCAATATATGTCACAGAGCATAATTAAACTAGAAGCACATTTGTGAGACTTGCTGTTACAGAATCAAGCTACTTAACAATGGCAAAAGTACTCAAGAAGTTAGTTTAAGCCGAGGTTTTTGACAAAGTTTACATTGTATAAATAAATGACTATAAAATATATTTTGTTGCCTATACAGACATACAAACATAATTGGTCATTACAACCCTTCAATCAGGATTGCAAGCTAGCTTCTCACACCACTTATATTGCGTGTGTGTTAATTGTATACATGAGTAGCGAGACCTACAGATAAAGAACGATTCCGGGCGACCGATTTCTGAGAACCTATTTCATGACAATTTTATTAACCTTCACAGTTTTTGCGAGAAGAAAAGTTGTTTCCTTTTTCGTTTTGTTGGAGATGTCTGACCCAATGTTTGAACCGAAGCCTTATGCCTAATAAACCAACACAGTACTTACTAGACTACGGCGACTATGGCTACATAGGCGGAATTTATTTTACAAAATTGCTTTACTTACGTAAATTTGCTTATATGAACAATTTGATCCCTGAATGCAATAAATTTGAGTTTTTCTCCCATTAAGTTTTTTATTTCTTGGTTTTTCAATCAAACAGTTGTATTTTTTTTTTAATTTTTTACTATTTCAGGGGGTTATGACACAGCAAATTGCAATTGTTTCTAGTATTGTGGTAGCAATATTGCTCTTGAACACATACTGAAATTTAATGATTTTTTTCATGTTGCTTTTTACTCTCCAACGATGGGAGGGAGAGCAATTTTTTTTAAATTGCACAACACACAAGAAACTCACACCCTTATATAATGTTTTGTCGTCTTTGGAACTGAAAGGTTACAAAGGGTTATCATGATGGCGGTCTGGTTATAAACAACCTTATTAACTTTAATACTCACACACGTACATATTTTATCAAACTCACTTATATAAAAACACATATAAATTTATATATGCAAACTTATTCGTACACATACTTAACCAGAAGATAAGTTTGGTTTTGTAGTTTGCGGTTGGTCTCATACATTTAAAATTTTTCATACGAAAAATGATGTCACAACGATATAAAACAGGAGAACAAAAACTTCAGTTGGCTTTGATTGTGTGGCAGTTTTCTTTTTGTTCTTGTTAGTCTTGTTTATTATGTTTTTTTGTCTTTTTTTCCTAACAGAAAAAGACAAACAACTTGGATGTTGATGAATTTTTGTTTATCAACAAATATTGGGGTTCGTTTGCAAGTGAGTGTATGTGAAAGGAATGTAACTGCTGGTACATATATTTTCTATTTTCTATTTATATGTTAGAATGTGAGAATATGGATATAGCAGAAACTTGATTGCCAAAATAGGAAAAAGGAAAGTTCTTTGACATTATTTAAGAGATTGAACACAATTTTTGTTTCTAGACAAGGAATTCTTTTCTTCTCTTTTGTGAGTCTTAACAACAGCATATGCAACAAACATTTATTAAATAAAGCTAAAACAACAAACGAAGGCAAAAAGGAATACTCACACACTCAAGTTAAATTACATGTAATACACGCCACAGGATATTTTAAATTTATTATAAAAAGAACTGTAACAATAGTTTGTAAACAAAAATCAATTTTTTAAAAGAAGGCAGTGAAATAAAATTTTGATATCTGGCTGAAAACATTATATGTAGCATAGAATAGTGACAATAACAAAGTTTGGATTATAGTGAAGTTATCTTTTAATAAATTAGAGCAACTTTTAGAAAAAAAAACATTTTTTTGTATCTATTCCTTGCTTCTTCCTATTCTTTATTGCCCAAATTTGAACCATAGCTTCACGTCTGATAAGCTAACATACTACCTACCTAGACTACGGCAACTAGCATTAGCACGAGTTATCTGTAGTAGAAGATGTTAAAGACCGCCAACAGTGTCAATATCATCAAAGCTGCCAAATAAAGTAGCAAAATCAGCAAAATCCCCTCCGAAAACAAAAAATAAATGTCCTGATAGATAAATGTCTCGCATATTCATTCAGTCGAATTATTAAAGAGTTGTGGAACTTGGTGCTTTCACCGCGGTGACTGATTTCCACTGCAGCGAAGGCGGTCAAAATATCGGCCAAAGTTTAATAAATCTTGTAATGTGAAATCTACTCAACACTGAATCCGAAGAAATTTAAAAGGATTCATCTCCTCTGAAGAATAGTTATCTAGCAGTCCTCATTTCAATCCACTGGATTAAACGCACAAAAATATATCTCAGCATTGATTCTGTTTACAAGAGGTGCATTCCGTTATTGATGCTTGGCCAATCCGGCTATAGACGTATATGGCGGTTAAAGACTAACTGTCTTTCGAATAAATAATTCCATTTCGTATTTAATTTATAATATTAATTATGAAAAAAGAATTCGTACAAAAGCATCTATTATATTTAATATTATTGCATAAAATGTGTGTAACAGTAGTTATCTTTTTATTATGTGCTTGCATGGCTTCAAAAAGTAAATGCTACTGAAATTATGTGCTCTGTACGTATACGCAATATTAATTCAAATAACTTTTGTTCATCACCCATACACAATATTTTACACATATTTTACTTCTGAATGCATATTGGAATTACTGATTAAAACATAAAGTTTTTTATATCAACACATTGGTTATATATAGATATGTTAGTACCTATGTTGTTGCAAATATCGCATAAATGCTAGGCAGTTTGATAGAGATTGCTGACAAAGGATTTTTCCGGTATTATGGCTGCATATTTATAAGGGCTTCAATTGCAAACTTATTCCTGAAGAAGTTTATGTAATCATTCAGTATATTTACGGCTTGTTAAACTAATTTGTGATGTATGATTGGTTTTTTAATGCATTTTTTTTTTGCTTTAATGATTACATAAGTCGTCGTAGTCTAGTAGGTAGTGTGTTAACTTATTAGACGTAAGGCCACGGTTCTAACCCTAGGTCGGACATCTCCAACAAAACGAAATATGAAAAACTATTTCTTCAGCGACTTCCTCTCAGCAGATTTCTGGCGAAAACTCTGAGAGTTACTAACATTGTCATGAATGATTTCTCAAAAATTTGTCGTTCAGAGTCGATTTTAAACAGTAGCACCCGCCACTCATGTATAAAATTAACACACACAACATATCTGGTATGAGGAGCTAGGTCGTAATCCTGGCTAAGGGGTTGTAATGACCAATTGTGTATGTGAACACAATCTTTCATCATCATTACAATTAAATTTGGATTTTATTTAGGTATAATAACAATAACAATCTCCATAATTTGATCTTTACAATGTGCACACAGTTTTCCATAATTTCTATTCGAAAATAAAAAATAAAAATGAAAAAAAACCCTGAATGGGTTTTTGCGACCGTATTTGTATACTAAGTAATATTGGGTGTGAGATTATACTCGTATGTGTGTGTAAAAGGAGTTTTATACAGAAAAACACTTAAAAGGATATCAAGAACATAGAGATTTTCTGAACAGGTATGAGCTCGTATTATAACAACGTTTTCAATACTTATTTACAACGAGTTTATAAAACATTACAGGGCTAAGTACGTCATATCAATTGACGGATTTACAATGACGAGATTATGAAATTAAAGCTTAATACTCACTCCATCTAGCTTATAAATATTCAGTCAAATGTAGAATATGATGATGATGTATTCATTTAAATACGTAAAAGTATACTCAGTTGATGTTTGTATAACATGCGGTGAAAATCGAATAACAATAAATGAAATAATAAAAAAAACAAAATTTCATATTAAAAACATTGTTTACTAGCAAATTATTTATTTTTATTATTTTAGAAAAAATATATTTGTTGTTAAGTGGGTTACCAATACGAAAATCGCGTGCAAAGTTTCATTTTCTGTGTACTTTGTTTTGATATTAAATTTAAAGAGCTGCTTGCACAAAATAGTGAAAATCTATGAAAATTATTGAATAATAAGCAACAAGCAATACCTACGTGCTCCATTTGAATTTCATTTTCTATGCAACTAGAACATTAGTAAGTCTTAAACTACAATATAGGTATATCATATATCGGCTCTATCATTAAGCGTTTCCTATCTTTTAATTTAAACAAAACAAAATGTATTGGGATGAAGCCGCTGTAGTCTTGCAGGTAGTGTATTGGCTTATTAGACATGAGGTCACAGTTCAAACTCCAGGTCAGACATCTCACTCAGCTCGAAATATAAAAAAAATACTTCTTCGGCGTTACCTCTCAGTAGATTATTGGCAAAAACTCTGAGAGTAAATAAAAATTGCCATGAAAAGTTTCTCAAAAAAATCTCTCGTTCGGAGTCTACTTTGAACTGTAGTTCCTGCCACTAATGTCATAAGTGGTGTGAGAAGCTAGGTCGTAATCCTGACTGTGACTTGCATATCATTTTATTTTTTTGTTCTTTTTTAAGACCAATTATTGCCATTATGCGTGAAATATAACATCAATGAAGTGGTGGAGTGCATCCAAACTATGAAATTTTCCATGAATCTGGCTGAGTGTAACCGACGGCATAGGTTGTGTTGGTTTTATGGACCGCTGTGGTTTCAGATTTATTCGCAAATACCTGCGACTTCGGAAAATCACTTATGAGGTGGCCATGCCCACAAATCGCTAGAGTAGAATATGTAACATGGCGTGAGCTGTCGTTGGTGTCGAAATCATGGAATTTAGGGCAAAAGAAGTTGGCAATAATCGATATTTACTGCTCGCAATTGACATTGTTGACATGGCCAACGTCGTCATTATAGGAATATGGATCGCTGGCGCAGCAACTCAAAAAATGTTTACGGATGCGTAGGACGTTTTAGGATCTCATGTGTATCGTCCTGAATTCGACAAATTTGTTTGTTCATCCAGAACATCGATGAACATTATGGTCTTTTGACAACTGCTCCAGAGTCCACTAAGCGAATACGTGTTGGTTAATATATATACCCCTAGTGCTGATGACTTTGTTCCTTTAATTTTCAATAAATTTTTCCAGATATATGGTTATGTGTCAGTGATGATCCGTTGGATTCTGTTTCTGGGCTGAGGAATTGTTTCTGGCTTAGAGGTATAAGCCCAAGCCCAAGCCGTCGTAAAATCCCAAAGAAAAAAATCTTAAGATGTAAAATCACACGATCATGGCGGTTAATGAAAATCAAGATTATTTGGGTTACTTTGTTTTGGATATCCATTGTGGTGAAACTACCAGCCATTTGATAGCATGGATTGAATAAGTACTTTCTTAGCCTTAAACTAACAATTCTGTGTATTCACTAAGATCATTTTCATTGAATTTTTTTATGCATTGTACATGTGAGCTACATAATATTATTCTATATGCTCATGTGCAGATTCGTATACCCCACAGACAAATAATATTGTTATTAGCATGACATTATTTTTAGACTTTCTAATTTTAATTCTTTTTTCTTACAAACCTTGTTTTATTACTTTAATTGTAGTAGTTTTTGTAATGAAAGATTATTTACAACCGTTTTTAATTAAATTCTTTCAGCCTCATGTAATATTTGTTAAAAATTGCCGTTAAACTTGAATGTTCGTATTTATGCCACATTTTTGCTTTCGACGTTATGCTAGTATTTATGTTTCCTCTTCTAAACTGTGACACATTAAAGACAGCGAAGTTTTCTAATGGCATTACATGGTGAGTTTATGTGATTACCTATGCATACTCCCCATAGGTTGTGTAATGTTCAGCTTGTGTTAAGGTAATTTTGGTATTTAAAACGGAAAATTAGATTTTGTCAAAACACAGTTTAATGTAAAGTTAAATAAATAATTGAACTAAAAATTAGGAGAATAAGAAAGAGATACCTTTCTGGCAATACTACAATTTGTATTTAGAGCTCACGGACGCTTTATCACCAGAGCTGTAATAGTAATATTTTTTATTCGACTTTGTTGCCGTATCAAATCTCTTCAGTAACGTAGGTATACTGTCTCTAGATTAATTAAAGTAACGTTTTTTGTTAGAAGCCGCTACATGGTGAACCTTTATATTAAATTTTCATAAAATAAATAATAAAAAATAAAAAAAAAAACGTAAAATAGTGCCATGAGAGTGAAAGGTTTGCTCAACATAAATATCAATCAATATTTCTAAAAACGAAAGAGTTTGACTGTATAACATATGTATTCCGTCACAAGGAATATTATATTCAGTTGCACACTGTTTTGTAAGTAAGTTTACCTTTCTATGATATATTTTTGATATCCTTATTGTGCTGTTTTCATATTTGTGTTAACTCTGATGTCGTCAACGATGATAACGTTGATAATGGCGATGACACACGCTTAATGGTAACTGAAGAAAATCAACAATCCAGACAAAGACCATAAAAACAAAATTAATTTACTAACTGTATCAACTTTAGCTATTGTAAACATCTACAGTGAAAGAAAAAAGTCGACATACAAAGCTGTATGTATACCCTTTTAACGCTAATTACACGGTGCGACAGTGTAAATACACCCGAGGAGCTACATAGTCTAAGTTATTCACTAGTACTCACCGTAATAGTCAACTAACTGAAAAACTTAGACTTGGTAGTTACTCGATGTGTATTTAATTTTTTGTATTTTGTCGCATAGTGTTATTATGTTTTTTTCCCAATAATTTCTCCATTATATTCTTTATTCAAAATTGCTTTTTCTTCGGACATTCTTCATTGCAAATGGCTTTAACAACGCTATAATATCTTTCTAAATTTGATAAAAATCAGTGGGAAAGAAGCCTACATACAGTCGTGGATGTAGACTTTTTTCTTTGACTATTGTTTCTGTACGTTTGTGTGTAAGTCTATTTCAGTTATTTTCTTAATTAATTTTTTATTTTAGTTTTCTTTGCGGCTTATTTTGAACGGTTTTAATAAAGTTGAGTATTATATGTTTTGATCGATTCAGAAGACTCACACTGTAATAATATTTCAGAGCAGGGTGTCAAGAATTAACTCGACCTATTCTTGGTCTTAAAAGCCGAATAGTTTTTGTGGGACAGAATATATAAATTGCCAGAAATCTGCTGAGAGGAAATTCCTGAAGATTTATTTTTTCATATTTTATTTTGTTGGAGATCTCCGATCTGAGGTTTGAACCGAGGCCTCAGGTTTGATAAACCAACACAATACGTACTAGACTACTGCGACTACTGAGGGTAAATAAATTGCCATGAAAAGTTTCTCAAAAATCTGTCGTTTGGAGTCGACTTTAAGCTGTAGGTCTCGCCACTCATGTATAAAATTAACACACACAACATAAGTGGTGTGAGAAAGTAGAGCGTAATCCTGACTAAAGGGTTGTAATGACCAATTATGCAATTAAATAAGAAACAAATTGCCAAAAAGATGGGAATAACGTGGCTTTCGATGGACAATAATGAAAATGAAATTTTTTTCAAAAAACTATCATAACACATTGGTGTCAAAGCTATGTGGCATCACGGCAATAGCCATCCAAAACGAAACAGTCGTTTTGAGGCATTATGGCTATAACGACACAAATATGTATTTACCAGCGTACAAGTAGATAATAAGCAATTATTGAAATGAGATTTTTTATTGCATTCCAGCACTTTCCATTCTAGCAGCAATAAAGTAGTACACAGAAGATATTGTGTGCACTCATGACTCAATAAATGGTAGTCAAATTATATTATTGGTGGGGGTTTGAATACCAAAAATGTTTGAAAGGAGTCATAAAGGGAAGTAAATTTTTTAAGGATTTCTATGCCATTTTAACAATTTATATTTTAAGTTCCTACATAACGAACAGCATGAGTTGGAACCTTTCCGTAGGACCCGAGTCACAACATACAACATTATGGCATTGCAAGTGGTATGAGTACTTAAGTTGTGTGTGTAAATTTTATACATATGTGGCGGGACCTACAGTTTAAAGTCGATTCCGCACTAGAGATTTTTGAAAAATATTTCATGGCAATTTTAATTATTCTAAGAGTTCGCCGAAGAAGTTTTGGTTCATGTTGAAGATCTCTGACCTAGAGTTTGAACCGAGGCCTAATGTCTAATAAGCCAACACACTACCTACCTGACTACCGCCACTACTATTTGAGTCACTAAATTTTTGAACTTTGGCCCCTTTCAATTGCTTTGAATTTTTTTTTATATATCTTAGTTCCCTACTCTGTCTGTCTCAAGTCAATAATGGGCACAATATTATACGCTGTATACGCTATTATATGTATATATGTCTTAACACACATGTATATATTTATAAAGCATTACTTTGATGAAAATATGATACAAATGAGGTACACTAGCGTACATATTGTACATATGGGAAGTTATTTTTAATACACTGTCGGGTATTTAATAAAAGTTCAAGCCGAAATAATCTTATTTTGTAGGTTTTATACCCCCCATTTTCATTTTCTTCTTTTTCCATTAGCTTCTTCACTCTCTTTCTTTTTCTCTTTCATACCTGTATAGATACCAATACTTTCCCACGTATTGATAAGACATATACAAATTATCGATTAAATACCATTAGGAAAGTTCAGAGTTCAAAGTGGAAGAATACATATATATCTGTATCTTAAATATTCATTTAAATGAAGAAAATCATGTGTATCTTTGTGAGTACAATTGTGGAAATATTCTCGTATAATTTTCTTTATTCAATCTTGGCTGTTGAAATGAATTATACACAGATTTTTTCCCAACGGTTGATGAAGTAAGAGCCTATACTAAGTCCTTTTAAGAAAAATTGTATTGTTTTTATTTTGTGGTTTCATCGTTTCGATTTCCATCTATTTTTATATACGGAAGTAAAAGTAATTTAATATTAATTTTTAAAATAGTTAAGAGAAATCCATTACTTAACTAAGGTTTTATTTAATCTCTGTCAGTATGTAACTTTTATTGTGCTCTCAATAAATCAGGTGTACTAACAAGGGCTTCCAAATGGTTCATAACTTTTGTCTTATTGAAGCTACGTTTGTTAAATTAGTTGTCATTTTTTCAATCTGCAAATAAGAAAATTATTTCATCAAAGTCTGTTCTGTTCGA
The DNA here is from genome assembly GCA_958299815.1 of Sarcophaga carnaria. Classification (NCBI taxonomy): domain Eukaryota; kingdom Metazoa; phylum Arthropoda; class Insecta; order Diptera; family Sarcophagidae; genus Sarcophaga; species Sarcophaga carnaria. The sequence goes on from OY283150.1 coordinate 49,143,882, forward strand.
ACAACGTTCTGCAAGCTTAGGCAAGTCTATTTAATCTATTCGCAATGCGCTGGATAAATTCAAGTTCTCTCATTCTGTAAGCGATCGATAAAAACATCGATGTCCGTGATAGTATGGCGACGGCTTCGTGCCAACCAATACCACGTCGCTCACAGACCTCAACTTTTCGCAAATCACAATTTGGGGAATTTTTTCTCACGCCTTGGTCTTACTTCTGTGAAAAATTCAACCAAAACAGTGACTAAAACTGAACAACCAAACACAACATCGTGTGTTCGCTGGTCTGGAGCAGCCGATGACTGACACTAATTTTTACCGCAAAATCATCTTCTGGGATGAGGTCTATTTCTGAACGACAAAAATTTCGGACGATATCAATTCACATGACCATCTAATAAATGAAAAAATTCTTGATTGGTGTGAATTCTTTCAAGAACGATCTTGACTGTTGTCAACGACGAGCACTATAGTTTGATGATTACAAACTTATTTTTAATGATATGAAGTATGCAGTATGTGGTTTCAGTAGTATGCTGTTATGCATATAAGCCACAAATAAGCCTTATGGACCATCACGCTTATTTCTTATCCTATAAGATTATGGTTTTCTAATCACGGTTTAAGGTTTACTTATGAACATTTAGCTCTGCAAAAAATTGTGCGCAATTGTTTACCCATATACTCCTAGCTTAGAAATAAGTAAATATTTTTACAGAATTAGGTATAGTGCGTATATAAAAGAATATATAGAAATCGCCGTAATCTAGTCGATATTATGTTGGCTTATTAGACGTGAGCCCACGGTTCAAACGCCATGTCAGCAAACGAAATATTAAAAAATATTTCTTCGGCGACTTCTTTCAGCAGACTTCTGACACAAACTCTGAGAGTAATGCCATGAAAAATTTTCTCAAAAATATATCGTTTGGAATCAAACTTAAACTGTAGGTCCATGTATAAAATTAACACACACACCGTAAGTAATGTCAGAAGCTAGGTCGTAATCCTGACCTAATAATTGTAATGACCAATTGTGTGTAAGTATGTATTTGTGAATTAATTATTTATTAAAGCCTTCTACTATAACCTTATTTTATACAATTTCTTCGCATCTTCTCTAATTGAAAACCGAAGGCTCAATTATTTTTAAGCTTTAGTTTGCTTCACTCATTTACTATTCATTGCTTTTCATTATTGACTGCTTTCAGTCTATTTCATTACTACATTACAGTGATAAATTTAACCGCCAGTTTATTGGAAATCTACAAAATAAAACACAACGAGGAAGGAAGAACGAAAGTAGAGCTACTCTCCATCCAACAGTTAATTACAAACCAATTAGTTTAGAAAATAAACTTTTTTGGCTTTGCTCACTTTTGCTTCAAACGGAATCAAATGACGAGCATAAGTACGCACCTGACTCAGAGACACAGTTGTATACATGGGGTGGCATAGGCTGCTCGCATATAACACGTTGCACACAACATTTACTGGAAATTGATTTTTCGGTGGAAATTTTTTCAAAATTTTCATTGGTTGTGTTACTGAATTGACTATCTTTCCATGTGTAGCCAAAAGAGTTCGGAAAAACTGAGATTAATTGGTAGTAAAATAGAGAGCACTACATACCTGCTGAGTTTACACTTGCCAAAACTTTTAGCAAATCGTAAGCAACAATAATGAGCAGCAGCAGCATCAAGTGACTTTATAATGAGTTCAACGTTGTGGTACTTCATAAGTAACAACAATCAACACTCAAAAACCAGTTAATATTCGCTAATGTTGTTTGCGGCACGTGTTGGTGGAGGTACTCACAATTACCACAAAATAAGTTTAGTTGCTGCCGCTATTGGCTTAAATGTCTGAAAGAAGGTCATGTAAGTGGCATTTACTAATTTAATTTAAAATAATATGTTAATGAAAGGAATAAAAATTGTTTTAATAATAAAAGTCAGTAAACCAGAAATTTGTTTAGCCTTTAGTTATTTGTGGCCAACGAAACAAATAAAGAAATTAAAAAAATTTTCTTGGAAATTATGGAAATTGTTTAAAATTATGCATTAGAAATATGGAAGTCTCTGGGAAGGTTTCCATTTTACAAATTGTTCTGTTTTTCATCATCCATCACTTGTGGCGTTAATATGGTTTTAAAACCTTGTTTTCAGTTAACTTGCCAACTAACGCATGTAAAGGATTCCTACTAAATTAATTTAAGAAGTGCGTAGTGCTTACTTTACTTAAGTAAATACTTAATTTACTTAAGTAAATATTAATAATTTTTGAAACAAGAGCTCAAGGCGGAAATAAACCTTTTTAATAGCCTTTTGTAATCCAATTACAGTGTTAACGACTTTTTATTATTAACTTTCCAGAGGAATATAAAATCCTTACTGCGAAGAGAAGCAAAATAAATTTCATTAAAAACGAAAATTGTAAAGAGAAAAATAAATTAAAAGTATAACAACAGTACTCCACGGAATACAACGATAACTGTAGAAGCAAATACAATAAGTCCAAGTTTTATTATTTCTTTTTCGGGTCAATTCGAACTCCGGGTACTGTACTTGTCTTAATTGACAAGTACACGTCCGCTAATCTAACCTATTATTTCTTTGATTCGATGAGGCACAAGTAACATACACACATACATAATTGGTCATTACAACCCTACAGTCAGGATTACGACCTAGTTTCTCACACCACTTATGTTGTGTGTGTTAGTTTTATACATGAGTGGTGGGACCTACAGTTTAAAGTCGACTCCGAACGACAGATTTTTGAGAAACTTTTCATGGCAATTTTATTTACTCTCTGAGTTTTTGTCAGAAATCTGCTGAGAGGAAGTCGCCGAAGAAATACTTTTTGTATTTTATTTTGATGTCTGGCCTGGGGCTCGAACCCTGGCTAACAAGCCAACACACTACCTACTAGACCACGGCGACTTCACAACAAAAAAATAAATTTAGAAAAATTTCCAACCATTTTTGTTTCATTGCATTTTTAAATTTATACTTTTAAATGGTCCATCGTATATGTTGTTTTATCCTCTTTTTAATTTAATGTTGCATACTTTACAGATCTTAATACGAAACATAAGCACTCATACCTATGAGCAATATTTTTTGAATACAGCAGCGGATTACATGTAACTCATGCGCCTTAGTGTTGATTGTTACTATGATTACTACTGGATTGAAAGCAAAATGTATTTCGAAAAACAAACTTCACTGATTTAAAACAAACATTTTTTGTTTTTTTTTTAATTTTTAATTATTTGAAAATTAAAAATAAAATTTGGTAAATTATGCTAAGACACCTTCGAGCAGCGGTCGCAAACTTCAAACATTTTTCACTCGAAAAAGTGCACCTAAAGTGTCAATTATTCGATAAGTGGGTAAAACAAATTTAAAAAAACTGGGTCGATCCTCCTTGTCTTTTAAAAAAATTGCTACTGTAAAGGAAATTTTAGCCGAAAATCCGAAAACATTAATTTTATCAAAATAATATTCCAAGAAGAAGTGAATTTAAATAAAAAAAACCTCCAATATCATGTTTACAAAATGCAACTTATTCAGGAGATTGAACCATCAGAAAGAACCAGTAGAACCAGCAGAAAGCACTGGTAATTCCTTTAATTGGTAACGAAGCAAAGTGAAATCTAAATTAATGCCAATGAATGACGTACTGAATACATAAAATTGTAGAATTTAGGTTTTAGAAGATCCTCATACAAGAAACGAGAAAGAAATGCACCCACAAGAGATGCACCTAGTGCGGATTACGCTCACTATGCTTGACTGGGTCTAACATTTTTGAAGATAACGACAAAATTTCAGAGACTGTGTATGAAATTCATTACAGTAACATGATAACTGTTTTGACCGAATTCCTACAACTAATCGAACAATTTGGTTATCGCAGGGGCTGCACTTTAACTTCCCATTACCTTATGCTGGAAACCAGCCTGAAAGTTTAATAAACGAAGCAATTTCTTTGATATGAATGTATTGTTACTTTTAAGTTTTAAGTTAGTCTTAATTAAATTCCTTATTGTTCGCACAATTCTGTGTGCCACTGTTCACAACTTGATGTAAACAACAATAATTGCTTTGTTTGTTATTCTTCTTTACACTCTTCCGAGTACACACTAACAATTATCCTTTATATCTTTACACCGGACATCTTCAAACCACGATTATTCTCTTCACACGCAAAGCGTCTTCACACAAGACTGACTGAATTTTTACTGACTCCGTTGCCCGCTTTGTCTTGCCGTTTATATGACAACGTTAACGTTAATCTGATGAATGTTTTTGAAGTTGAATGTTCGTGCCTTCGCCTTCTCGAAATCTTTTCATTATTGTTCTTTGTGTATTTTTGTTTACATATATGCTTGCGGTGTTTGTTGGTAAATTTTTTTTTACTTGTTTATCGTGTAAACAAGTTCATTGTTTTTGAAAGAACGTGGAGATAACGGCGACACTCTCTAATGAGTTTAGAGTTGATCGTAAGACTCGAGAGGGATATAATAGCGTCTTGACTATCCGAAAAGATTGAGATATGAGTGAAAGAAGCACCGTAAATGCGGGACCATTGAGCGGCCTGGTAAATGGCTATCACCTCTGCATGAAGTACACTGCAGTAATCCGGCAGTCGGTCTGAAATGTTCAGGTACTATTGTCATAAAGAAAATCAAATATTGATAAACTACCGGCAATTTGTATATGAAAACAGAAATATTATGCTTAAGCATATCTTAGTTTAGTTGGTTTAGTTTGGTTTAGTTGGTATTGTGGAACATATTTTGCTGCACAAAAAAAACCGGAATAGAAATATGTGTATGCTTATATTTGTTTCATACAAATATTTTCAACTTCCAACCATTTCTGAAATATTCTTTAAATTTTTATCCGTTTAGTTCATGCATACCCTAGCATTGTTTGCATGCATTCAACGAATTGACTTGCAAAAAAACCTGCTATTTTTCATGTAATCGTTGTAAATGTTGAAAGTAAACACAATAAAAGTACATAAAAGTATGCTAATACGTAAATAGACAAACAGACAAACGGGGGAAAAAGAAATGAAGCATAAGATAGACAAATATACAGCAGGAGGCACACACGCCCGTATGGTTAACTAAACAGCAGGATATAAGGCAATGTTATTACTTCTTTAAAAGTTGTTTTAACAGAAAAATATATTTTCATTTTTAGTCATTTTTTATTTGAAGCATATGTTTTTTTAGGTTTTTCTTTTTATGTTTCACTTAGTCATTCATTCATTCCTTCATTTTAGTGATTCGGAATGAAATGTATGAAAGAAAAAAGCCGCATTGCGGCATGTTATGCGCTTATGAGCTTCTCTTGATTATAATGGAAGTGTTGCTAAAAACTATTTCGAATCAGCAAAGATGTGCAATTGCAGCACCAATTTTATAAGATCCATACTACTTTCACCAAACGAACTCTTAAAATAATGCATCCTGCACAGGTATTTATTCATTTTAGGTATTTTAGCAGAAAACTTGTTTTGCAGCCTAAGATAATTTATGGTATAATTAAGTTATCATTAAAACGTTGTTGCTGTTATAAGTTCCATAACATAGGGAGTAGTATGATTCGTTCGTAACAATACAAACAGTTTTCATACGGGCTCGGGATTGGACATGAAAAGATCTTTTTGTTTTCCTTATCTGTAGGCAGCTTTCTTAGGGATCGCACTGTATGAATATTTTACAACTATAACTACAACTATAACTCCGGGCATTGGTCTTTAGCCGACTCTATTTACTTTTTTTCATAATACATACATACAGTGAGCGTCAAAAGAAACTGTACATTAAAAAATATACATTAATAAATTACCGTTATTTTTATTTTAAAATTGCTTCAAAACAAGATTTTAAAATTGAAAAAAAAAATTACATAAGTTTAGAATTTAGAATTTTATATATAGTGTACAGTTATTTTTGATGCTCACTGTACGTATATAACATAAGTGGCCATTACAACCCTTCAGTCAGGATTACGACCTTGCTTCTCTCACCACTTATGTTGTGTGTGTTAATTTTATTTAAGATTGGAGGGACCTACAGTTTAAAGTCGACTCCAAACGACAGATTTTTAAGAAACTTTTCATTGGCAATTTTAATTTACTCTCAGAGTATTTGTCAGAAATCTGGTGAGGGGAAGTCAAAAAAGAAATATTTTTTCATATTTCTCTCTGTTGGAGATGTCTGACATGGGATTTGAACCCTTGAATTCACGAATAATAAGCCAACACGCAACCGAATAGACTACGGCGGCTCAATGGAATCTAATTTCTTCTTAATATACCCATACAGTTGGCATTACATTACAATAATTTAATAATGATTGATTATGTTAAACAGAAATATGTATATGAGTATACGAAAAAAGGTTGTATGTTAGTTTATTCGTTTACAGTGTATCAAAAAAAAAAAAAAAAAAAAAAAAAAAAAAAAAAATAAGCAAATACAAACACTACATATTTCCTTAATATTAAATAGAAATTAACTTAATTTAAGTACAAATATTGTAATATGATATTGTATCAGGTTAATTTTTAATATTTCAATGCACTGTATATATAAAGGAATATACTGTGGACAGCAAAAGTTTTAGTACGGCAATATATTTTACTAATTTCATGAATTTTTGCCAACAGCTTGCATAAAAATTTATAGTTTATATATTTATTTTATTATTTTATTTCTGTTTTATTATAAAACAAACAATTTTTTAATGTTTTTCATAAAACAAGAGAAAAATAAGGAAAAGTTTCAGATGACTCCATAGGTATCCGCAAGGAGAACCCTGAGTAAATTTAAAATTCAAAGCGCTAATATACGAAAATGTTATTCCTTGTATTTAATAGAATATCCCTTAAGGTCAAGCACTCCATTTAAGCAATTTGTAATTGAATATACAAGTTTTGTTTAGTATTTTCTGGTGGCATCATGAGCAATTTTTTCGGTTGACTTTTGTTTGAGGTTTAGCAATTACGTAACCGTTCTTTCAAATGATCTCATAAATACTCTCTTGAAGTTATATCGGGACTTTGTGCAAAAGTATTAAGCCTGTGTGGACTTTTTTTGTCAAAACATATTGCCGCACTAAGACTTTTGCTGTCCACTGTATATAAGTGTGCACTTGTTCATGGTTCATGTGTTTTTTAATGTCACTTAATGTCTAATTGTTTATTAATTATGTTAACACTTAGTAACGGAAATGACTTTAACCTTTTGTACACCAAACAACACAATCAAAAACAGTTACAACACCCAAACTACCATCTATTTTTTGTTTTGTTGTTTTTTTTTTATTAGAATACAAAACACTTTTGAAGTTGATTTATTGCTTAAGAAATGCTTGACAGTTGAGCTCGAAAAAGTGTTGGGGTTACGGCACTTAAGTGGTCATATTCGTGTTCGTGATACTGCTAGTCGTGGTTGTGATATGTATTATAATTACAATACGGCAACATACTTTGCTTTGTATTGTTCTACTCTTAATAAAGGCATGATGAATGGGTGATTTGAAGAATTTTACAGGCGATATAATTTAATTGGGTGCTATGAGATTGATATATAATAACGAGTTCTACGCCAATAAATTTTAGTACCGCTTTTGTTGGCATACATGTAAATGTTAATTATTGTAGTGTTGTTTAGTTTATAGAAAGCAAATATATTTTGGGCGACATGGCCAGGTCTTTTAATTTGCATAATTTAAGGGAAAATAAATGTGGATTTATTTAAGTTTACTTCGTCAGTTAAATGCCAACCTTTATTAACTAATATTATATGATGAGCACAGAGAATAGATTCTAGTATCATGGTAAAGGTTTGAATTAAAATTTCATTTTTGAAATAGACTTCGAAATAGACTTCATCGCCGTAGTCTAAAAGGCAGTGCGTAAGCCTATTAGACACTAGCCGGTTCAAATCCCATGTCAGACATCTCCAACAAAACGAAATAAGAAAATATATGTCTTCGTTGACTATCTCTCAGCAGATTTTTGGCAAAATAAATATTAAAAAATAAATAAAAAATTTACTATGAAAAGTTTCTTAAAAAATCTGTCGTTTGGAATCGACTTCAAACTGTAGATCCCAACACTCATGTACAAAATTAACACAAAACAACATAAGTGGTGTGAGAAGCTAGGTCGTAATCCTGACTGAAGGGTTGTAATAACCAATTATGTATATACGTATGTGTATCACTCGTGTTTGCTAGTTTGTCTACAACAGAAGAACTGCTTATGTGCATAGGTGTTTAATCAAGTTTTAGGAAATAGAGTTACTATCTCTCGTCATTTAAATGCTCTGTATTGGATGTAGTGATGAAGAACATTATTTACTGCTACTAATTGTCGCTGCAATAAATCGGTTACAGAAAGAGCAATGTGGCGCGTGGTTCAGTTTTGGAGGTAGCAAATGTCGTCCAGATTCCTTAAGATGTTCATGTTACAAAACCCGCTCACAGTCGTTGCAGAGCTGGCCTCATCTTAAAAAAAGTTAGGCCGAATTAAGTCACCAGGCAATATCAGCAACAGAGAGATTTTTATTGTGCATTTTTTGAATGCGGATTTAGATGAAAATTTTTATTTTTACAAAATATTCATATTTATTTCATTCATCCGCTAATTTGAGCTCCTCAGTAAGCTGTTTTTTATATGCATGAGGTATTTTAAAAATTGATGTTGTCGGGTTTTCGGCAACAGTATTGTTCACAGCAGCAATTTCAGAATCAAACATTAATTTTCAATGCGCAACATGGTATGACTAAAACTCATCCCGGTCAATGGCGAAATTATGTTTCCTATACTGTAAATTTGACCATCTTTTTTTTAACAGTCGTCACACAATGACTTTCTACTTTCACATTGACGATGAATCTTCGTTCTATGGTCTTTTATAAAGTAGTGGATTGCGACCTCTCCATGTAAATTATCTGCGTATTAGTGTGTCAGTCAAATCAAAGGAATATAGTTCTGTCTCCAAATGGGGCTTCAATTTTAACCATGTAGTCTTGACCACAATAGCGATAAGTATTGTTGCACAAAGCAGTGTAACGATAGAAGTCTTGGTCTCTTCCACAATAAATTCGGGGCAAATATGGGACCCAAATGTGGTCATTTAAACGGCTAGGTTAGGTTAGTTAGAGGACGTGTACTTGTCAATTAAGACAAGTACAGTACCCGGAGGTCAAATTGACCCATTGTACAACGTCCTAGTTTCTCACACCACTTGTATATGTTAATGTGTTGTGTGTGTTAATTTTATACATGAGTGGTGGGACCTACGACAGACTTTTGAGAAACTTTTTTTTCATGGCAGTTTTATTTACTCTCAGAGTTTTTGCCAGAAATCTGCTGAGAGGAAGTCACCGTAGAAATACTTTTTGTATTTTGTCCTGATGCCTAGCTTGGGGCTCGAATCCTGGCTTTACGTCTAATAAGCCAACATACTACCTACTAGACTACTTTAAACGACTAGCTCTTAGTACATTATGACCAGTGTGGATAACGATACTCTCAGCTTTTGATGACAATAATATGATCGACGATCATTATAGGAGTCGATTGGTGAATATAACTATCACAGCAATATAGTGTACAGACCAGAGACTCCGGTAGGAATTCCGAATTCCCAACCCTTACGTTTATAGTCTGGGACATCACAGACTAGATTACCAGGGCACCCAAATAGGAGAGATATAGATCGCGATAAGCGGAATAATATACGTAGTTTTAAGGTAATTACTTGTCACTATATAATCAAAAGTAAGTACATCTGATTAAATCAGTACAAGGTAACGAATACCTTCAAGAAATTCGGCCAAATTCATTATTTTTGATACCACCTCCTTCCATAAACTAATTGACTATATTGTAAGTGGGCACAAAACCAACACTTATTGCTTTCCGGAGAAAATTAATTAAAACATAACCTTCTCTTCCTTCTTCTTGTAATTTTAAGCAAAACTTTTATTTATATTTACATTATTTAACAATGAATTTAAGAAAAATGAAAAACAAAAGCAAATAGAATACCAACACTCGACGACACTTACTTAAATGAAAAATATAATGGGTACTCATTACAAAGCATTTATAATTTTTTTTATACTTAGAAACATGAAAAACAACAAAAGTAACCAATAAAACAAGAAAAAAATTATAATGAAAAGAAGAAGGTCACAAAGAAATAACTCACAAAATGAGTTGGTAAGAGAAGGAAGTAAAAAGGCCAACATTAGCATAGAGTGAGGTACTTGCCATCAATCAAAGTTCTATTTTAAGAATATTAAAGCGTAGGTAGCCGCAACAACCGCAACAGAATAATAAGCAAAAAAAAAAAACCAGCAGCAAATAAATTTAAAACAAATCAGAAAAATAAAAAACAACTACTACAACAAAAATGACAAAATTTGTTTGACAGATTTTGTTGGGATTTTGTTGCGCAGTCCGGACGCGGATATGGATATAAAGGGGCCAAATGGCCTGACGGACTTCACTTCGAAGTAATACCACAGTAGTTCCGGAGTGGGCACAAAGAGTGTAAAAGAGGAGGGGGAGATTTTGTAGGTGAGGGCCCCACGCACGGAGAATAGTGACGTCTTCTCCTATGATGCGCTTAGGTACATTTGCTTCTCCTCAGCTTAAAAAAAAATAATGAGGACAGGTTAGCCAATTCGTTAAAAAGTTCAGATAATAAAAGGCAATGACAAAAAAGCGATTAAAGATCTTTCACTCACTTCCACATCATAATGACACCCGCAAGTGATTTCAAGTGCAGGAACAGAACTAAATTTATGGATACCTAGTCATCATACAGTGACCGAAAATGAGGAAGCGATTATTTTGGCTAATACAGATGCCGTATTGCATATTGTAGTAGCCGTAGTTTAGTAGGTAGTGTATTCGCTTAGTAGACGTGAGCCCAAGGTTCAAAGCCCAGGTCAGACATCGCCAACAAAACAAAATATGAAAAAAATATATCTTCAGCGATACTGAGAGAAAATAAAAATTGGCTAAAAAGGTTTCTAAAGAATCTGTCGTCCAGAGTCTACTTTAAACTGTATAAAAATTAACGCACACAACATAAGTGGTGTGAGAAACTAGGTCGTAATCCTGTCTAAAGGCTTGTAATGATCAATTATGCATGTATTGTATTACGGCTTGAATTTTATGACCTGAAGACCTCCACCCTCTATCATTAGCAAGACATCGCTACGTATCACACAGCTCATTGTGCATTGGATAATTTGAGTGAGCAATTTGGCTACATGGTGATGTGGGCGACCGATCCACCCGATTTTTTCAGTCACAAATGTATGCATATGAGCAATAAACAACAGCGGTTTTGTTGACGATGTCTGGCCTGGGGCTCGAACCCTGGCTTTACGTCTAATAAGCCAACACACTACCTACTAGACTACGGCGACTAGCGGTCCTCAAAGCCAACTTAAATCATGCTTTCCGACAAATTCATTCTGATTTATTCGTATCATGAAGCATTTAAAATTTCGCATTTGCTCCTCCCAGATAATCTGTAACTGACCTATAGTGGCAACAATAGGTCACACGCTCGTTTTATTTCAATTTAAATGTAGAAAACCCTTAAAAAATAAAAATACTCTATATTTAGTAAATTACACACTTCATTGTGAATCCTTTTTAAAAAGTTGCTTAACCTGATAAACTTATTCTCCTATCTTTAAGAGCCCAACATTTTTTTGTAACACTTTGCGAGAAGACAACCTAATCAAATATAAAAAATTTCGTGTAATGGGTCACGTTAACAAATTTTCAATTTAAGAATTCTGCCATAAAGCTCTTATCTGAAATCGTTTTCACCAAATAAAAAAACCAAAAATAAAATTTTTTTATTCTATAAAATCTAAACCTTCTTTCTATATAAAAATAGAAAAAAAAGAGAAAAACCCCTTCAAATATTTGTTTTATAAAGAAACGCATTTCTTGTGCGAAAATATTCACATCAATGACATGCAAAAGTATGCCACAAGAAAAAAAAAATGGGTTACCAGCAATCTTTTTTTTTTCTTTTATTTAATTTTTTTTTGTATCTTTTCTTTTCTTCTATGTTTTATAAAAAAAATTCTATTGAAGGCTTTAAATTGTTTAGAAAAACAAAAAAAAACATAATATTTTGCGCCTAACCGAACAGAGTTCAAACAGTTTATGTGAAAAGTACTTGAACAAAAAGTTCTACCGTTTAAATAATTCATGTACCAGAAGAACAATTTGAAAGAAATAAAATACAAGCAAAAGTGAGACAAAATATTCTTAAAGAAAAAAACTCGTTCGAGGTTTATTGTGGGCGTTGTTAATGGTGGCAATGCTTAAGATGCTCATGCTTGACTTAATCAAACACAACAAGCTACCTAAGTTCACTCTAAATACACTTATACAAATGCCTTTACTAATATGTTGTAATCATCTCTCTTAGTAAATACAGATGGCACTAATATAATGCGCTACAAGAAAAATTTAAATTAAACAATTAGATTTAAAACAACCAAGTAAGGATAGAAGCGAGCGATAGTCGACTCTAGCAAGGGGACAGGTAATTAGCAAAAGTTCCCAACCTTGGGTTTTTAATAAACTTTACGTTAACTTTACTTCAACTTTACTTTAACTTTACTTCAACTTTAGTTTAACTTTACTTCAACATTATTTCAACTTTACTTTAACTTTACGTCAACTTTACTTTAACTTTACTTCAACTTTACTTCAACTTTACTTTAACTTTACTTCAACTTTACTTTAACTTTACTTCAACTTTACTTTAACTTTACTTCAACTTTACTTCAACTTTACTTTAACTTTACTTCAACTTTATTTTAACTTTACTTCAACTTTACTTTAACTTTATTTCAACTTTACTTTAACTTCACTTCAATTTTCATGTTCAGTCCGACACGTTGCTAGTGTAAATCATACACCGATATTGTGCGTTTTGCTTTTCTCGAACTTCGAACCCATTACCCCGAAACCAGTAGTTGAGCACACTACCAAACAGAGAATAAAAGCACCTAAACGTCGACCTTCTTCGGGTATCCAGTTTTCCTCAACTGGTTAATGTTTTTTGGAGATGAATTCGTAGTTTCCTAGGGACGTCAACGTCGTTTAAATGTAAGTTTTCCTATAGATGCCTTGATTTCATCAAGGCATCAATTATACTTTAGATATTTACTCTAAGAAGTTTTTTTAACAAAGTATACATTAGCAAATAGGCTGAAGCACAAAATGATTTTGGTACTGAATTTTCCTTCAAAATTTTATTCTCTTGAGGAAGACCACTTTTAGTTCATTTGAAGCAACTGAAATCTACAAGCTTTCATCTACAAAAAATTACTATTTTGTACGCTGTCGAAACCATTGGTCCATATGTTATCTGAATATTACTGTGAATGGTAAATTGTTTAGGGATATGATTAGGTTTTGTGTGTTCCTCAATCAGTTGACATTGATCTTATTGGCATGTGATTCCAACAGGGTGAAGCCACATTTCACACAATTGTTGCAATTTACTCAAATAAGCATTTGATGAAAAAGCAACATTGTGGTATAATTAATTAGCCAACAAGATCGTGTGTCCCATTGGATTATTTTCCTTGATATTATGTAAAGTTACTCATCTACCTTGGTAAACTAGAGACATTTGAATGCCTGGAAATTAAGCGCAGATTTATTACGTGTGAAAAGTTTGTAAAAACTTGTTTTTTACATTACGCCCTGGAAGAACAAGTCGTTGCGGCCACATGGCCGAAATCTGGTTTAAACATTAACGTCACAACTTAAAAAAGGAAATGCTCTTTACATAAATAAAAAAAAATAATAATAATGTGAAGACACAATAAATCTTAACACAATTTTTCCTCCATTCGAGAGTCAACTGTACATAAATATTAACAGACAAGTCAAGTGTAAGTGTTAAGAAAAAAGAATTCAACACACTTCTTTCTTATTTTTTCTCAAAAGTTTCAAGACTTTTTGTTCATAAAATACGCCATAAATAGACAACAACGCCAATGCCATGTTCTGCCTAAGGACATGTATTTTAAAGACAATCTAAATTAAACAGGCTTTTAAAACAATTGAAAAAGATGAATATAAAATCATAATAATATTAATTTAACTTTCTTTAAAAAATGGTATTAAAAATTCCATTTAAGAAAAATAAAATTGTAGTCTTTATTCTACGTAAAAGAAATGTGCTAGAGAAACAAATGATTCTAGAACCTTGGCATAAATCAGCACTACCTGTAATTATAAGTCCAGATGAACTTTTCTCAACCATACTTACAGTTTTATAAATATGTGGACTTTAATCAATTGCCTTGGGTCATATTCTATTAATAAATTCTGTATGACCAGGCATCTTTCGTCACACGATCTCAAGTACTGGACAATGTGAAAGAAGGCATGTGTACTAAGGTGCTAGTGTCCTGTTATAAATTCTGTTGAATTTCTAAAATGGACTCTATTCAGCTACAATGTAAATTTTGTTCAGCATAACAGTTCAGCTTTCTCTGCTGCTTCTAGAAGTGGATTTATTATTGAATTTTACGTTTCCAAATGGGTAATTTCTGTAAGACCAATTGCTTTTTTTTGCCATGCACAATCTAGGATTTATCTGTTCTGAACTGATTTTATACCCGATTTGAGAGCGTGATAAATACATATGGTTGTATTTTTATTGTGAAACCAAAAGCGACACCATTTACTTAATAAAGTGACCCAAAACATTTTTTTTCTTTTTCCTTTTAAGTCCACGTTTCATTGTGTCGCATGCATTACCGCTTTCGCAGCCACTTGTTTTGTCAACATATCTAGTGGGCCATTCAAGAATAGCAAGCAATGCGCCTCACTATTCTGTTTTGTTACAAAACTCTTAACCGTAGATCGAGCGTTAAAAAACTTCATAATTCTAGCTTATGTATCACTTTTGATACATACTTGTAGTACATGGAATTGTCACGATTATTGAGAGATTTTGTTAAAAAATTTTAATATTTTAATTCATTTTAATAAACCTATTTATTTACTATTATTACAATTTATTATTAAATTGTTATGTTATGTTGGCTTTTCGTCTAATAAGCCAACACACTACCTACTAGACCACGGCGACTTCGATCAATACCAAGCATTTCTCCGTAAATCTCTTTATGAAGCTTGATTTATATAAATATCCTTAAATTAATTTCCCTAACAATCACTGTAAGTATTCCATCATTAAGTATCAAATTTCAATTAAAATCACTGGAGGTAATTTTCATTTTCCACAATAAAACTAAAAAGTTTTTGAATTCTGTTGCTAAAAAACTTTAATTTGAGATGAAAATATACCAAAAAGGAACATAAAAACATAAGCATCATTATTTAAATATATTTTCTTTAATTTTCTTACGTTGTAGGCGAACAAAAAATTAAATTTTTAAAAATCTTAAAAAAAGGATATATGGGCTGCTCTGAAAGTATGATAGCTAATACCAAACTATTTACACAGTATTATTTCTTACATAAAACTACAAGTTGTGTGATAAAAATTTAATGCAAATGGTTAAAATTTTCTAACAAAATATTTTTTTGTTCTAGAAAAAAATTCTTTTCATTCGAATTTCAAGAAAGGCTTTAAGCATGATTATTAAAGGCTGCAAGACTTTCAGCTCATTTTTTGAAAAGGCGTAATATGTGTAAATATATCATTATATTAGTTGACCGAAATATTATCGTTTGTAATAAAACATGGGATGAAACACATTTTTCTAATGTTTGTCTGTCACGTGAGATAAATATGAGAAGAGCAGTAAGAAATACTCTACAAGATTTCAGGAAACAGCTGTTAGCAATCTGCGTGCAAATTGATAACATTTTTTATCCCAAACTACTAAAGGCAGTTTGTTCTGTTCCAAGTAGTACCATCTTTGGCGATAAACATCCTGTTGTAAAACTTCACAAAATCTTTGAAATCTTAAAAAAATTACAAACACGACACCAAAAAATCTCTAGGAAAGTCGTATGTATCAAAAATGGTACATAAGCCAGAATTATGAAGTTTTTGAATTTTGTAACCCCGGTTTGAAATTTTCTTTTTTTATTTGTTTTAAAATAGTGGCGATAACGATACTTACGAATTAAAAAAATATCAGTCATCTAACTTTTTCTGAATTAAAGTTATGTAGTCTAAAAAATTGAAATGTATCATTTTTGATACAAAGCTCGATCTACTGTTAAAAGCGTGAAATGAAGTTGTGATTATGATCCCATTTCTAAGGGTTAACGGTTTTCTTTAAATCTACTAATTCCAAAGCCTTTATTACAACCCTTCAGTCAGGATTATGGCCTAGATTCTTAAACCACTTATGTTTTGTGTGTTAATTTTATAAATGAGTCGCGGGACCTACAGTTTAAAGTCGACTCTGAACGACAGATTTTTGAGAAAATTTTCATGGCAATTTTTATTTTTTATTTACTCTCAGAGTTTTTGCCAGAAATCTGGTGACAGGAAGTCGCCGAAGAAATATTTTTTCGTATTCCGTTATGTTGGACATGTCTGACTTAGGGTTTGAATACTGGCCTCACGTTTAATAAGCCAATACACTGTCTACTTGTCTACGGCAACTTGTCAGCATGATAATCTCTATTCTATCTGTAGGTCCTGCCAATCATGAATACAAATAACACACACAATATGGTTGGTGTGAGAAGCTAGGTCGTAATCCTAACTGAAGAGGTGTAATGACCAATCATGTATGTATTTGATTTGAAACGTTCCATCATATATACAAAAATGTCATTTAATTTCAATATTTTAATCGCTCTAAAGTATTGTGTCTCATCTCATTATTAAAACACATTTTGTTTTGAACTATTGTTGCTGCTTCTTTAAATTCAAGACGTATGTAAAATGTAAAAAATCTTGTGTAAAATTTTAATTAAAATATAAAATTGAATTCTAGTGATTCCATAGATATTCCAAATACATACAGTTTATTTAATTTGTTTTACAAATTTTATGAAAAACATTTTCTAAAAAAACTACAACTCATACTGTTGTTTGTGTAAAATCTTGTCTTGCTGAAAACAAATGTAGATTTAGATAGGAAAGGAGAAATTATTTTGACAAAAAACAGGGAGAGAAAAAAAAAGAAATGAAGGAAAGAAACATTTTAATTTTTCATCACATTCTCTGTACTTTCCCCCCTGGTTTCTTGTATTTTGTTGCAAATGTTTGTACAGTTGAAAGCAATGAAATTAGATTATCGTTCGTTACGTTTAAGCAAACGTACACACTTACCTTTAATATAAAAAATAAATGTTTATAAGGTACGTAGGTATGTGTAAAAGTTTTAAACGCACACGCATCCTTGTGGCAAAATTTTCTCTTTTTTTGCCTCTTCCATTTGTTTTTATTGTTATTTTTTGCCTTTACGTTGTATACCAACAAACAAGATTTTTAATTAAGTTGATTACACTTTAAATCCCTGAAATGTTATAATTCAAGAAATGTTACACAGAAAAAGTGCTATGCGTACGCAGAAAGGTACTTTTTTGTTGTTGAGAACCATATAAAGATGTTGTTGTTGTCGTTGTCTTGTCATATGTATGAAGCTGAACAACACGCTGTCGTTATTACAACCAACCGTCAATGTTATCATGGATAACTTTATTGTTGTTATCATCACCGTCATTGTGATTATAATGGCGATGATGATAATCATCAAACAAAACGTCTGTGTTAAATATTTTAGTTGCTGTCATTGGCAATTTTCCTGTCGTCAGTCTCATCATTTAACTACACAAACATAAGCACAACAAAAATAAGAAATATTGTGGGAAAAGAGGAGAAGAATAATACAGGAAAAGTTAAACGAAAATGAAAACATGTTTGGTGGTAAACATTTGATTAGACAGCGAGCAGTATTAACACTGACTAACATAACTGTAATAGAATAATCTTAAACATACGTTATTATCCCTAATCTTTTGAGTATCTTACCCAAAATGTGATTTAGGCATAGCTATACTCAATTTTACGGCACCATATAGGACAGCAATTCACAATATATCCGCTGGATTATACAGATCATCAAAAACTGTGCTATTTAAAAATTTTGGTTGGGATATATTGAGAACCTAGCATGATAGTACAATTTAAATGGTTCCTAGTTTGTTTTCTATGTAAAAATTGTAAATAGCTGTGTAATCCTCCAGTTTTCTAGGTAAGTGCTAATGCAGAACGTATCGCCATTTTATTTATATCTGGTCTTGCGACAGGGATTTCCGCACTTTGACAATTGATAACGGCCATCTTATAAACACATAATTAGTCATTACAAAGCGTCAGTCAAAATTACGACCTAGCTTCTCACACCACTTATGTTGCGTGTGTTAATTTTATACATGAGTGGTGGGACCTACAGTTTGAAGTCGACTCCGAACGTCAGATTTTTTGAGAAACTTTTCATGGCAATTATATTTACACTCACAGTTTTTGCCAGAATATTTCACAATTTCGTTTTAATGTCTGACCTGGGGTTTGAACCATGGCCTTACGTCTAATAAGCTGACACACTACCTACTAGACTACAAGGGCCATCTTTTTGGAGCTATATCTGTAAAATTAGTTGTCATTTATTTAGATTGTTTAGGCCAAACACTACAATGACGTGTGTTCAGTGAATGGGCTTTGGAGCTGTTGGCTACTGACTTTAGTTTTCATCATAAAACCATGTTCAGCGATGAGGCTCAAAAACATTAATTAATTTAGGACCATGCCCATCCACTTGAGGTCTCAGAAATTCCATTGCATCGAAGCAACATCAACGGCTTTGAGACAGCATCATCGTCGGTTCGCATTTCTATGAAAACGATTTTGTCCAGGCCGTTACAGCCAACGGCGAGCACGATGATATGCAATTGCGTATGGCCTGACTTGGATGACATGGAGATCACCGTCATGTGGCTGCCAAAGCAATCTGAAAGGATATTTCAACAATATGTGCAAATAATTAAATTTTTTATCAAAATGTTTGTTCAGTTCATGCCCCTTAATAGTCCTGCCGAGAAAACTATTCCCAATGTGGTATATAAATTCAGATTTACTGATTCTGAAAACAGTCTTCGAATCCCGTTTTCGGGAAAGGGTGCAGGAGAATACGAGGCAGTCGATTTTGCGTTACACACAAGAACTCTTGCAGACTACCATTTTAAGAATTTCGCGCCTCGGCTTTGTCCTGCAACCCGACAAAACTCAACTGACACAGGAACGGAAGGTAAACGGCCATGAATAATGACTTGTGCTCGCTAAATATGTACTGAAGCAGTTGGCAGTGGATTCTAATATTCATCGACAAATCATCTTTCTGGATAAAGGGGAACATTAAAAAAAAATCATCAATTTTGCCATGATACCAATCGACATAAATTTAATCCAATGTCTCCGCTTAGTTTAATTTTAAAATTAATTTTTGGAATCAGCGGTCATCTTTATGAACGACATTGGGCTGCCCACGACTGCCAACGGTGAGCACTATAAGTGTACAATAAGCAACTTCTTTTGATCTGAATTGGATGATTTGAACACCAATGTTATGTGGTTTAAACCAATCACATGTAATTTTGACGTGCCGCAAAGATTTGAGGGTATGATCATCTCACGTGGTGGTGATATGAAGAAGCCACAGCAAGGCTGTACTTTTTTGGTTCCTCTTGAAACGGTTTTCTTGGAAATTATATTTTATAGCCAATTGAGGCTAATTTTCCTAATTTCTCTTTTTAATAAAATTTTCTGTGTTTTATTTATTTCTTTATTTATTTCTATACAGTTATTAACTTATTCGTCTTCCAAAAGTTTTCATTTGGAACTTTTATTGAAGTAGGCAGACTCAAAATGGTATGACCATGGCTTATCAGCCATCGAGAACTTCAGTGAGCCCCAGGGATTTATTAGAACTTATACTGGTCTGATCATCGTAGACTTTGTAAGAGCTCGTCAAACTAACGCTGCTTCTATTGACTAATCTAATCGATAATCTGGTTTTCGATAGCAATTCTTTGATACATTTGAAGTATAAAAATTTGACTGAAATATACCATAAAATGTGTTTTTTCTTGTAGAATATACTCCGTGTATAGGAGAACTGAGAAATATATCAAATGGAAGAAGCAAAAAGGTGAACAAAAATTGTACATTTTTAATTTACAGTCAGGAACAAGAACAGTAGAAATAGACATCGAAAGTATCACATTACCTTAGAAAACTCCAGCATAACAACCTAAAGTACAAAGGGTTAAACTGTATTAAAACTGAAGGTTAATTTGAAGGGTAAAGAAAGATTTCCTGAAGTGTTTAGAATTGTTTTGTATGTGTGACAGAAACTTTTTAATTCGTTTTTGCAGCGCCATTTCACTTTTAAAAACTTGTGTATTTAAGATCAAGTTATAGGTTTTTCCAATTCACAAATCTTAACTATAACTCAAGACACACTTTACTTTAATATAAGCTACGCTCCTTAAATAAAATATTTCAATAACAAAATAAATTTAACGTTTGTCATAAACTCACACTAGAAAAAAAATTAAAGCTTTCCTTGTCAACAAAGATATAAACAAGATATTCTTAACAAATTCCAACAACTTTGGCTATAAAAGCAAACACACATGCACACACATTTACGTTGTCACATAAATAAGATATCCGCCACGTTAACTTACATTGTATGTCTCACACGTACACAAGTAGTGGACTAAAAGTAAAAATTGCATGTAAAATAATATGAAAACAAGAAAGCATTTAATACCCGGTGTAACATGAGAACGATGAATGCTTTTACTTTGTTGCCAACAAATTTTTATGGCAACAGAAATGATTGTGTCTGCCAGATACGAATTATTTGTTTCCTTAATTTTATTTCTTCTTTTTTTTATGAAACAGTAACAACAACACCAATTGTTACAAATAAACGGAGGAAAAAGAAATGAAAACAATTGATAAAATCCTCAAAATAACTTCGTTACAGAGTCATAAAGCAAATGAGAAAACTATCGTCGGTTGAAGGTGGTTGTTTAACCTCAGGGTATGTATTTGTGGCATTTTGAAATTGTATGTATTTCTTTTTGTTATTGGATCAAGATCATTTTCGAGTTTATTTGAATTGAAAATTTGTAATGTAAGCGCACAATTTTATAAAAATAAGAGGCTGTTGTTGCTTAAAAAAATTTAATTTTCCAAGAGAGAGTAAAAAATTGCCAGGTCCCGCTACCCATGTACAAAATTAACGCACAATTTCACAATTTACATAAACGTCGAAATCCTGACTGAAGGGTTGGAATGAAAAGGTTAATCTATTAACCTTTATGTCAACAGATAAAAATTTATACTTACGTCAACAGAAGTATACCCGGGTATGTTCGTACATTTTATATGGAATTTCTTTTGTTGCTAAGCTTATTTTTTTTGTTAATTTTGCTTTTACTTATTTGTTGGGTGGTGTAAGGCACTCTGGTTACGTACATACTAAAGACTTATGGAAAACGACCTCACATCCCATATATTGAGCTCCCATGAGCGTGCGGCGTTTTTGGGATATAAGCCACTTTATACTTTTCGATAACGGAAACACACGTCAACAGCGTAAAAAACCGACAAAGCCGCAGCCTTGGACGCAGCATAACGGACGTATTTATAATACTGAATGATAATCTACGCAGCAATTACGTAGCAGGTCCAAACGTGGTACCGGATTTACCCAATACATAACATCGAAACCCGCCAATTACGAAATAAAGTATGGTGAGTATGTGACTCCATCTCATCCTAACTAATGAAGGCACAAATTTATACTGGATTGGTGGCATCCGGGAAAAAAACGTAGGCGAGAGGGTATTGGAGGACTTGTTCGTCAATCATTTTCGTGGAAGTGAACGGAATATTGTTTGTGATAATTTCTTCACCACATATAACGTAGCGAAAAGTTTAATGGTGGACAGCAGTTTATCAATGTTAGGTACAGTGAACAGAAGACGAGTGTTTGTACTACTATATTTCACTTTATCTAAAGGACGGGAAGTAGAGTTAACTACATTTTCAGTAACAATATTACCTTGTGCTCTCACATCAAAAAAAAAAAATTTGTCGGTTATACTTCTTGCATTATTCATACGAAGTGCAAGGTCCAAAGAAAAACCACTCTAGATCTTAGATTACACCAAATATAAAGGTGGCGTCGATAGTGTGGATAGAATATTGAACAATGCGACGAACAAAAAGATGGTCCTTGGCTTTATTCTACAATATACTCGTTGCGTATAATTTACATTGCGAATAACCCAATGTTGAAAGCTTCCACAAGCCGCCGTAGAATGTTCCTACACAGCCTCAGCGAACAACTGGTGAAGCCGGAAAGAGAAAACAGAGACAAAAGTAAACATGTTACAAAAATATTTTCAACACACAATGCTATTGAAGCCATATGTGGGGAATCTTTGAGCATAAGAGGTGCTGCAGATAAAAGCGTGGAAGAACCTGACAGCACTGGTATAATGAAAGTAAAATGTAATTGCCACTTATGTACAAAACGACAGCCAACCAGCAAATCCTGCACGTTATGCAACAAGCCCGTGTGCCGCTCATTCAAGTTATATGCCGCAATGTAATAAATGCATTTAAGAAAAATTAGCATTTAATATTTCCTATATTTGATTGAATTTTAATCTTATTATTAAGAACTTGTAAATTGAATTCAATAAACATCAAATATCAAAATATTTTCATATATTTCATTATACATACCCAGGTATGCAACTGTTGACGTAAGGGATAGAAATCAAAAAATGGCCACATCTTTGACCCCCATTCGCCATTTTTACTCAAGTCTAGGAATAAGGTAGAAAACCCTAGTAGTGAGGATATCACGAAATTTCAGGTTAATACAGTTATTATTTCCTGAGATACGGCGATTTAAAAACACAAAACATACCCGGGTATGTATCTGTTGACATAAGGGTTAATATACGGATTTGGTTTCTAACTTTTAGTGTAAAATGTTTGCCTGTGAGCACAGTTTCACAGTTCAAAACATATAATTTTTCCTCTGGCAGATGTTGTAACAATATTAGTCCTCTTTTCGCTATACTTAGTTCAATAATTTCTGTTGGTTGGCAGGAGACGCTGTCTTGCTGAAACAATATGTCTTGTAGATCAAAGCCATTCAGTTATTGCCTTAACAACTGCGCCATCATGTCCCTCTAACGAGTAATGCTGACAGTCACTGCAATTCCGGTATCGTCTTCAAAAAAAAAAAAAAATAGAACCCAATTACGCTGTCTAATCAAAACCCTCACCAGACACAAATCTTATTGTTCGTAACCAATTCGATTTTTCCAAATGTTTGGGCTGCTCTTTGAATGGTTGACAAATTAGGTGGACTTTGTCGACTGCAAAATCTTCAATATTTGTAATCGGTCCAGCATACATACACACATATTTGATCATTACAATCCTTCAGTCAAGATTACGAACTGTTTCTCACACCACTTACGTTGTGTGTGTAAATTTTATAGATGAGTGGCGGGGTTTACAGTTTAAAGTTGACTCTGAACGACAGATTTTTGAGAAATTTTTCAAGGCAATTTTATTTACTCTCAGGGCTGCAAAGAAGTTTTTTTTCATATTTCAATTTGACCTGGGGCTTGAACCGTGGCCTCACTTTTAATAAGCCCACGCACTACCGACTAGATTACGGCGTTGCCAATTGTACAGAAAAATGACACACAATTTAAAAAGTGCACTCTTACTAAGGTAGCCTGCATAAAAGTACATATCTTTAATTTTCTATCTGAGATTTTTTTAAGACCAACACTCAGGAGCTGACTTCAACTCATGCAGTACATTTTGTTACACAAAGGAAACAGATAAATTGTATTTTAGAAACATTGCTCTTTTTTATTTTTCATTCATACATAATTGGTCATTACAATCCTTCAGTCTGGAT
The DNA here is from genome assembly GCA_958299815.1 of Sarcophaga carnaria. NCBI lineage: Eukaryota > Metazoa > Arthropoda > Insecta > Diptera > Sarcophagidae > Sarcophaga > Sarcophaga carnaria. The sequence goes on from OY283150.1 coordinate 49,167,938, forward strand.
TTTGACCTAGTTTCTGACACCATTTATGTTGTGTGGTTTAATGTAATACATGGGTGGTGAGACCTAAACTTTTAATGGCATTTTTCTTACTCTCAGGGTTTTTGCCAGAAATCTGCTGAGAAGAAGTCGCCGAAGAAATATTTCGTTTTGTTGAAGATGTCTGACTGAGGTTTGAACAGTGGCCTCATATCTAATAAGCCAACACACTACCTACTAGACGGCTGCGACCTTTTAGAAAAGTAAATATTTTTTATTTTAATTTTGAGACAAGTTCCCGGGTAAATACGATTATGGAGTGGGACATTAATAGTTGAAGTAGATTATATTTGTCTTGACATCATTCGATTTTTAAAGCAATACAGCTGAACCTACTTCTAAAAATTTCAATATCTTCCAGGTTAAAAAATCATAATATTCCTATGATAACAAGAAGTACTGTTTCCCAATGGTACAACAAACCTCCGTGTATTATTGTAGGGTGTTATGACAGAATTCATATTGTGATTCGCTTTTTGACTAAAGCGCACGTAAAAATAAATTAAATATTTTGAAATCCTTTTGACTCATTCCTTTGCTTTGCCGGTACGTCTCTTAATTTATGTTTATTTTTATACGATGTTTTTGTTGTTGCTGTTGTAGCTGTTGTTGTTCCTGTTAAACATAAACATTTGTATGATAAATGGGTTCGTTGTGTATGTCATGCTATGCTGGCCGGGTATTAAATTTGTTTCCTTTTTGGTATTCTGTTATTCAGGCAAGTTGCCTTCACGTAATCAAAGTTTGAAAGTTTTTTGCTCGTGTATGAAAAGCGGATAGAAAACCAATTCAAACAAAATATTTCCCATTAAATTGTCAATACACGTTTTTGTTTTAAAAACTGAAAGGGCCTTTTAGCTACAGTTTCAATTTTATATTCAAATAAAATTTAAATAAATTTTGATTGTTAATTGAGAAATTCAGTTAAAGCAAAGTAATACTTTGCGTGTTTAATAAATCTTAAGAGTAGTTCTATGGGACGCATGAAAAATATTAAATTTTCACTTTATTTACCACACGCCCTCGTGCACTTCCATGGAAAGATATTTTATTTCATTTTGAATATCGATGGAATTATTGATTAGAACCAACTGCTTAAATTACTGACATTCTTAATTGGTCATTGCAACCCCTTTAGTCAAGATTACAACCTATCTCACACCACCCATATTATTCATGAGTAGAGAGAGAGAGAGACTTTCCATGTAAAGTTTACATATTTTCAGAGTTTTAGCCAGAAGTCTTTTGAAAGGAGCTGGGATTTGTGATTTGAACCAAAGCCTTGCGTCTTATAAAACAAGATTTTGGGGCGACACTTTAACAGGCATAGCTTATCTCAGAGGAGTGATTTAGAAGAAAATAAGAAAATATTATCCATGCGTGGCGAGAAAAACTTTCCATGTCAAATTTATTTACACTCAGAGTTTTTGCCAGCAGTCTGTGGAGATGAAATAGCCGAAGAAATATTCCTATTCGCCTCATATTTCGAAATTTGATGTCTGAGATGGGATTTGAAGCACGGTCTTGCGTCTATTTTGGGAACGACATTTTACTCATCGCATAGGAATGACTTAGAGGATGGTAAGAAAATGTATTCTTAATATGGACTTGATACTCCTATTTGCTTAAGCCTACTTGAAAGCTTGTATGTTGTATGCCAGTAATTAAGATAGCTTTTGGTTTCCTCTGCAACCTACCTACATACATACGTGTTTTGTAATGACGTAGTGTCATAAGGCTTTTAAGATGTTGCCGTAGTCTAGTAGTTAATGTGTTAGCTCATTAGATGTGAGGCCACTGTTCAAACGCCAAAACGATATCTGAGAAAATATTTCTTCGGTTACTTCTATCAAAAGAGTTCTGGCAAAAACTGTGGGAGTAAATCAAAAATTGCTCTGAAAGCTTTCTTAAAAATCTGTCTTTCGGAGTCGATTTTAAACTGTAGGTCCCGCTACTCATGTATAAAATTAGCACACACAACATAACTGAAACTAGGTAGTAATACTGAGCGAAGAGTTGTAAAGACCAATTATTTATGTATGCATTATAAGGGTTTTATATGCGACTGTTGAAATTTTCTTTTTGAAAATCTAATAAATCTAGCGATAGCCTCAGCCTGATGTTATTTATGGGTGGTGGAAATAATTCGCTTATATTGGGTGTTAAAAAATTGTAAAGGGTTTATATACGTTTTGGAAATGGTTCGTCTTGAAAATGTATAGATTCGACACACAGAATGTGTCATCTGCTTGAAATCTTTTTGAATTTTTTGTACAACAACCTCAACTCCTACTTATAGTAATTGTGTTCTAAATTCGAATAATAAATCTTAAAAGTACTTAAAGTCAACTTAAGATTTATTTACATAGCTTTAGATGCAAGCTAAACTGTTTCAGGTTCACGCGGTTTAATACTCCCTGAATGAATTTTAATTTAAACATTTGAATTTGTTTTAAAACTTTTTCTTTTTTTTTTCTCAAAAGGTATCGAAATTTTAATTACAATTTAAACTGGATTATAATTTAAAATAAATTTTAATATTCTGTTTTTTTCCGTCCTCATTTTTCTATTATCATTTACATAAAATGTTTTAAAAATGTTTTTCCATAGGACTTAAACAACTTTACTCTTAGTTAAAAAATGTATGTAAATTAGTACTAGAAAGGGTAAATTAGTTTTAGTATTAGAAAGGGTCAAAAAGACACACAAATTTAAAGTAAATTTTGCTTTCACTTATAATACACATAAACATCCACGTGTATTAGAATAAAAACGAAAGTTTAGAGAATAATTCTGAAATTTATTTTATTCATTTTACTATTTCAGTTTTCCTTGTAATTGTGCATTGAAATAAATTCTGGTTATGGTTTGCCTTCCCGGATTGAGAATCAACTATAATGAGGACACAACAAATAAGAACAGAGACTGATTACTGCTAATAAGAGGAAAAATATTAAGTCTATATGTTGTTTACTGTTTGTTTTCACATCTCTCTCTTTAATATTCTTTGATTATTAGTTTTATACAGGTTCTCCAAATTGTTTTTAATTAAGGGTATGATGGTCTTCTAATAAGCTTGTTAGTGTTGTGGCGTTTAAATAAGGTAAAAGAGGACATCTGTTTAAAAAACATAAATCAATAACTTATAAATAAAAAAGTCAGATACAATATTTACCATGAAATAAATAAGCTTTATTGTAACGCGACTTACATACATACATACATACTTAAATAATTGGTCATTATAACCCTTCAGTCAGAATTACGACCTAGCTTCTAACACCACGTATGTTGTGGGTGTTAATTTCACACATGATTGGGGGACCTACAGTTTAAAGTCGACACCGAACGACGGATTTTTGACCAATTTTCATGACAGTTTTCACCAGAAATACGAAGAGAGGAAGAAATATGTTTTCCATATTTTGTATCGTTGTAGCTGTCTGACCTGGGTTTTGAACCAAGGCCTCATGTCTAATAAGCCAACACACTACCCACTAGACTACGGTTCTTTTTTCAGTTGAGTTTTCGGAAATTCGTTAAAATGGGTGTTAATTGATCGTTTACTTAACCACTCGACTCGAATTTATGCCTTAAATTGCGAATAGTTCTCTCATCAGGAAGATTATGGTGAGCACAAATGGGGTAGCGTGCGCCTTAGGTTATCCGTACATAATACCCAATTTACTTAACCACTCGACTCGAATTTATGCCTTAAATTGCGAATAGTTCTCTCATCAGGAAGATTATGGTGAGCACAAATGGGGTAGCGTGCGCCTTAGGTTATCCGTACATAATACCCAATTTTATAAAATAGTTTTATTATTTGCGAAGTTCTCGTAGTCTAGTAAGTAGTGTATTGGCTTATTAGGCGTGAGGCCACGTTTCCAACCCCTAATCAGACATCAAAACGAAAATATGAAAATATTTCTTCGGCGGCTTCCTTTGAGCAGATTTCTGGCAAAAACTCTGAAAGCAAATAAAATTGCCATGAAAAGTTTCTCAAAAATATGTCATTTGGAGTCGAATTTAAACTGTAGGTCTCGCTACTCATGTATAAAATTGACGCACACAACATAAGTGTTGTGAGAAACTAGGTCGTAATCTTGGCTGAAGGATTGTAATGACCAATTATATATGTTATGTATGTAGTTTTATTATTTGCACGCATTGTTGCATGTTTTACCCATCCATGGTGATTTGCCTAAATAAAGTGAAGAACTAAGAATTCATTTTTCAGACGGAGTTCAGCAAATAAACTGTTGACCAATTTTAGTTTTTTCAATTTCAGCTGAGACTTTTAGGCGACCCCTAATGAAAGCTTTTAAACTTATAAGGTCAACCAAAACAAATCTTATATTATTGTTATCAATTATTGATAGATGACAGAAGCATGAGTGATCTTATCTAAATAGGATAAGTCGTTCACTGTTTCAGTAGTTGATTATATTCTCATTCAATCGTGATCCAAGAAAAAAACAAAAAAAAGTGATGACAAAATTCAACATTAGCTGTCTTTGCCTTAATAATGAATAATTTAGTCAATGAATAATAATAATAATTTAGTCGTGAATAATTTAGTCAAATAGCAGATTTTTGAAAAGCTTAACAAAGTCCTTTGTAGGCAACCTCATTCTTCCAAAAATAATTTTTAACCGATTTTTAAACAAAAAACCAAAGGTTGCCTTCTTTTACAGTGCTGAAGAATTCTTACAGCGGCAACTTTTACTTTCTCTATTTACAAATCAGTTTCGCCGTAATCCAGTAAATAGCGTGTTGGTTTAATAGACGTGAGGCTAAAACGAAATATGAAAAAATATTTCTTCGTCAACTCTTCAAAAACTCTGAGGATAAATAAAATTGCTATGAAAAGTTTTTAAAAAAATCTGTCGTTCCGAGTCAACTGTAAACTGTAAGTTCGGCCACTTATGAATAAAATTAACACACACAATATAAGTGCTGTAAGAATCCAGGTCGTAATCCTGATGGAAGGGTTGTAATGTCCAATTATGTATGTATGTATTTCAAATCACAGTAAATTAACAAATTAAATTAAAAATTTAATTTTTTTTTTATAATTTTACAATTATTTCATGAATAATTTTATTTTTCGCACTGATATCAGTTGAAAATCTCCCCTAGCAAAAGCAGCCATAATTAGTCCCGCAATAATTGAAATAAGAAATCTCATAATATTATGCTTAATGCCAACAATCACAGATTATTGACAATATCAGCACTGAAAAAAATAAATAAATAAAAATCTATGAATTACGTTAACAAAATCTGTAATATTATTATTGTTATTTCAATTACACCCAAAAGTATAATAATAGTTTGTATTGTTGTTATCCTTCTTAATATTAAATATTGTTTTCAAAATGTTATTTACAGTGAATCTCATACCTATATTGATAATAATACTAGTATTTCAATATATTAGGGGAATTGAAATACAATATTTTTGTTTACATACATTCATGTCACAAAAAGCAAACATTCAAATACATTGTATACATGTTTACATGAAATGTGTAATTAAAAATTTAATTCAACTATACAGCATAATAAAACTTAAGGGTTATAATTGGTGAAGCCCAGTGATAGAATGAAATTTCTTGTGACTTTTTAAATACGCTCGTACAATAGAAAATACAGGGATGTGTAAAATAGCAGTCAACGTAGTCTAGTAGATAGTGTGTTAGCTAATTAGATTAATTCAAACCCCAGGTTAGACATCTCCAACAAAACGAAATTTGAAAAATATTTCTTCGTCGACTGCCGGTCAGCGGATTTCTGCACAAAATTCTGACAATAAATAAACCTGCCATGAAAAGTTTCACCAAAATCTGTCGTTTGGAGGCGACTTTATGTAGTAGGCCACACCACTCCTGTTTAAAATTAACAAACACAAAATAAGTGGTGCGTAATGCTATGTTGTAGTTCTGATCGAAGTGATGTACTGACCAATTATGTATGTATGCTTATTTGATATAGTCGCCGAAGTCTAGTAGGTAGTGTGTTACCTTATTAGCCGTAAAGCCTCGGTTCAAACCCCCAGGTCAGACATCAAAACGAAAATATGAAGAAAAAAATATTTTTTCGGCGACTAGCTCTCAGCAGATTTCTAGCAAAAACTCTGAGAACAAATAAAAAAACAAAAATCTGTCGTTCGGAGTGGACTTTAAATTATACGTCCCGCCACTCATGTATAACATTAACACACACAACATAAGTGGTGTGAAAAACTAGGTCCATAATACTGAGTTAAGGGTTGTATTGACCAACCTTCATAAATCTTGAAGGACTGAAAGTAGTTTTCCTTAAAATTTTCAGTTTTCTCAACTAAATTTGGCTTTTCCAAAGGTAATAAAACACCATTTAAAATGTTTTCATATTTTTTTGTTAAACTAACCAGTTGTTATGCCTTTGGCATAAAATTAGTTTTTCCCAAGAAATTCAAGATAATCTTTAAGAATGAACATGTTTTAAAATTCATTTTAAAGTCAAGATAATCTGACATACAACTTTACAACATAGGAAACCATACACAGATACCAAACTATGTGGTAAGTGGCTGTAGTATATTAATCAACGAAACTATGTTTTCTTTTGAATTCTAAGGCACAATGTCACATATGAAATGCTTTTTTAAACATTTTGTAGACAAACAAGTAAATGAGTGGGAATGGTTGAGGCTCTTATTGTAAATGCAAAATCCTATAACCAATTAATATCAAATTTTCTTTCACAAGAGCGTTGCTGCAATCTAAAACCACGTAACAGACGAATAACAGAGTGATGGAGTGGGAGTGTTTCCAAGTAAAAATTGTTATGGAATCATATGGAAATCAATATACACTTATAAATACAACAATGTATACATACATTTAATAGAAATTTTCCATACGAGAAGTTGTCGTAGTTTAGTTGGTAGCGTGTTGGTTTATTATACGTGCAGCCATGAGTTAAACCACAGATCAACATCTAGAATAAAACGAAATATAATATTTCCTAGGCGACTTCCTCTCAGCAGTTTTCTGACAAAAAATCTGGGAGTAAATCAAGCAAATTGCTATGAAAACTTTCGCAAAAATTGTTCGGAGTCTGCTTTAAACTGTTGGTCCCTCCACTAATGTATAAAATTAACACACACAACATAAGTGGTGCGAGAAGCTACGTCGTAATCCAGACTGAAGGGTTGTATTGACTTATTATAAGGTATGAAAACATTACTTCGGTTCTAAAGGTTCTACTTTACTGCGACTCCGAACGACTCCGAACGACAGATTTTGAGAAACTATTCTTGGCAAATTACTCTCAGAATTTATGCCAGAAATCTGCTGAGAGGAAGACGCCAAAGAAATATTTTTCATATTTCGTTATGTTGGAGATGTCCGACCTGAGGTTTGAAACGTGGCCTCACATCTAATAAACCAAAACACTACCTCCTAGACTACGGTGAGTTTGTTCTACAAACATAAAGTTAAGGAGTGATTTACATGCCCGTCTATATACTGCTGTCAATAGAAAAAAAAAGGGGAACGTACATCCATATTTGGGTAAAAACTGGCATAAAATCTTTCAAAATACATTACTACTCGTAAATTACAATACAGAATGCCATTGAAACTAATCAAGTATTTGCGGTTATAAAATTAAAAACCAAGTCCACCAAGTATACAAGTACAATACTCTGGATATTGAAAAAATCCTTAAAAAGGATAATTGAATGGGGCCATGAGTTCTATAATGATGGAAGCATAAATATTTTGTTTGCACAATTTCAATATGATCATAATTCTTTGGAAATTTAAAACTTTCAAGAAATATTACATATTTTATGTTTCACTACTTCGTTTGATCAGAAAACCGTGCAAATTATCCAATTTCATACACAATCTTTACTTTATATTATTGCCAATTTGAAACCAATTCCTTATTTTTGGTTTATATTTCGTGGTAAAAAAAATCACGCCATTTGTTGTGTGGTCTGCAAAATGGCAAAAAGGCAGAAATCTCTACCCGAGCGTAACCACTTACGTAGGTCGTTGCCATGAAAATGTATTGACATGTAACCGTATACATATACATCATACCATATTATATCTGGAGGCCAGTAAGAGGAACAAAGTATATATGTCTGGTATAAATACCTTGTAGATTCGGTATGGGAAAGTAAAATAAAAAAATAAGTAAATTCTGTGTGCTACATTCTTGAAAACACATTCAAATATACTTTTATTTAGCCTCCCTATGAACTTTATATTCATAAAAGTTTGTACAACACGTACATCTCATGTACGCATATACATTTACATTAAAGGATGTTTCCATTTGCACAGTTGCTTTTATATCCAGGGGGGTTTTTAAGGGTCCTTTAAGACATCTTATGCATTTAAATTTTCAAAGAGTTTTTTTAAAATTAAAAAAAAAATTTAAAACAAATCAATAATATGTTGCTATGTTTATATTATGTTAATATTAATACGTTAATATTATCAAAATCAACGGTAAAGAACGTGCGATAATAGTATAAGGCATGAGCCTTTAGTAAGGCATCTTTGCTTTTCTCCTCATCTTTACATGACTATTCATTCGCTCTTATGCTGAGACAACATACGCGTAAATTGTAATACATTTTCACTGCTAAACAACTATATTTTCTGTTTTCAACATGGAATTGTAGCTACGAAATGATTGGGCATGTTTGTTTACCCCGAAAAATATTGCATATGTTTTTAACTGCATATCATCCAACAGAGTGCCACGTAGTAAAGCTTACAAATCTTAAAATTGAGCCAGAAAGATATCTGCCGGCGAGTCTTCTACAAGCCTCCAATTTGACGGTGTGATGCTCCCGTCTAGGTACGAGCGATCAACCACCGCCATCTCGTTACTGTCTTTCAGTATGTCGCTGTTTATGATGTTGGTCGGCTGAGAGCTTCTTTTCTTCTACTCACCGGATGTTGTACTTTCTGCAGAAGACTTTATGTATTGTATTTTTACAACAGTCTCGTCGGTTGTCTATTTTAATTCGTCCAATTTTTCCTCACCCAGGGAAGCGACGGAGCAACACTTTGCATTTGTCTTTCCTCTGACATTTTTTGAAATCCGTTCGAGAAACCGCCTAGCACTCCCTGCATTTTAGTTTAGAGTCTTTGAAATACTTCAGTGCGGCGTCAATCTTCACATTACCTACACCGCTTTTGCAACAATCTCGGTTTTGATGAGACCGACGCTGTTGGATAGTTGTGCTCTTACATTTTTCCAAGTTTCAGGTTTCTGGACTGCCCTTGCATTAACCACTTCATTCACCTTCTTAGTTGAGCTGAGTTTTTCGGCTTCCTTTCTCGGCTTCCACAAAGGAAGGCCGTTTGTCAATTGGTACGTTATTTTTGTTTTCATTTGCTTCAAGTGCTGATAAGGCTGACTAATCGTAGAGGTCGCTAGATATCCAAGACATTTCATTAGCGACTGAGATATTTTTGATGGGACCAGACTGACTCGCGGCAGGATCGTATAATACCTCAGTGGTGACTCATTCATCAAACCATAGGATAAAATGAGTATGGATTTCCACCTTAGCTGATGGACACCCTATCGAGTAACCATCATTTCTAGCCGACAGGGATGTGGAGAGTTCGGTGGACGATTTTTGTGAAATAAAACATCGTTAAAATGTCCTCGTTGCTTCTCTGAGTGGAGCGCATCCGAAGTTTTTAATTTTCCATGACTCTGGATAGTTCCGATTACCTCCACGTGAGATGTTCATGACCATAAATCGCTAGTACAGAAAATTCAATGCAGCATGTGCTGTGTGACACGTTCAAAACAAATGTCGTTGGTTTTCAGATTATACACTGCAGGTAGAAAGATGTTAATCGTCTTCGTCGCGTAGTGCTTGTCGTTAACAGTGGTGTCTTTCGTTTCCAATGAAATATAGAACGGTGACACCGTTAACTCAAAATATACACCAAACATTAGTTTTTCGGAGTGCATTCAATACACTTGCAATTCACCGGACATAAGTAATTTGTGTTCAGATTTATAATTTGTAGCATTTTGTCAGTTCCATATGAAGTTAACGATTCAATAAATAAGCGATGAGAACAAATTTTCCATTAGAATCAGAAATTCAAAAAAATAAATCAGTTCTGACAATCTTAAAGCATTGAAATCTGCCTTATGAGAACCCCTTTGATTGTACTTATTTGTAAAAAAAGTTCTAATTTTGACTTTAAAGTCTGTTGAGTATAAATTCTAACACACTGACATGTTGTCTATCAAAAAGGAAAAACAAATTGAAGTATATATACGTATTAATTACAAAAAGCTTTTAACTTACATTTGAAATCATGTTTTCATACATGTTTCACAGACGTTTGCTTGTTTAAATGAACATGTTTGGCTCTGCATACGCCTGTCATCTATTTTCCCATATGTTTTGTGCCTTTACAATTGTAAAGCTGGCATACCATGTGGTCTGTCACTTGACCACACTAAAGGTTACTGGCATCATAATATCTTACACTCACATTCTCACACTAATTACAAACAATAATATCAGTATTCCGTTACGTACATTTTACTAGGATTCTCAAGCTCAATTTTACGTTACGCATTTTAATGGTTAGAAGAGAGGCGTGACTACTATTCACTTGTATGCTACACGTACATATTTGAGTTATTTCTGGTTGCTGAATTTTTGCAATTTCATTATTTTCTCGTTGTAGAGTTGTAATTGTGCCTACATCATGTATCAACTGGTAGAAGTACATTAACTTGGTTTCTACAACAAATGGTTGCTCTTGCTGTATTCGTATTGGAATGAGTTTTGTGTAAATATTCCATATAAAAAGCAGCAAAAGTAATATTCATTTCCAGTCTCATCACCATTCCTTAAATGTTTAGCTCCTCTGGCTAATAAAATGTCTTTTAATCATAACATTTATGCTGGCGATCTCTTAATTATTTTTTAGTATGTCGACGGCAAATGAAATGTCAGTGCAAGCGATGCTAAAATGTCTAGTTTATATGAATGCATGATATCCTGATTAAATGTACCATTTTGCTGCAATGACGGCGAAAGAAAAGAAAACATATATATATAGAGTGGGCCATCTATCGGTTTAAATTGGAACCATCGATTACTTATGTCATTCTATTCTGCCCATTTTAAACTGCCTGGTGATGTCCATTTGGCAAAAAAAAATCGTGTTTTTCGGTGGATGCGTTAATAAGCCAAATTGCCGCATTTGGGGCCCAGAAAACCTTCACGTGGTTTTACAGAAGCCAATGCACCCATTACGACTGACAGTTTTCCTTGTGTAGCGGAGGCATCGTTGGCCTATATTTTTTGTTAATGGGAACGACGCAAGTATTATGGTCAATGGACCCACCTATCGCACCATGATAACCATGATTGCATTGTGGAGGCTTAAAATTGCCATACATCTCATGCCAAAATTGATTTATTCCATCAAATGCTTGATGGCTGTTTAATTAGCCGAAATGGTGATGGCAATTGGCCGCCAAGAAGCAAAGATTGGACACCGTTGGACTATTTTCTGTGGGGCGCTGTTATAGAAATGTGTTATGTTGACAAACCAGAGACAATTGAGCATTTAAAGGCCAACATTCGTGAAAATTGGAACTATCTAATGAGGTACTGTGAGGCCAACCGCGGCAGCCATACGAAGAAATAATACTTAATTTCTAACCGGATCAATTGTACTTCGCAACAAAAAAATAAATTTGATAAAATTTCTATTCATTTTTGTTTTAATGCATTTTTAAATTTATACTTTTTAATGGCTCATCCTTAATGTTGTTTAATACTTTGCCTCTTTTTTATTTAATGTAGCATACTTTACGGATTTTAATACGAAACATAAGCACTCATACGTATGAGTAATATTTTTTGAATACATTAGCGTATTACATGTAACTCACACGCCTTAGTGTTGTTTGTTACTATGATTACTAATAAATGGGAAGCAAAATGTACTGCTACGGCATTACGAATAACTAACTTCACTTATTAAAAGTAAAAAAAAATGTTTCTGAGTTTTTTATTTTTACTTGATCAATCAGCAAACAAAACAAAATTATTGAAAATTACCACAAAAAATTCCAGTGGAAGTTAAATGTTGGTTTACATATGTATATTAGACGACATAGAGTAGGCCGCTTAAATTAACATTCTGGCACCAATTTTCCGCAGCTTGAAAAGCACCCCATTTAGAAGTATCCACAACAAGTATGAGGTAGCGTGTATAGGTAGTGCAATCCAGTAATCCGAATGCCGAACAAAACATAAAAGTGTTTTGCATCATGCAGTATATGTATCCCTGTAAAGTCTTGTCTAATCCATGATAAACTTTAAGTTGCTGTTCGGTGTCAGTAAGATTGACTCGCTGCCTAATACTTGTTAAGCAGTCATCTGAAATGCATTAATCTTCCGCAGATAACAAATATTACAAGATCTACGTATTAGTTTCTGACCGATCCCAATGTTGGTCTAGTGTTCTTTCAGTCTGCAGTGTCCGTTTCACAGGCTTGTTACTATTCTAGTACTATGTCAGAAATTTTTTACAAAGAGACGCTTCCATATAGCCAAGTTTACTCCACAGAATAAGTCTGGTCTATGATCTGCTTATTAACTCCCCTTTTCTAAGATCATCTGTTCATTTTCTTCTATAATTTTAACACAATCTTTATTACTTAAATATGATCAAATAAAAACTTTTCGTAAGACATATTCGTACGATATTTTTCCACTAAATAAAAAAATGTATAGAAAACAATACAAAAATTAAAAACCATGCATTATTTATTCAATCTATGAAATATGATACGGCAATAAATTTGAATTCAATTACATTCATATGCATACTGGGGCTACACTCACTCACCCATACCCAGCCATCATTTCTAACTACTGTGAGAATGGAATGTATTTTTATGTGTGTAGGTATGTGTTAGTCATGGATTGTTGGTAGACATACAGAGTTTCCAAAACAACATTCTTCCCAATTTGGTTGTTGTTTATTCACAATAAGAAACTCATATTTTATTTAAAGAGCAACACCAACTGGCCCATGTAATTTATGTGGTTTCCTTCATTACAGAGCAAGCAAATGCAGAGGCATTTGCATAGGCAAACTTTTAGAACACGTTTAACAACCCATTTCAAGGTTTTCTCCACTCGCAGCTAGGGGTAGAGATTATAAAATATTGTTGGATATTTTTGAAAGGAATTCAAATGTGTTTAAGTAATTTTTAAAAAGCACTGCAATCTAATGGCAGTAGATGTAATATTGGAAAAAAAAAATTAATTTAAATGATGTACTCAAATTAATCAATTTTACACGAAAGAAGTCGCCGTGGTCTAATAGGTAGTGTGTTGGCTTATTAGACGTTAGGCCTCGGTTCAAACCCCGGGTCAAGCATCTCCAACTGAACGAAATATGAAAAAATATTTCTTCGGCGATTTCCTCTCAGCAGATTTCTGGCAAAAAATCTGGGAGTAAATGGAATTACCATGAAAAGTTTCTCAAAAATATGTCGTTCGGACTCGACTTTGAACTGTAAGTCTCGCCACAAATTTCGTTATGGGGTCTAAATCGAACATCTGAAGCGAACACTTAATAACAAATAAGACTCAAAAGATAGTCGTGTTACTTTAAATGAAATTAAGGATTAATTATTTACCTTCACTATAACACTTAGAATATAGGTGCCGTAATGTAGTCGGTAGTACGTTGCCTCATTAGACGTAAGTCCAAATAAAAACGAAACGAAACGAAATATAAAAAAATACTTCTTCAGCGCCTTCCTCTCAGCAGATTTCTGGCAAAAACTCTGAGTGTACATAAAATTGCCTTGAAGAGTTTCTCAACAAATTGTTGTTCGAAGTCGACTTTAAACTGTTGGTCCCACCACTCATTTATAAAACTAACACACACAACATCGCGTGAGAAGCTAGGTTGTAATCCTGACTGAAGAAAGACCACAAGTATTATAAGTAGTATTCGAGAATTTTTGTTAACAGACGGTATTGCTATTTATAACTTTGTCAGCAATAATTCAATTATATTGAAAGCACCTGCTTCGAAAGATTATATTTCAATTTTTTTTTTTTTGTGGAGGTACTATTTTCATTCTTTAATTTTTCTAAAATTGTAAAGAGTAAAATGTCTCTGGTCACTGAAAAATTGTATGAAATTTTGTAGCCTTTAGTGCTTGGTAATTCTTAAAAATGGCTTGTCTCCTCAATTATAAATATTTCATTCTTTTATTGCAATTAATTAGGATTTGTTTACTTGTTAAATTAAAATTTTTTTCTTTTTTTTCTTTCAGGTCTTAGAGTCACGTGACCAAACATCTTTGTACGGATTACATCCTTTCCATTTTCAACTTTAATGTTTACATACTTCCAAAAACATACATTTAATGTTTATTTAAGTATGAATTCAATGATTAAATTTATAAATTAACGAAATAAAAATTAATATTAAATATTTATAAAATCTTTTCAAAATGTTTTTATTTATCACGAAAGTAATTGAGTTTATATTCAAGGTAAGGCAATTTTGCAAAGTTTTTGTTTGTTTTCGATTAGTCTGCTAAATGGATAACGGTTTAGAGCACCGTTTCAGCCTATAAGTACCTCCTGTACAATGTAAATTTATATATTGAAGCTCTATTATTCTCATGCATGGACACTACAACTTCCTGAAGCAAAAACTTTGGAAAGAAAACAACATAAAATTAAAAGGTGGAACTTCATGTCATTTGCATCAAAAAAATTTATTTAGCAAACACTTCACGACAATGCTCTGTAATGCTCTCAAAATGGAAATTCCTAATATAGGCTAAAAAATCCAGCTAGACGTCCACTAGATCCTACAGCAAACATAGTCGATTTATTTAAAAAGAGTATCTCGATCAAGATGTCCGGAACATACGAGAATATATAATTGGTCAATACAACCCTTCAGTCAGGATTACGACCTAGTTTCTCACACCACTTACGTTGTGTGTGTTAATTTTATACATGATTGGCGGGACTTACTTAAAGTCGACTCCAAACGACAGATTTTTTTGAGAGACTTTTCATGGCAATTTTATTTACTCTCAGAGTTTTTGCCAGAAATATGCTGAGAGGAAGTCGCCGAAGAAATACTTTTTGTATTTTTGTTTGATGTCTGGCCTGGGGTTTGAACTCTGGCTTTACGTCTAATAAGCCAACACACTACCTACTAGACTACGACGACTTCAAAAGAATATATGAAGTCATACTATTTCGGAACGCCAACAATTGACAACACTTCTAATACTAAATAAAAATTTATAAAAACTATACTTGCTAAGATTTGACTTACCCGAATTGAAGACAATACCTTGCACGATCCGATTGCTATCAGTTTCAATTGGTATAGAATATTTTCCTCAAAATAATTTTTACCTCAAGACAGAATATCTGCTGTTTTTCTTTTTTTTTGGCCTCAAAATATGTCACTTATTTCGCAGAGTTAAGGTCGCAAAACGATGGAAAATGTTCATTGCTAATGAATCAAAGATTCAGCAGGGCAACGTCCTACCATCGTCTGGCTGCCATTTATTTCGTGGTCTTTAAAACGCTCTGGATACCAGGTTGTAATATTGCTGTATATTTTACTGCCCAAAGAATTTTACATTCACAACTACTTAACTGTTCATTACAGCCGTTCAGTCAAACTTACGACCTAGCTTCTCACACCACTTACTTTGTGTGTCTTAATTTTATACATGAATAGCTTAACCTACGGTTTGAAGTAGCCTCCGAACTACAAGTTTGTAGGAAACTTTTGATGGGAATTTTTTTACATTCAGAGTTTTTTCCAGAAATCTGAAGAAAGGAAGTGGCCCAAGGAAAACTTGTTCATATTTCGTTTTGTTGGATATGTCTGACCTGGGGTTTGAACAAAGGACTCAGCGCCTTCTAAATAATTTCACAAAATTTCATCCTTTTTTGTATTACTACTTGTAAGTACTTTTGTTAAATTTTTATGTCTTCTCTAGAAATGGAGAAAAAACAAAATGGAAGTCATTGTTTTAACTTTTGGCAAGCACGGAAACCTATTGTTGAATAACCAATATGGAGAGCTAAACCGAATGAAAAGTGAGAAAGAAAAAGAACAAATTAGTAAGAAATGAAACAGAGAAAATACAAATTCGAAAAACCAAAATCTTGTTAAAAACATTAAATTGGCTTTCAAAGTGAAATTTACTAGTTTGACACATGAATTGCTTACGTACACCAGAATATGGTTTTTAATACAATGACAATAAGAATGAATGTACAGAAGAGAAAACTAAAGACATGGTATCAATTGATATGTATATGTGTGTGAGCCTTTCTCAAAATTTGTGGAATTAAGTTCATGACTACTTAGTAGTCATTACACATGCTTGTCACATGCAAATATGTATTCAAACAACTGTTCTTTATCATAAATATCCTCTGTTGTTGCTTTTAAATACTTATTTGACTACCACATGTAGTTTTACTTTTAGTTAAATTAAGAAATTTCTGTCGCATTCTATATACCAGCATGGGTGTCACTTTAACAAATTAAAACGTAATGTCTCTGGGATATATTTGTATGTTAAACCCATTTGAATGCGTCTAAATATTTTCTGTACATGATGTTGCCGTAGTTTAGCAGGTAGTGTGTTGGCTTATTAGACGTAAGGCTACGGAACTAACCCCCAGGTTAGACATCTCCAACGTAACGAAATATGAATAAATATTTCTCCTGGGGCTTACTCTCAACAGATTTCTTGCAAAATCTCTGAAAGTAAATAAAAATTGCCATGAAAAGTTTCTCAAAAATCTGTAGTTCGTAGACGACTTTAAACTGTAGGTCTTGGCACTCATATATAAAATTAAAACACACAACATAAATTGTGTGAGAAACTTGTACGTAATGCTGACTGAAGAGCTGTAATGATTAAATTAAATAAGTGTTACCCATGTTACGCGTTTAATCACTCAACCCAAACTTTATAGGATTAGAGGGATCGAATATCCAAAAAATATTTTAAATATTCTCAAAAAGCAAACTTTAGGAAGCAGCAACATGTCACATGTATTTTGTGAAATGGCGAAGCACGCCGGCTTACACTCGATTTATTATTATAGAATCAGACAATAAAATAAAAAAATATTTTGGCACAGAAACTTTTGTACAATTTCCCAAACAATAACTGTGGTAGAAATAAACTGTTTTACTGTTTAAATATGCACAACTGAATCATACATAACTACATACATCTACTATAATGTAGCGACATAAACTGAATGTGAGTGACAACCTAAATTAAAATTGTATGAAGTTTTAACAAATGAAACGAATTTAAAAAAAATGGATTTCCCGTAAGAATTGTTTGGCAACAAAAGAGTAAAGTTTAGTTTTCATTTTCGAGGTTTCTGTATGGCTATACTTTATATATATGACTGTATTAAGACTGTAGTGGAAGAGAGCAGCATTGCCTAGCATTTAGGTAGTGCGTTGCCTTATTATACGTAAGGTCACGGTTCAAACCTTAGGTCAGACATCTCCAACTGAACGAAATATGAAAGAAATACTTCTCCGAAGACTGCCTCTCAGCATGCAAAAACTTTCAAATATCTGCCATTCGGAGTCGACTATAGGTCCCTTCACTCGTATATAAAATGAACACACACAAAATAACTGGTGAGAAGAGCTAGATCGTAATCCTGACTGAAACGATGGAATGACCAATTATGCACGCATGTATTAAATAGAAGAATAAAAGTGATGGTTTTTAAAAATTTCCAGGAATTAAAAAAATTAATACCATTTTTTTTTTTAATAAATACCTCATTGTGAGGTAGGGTATCTGTTAGACGTGCCCGCTTACTAAAGGATTTTCTACCTGATATTGTTTTTTTTTTTTTTTTTATCATATAAAACGATTTATAAAAACTCAGTATGTAAGACAATCATAGAATAAATGGAATTAATAAGCAACTCAGTATGAAAGTTTTCATATGTATTCTAGACATTTTTTTACAGCATTTGAAATCTTAAATAATTCTGCAGATAACAATGACAATGTGAGAGAGCAGACTAAGATGAAAAGTGCAGTTTATTCAACTTTTTGTTTCAATATTTAATGTATGACATATAAACTATGGAAGGATAGAGTTCAAATAGGGGCAGCAAAACACAACAAAAAAAATTTTCAAGACTAATACTCACCATGTAGTGGATGGTGAAAAAGAAAAGAAGAAGGTGTAGGTGTAGCTAATTGAAATGTTAGTTTCTCTTATATAACCATTGCATAACATACAAATTTTTGAATGGAACTAATTGAGGTTTTAAGGCGAGATTGACAGATTCTTGAGAATCTTTTTCATGTCATTTTTATTTACTCCCAGAGTTTTTTCCAGCTGAAAGGAAGTCGACGTAGTCTAGTTGGTAGTGTGTTGGCGTATTAGACGTGAGTTCAGTGTTGAAACCCCAATTCAGATATTCTCCAACAAAACGGAATTTGAAAAAACGTATTTCTTCGGCGAATTCCTCTCAGCAGATTACAGGCAAAAACTCTATAAAATAAACACACAACATAAGTGGTGTGAGAAACTAGGTCGTAATCCTGACTGAAGTGTTGTAATGACCAATTATGTATGTATGTTATACTTTTCTCTCTTTACCCTCTTTACCGAATTATTTATTAGTATCGACATAATAACACTTTAAAATAACTTGTGGTCATTATTGATGTTATTTATTTCAAAGTAATGTTCACAATGAACCAAAGTAAACAGCTATGGATTATGCTGTCGGGGATGGTAATTTTTCGAGAAAAATGTATCTCTCATGCGCAATACAAATATATCTAACGATTTACAGGCGTTAATCGTTTGTTAATTCATTCATTTTAAAATAGAAAACATTAATGGGCATTTTTATATCACTTACAATATAAAGCGTCGAAACATTGAAATAAATCTGTCTGTGATGACATCTGTATACAGATCAAGTTTAAAACTTTTCAAATTTTACACATCACGTTCTAACTACATTTTCTTTCATTTTAATAAATATAACTATGTATATTAATGAGTAAATACATACATACATATTTTAGTATTACAACTCTATAGCCACGACCTACCTTCTCACACAACTTATTCTGTGTGTGTTAATTTTATATATGGGTACCAGGACCTACAGTTTAAAATCGATTCTGAACGACAGATTTTTGAGAAACTTTTCATGGCAATTTTATTTACTCTCAGATTTATTGCCAGAAATCTGCTGAGAGGAAGTCCCCAAAAAACAATTTTTTCAATTTCGTTCAGTTGGAGATGTCTGACTTGTGGTTTGAACCGTCACATCTAATAAGCCAACCCACTAGACTTCATCAGTGATACATTATACAATAATCTTAAAATCTTTGTTCAGTCTTAAAAAACTTTTTAACATTAAAAACTGAATGAACATTTGTTAGAAAGTGGTTTTGTTTGCGGTACATTTAAAACATTTTTATCACACACTCTTATCTTCTCCAACATAGTCAATAAAAAATTAAAAGAAAAAAAGTATAAAAGAAAAGAGAGATAGAGAGATAAAAATTTTATTTTCTTTCTGCGGAGTAGTAGATTTAAACATAATGTATGTGTGGTATGAAGAAAAAAATATTATAAAAATTCTTGACATTTTTAAAAAGAAAATTAAATAATATACACACGTTTTAATCATACAACTTTTTGATTATTTCTCCTCAAAAAAACTGTCTTAAAAAAAAACAAACTTTTTCAATAATTTCAGTCAATATCGTACAAGTATTTAATGACTTAAACAAAAGTTGGTTAATGTACTGAACAAAACCTAATGCAGAATATCAATCCTTTCATTAAATGTTTCCTCTCTTTAAATGTAAATAAAAGAAAGTTTGTGCAAAATATCATCGACGTATTTTATTCACTTGAAAAACCAACATAACATACATAATTAGGGTGCCCTGGTAGTCTAGTGGGTAGTATGCTAGACTATTAGAGTGAGGGTGATAGACATAACTAACCCTCAAGTTAGGTTTACGACCTAGCTTCGCACACATGTGTTGTATGCGTAAATTTTACACAAGACTTTCGGGACACAAAATTTAAAGTCGACTCAGACTCAGCTGTTTTGAGAAATCTTTCTCGGCAATTTTATTTACTCTCCGAGTTTATGCGAGAAATCTGCTGTGAGGAAGTCGCAGAAGAAACCTTTTTCAGTATTTCAAGTTGTCTAAACTGGGGTTTGAAGTGCATCCTAACGTCTAATGAGCCAACACACTACCTACAAGACTACGACGATGCAAGACCTGGATGGGTTGAATATAACATCGCTTACAAATCTGCCGCGGCATTCTCTTGAAATAGCTCATCCGAAATGTTATATTTTACATGCCTTTGGCTCAGAAATCAGGATTACATGGATTGTGTTGGCTTTGCGAACTGCCTTGGTTTGTGGCTTACTCACATACACTTGCGACTTAGGAAAACCACATAACAGGAAGTGTAACGGTGTCAGAGAGAACGGCCTCGTCCACATAAGCTGATCAAGCACTCAAATTGCTCGTTAGGATATTCATTGTGGCATGACCGCATGCATATGACTCCGTCCTGTTAAAACTACATACTGTTAGTGTCCATATTTTCTAATTCAGGGCAAAAAAAAGTTGATAATCATCGGTTAATAATGCTTGCCATAGAAAGTGATTGCCTGGCCAACATTGTTATCAAAGAAGTATGTACCGTCTCCAGCCCAAAATCTACACCAAACAGTGACTTTGTGAAGATCCATTGCTACAGAATGGAAAACGGTATTGCTTAGGGCTTTTGAAATTCAAAAAATGTATTCAAAATGTTGTCTATGCTTGTAAAAACTGGGAGGGAGAAATAAGAGAATCTTGTCTTAGAATGTTTTGTCCACAGTGTATTAAAAAACCCAAATGGTTTTGCGATGTTATTGAAAATTTTATTAAATTGCACTTGCAAGCGACATTGTCACTTATTGAAAAACATAATGTATCCTCACAGCAGAATCTTGTTTTAAACTATTTTGTTCACATTTAGTTTTCATTCGCTTAATCTGTATGTAAGTATCATAGCGAATGTCTGTTTGTTTGTTTGAAAGCTGCATATGTTTCCTACAGAACGTAGATATTTGTAAAATATAGAAACCATAGATATATACATAATTGGTCATTACATTTTCATGGCAATTTTATTTACTGTCGGAGTTTTTGGCAGAAATCTGCTGAGAGGAAGTTGCCAAAGAAATACTTTTTTGTATTTCGTTTTGTTGGAGATGTCTGACCTGGGGTTTGAAACGTGGCATTACGTCTAATAAGCCACACACTACCTACGGCGACATAAGCATAAAGAAAGCATAGTCCTGCTGGAAGGAGAAAACAAATTTAGTATTACTTGTCGTACATATAGGTTACTACAGCCATTAGTTAATAATCTTTTAGAACAGCTTTTTCATTTATTTATGGTGTGTGAATAGATGGCATTCTGTTGGTTTTAAAGGATTCCAGAACCAAATACAAATGAAACAAAAATTTTTTTGTCATGGCTAAGGAGCTTCATACTTAATAGGAAGTATAACTCCCAACACAAACAATATATTGAGTCTGGTGAAAACCATCTCTTAGCATTCATACATAGATAACATACATAATTCGTCAATACAACCCTTCATTCAGGATTACGACCTAGTTTCTTAAATTAATTATGTAGTGTTTTGCGGGACCTAAAATTTAAAGCCGATTGCGAGCGACAAATTTTGGAGAAACTTTTCATTGCAATTTTGTTACTTTCAGATATCTGCTGAGAGGAAGTCGATGAAGAAATATTTTTTTTATTCATATTTCTCTTTCTTCTAGATTTTTGACGTGGGTTTGAACCGTGTCATGTTTAATAAGCCAACACAATAACTACTAGACTACGACAACTTCTAACATAATCCAAGGCATCCTGCAATCTTTCAACTCTGCTGTTAATGTATTTTCGTTGAGATTATTGCTTAAAGGCAAAGGCAGACGACAAACATATCATATTAAAACATATTCTTTCGTAGAACCTGCTTTAAACTAAGCATCTGACTCTTTGATTAAACTTGACAAATAAAACTGTTACAAAGCAGTAAAAAGTAACTGGAAAATTAAAAGAATGACACACTTCTTCTGATCTGGAATGAAACAAGCTTATTCTGAAATAATGCTTATACTACTGAGAAAGCCTAATATCGTTTAGAAGAAATTATAGTAAAAACGGACATGCTATGGACTAGAGGGTAGTAAAGGTAAAACCTCTCAACCCCTATTTTCTTAACAGTTTTTGACTGGCTTTGAAGAATGCAGCCGACCTTTGCCAAGATGTAGTATAACAAGATCTTGTTCATCTTCTATGCATTTTTCGACCAATGTTCACTTGAAAGAAATTATTGCATTAAGGTACATGTCCCTATGAGCACATCGCTAGATTTCAACAGCTTCTAAAGCATTACCTTAACATCGTCGTTATTTGGCTGGTTGACGGGCTACATATACTATGTCTTGTGCTTGGGTTTGTACTAATGAATCCATTTTAAACAACAGTTATGATTCGATGAAATAATAAAAGTAGTGTACAAGTAAAATGTCATTCAAACAAAAAGGTCTTCTAAAGTCTATTAGTTTTAAGTGGTGTGGTGTCAATTTTGTTTGCTTTATGGTGAACAATGTTGCCGCTTGAATGTTAGCTAAAGAACTTGCAAGTCCTTCCTGAATTTACCATTAATCTATACGGTATAATGCTACCAACTAATAATCATCCTGACTGACCTGGGTTTGTCTTTCAAGTAAAAACCACCATTTCTTAATAAACTTTCGACTGTTAAAATCGGTGGAACATATTCTTGTGTAAGTAACTGAATACTTAATTGTAATATTTTTTAAATTAAAATGTATACAAAACTTGGCTATGTTGGCACAGAATTCGACATTTTCAAATAAAAAAAGCTTGTTGTTACCCATGCTTTCCATACAATCAATCAATCATAACTAATTTAAATTAGAGTTTTGGGAGTTGTGCAGCTTATACAGACGAATATTCAAAAAACAACTCTAAAACTTAAAAGTTGCCTTTGTACAGTAAGTAGTGCTTTGGCTTATTAGACGTGAGGCCACGGATCAAACCCCCAGCCTAGACATCTCCAAAAAAACGAAATATGAACAAATATTTCTCCGGCGGCTTCCTCTCAGCAGATTTCAGCAAAATCTCTGAAAGTAAATAAAAATTGCCATGAAAAATTTCTCAGACATATGTCGTTCATACACGCCTTTAAAATAACTGTAGGTCTTGCCACTCATATATACAATTCACACACATAATATAAATAGTGTGAGAAACTAGTTCGTAATCCTGACTCAACAGCTGTAATGAGCAATTAAATAAGTGTTGCTCATGTTACGCATTCAATCACTCAACCCAAACTTTGTAGGATTTGAGGGATCGAATATCCAAAAAATATTTTAAAAATTCTAAAAAGCAAATTTTAGGAGGCAGCAATATGGCAGGTGAATTTTGTGAACTGCTGAAGCACGCCGGATTTTACTCGATTTATTATTATAGAGTCAGACAATGAAAGAAAAAAAATATACTTTCTGGCACAGAAACTTTGATACAATTTCCCGAACAATAACTGTGATAGAAATAAACTGTTTTACTGTTTAAATACGCGCAACTGAATCACACACACAACTATATCTACTATAATGTAGCAAAATAAACTGAGCGCGAGTGACAACTTAAATTAAAATTGTATGACGTTTTAACAAATGAAATGAATTTAAAAAAATGGATTTCCCGTACGAATTGTTTGGCAACAAAAGAGTAAACTTTAGTTTTCATTTTCGAGATTTCTATATGGCTATACTATCTTTATATATATGGCTGTATTAAATCTGTATTGGAGGAGAGCAGCATTACCTTTCCTTTTTCTTTTTTGCCTTTATTTTCTGCTTTGTTTTTCAAAATTTTTTTCATATTTTCTATGGTTTTTAGAAAGCTTTCAGCTGCATTATTTCTATTTCAATAATTTGATTTCATTTCGTTTTTTTTCTTATGGCAATGCAAACAAGTCATCAACTTTGTTTTCATGTATTTCTCATCACGTTTATGTTATTAGTGCTTTCGTGTTCGGAGTCATTGAACTCCTATTATTGCTATTATTGTGTCAATAATGCAAAGAACAAACAAAAAAGTTTCTAACAAAATTGCTAAACCAACAAAATTTTTACAATTTTTCTTTTTGTTGCAGCTTAAATTACTTCTGGCACCGGCTTTGGCAGACGCAAACAGGTGAAACTACGTTTGTAAATTTTATAAACAAAAATCAATAATTAAATGAAATTTAAAAGGTGGTTATTCAATTTCTTTGAAATTATGACAATTATAATCTGAAACGATGGATATGAATGGTATTCAAAATTGATTCCAGTCGATTCAGAAGATAGCAAGTCTTTCGCACGACCGAAGCATAATTTAGTAAACATGCATATGCAAGTCTACATATGTACATCTTTTAGACGGATCGTTATCTTTAACATACAAAAAACTTACCGTATCTCTCTAGGATTAAAAGAATCCTAGAATTCTTTCAATTTCTTAATATGCGCACAAAAATCTCTTCAGAGAATTACTTCAAACATATCTAATAGAATTCATTGCTGCAACTGCGCGAATTGAGTCAAAATAACTTTTATTCTTTTGAAATGGAGTAATAAAGTCCTTCCAATATGTAGAAAAGATTCAAATGCTATAAAAATAAACCAATTTCTTTTGAAGACTACAGTGTACGCAATAAATATAAGAACGACAATGAAAACGGTGTACATCGTTTAACATTAAAATGAGCAAAAGCTACACAAACAAAAACCACGAACTTATTACAAGTAAACCAACAACATCAGTATGAAAGAAAAGGGGATAGACAAGTAAGCGAGAACGCAACAACAAGCAATGTGAACTAAATACACAAACAGCAATGAAGTCGCGATAGACTTCTCGAGAACGTTCGACTTCAAGAACCTTCATCAGACTGATTACATGGGCATATAAAAAGGCAAGACAAAGCAGGCAAGGAGTAGTAAGTCAGTCAGTCTTGTGTGAAGACGCGTTGCGAGTGAAGAAACAGTCCTGGTTTGAAGATCTCCTTTGAAAAGATCTGCGATGTAAGCAAACAGTAGTAGCGAACAAGCAATTATTGTTGTATTCGTCAAGTTGTAAACGGTGGCACACAAAAGTAATACGAACAATAAAGAAACTAAATACATATTTATTTTTATTTTGTTTGCAATCAACGAACTCATAATTATTTTCAACGTTTTTAAAAAAGTAAAAACATAACAATATCTTATTTGGCTTTAAAATTACTGGTAAATTCTTTGTGCTTCTATTTTATATTGTAGCTAAAATTTATATGATGGGTAAGGGTAAAACAGATAAGAAATAAATCCTATAATGATATATAATATGCATAACTGGAGATCCCGGAATTCATGTATAAAATTAACACTTAAGTGGTGTGAGAAGCTGGGACGTAATCCTCACAGAAGGGTTTTAATGACCAATTATATACATATGTATGGATATATTGTTGATTATATTCAATGTTTAAATTTTAAAAAACTCATATACACACTTTTTTAAATAATTATTTTTATTATTTATTTAAAAAACGATTGTCATGAATTATGTATGTGTAACTGTAATCCGTTTTTTATATGCACACTGTCAATACACTATTTGTTTATAATTTTCATACGATATTGATACACAATTAATTACAATTATAATATTTGCCATAAGTAATTGATAAGTTTTAATGTGTTTGAATACATACATACATACTAGTATGTTATTGTGTGTGGTAAATTTTATACATGAGTGGCAGAACCTACAGTTTAAAGTCAACTCCGAAAGACAGATCTTTCAGCAACTTTTCATGACAACTTTATTTATTCTAGGAGTTTTAGCAGAAACTTGCTGAGAGGAAGTTGCTGGGGATGATCTGACCGGGGATTTGAACCGAGTCATCATGTCTAAAAAGCCAACACACTACCTACCAGTGATCAGCAATGAGTATTCAAAAAGGTGAGTAGATTCGAATCATACTTATAATTTCTGATATTTATAGGCATTCATACTTATTTTAATATCACACTCATACTACTCATATTCAAAGTTTGAAGTACTCATCGTACTTATACTTAACAATACGCATGCTGTTGTTGACTTCGTCTCTCCTTTACTCAGCATTTACAAGAATCACAGAATAAGTATGACTCGCGTACGAACATTACATATCCACAAGAAGGTTGTGTGTTTGATTTGCTTGCTGTCTTTGTCTTTTTCTTTCTTCTATTTTTGTAAATGCAACAACAACTGTAAATTTTGATGAATGATTCGCATCACTCGAATCATTTATGAGTATTATAAGTATTTTTCTAAATTTATGAATCCGAATGAGTAGGCGTATGAATCAAACATATCTCGAAAGTTGTGAATTTGATGTCAAAGTTGTATTCATACTCATTGCAATGTTGTAGTGAATAAGAATGAGTCAGAGTAGTTGAATTTCAATGACTAACTCACTCTCAAAATTTCATTAGTAGCGAAAAAACGATTCATTGCTGATCTCTGATACCGACACACACTACGTAGACTTCACAGCCTACGTACGTATGTACAAATATCCTGGCGAAAAATGAGATTGGTGTTAATTCGAAAAGTTGGAAAAAAAGACACTACACCCCCATCTCTGCACACCAGAATTAGTCTTACGTCTTTCATACTGAAAAGGCTTGATAAAGTTGTGGGGTACGCTATCAGATGTGAAATATTAGAAAGGGTATAATTTAAGATAGCTTTTCTGAATTTTGCAACCAAGTATTATACTTTATTGAAAAGCGCTTTTTAATGTAATACTTTCGAATAAATGGAATATGTTTTTTCAGTAATTTCCATCATATTTCTAACACAAATACAAATACAAAGTCATTTATTGATTTCAGTCCGTAATTTTTAATGGCAGTTGTGTAATAGCTGTGTATTGATTGTTCCTGTCTTCTATGCTTTGGTTCCTGTTTAAATAATGTTGTGTTTGTATTGAATATTTTTAGTTTTTTTTTTGCCAATTATGTGGGTCTGTTTAAAAAAAGGATTTGTGTAGTAGTAATTGGACAATGACTGTTTTTTTCTGGTTTTTGTGTTATAAAAAGATTTAACATTTCATATTTAGGAAAAAATAAACGACTTGTTGTTGTTATTGGAAACCCATTAAATCTTGGCAGTCGAATAGCTAAGGAGTTCCATAATAAATAAAGCTTTTTTTTGGCAATGCATAGTAATTGCTACCTGTAGATAAGTGCCATGAAAGTTTTAGCCCAATACAGATTATCGTTGTCATATTTTTGAATTCTTATAATTTTTTCTTTAGATATTCGAATTTAATGCTTTTAAGACAAAGAAAGTAAGAAAAAAAATAGTGATAGCTTTCTGGCACATATTCTCTTTCATTTTATTCTGTATCTTTTTAGCTGACTTGGCTCTGTCGTACGCTTAACTTATAAAATTGAAAAGTGTTTGCTTAAAAACTTTATTTTTTTTCTGGTAATGTTTGGGGAAATTATTATTTTTTTCTTCTTCTTCTTGTTGGGTTTATTTATATTTAAAAGTTTAGAGCAATAAAAAATTTTTATGATCGAATAATATTCAACCTGTCGTAGAAAGCATTGAATTTATAAATGAAATAGAAAAGAGTTTATAAATATTTCTTTTTTTTTGCACGCTCTCTCTATCTCTTTTTCTAACCATTTTACTGTCAAGTGATAGCAACTCAACCATTATCAATGAATGCCTGATAAACGTACATATATACCATGTATGTATGTATATCAACTTCAACTATTCTTATCATAGGAATCAATAACTTAACCTTGACCTCCTGCAAGATTAATACTTCAATGTTTTACTTTCGCCAGAATGTTTTTATACAGTCAGTTTGAAAAACTTAATTCACTTGAAAAAAGAAAATTGAATGAACAGTACTTGCTAAGAACTTTTATTAGACACGTTGTTAATGAACTCGTAGATGATTTCTTTAAAACATATGAAGATAATATGAACATAAATTGTACAAAAGAAAAAAAATTTATTCCTTCTTATCTACAGAGAATATAAATTTGTTTTTAAAAGAAAATTTGTTAAAAATTTAAAATTTTTTATTAACTTCAAAAAGCGATTCCAGTGGATATGAATTCTACTTGAGGCCAAAAATGTATTTCAGTTCCACAATGTTAGTTGCAGAAAAATAAAGAGTATTACAAATACAAAAAGAGTATTAAAAAACCTTTTCAAAAACAGAGTTTTTCAAAAGTATTTAAATTCATTTGCCTTTTGCTGACAGGAGTTTGTTTTAAGTTTTTCTTTCAAAAAATATTTTATCATGGTTTTTACAAAAATGTAAAGTGAAACTGAATAACCCTTAAAGTAATTTATATAAAAAATTAATTTTAGTTTGATTTATAAAACATTTCATTGAAATTCTGTTGCAAAGCTATGCAATATTAAATTTGGAAGGGAAATATAAAAACATTTTATTGTAGAATTAAATAAACCATGCAACAAATTGCAAGACATTATATTCCTCCCAACGTAATCTTTGTTACCTTAATTTTGTTATAAAAATAAACGATAATAAATTTACAACTAAAAACCACAAACTATTCTCGTTCTTGGCCATACGAAAAAATGTGCAAATCTATGGAGTAGATGTTTAACTGTTTGGTATTCTTTTTCCGCATCTCCTTTGGTTATTGCTCAACTGCCAGCTGAGATTTCCAGCTAAGCTAAAACAACACAAGTTTGTTCCTTAAGTTTGAAACATATTTATATGATTTTTCTTTTTCTTTTTGTTAAAGTTATTTCAAATATTCTGACCCAAATTGAATAATTTTTTATAATTAATGTTGCACAGATTCCTGCCAAAGTTACAGCAATAAACAATGTTGGGTTGGCTAAAGTTACCAATCTAAGTTAAATAAGCTTTAAGCATAAATGAGGGGTTTGTTAAGCTATAGATATAAATACAATACAAAATGAAAGAGGTTAAATAAAATATTTCTATAAATAATTGCATTAAAAGTGCTAAAAATATGATAAGGTTTTCCAACAGGGACTTTGAGAAATTTGCTTACCAATGCTAGATCTGTGAAATTAATCGTTATTTATTCCGTCTGTTTTGTCAAGCCAAAATGGATGACCATAGATAACGACATGTGCGGGCTGAATGGGCTTTAATTTTTATTGAAAAATATCTTCGGCGACGAGGCCCATTACTGGATGAAAAAACAACATTGTCGAATTTGGAAAAACAACAATGCACATGGGACCTAAAAGCGTCCAATTCATGTCGAAAATGTCTTTATTTGTAGTGGATTATGGCCTGGCGGTGTTATTGGTCAATATTTTTTTAGGACAAAGCCATTGCTGTCAATGGAAAGATTTATAGGCCGATGACCACCAACTTCCTTTGGCCAGAATTGAATGATTTTGACACCAACGACATGTGCTTTCAACAGGACGGCGGCACGTATAACACAGCTTATTCCATATTAGACATTCTGCATTGCCGTTTCAGGCATTGTCATCTTATCATCATGGACGTACTGGCCACTGTGGTGTTAAACGTTAAAAAACGTTATCGGACGTCAGAATCAATGTAATCCATGCCAATGGTCAAATTCAGCCTGAATTATTCGCCAGGGTTTTATGCCACACATAATAACATCAACAGACCTTTCAAACGAATAAATTTCGATAAATTCTTACACAAACTTTCTTTTCTTTAAATTTAAAGATAAGAAGCTCTTAAAAAAGACCTCAAGTTTTAGGTCGAAATAACGGTATACAAGTATATGTACACATATATATATATAATTATGAAGTCGCCGTAGTCTAGTAGGTAGTGTTTTGGCTTATTAGACGAAAAGCCAGGGTTCAATTCCCAGGCCAGACATCAAAACAAAATACAAAAAGTATTTTTTTGGCAACTTCCTCTCAGCAGATTTCTGGCAAAAATTCTGAGAATAAATAAAATTGCCATGAAAAGTTATTTAGAAATCTGCCGTTCGGAGTCGACTTTAAACTGTAGGTCCCGCCACTCATGTATATTAATACACAACATAAGTGGTGTGAGAAACTAGGTCGTAATCCTGACTGAAGGGTTGTAATGTATGTATGTATGTATGTATGTGTGTATGTATGTATGTATGTATGTATGTATATATTTTGATAAAACTTATTAAACAAATTAAAATGAAATTCCAACACGAATTCAAAAATGTTTCGGTTAAAATTTCTTTCCTTTGTAGGAGGTATGTCTTTGGCATGGCATTTTCAATAATATTTGTATGTTAAGAGTACTCGAAATGATAAAGTCAGTCTAACCAAGAACTTCCTTACATAATGCGGTCTCAGTTTTCCATTAAACGAAGGTCATAACAATCCCTTAGTTAGGATTACGGCCAAGCTTCTCACACCATTTATGTTGTGTGTGTTAGTTTTTATACATGAGTGCTGGAACCTGCAGTTTAAAGTTTTTGAAAACATTTCACGGCAATATTATTTTACTCTTAGAATTTTTACCAGAAGACTGCTGACAAGATATGTTTTTTATTCATATTTCAATTTGATAGAGATGTCTGATCTGGGGTTTGAACCGTAGTCTCACGTCTAATAAGCCAACACACTACGTACTAGCGTATGGAGATTATAATTTGTTTTGGAAAATTTTAAAACGCTGTTTTACTGAATATCACATTTAATGGTATTTGCTATGAAAAATAAAAGCCTTTTGAAAGATATATTTTATTGACCTTCAACTATGCTTTAAAACACTTTCAAAAATTGTTTTAAGAGATCGTTCTATTAAATTAAATTTACTATTTTCATACAACCTTTTTTTTCTAATAAATGCATTAAAATTATGGCTTTTCAATTCAATAACAATTTTTAAGTCTATGTTTGAACTCTTGTCGTCCATAGTCCATAAAAATGGTACACTACAATATTTAAACAAAAAAGTTGAATAAACTGCACTTGTACTTCACTTTATATTTGCACTTCCACGTTATTGTTCTCGTTGTCTTTGGACACAACATGTCCAGGACTACAACCTAAAAAGCTCATGATTTATTCATGAATTCCATGTTTGCTTTTATTAAATTATTTAAAAAAAATTTGTTTTTCTGAACAATTCAATTTATTTTGTGATTGAATGTCTTAACACTGTGTTTAATCAATTTTGGTTACTTAATCAAAACTGTAGGGAACGCCAGAGAAAACGCTGCAGTCGCTTAAATATGTCCGTGATGAAAAATTCCTTATCCAAACTTCAAGTTCTGTTTAATGCTTCCATTTAATTTTTACCTATAGTGCTACTATGACAATCATACTCCTTCTCTTTCTGTTTATATTTACTTCAGATTTATTTATAACTTTTCGGAAGACTGAAGCCAAATAAATATTAAATTCAAATATTTTTTGCTTTTATATTTCCTTTTATTATTTATTTATTTTCAATTTTCTTTTAGTTTCATGGATAACTTTTTCAACAACTGTAAGACACCTAAATGACTTTTTAAGTGGTCACCGGCGACATTAAATGCTTAAGGCTAGTTTCCTTTGTTTATACTTCAGACACTTTTTTTGTCTTTTGTAGTTGGCTTTTTGTTAGGTCGTTACTTTTATTTTATGAAAAAAAAGTAGGCTGAGATCAAAAGCAGTTATGGTTTTCAATTTTTAAAGTTTAAAGAATAAAAATTATTTAAAAATTTTATTTTACAAAACTATTGGTATGATTTTTAGGTATTATTACGATCATAGTTTCAGCGATTTTAACTTTTGATTTAAGTACGAGGCAAAATTTTAAAGTTGGTTTCAATTTTTTTTTTATTAAATTGGTTTATTATATTTGGTTTCATGTAAAAACGCAAGGTTTATGGAGTAAATTGTGAAATAAAGTTTCATCGAAATTGTAGTCCCATATGTATTTAATTTAATTTTAATTTGGAGACCTTACATTGATAAACTTTTCCATATAAGATAATAACACCTTATAGATTTGTAATACATTGAAAGATCTTTTAACCTACTGTTTCATATGCTTTAAATATTTTATTTATACAAAAAAAATTAAACTTGCCGTTAACTAAAGGGAGGATTTTAACGGGCAGATAAATTGTTTTTCATTATTATAAGTGGACAAAATGGTAGAAGTGAGCGTTAAGCTAAATGGAGGATCATCCTACCAGTAACTTCTAAAGTTAAGTTTATGTTGGAACTTGCGATATTATATATTATTTTCAATATGGCAACTTCAAATATAAACATAATGGGCATATACAACAAAAAAACGAAGCCCTTCGTTTAAAAAAAAACTTGTTCAATTGAGTAGTGTTATCGACGTTGCTCCGGCATTGCCATGTTTTTGAAAAAGTTATTTTAAAGTTCACTTTAGCTAAAGTTACCTTTAACTAAACCCAACTTTAACGGGAAGTTGTGATAATGGCCTTAAAGATACGTCATGGAGCTAATACGAATATTTAATTGTACAATTAAAATAAATATTACTCATACGCTTAAGTGCACACTATTAAACAGAACACTGAAACAAACAAAAATTTTAAATATTTTAACTAATATTTATTTTTATTATTTGAAACAGTTATTGTAGTCGGCTGTAATTGTCATACAGACGATCGAATGATGGTTTAACTCAAGTTTAAGCGAATGTGGGTTATAATTGTATTCAGACGCTTTTATTATGATTAAATAGAAGCCAAAGCATTTTAAATATTTATATAAAAATGTAATATTAATTAATGTAATAAGAGTAATGGGCTATAAATATCACAGTCTTAATAAAAAAATTCTTTCTTTGATATTACAAACTAGATGCTTGTGGTTAACTGATAACTGCTTTTCAATCAAGTGGATATGATATACCATAGAGACAAATATTATTAATTGCGAATAGCACTAAATGTAGACTTGTACCTCAGAATTATATGAATTTTAAATATCAAACAAATCTGTTAAATATTTAATCAACCAATGGTATGGCCCATTTTGTCCCTTCCCAATGAATATATGGCGTGTAACTTCAAATTATTTTTATTTTTAAATTTATCTTCAAATTTAAATAAAACGTAGAGCGTGTGAGATATCATCGAAGTCTTGTTTGTTTGAAAAACTACTAATGTCAATATGTGTAGAATGTAACATCGTCTGCCATGGCTTCCGTGGGTGGGACGCATCTAAAATGTCCAATTTTCCAAGACTCTCACTAATAACTCCAACTGAATTTTGATGGATGGCTTACGTTTTAGTGGTTTTGAGAATCGATATCGTGGAATTTGAATGTGGTACCACATGTCGTTGGTGTCTAGACCATCTAATTCAGACCAACAAAATCTAGAAAGCATCGAATTTAAAGTTCGCAATAGTCTGTGATGGCCTACATACATATATACGTAATTGGTCATTACAACCCTTCAGTCAGTAGTACGACCTAGTTTCTCACACCACTTATGTTGTGTGTGTTAATTTTATACATGAGTGGTCGGACCTACAGTTTAAAGTCGACTCCGAACGACAGATTTTTGAGAAACTTTTCATGGCAAATTTATTTACTTTTTTTTTTGCCAGAAATCTGCTGAGAGAAAGTCGCCGAAGAAATACATTTTGTATTTTGATTTGATGTCGGGCCTGGGGCTCGAACCCTGGCTTTACGTCTAATAAGCCAACACACTACCTACTAGACTACGGCGACTGCAATCTGTGATGGCCTAGCAAATGTCTTTCTCAAAGAAGCATGGACCAATGAGACCGTCAGCTTAAAATCTATACCACAGAGTGATATTTGCGGGCGCTATTGGATGTTGTTTGACGTCATGTGAATCGTTCCAAATTCGTCAATTTTGTTGATAATTGTTCGATAACAATTAATTGATGTGAACGGTGTTTGGTTTCAACAGGATGGTGCAACTTGCCCCACATCTCATGCCTCTATCGATTTATTGCATCAAACGTTTAGTGACAGTTTAATTAGGCGAAATGATTCTATCAATTGGCTGCCAATAAGTTGTGATTTGATACCGTTGGACTACATACTGTTACGCAGACAAACAAGAGACAATTGAGCATTTCGTGATTCGAAAAAATGCACTAAAATTGGTCTGATCGAATGAGATACTACGAAGCCAACCTTGGCAGCCATATGAATGAAATAATATTCCATTTCTAGCCGGAGCAAATGTACTTCACAACAAAAAAGAAAAAATTAATTTTGCAAAAAATCAATCCGTTTTTATTTTATTATATTTTTAAATTTAAACTTTAGAAGTATTCACTCTATAATCTGTAAAATTACGGTGAATGCTTTGTAATTAATTGCTTAACTTACGAGTTGAAAAACAATACTTAAGTATTTTGTTTTTGCCTTCTGGTGAATAATTTGTGCTCATTTAAACCAAGTATACTGCAAATCGGTTCAAATGAAAATATTTTTTATTTAACTTTTTAGGCCATAATTACCGTTTAGTTTACATTTTTTAGCCCGCTTTTGTAAGCCTCTTTTCAAAATAAAACTTTGATGCAAATCACTATAATGTTAAGCCATTAGTTAGCCACTTGTTTTAGTTTCTTGGCAATACAGCTGAAATTAAAATTTTTTCCTGTTTTGAATTTTATTTACAGTCAAATGTATTTTTCATAGCAATGATGAGGCGTAAATGTTTCACACCTACTTTAAGAAAAATGTCATACGAAATCTTAAAGGGCAATAAACATGCAATTTTCAACTTAACTTTCGTATACTAAACGAATTAAACTGGACAAAAAAAAATTAAGTTTAAACGGTTACTTGCTATCTACTATCGGTGACTTTATAAATGTTTTCTAACATGAATAATATTTGGATTTGTAATGATAACGCCCAGTTAAGGAAATATGATGATTAAGAAAACAACAAAAAACTAACTTTTGTAAAAATGTCTTTAAACTTACAAAGAATTTTGTGAAAACAAACACTAAATAAAAACAAATTAATTGGTAATATTTTGTAGACTCCATTGAGAAGATATTTTTAAGATTTAGGATTTAGATATTTATATCCTGCACTTTATAAGTATATTTGAAACACGATTTTTATTCTCGGCAATACAAGATGTAGTGTGTAGGCTTATTAGATGTCAGGCCACAGGTCAAACCCCAGTTCAGACATCTCGAAAAAAATGACAAAATGTTTTTTCGTCGCCTGTCTCTCAGCTGCAGATTTCTGGCATAAATTCGGAGAGTAAATAAAATTGCCATGAAAAAGTTTCTCAAAAATCTATCGTTCGGAATCGACTTTAAAATGTAGGTCCCGCCGCTTGTTTATAAAATTAACATACACAACATTTATACGATTTATTTAATACGATATGTTTGACAAACAATTTAAAGCAATGAATAAGTGAAAATACCAGAAAGTAAAGGAAAAGACAAGTCTGTTAATTAAGCGTTCAGGCAACAACCATTCATTTTACTCACACCAAATATTATAAGAAGACCACACAACACAAAAGGTATCCAACGATTGAATTGTAATCAGTCTGATGAAGGTTCTTGAAGTAGAACGTTTGGTGTTTCGCCTACTCGAAAACTTTATCGCGACTTCATTGTTGTTTGTGTATTTTATTCACATTGCTTGTTATTGCGTTCCCGCTTACTTGTCTATACCCTTTTCTTTCATACTGATGTTGTTGGTTTACTTGTAATAACTTCGTTGCATTTGTTTGTGTAGCTGTTGTTCATTTTAATGTTAAACGATGTACACCGTTTTCATTTTCGTTACAGTATAGCTATTGCTATTTATTACAAAGAAAAAAACACAAAAAGTAATCATGTATTCAACAATAGAAGGAAACTTTTTGATGCCTGTATTAAGGGTGGCTGAACTTATGCTGTCCAATGTATTTATTTTTTAAAGCTGTTTGTTTATAAATTGACTTGACAAAATGTTTGGACACAATGTAGGGTATCTACAGTGAAATCGCTGTAGTCTAGTGGATAGTGTGTTGGCTCATTAGACGTAAGCACATGGTTAAAAACCCAGTTCAAACATTTACAACAAAACGAAACATGAAAATATATTTATTCGGAGTCAATAAAATTGTCATGAAAAGTTTCTCATAAATTTGCCGTTCGGAGTTGACTTTAATTTGTAGGTCCTGCCACTCGTCTATAAGATTAAAACACACAAGATAAGTATTGTGAAAAGCTAGGTCGTAATACTGACTGTTGACCAATTTTGTATGTATGTATGTATTTAGTTTATGTACTATATACGTATAAGAGAAAATATCTATTACGTAAGCTTTTCAAAATTCACAAAACTGCATGGCGACAAATGCAATTTAATTGATCAAATGTATGTCTGTGTTGATTATATTTATTTTGATTAGCAATGCAACACATCAAAATAATGCCACCAAACTTCATTTTATAGTTGCTGTGAAGGAGAAGTGAAGATAGGTTTAGTACAGCGGTGGTAGTGGAAATGAAAATTATTTTGATGTTCCTCAAACTCATCTCGGCCTATATATGTGAGTATTTTTTACCAACACAATCACAAAATAGAACATAATTTACTATGTAGCTATGCAGCTTAAAACTTATTTTTCGGCCTTACAACTTTTAAGCCTTAAAGAAGAATATATTGAAAAGACAAGGGTGCACACTGCACAAACAAATAAAAAAAATATTAAATTGTAATGTAATTGAAAAATAAAAACTTTATTTATTGTTATTATTGTAATTATTTTAATTTGCAAATTTGAAAAATATCATCAATAAAGAAAGCAAATCCTAAATATATTTTAATTTCTTTTATTGCCTTTAATCTCCTGCATTAGAAAGATAAACGTATTAACTTTTAATACTTATTAAATGACAAGAGCAATCAATATAAAATATGCTTTTGAACTCATTCATAATGCAGTAAAAAAAGTACGTTATTCCATAAATAGTTAAAAATACAGAAAAAAGTATAAAAAAGTCTAAAAGAGACAGTTTGGGAAATAAATAAAACATGTAGTAATTCTCCTCAACTATAATACAAAGATTGATAGACAAGCATAAAGATAGAGACAAGAAAATATATTTAAATTGATGACATTTACATCAAACAGACTTACTAATGCGATTATTTGTAATAAAAACAATAAAAAACACAATGAAAACGATAAAAATGACATTGATTAGATGATTATATTGACAAAAGCAAAAAGAAGTGAAATGAAAGAGAAAAATGACAAGTGCATACAAGTGATGATAAGCATATCAATGATAAAATATCAACTGATAAAGTAGATTGAAAAAATATTGAAAATATTATTGTTAGAAAGTTAAAATTGCAGAGGCTCTTTGGATCACTTCTAAGAACTGACAGGAAAAACCTCTGATGAAGGAAAGGAGTTCCACATGCGATTAGTTCAGCAAAAGAACGAATTCTGTCTGTAAAGCAGCGTGCGATCTACTTGCTAAGCGACCACTAATCAATCTGCTCTGCCAGAAAGACGGGTGTTACATATGAAAAAATGATTCTTGGGGACAAGTAGCTTTATTTCACTCGAGCAAATTCCGTTGCAATAGAGATAGAATAGTGAAACATAAACCACATTGCGACTGTGCTCCAATGAATCAATGAGAGTCTTCCGCCTCTCCTGTACGATGTCAAGAAGCCCCAAAATAGACTTCGAGCACCGGCCCCCACATGCGAATTGTATTTCATTTTCAATGGGATTTAAGTGGCGTAAATAGTAAGGAAATCAGGTAAAGTGAAGTCTTGCTTTTACCGTCTTAAGAAAACGAGGCACTTAAATGCCTTTAGTGCCCAGAACAAAGGAAGCTTCTGACTCCCTAACAGATCAGTTCGACTTTTCTGAGAGTAACGCCAGTCGCCTTGGTCTAGTAGGTAGTGTGTTGGCTTATTAGACATAAAGCCCCAGGCCAGACATCAAATCGAAAATACAAAAAAAAATATTTCTTCGGCGACTTTCTCTCAGCAGATTTCTGGCAAAAATTCTGAAAGTAAATAAAATTGCCATGAAAAGTTTCTCAAAAATCTGTCGTTCAGAGTCGACTTTAAACTGTAGGTCCCGCCACTCATGTATAAAATTACCACACACAACATAAGTGGTGTGAGAAACTAGGTCGTAATCCTGACTGAATGGTTGTAATGACCAATTATGTATGGAGGTACGTAACGCCAACAGGACAACGCTACTGAAACCGTACTAATTAGGTTGTTGGACTCTAGAAATTCTACATACATGATCATAGAGTACAACATGACTGCAAATGCCGATGAAGTTTAATGTAATATTTGTATCAAACTTTTCCCAAGAACTTTGAAGTTCTATTGTTTCCTAAACCAATAACTTCTTTGGACAGAAGTGTTAACGTGTTTAATGTGACATTTTTATTTGACATGTTCTACAGAAAGAGATATTGAACACATATATTTAATTATTGCAATTGTACTTTACAGACAAGCCTCGTTGTTGCCTTTATTTACACCTCAAACCACATACGTTGAAAGAGAACTAACAACAATTACTAAAACCATAGAAAATAAAATAATGTCTGGAACAGAGAAACTAACAGAAAAAGATAGAGAAATGGGGAAGAAAATCAAACACTAAAGCAAACAACAACCATTGCC
Organism: Sarcophaga carnaria; assembly: GCA_958299815.1. Lineage (NCBI taxonomy): Eukaryota > Metazoa > Arthropoda > Insecta > Diptera > Sarcophagidae > Sarcophaga > Sarcophaga carnaria. The sequence continues at coordinate 49,206,859 of OY283150.1, forward strand.
ATCAATAACATGCTATTACTAGGGGTGTTAAGGCATTAGTTGCCACAAAAACCGCAACGTAGCAAAAAGTAAAAACTACAAAAACCACAGCCAAACCATAAACAACAAAAACATTGCCGTGTTTAGACAAATACATTATGTTTTCTTGACAACAACATTGCAAAACGCAAATAAAAGAAGTTGTTAGAGAGACCAGCTTTTCAAATTTTTTTTTTAATTTAACCCACTTGTTGTCTTTGGTTACCGCTGTAAGAAAGTCACATAAGAAGAAGTTTAACAGGGACAAATAAAACGATAATTCATGAGGTTTATAGCATACAGAGCACTAAAGATCGATGATTATCAACTTCCTTTGACCTAAATTGAATGATCTGGAAACCAAGGACATGTGGTTGCAGCACCTCATGCCAAATTAGTTACTCTGCTGGAGCAATTTAAGGGCATGGTCATCTCACGTAGAGATAATGTGAACTAGCTATCGATATTGTGCGGTTCGACCTCGACAGACATTCTTTGTGTGATTTTTCTAAGTCGCAGGTATATGCGAACATACCGCAGAGGTCGTTAAAGTCAACATAACCCATGTCATTGGTTGAATTCAACCTGAGTTTTGCGTCAGAGTCATGAAAAATTGTTAGATTTTACACATCAAGGCATACTACAACGAATAAGGTACACACGAAATTTTTTAACTAATCCGTTTTTCGTTGAAAATCTTTATAGTTTCCTTGATGTTAAGACGGTCTTTTGCATTGGTTAAAAAATTTCTGAAATTGAAATGAATTGTGGCCCTGCACAGGCCCACAAAGGTATGCACCCGATTTACAAATTTCACAAATTTCTGAACCAAAGCAAAAGACCGTCTTAAAATCGAAGAAAGATGACAGACAATTATAAATATTTTCAAAAAACACGGGTTGGTTAAAAAATTTCTGAATTTTCTGACCGTCTTAAAATTGAAGAAAGATTTTCAACGAAAACGGATTAGTTAAAAAAATGTCTGAAATTTGTTATCCGTATGTATACTTCTGTGGCTATGTGTATATTAGCCACACCGTGTTTTATTTAGACAGACATAAATCGCTTAAAAAAGGAGCCTATATTTACTAAATGCTTTTATTTAAACATACAAACATTGATTCATTTTGTCTACTATTGTGTATGAAGATAAATTGTTTCCTGTTTCTTTTTGTGGATTCCCATTTACATTTCAAAATTTTCGGTGTTCTATGCAAAAACTTTTGTGTAGAAACGAATACATTTATTTTGTTTTTCATTCTATTTCAATATTTTTATATTGTAGTTCTCATAAAATTCTAATGCTGAGCCAATTGTAGTGAATATGATCTCTTGTCAATACATATCATTCTAAAGCAAAATCACCTGTGGGAATGAATATTCATTCATAGAGTTTGACAATCAATTGGGAATTAAATTTTCTCTATTAAAATTATTTCAATTCAGTTTTGTAAGTTACTTATGAGTGAAAATTAGTTAAAAGAGAAGGCTTTCACAAAAATGGTTTCAATTTCATTCTGTTAAAGAACTTGGATTAAAAATTTTAAGGACGACAGCAAATCCTTTTTTTAAAAGTTTAAAAATTTTTTAAATGGCTTCTCTTCTTAGTACACATTTTAAAGCTGCCAATTTATTTGTTTTCTCATAGTAAATATGTTAATAACACTGAGTAGAGAAACACTTCTGTTGTGTCTTTCCCTCATGTTCATAACGTCTCCAAAAAAATTGACGAACTAAACAAATTGTTTAGAGCCAAAGGATTCACTTAGGAAAAGAAACACACAACAATTTTTGTTAAAGCATAAAAATATCAGAGAACTGTTAAAAATATTAGAATAAAAAGAAGAATGTATAGTAGAAAATAGTCTATTAGGTAGTGTGTTGGCTTATTAGACGTAAGGCCACGGTTCAAAATCCTGGTCAGACATCAAAACAAAAATATGAAAATATTTCTCCGGCGAATTCTTCTCAACAGATTTCTGGCAACAAATTTGAGAACAAAAAAAATTGCCATGAAAAATTTCTCCGAATTCTATCGTTTGGAGTCGAGTTTAAACTATATGTCCTGCCACTTATTTATAAAATTAACGCACACAACATAAGTGGTGTAAGAAGCTATGTGGTAATCCTGACTGAAGGGTTGTAACGACCAATTATATATGTATACTTCAACGGTTATATCCGCCAAAACAAAAAATAATTAAATTAATTATTAACGAACGATATGAAGTTGAATTCTTTATTCACTCTGATCACTACCATAATAAACAAAGAATTTTTCTTACTGTGTAACACTTAAAACTCTTCGGTCATTTCATAATTCCTTTTTCACTTTTTCACTCTGTATGACTTCATTTTATTTTTTCCAATGAATTATTTTCCATACACCATTCGTTTCATTAAAAATTCTTGTGAATTCCTCTGTTACTACAATTAAAATACAATTTACTAGCAGTTACCTGCTGCATATCATTTCATCAGCTTTCCATGCGTATTCTACATACCAAGACTGCAAGCAACAGTGGGAGATAAAAGTGAAAAATACAAAATAGTAGAGTATGCTTTAAAATGGGGGAATTTTAGAAAAATTAAGGTAATATAGTATATCAGTTTATTAAACATCGAAGTGATTAAATTCTGTATTGAGGAACAATTTTGTTACCCACTGCTTAAGATAATTCCATACTTTATTGAAATGGGATTCGCATTTGTATTCAGATATTTTTGATTCATTTCGCTTTAAAAATTCTACTCCTTGATATATACCTAATTCCTCCTCTGCTGCTCACTTACGGCCTTTCAATATACTTATACATTGTCTTTCCTATACTTGCCTTGCATTACTTTAGCAAACAATGTCGCTGTAGTATTTCATATTCATGTTGAAGTCATATTTTAGTACCAACGCAATGGCGTTTGTCTTTAGGGAGACATTTAAATTAAAATATTAAAAAAAATGTCAAAGTATTGGTGTGACTACTACAATACAATTCTACCAACCAGGCAATCGTTGAGTTGGTTGCACATGAATTTGATAATAAAATTTCGCGTGACAATTGAAAATAAGTACGAATGACTGAATGAAAGAAATCCAAATACAATTACAGAAAAGAAACGTAACGGTAATAAAAATTTACTGTTAAGCTATGTTTCTGTATAATAAAATATGAAATGAAGAAATTATGCTTCATTTCAGAGTTGAGAATAAAAGTTTTTCTGGAGAAACTCCGCTTTGGCTTAGGTATTCGTTATAATTTTAAAATAATTTTGTCACCAGGGAATTGTTGAAAGTAATTTAGAATTCAGGCAACAGATGAATGATAATAAAGGAAATAAATTTGTAACAATGATTATGAAATTTGTCAATAAAATTGAATAATTTTTCTTCCGTGTGATTATAATCCTTTAATCGTCTACGTAATTTAGCTTCCTGTTTTTAGTTTGGAAACCAAGAAGGTACAATAGTAAAGCCAAAAATGATGACAGAGAATTATCGATCGATATTATCCAAATAATCTTTTTTAAAGATCAAAGTCCAGGAAAACTAATAAAATGTACAATACGAATATCGAATTTCTGATGCTGAAGGAAATATTGAAGAAGTGAAGAAAATAGTAATGAGGACATGTTTTGAGGTATAAGAAAAGTTACAAAAGATGTCAGTACCTCAAAGAATTTTTTGTTTATTTTTTTTATATTTAAGGATTTAAAAAGCTGTTGGGTGGCCCGTTAGTCTAGTGGGTTTCGATTCCCACCGGAGACTCCGGTCTGCTAACCTACACCGAGCATAAGGTCCACAATTCTTCACTCAGGATTCCTCTCACACCACTTACATTGTGTGTTAATTTTAAACATAAGTGAAGGGACCTACTGATTAAAGTCGACTCCGAACGACATTACTTTTGAGAAACTTTTCATGACAACTTTATTTACTCTCAGATATCTGCTGAGAGGAAGTCGGCGCAGAAATATTTCATTATGTAGGAGATATCGACGCCTTCGTTCTATAACATTCTAAGTCGAAAAAGTGTGTTATCAGCTCTCAGAATTTTCACGCGGTATACGACTATATGTGTATTCTAAGTAGATTTTTCACTATAACTTCGGAACGGATCGGCGCATCTTAACCAAATTTTGACAGTATTTAAGTTAGAGAACGTAGAATTTAAAAATGCAAGAACATTAAAAACATTCTAAGTACACTTAAACGCTATAGAATGGAGGCGTCGATATGTGACATGAAGTTTGATTCGTGGCCTCACATCTAATAAGCCAACAGACTACCTACTATACTACGGTGACTACGTTATATTACTGGTTATGTACGTAATACTATCGCACAATGTCTCTTTGCAAGAATGTCATCTGAATTCATCTTTGTGGTCTCTAGAACAAAAATTAGATGTAGCAAATGTGCTTGTGTTTGGACATAATTTTGAGAATCATAGCTTTGGCTGGATTCAATGTGTTTTCAAGTTAATCAAGTCTGTTCTTGAAACTGACAAATAATATAGATTAACCAATCAACTAACAACAACACGGTACAAAAAAAATTAAAGTAAAGACTTATCCGGAACGACCCGATTACTCATCGGCCAACCCAGCGAAAGCTGTTTCAACCAGGTGCAAAAAAAGAGAGAGGAAACACTTATAGGCCATATTCTTGTACGCTTTTCGATCATATTAATCTACATCATCTACGCTTGTTGCATAAATAGCTATTTAGCTTCGGTTAGGTTAGAGGACGTGTACTTTTCAATTAAGATAAGTACAGTACCCGGAGGTCGAAATGACCCATTATACAACGTCCTAGTTTCTCACTCCATTTATGTTGTGTGTGTTAATTTTATACATGAGTGGTGGGACCTACAGTTTAAAGTCGACTACGACCGACAGATTTTTGAGAAACTTTTTTTTCATGGCAATTTTATTTATTCTCAGAGCTTTTACGTCTAATAAGCCAATACACTACCTACTAGACTACGGCGACTTCTCGTTATTTCAAACTTTATCAACTCATTTTTCTTTTTTTTTTTTTGACTGGTTGCCTTATTTTAGTTTTTATTCTTATCCATTGAAATGATCCACCAGCTTCAGACTTGTTTAAAATCTGTCGAAAAACGCAGTGATATTGATTGTACTTCAGTGTTCTACAACATCTCTCATAAGCTAAGGGTCTCGAAAAAAATTGTACTAGTTATTTTACTCCTGAGGTGTTCTGTCCATTAAAGTCTTTCATTTTATTCCAGCCACTTTGTTTATACATTGGCAGGGCTAGCTATCTGAATATGAGTGTATCAAAAGTATTCTCTTGTTTATCAAAACTATTCTTTCATAGTTCAATCATCCTCTGGCCATGCGGTACAAATCATATACTAATAGAACGCTTTGATAAAATTTGTTTATAATCGACAATAATAACAAAATATTGTGAAGCCTTTTAAAATTGTAGACTGAAAATGAACTCTAGTTATTGTTCCGCCGAGTATGTAGATACTTAGGAACTTTAGCTGACTTCCAAAATGTTAGTTGCTTTGTGTTTGAACAAAGTATAGTGTTTCATAAAGCCGGTGTGCAAAATGTTTACAATGTATGCTATTTCAAAACGTCGTCAATGTGTATTTTTAACGTAGTCAAAAAGCAATCAGGCATCAGATTAATAGTTAATGCATTGTTTGGTAACTTTGCATATGTACAAAACTTATATACCGTAGTAGAACTGTATACAAACTTTGTATTGATACATTTTGGAAGTCAGCCTTTATATTTGTCGATCTTACTGTTCTCAATTTGAAAAACCTAAAAGGCTATCATTGAATTTAGTCGTAAATAGGACTTTTTGGTATATTTCAGACTAAGGTTCAGCAACATAAACAAATTCGGAAACTCACTCATTCGTAAAGAGTTGAACTTTTTTTTTTGTAAAGAATGAATGAATTAAGCCCTCGTCCACGAACATACTTCTTTTCCGTTTCCTTAATTAATTTCTGTCGTTCCAGCTAAGAAGAAGATTGGATTGCTGCAGCAAAGCAAGTCCAGAGATAATGGGGCTGTCCACCTATCGTTGCCTAGAAACAACGCCAACCGAATAATTGGTGTAGTGGTGGGGAATCTTGCTGATTGTTGATTACCTCTGCCTTTTTTCTCACTATGTGGCGATACTGCCTGACCTTCTTGTAATGTTACCCTTTTCTCTAGAATGTGAGGGGCTTCTTAAATGGATTAGATTGGCAGGGGTGAAACCACATACTTTGAAATTTGAAAACTATGATGAGTGCTGTTTTTTAACTTCTTTGGGATTCAAATCCGGGCTGCTTGACTTGTACCCAAGCTATTTCGATCAGTCCACCATCAATACCCAATAAAATTTATTATTTACATACAAAAGGATTAGTGACGATAGTTGGATTACTTATGGCTGCATCGAATGAAAAATTTTGTGAGAAAATGGTGAATTAACAATCTGGAGAATTTGTCACTTTATTGTAGGACATTTGTTCTGTTGGGTATATGGACAAGGATATTAATTCAATTAAAGCTTTATAAGCTTGGTTGTGCTATTACGGTATAGGCCTAGTCTGCTAGCAATCAGAACTGTGATGCATAATTGTAGGAGGCGACTGTGAAAACATTTTTCCATTAGTGGTATGGGTTAAACGAAGGAGGAATATTGAAATTATGCTTGAAATAACGGGTTTTTGTGCTGAATAGGGCCATTAAATCAATATTTCAATATTATACCAGAGCACTTTTGTTTTTTATTATAATTTGTTTTTTTTTTTATTTTGTAACAATATGGCTGTATTGTAGAGTTACAAACATTATCTCATAATCAGCTTATTTCGTTATATATATACAGTTAAAAACCCCATTAGGAGTTACATTGTTCGTTAAGCTCAATTGATTTTTAAATGTCAAAAGTGTTATTAAATCAGTTGATACATTCACAACGTTTTACAAATTAATCAGATTTAAATGGAATAATTTTCATGAATTATTTCATTAATTTATTCCAACAGTTTAATACATTTTTGATAGAGAAAATGTCAAGCATTTTGTAAATGGCTTTAATTATTTTTTCAATTGATTACAAAGGCTTTAGGTTAAGCACTTTTGAAGCCGCTGTGATACATTAACAATTATTAAATAAAGATTATGTTTTAATAACAAACAAAACAATATCAGTTAACAGCGGTATACATTAGCTTTAATTGATTTTGAAAATGTTTACATAAATGATACACAGCACCTCACTGCCACGGGGAAAGTGCGCTAATGAATCACAACTAATTCTAGAAACTTAAAAAGACTTATTTACGACGAAAAATTTTAAATTTTCTAACTTGTTCTGTTAGCTTTTATTTTTTTATTTATTGGTTTCGATAAAAAGTAATAAATACTCTAGATACCAAAGTGTTTTCACAAAGTGTATTCGTCGTTAGTTTGAAGAACACTATGCAGTTTAAAAAGGTTTAAAACTGGAGTCCAGTGATGATTATATTATATTATCCCTTAAGTTTGAACTCATGCCTAGAATAGTGGAATTAATAGTGGCATTGAAAAAACTGGAGGGATATTATGTACTAGGATGATGCAATATTTATTATGTACACGTTATCTATTGCTTGTACTCGTCGTAGTCTTATAGGTTGTGTGTCGGCATATTAGACGACTCTCAACAGATTTCTGGCAAAAATTCTCAGAGTAAATAAGATTGCCGTGAAGAGTTTCTCAAAAATCTGTCATTCGGAAGCGACTTTAGAACTGTAGCTCCCGCCACTCATGTATAAAATTAACGAACACAACATAAGTTGGGTGAGAAGCTAGGTCGTAATCCCGACTGAAGGGTTGTAATGACCAATTATGTATGTATGTATCTATTGCTAAGCGTCTAGCTGCTCATTATAACTCTTTCCATAATAATAACAATAAAAAAATGATCAAAACATTGCAAGCAATAAACAAATTACCCATATAAAAGAAAAAAAAAACTAATCAAGCAATAATAAATATGAACAGCAGCCCATAACAGACTTCTGTTAACATACTTATCAATAATTGAAACTGCTGCTGTAGGCAAGCAGTTGCCGCGGAGGCAAATGTAAGGTTGTGCTGCAATTCCCAGCCCAGACATCTTAAACAAAACGACATATTTAACACGTTCATCGCCACGATAATATCAGAAAAATTTTTACATGGGCCACGGTACCTTTATTAGATAATTTAGTTAAAAATGTATCAAGGAAATTTAATGTATCACAGAAAAATTTTTTTTTGCCAAAATTCCAGGAAAAACACTATTTTTCATGTCAGACATATGTGACTGACATGGCCCTATATTTAAATTTTTTTTCGATTAGCCGTGCCAGTCTTATATGCCTTTCGCATCCAAACAAGATACAACAAGTATTAACCTATTGTTTTGAACACAGCATCGTTTGCATCGGGCATTTGTGATTTACCAATTCGCGTACGTCAGACACATATGACTGACATGGCTCATGTAGAACTTCTTAGCGTCAGACACATATGACTGACATGGCGATGAACGTGTTAATAATATTTCTTCGCCGACTTCCTCTCAGAAGTCTTGTACCAAAAACTCTGAAAGTTAAAGAAAATTGCTATGGAAAAGTTTACCAAAACTGCATACGTGGTGTGAAAATCTAAATCGTAGTCCTGAAATTTTTTTTAAAAATCTGTCGACTTTAAACTATATGTCCCGCCATTCATGAATTAAATTAACCCACACAACATAGGCAGTGTAAGAACATGGGTCGTAATTTTGTCTAAGGGGTTGTACTAACCAACCAAAAGTAGGCAAAAACTCAATTAAATTATATAATTTAAATATAACTACACTTTACAGAGAACCAAATATTACAAACATTTGATGATTTCATCATACGCCATTCAAACTCATGTAGTTTTACAAGCTTTATTACTTTGAGTGGCATACCTTCCACTTTAATAATCGTCAATAGGACTATTTATGATGCTAAAACTTCTTACTATGAGAACCGTTTTAAATCAGCTGTAGATTCAAGGAGAAAATGGCAAACAATCCGTGAGATTGGTATTGGAAGCAAGGCTGCCCCAGCTTGCAGCATTGATGCAAATAAACTTAATGAATCATTTATAAACATTCCGTCTCCAAGGTACTCAAACGGGGTTCAATCAGCTTTTGCCACTGGGCCATTGCAACAACCCACGGAAATTTCTCCTTTACACCGTTTCGAGTTTTCTCGTGTCTTTGAAGATGACGTTATTTTATGCTGTAAATCAGTGACTTCGAATGCAGTTGGCTTTGACCAGATCCATCCTAAGTTCATTAGACTTTTATTGCCTAGAATATCACGTTATATTACGCACTTATTTAACACCGTTATCACTACCAGCCACTTTCCTAACTGTTGGAAGCATGCTAAGGTCATTCCCGTGCCGAAATCGTCGAATGAGTATCGCCCCATTTCGATACTTCCATTTTTATCTAAAGTCTTGGAACGACTGTTACACAACCAAATTATTGCTTATTTGAATGACCATCAGCTGCTTTGTGGCAAACAATCAGGATTTAGAACAGGTCATAGCTGTGTTTCTTCACTGTTAAGTGTGTCTGAGGATATAAGATCCAATATTGATAATGGTGGTATTACACTTTTGATACTTCTTGACCATTCGAAAGCTTTTGACTCCGTGAATCATGATATACTTTGTAGGAAGATGAACGACAATTTTTATTTTTCTTCGAGTGCATCGTCGCTAATGAGAACCTATCTTGATGATAGATACCAGTCTGTCTCTGCTGGTGGAACTGTATCTGCTCCCTTGCCTGTGCCTAAGGGAGTACCGCAGGGCTCTATTCTTGGACCATTATTGTTTACATTATACATAAATGATTTACCTGATTGTCTCCTGCATAGTGATATCCACATTTATGCAGATGATGTACAAATATATATGAATTGTAGAAGAGACTCAATCGATGAGTGTTGTGCAAGACTTAATGAGGACCTTGACAGAATACACTACTGGGCGTCTTCGAATGGCTTATACCTGAACCCTACGAAGTCAAAATGCCTGATCATAGCACGACGTAATCAGGATATTGTCGTTGATATACCGATCACATTGGGAACTCGGAACATCTCGATAGTGGACTCAGCGAAAAACCTCGGTATAATTTTTAACAAATCCCTTCAATGGAATACCCATATAAATTCTGTCTCCGGGACAATTTTTTCTATGCTTAGGACGCTATATCCTATACAGCACATTACATCTCTTAATATTCGTGTGCTTCTTGCGAAAACCTACTTAGTGCCCAAGTTGTTGTATGGCTGCGAAATTTTTGCTTATTGCGATTCGGCTAGTAAAGCTAGATTAACAGTAGTGTATAACGCGATTATTAGATATGTCTACGGCATACGAAGATATGATAGTACTTCTCGGTATTCGAAATTGTTATATGGTGTTGAGTTAATGGACTTACTAAAAATCAAGGCATTAATCTTACTACACAAGGTTATCTACACGCAGGAACCGTCTTATCTATTTAATCGGATTCAATTTGCAAGATCAAATAGAGGAAAACAAATCATTCAGTTAAGATATCGAACTTTGATATCTGAGTGGCAGTTCTTTACAAATACAATACGGCTGTGGAATTCGTTACCTAACTCATTACAAATCAATGGCAACGCTTTGCAGTTTAAAAAAATTTTATTTTTTAAATTCTAATGTAAAATTATTACATATTTACATGCATATATTTTCGTTCTTGTTTTTACATATTATTATTTCGATACTATTTGCTTTTACTACTTTAATTAATTGTCTTATATATATTTCATTCTTTGTAATAATATATTATATAATCACATACTGTAATTTAAAAGATTAATTTCTTGTTGTATGTGATATGCTACAGAATAAATAAATAAATAAATAAATAAATAATAAGCCTTTTCAGTTTTTCTATACACAAATTAAATATTCTATTGACAAATAAATGCTTTTATATACGTAAACACTCTTATCCATACAAATGTCTAAATTAAGAATACATAAATAGCCACTTTTCTAATTAAATACTAATTGTACGGCTAAATTTGTTTCACAAGACAGCGATAAAAACAAATTATTGTTTAATGTGAGATTTGAGAGATTAAAATGAGCATTTTTCCGAAAAATATATGTTTAACCCTATTTATTTAGCGTGGGCCATCTATCGGTTTAATTTTGAACCATCGGTTATTTCAAATCTTGCAATACTTAGGTCCATTCTTTCCTGTCACAATATTCACTATGTTATCTCCACTGAATGTAATGAATCGATTTACGCTTGAGTAACGAGACACTGCACGATGATATCGATTTTGTCACAAAATGAAGCTCATTTCCATTTTGATGGGTACGTTAAGAAAAAAAAATTGCCGTTTCTGAAGCTCAGAAACCCACACGTCGTCTTACGAGAGACTGTTTTGTAGGGCTTGTGGAGCGGAGGCAACATTGGCCCATATTTCTTTGAAAATGAGGATGGCACAACCATTACGGTCAATGGAGACACCTATCGCACCAAAATAACCGATTTTTTTTGTACCCGCTCTTCTTGGTATTACTCTGAACGATATTTGATTTCAACAGGAGGGCGCAACTTGCCACACATCTCATGCCACAATCGATTTATTGTGTCAAACGTTTGATGTCCTTTAATTAGTCGAAATGGTGATGTCAATTGTCTGTCAAGAAGCTGCGATTTGACACCGTTGCACTATTTTTTTGTTGAGTGCCATTATAGGAAAGTGTTATGACGACAAACCAGAGACAATTGAGCAATTGATGGCCAACATTCGTGTTGCCATTAAAGAGATACGACCCCATACACTCGAAAAAGTGCACGAAAATTGGTCCATTGTTCAATTATGAATGTAACATTAAATTTCGAATAAAGCAATAATAACTTGATTGCAATGTTGAACTGTAATTATAACTTAGTTGTATTAAAGTTTACTTAAAATAAGTTCTAAACAAATGTATCACCCTTAATAGAGTAATTCATATTCATATTATTTGTTATTATCGTCATAGTACAACACAACCAATATCTGTATTATATTCATTTGTATAAAAACAATATGAAACTAATATATTTTAAGTCTTTGTTTATTAAATTGCTTTCAATATTATCAGCAATATTTGTAATTATTGACCGCATTCATTTTGAATTAAAGTTATTCCTGTATTTTCTATATCTTACCTCTATGATGGATATAAGCCAGAGACTTGAATTAATAAAGCCAACAGTTGTTTGTTGGTTAATTAAACTTTGCAACAATTGTTACACTTCAAATATTATTTGTATTGTATTTAATTGTAAATTACCTCTTGTATGTTTGCATTTAAATATTAGAAATGCAATGTTTTCATTGCAGAAACCTATAAGAAATTATCCAATATATCCGTAATGGGGTACACTTGAGCGTATGAGTGTTGCGTACTTAATAACAAAATTCAACATAATGTAGACGTTGTAATTTTAATTAAAATTTATTAACAGAAATTAAATTAAATTACCATTAGAAATAATTTCTAATACTTGCAAGATTCATTAGTTGCAAATAAATTAAGATAAAATACCCCAGCCTCTGACGAAAGTAAAAATAAATTTTAGAAAATAAATTATAATTATATAACTATAAATTATATTATTATATGTATACATTGCCTAAATACCTGAGTAGTTTATACACAAAACCCAGCTCATATTTACCAAAATAGACAACGAATTTCGCACAATAAGATTACTACAGATCCAATAATAACCAAAGCTTGTTCTCCTTACAAACAATGGTAGGTAGGTAGGTAGGTATAAGATGGATGCACTTAGGCCCCGTAAGCTCCATTGTGATACCACAGTTCATGTTAATTATCCCCTAGTCCTGGAACCACTTAGAGCTTCCAATGGAGCGACTCAAACTGCCGACGTCAATGTTAAACAAATCACCTAGATCATCGATGTAATAGGCACCATGATGTCTCTTTCACCTTTGACATAGTGCCGGGTATGTTCCCAGTAGATGAAGAACAGTCTCTTCTTCCTCCTCATGCCTGCAGCTTCTACAAAAATCACTTGCGAGGTGTCACAGACCAATTCGCCACGCGTGGACACCAATAATGCAATGCCCCGTCATGACACCAATTACCGTACTGATCAGGCTTCTTGGGAGTTTAAGCTGCCAGCTTATGATCGCCATTCTGCCCATATGCCAAGTTTTCCATCTGCGGTTGACAGGGTCCATGATGAGCTTACAGGTTCCCAAAGAGACTCCAATATACAAGAATTCGTCGGAGAGTTAGATGGTCGTGCCGTGTCTGGCCAGTTCATCCCTTCTCAATTGCCCGGGATATCATTGTGTCTCTGAACTCAAATGATGTGTACATTATACCTCTCCGCCACCCTTTTTAGGTATTTTCGACAGCCGTAGACCGTCCTGGAGTGCATCACATTTGAGCACAGAGCCGTATAAAAGCAAAACACCAGTATCTAAATTTTTCCCATTTTCAAAACAATATTTTATTATTCTCAACACAGTTGACGCAAATTAAAATTCTGACAAATGTGTAAGTGTGTGGAAGTTTACAAAATGTTTCTTTCGATAACACGTCTGACTAAATCACCAAATATTCGGGTTAATTAAATTTTGAAAATATTTAATAAAGTTCTGGTAAATTCATAGTATGCAGGAAAAAATTATGTCGCGTGTTGTCACCTGACATGCAATTGTTATTTGATGTCAATGCAAGGGCTAGAATTAAAACTGCAATAACAATCACAATAAACAAAAGCTGGAGTAATAGAAAACAAAGCGCTGACTGATGGAAATTACAAGCTGTTTACAAAATGCAAAAAATCACGCATGGACACTTGAGCCGTACAAATATGTCTGACATCGTTTTTGTTTTAAAAGTATGCCAAATAATGAAAAAATCAAATTAGAAAAACACTTTTATTTTCATAAACTTTTTAGACATACCGATGACTACTACTTCAAAATCAAAAGAGTATAAAACCAACAGCACGAATTACTCACCAACAACAAATTCTGTTGACGAAAAGTGATTTGTAACAACTTCTGTAAATTTAATGTTGCATGTTGATGATAATTTATTGTTGTCATTGGTACTAGTAAATATTGTCGTACATATCTAGATAAAAGTATTATTACCTTCGTTTGGTGTGTATATGAGAAAGTGTTTTTAAATTGCTCAGTACTTAAGTTAATTTTCCGTTCCAATTATTTTCTTCATTATCCGATTCTTTTTTCGTTAGTTACACAACGGTAACGGTAAAAAATTGAGGCAAGAATATCTTATCATACTGTAATCTAAAGCAAATAAACAAAATTAGCCTTTAAAATAAAATGTAAAATTTAATTATTTTTAATATGGTTTCAACAGTAATATAGCCGCTGTAGTGTCGTAGGTAGAGAGTTGACGTAATACTCGCAAGGCCATGTTACAAACCCCAGGTCAGACATCTCCAACAAAACGAAATATATTACATCGTCGGATGTATCTTAGCAGATTTCTGGCAAAAACTCTGTGGGGGAAAAATATTGCTATGAAAAGTTTCTCAAAAAAATATGTCATTTGAAGTCGACATTAAGCTATAGATCCCGCCATTTATGGATAAAATAGCATACACAACATTAGTGGTGTGAAAAGCTTAAGTTATTTCCCAATTAAAAAACATTCTGCAATAAAAAGAAATACAGAAAATGACGTACAAATGTTCAACGAACTAAGCTTCCAAAGGCAAGTGTCATATGTAAACTCCTTTTTACATGTATGATTCCACTGATCATCCGAAGCTTTCTGTAAATTGTTTATTTTTTGGTTGTCAATAACAATTTTATAGAATTGGATTTTCTCTGAATTTTATCATTAATTTTTAACGTAATGAACTTTAATTTTAAAGGAACAAATAAGTGTTCCAAAGGGTATTTTGAAAACTTTAGGAGAATATTTTTAAATCTGAATTCTTTAACTCGTACATCACATACAGTAAAAATCAGCCTTTTTAGGTTCTATGTTCTAAATTTTTTGTTTTTCATTCTTAATTTGTTAAATTTCTGCTCTGTTGCATCTTTTTTACTTGATTTTACCCTCATTATTTACAGTCAGTATAATTCCATGACCAAATACTACCTGACTGCCTGCACTTTAAATGAACACCAATATTCATCACTGTTTATTGTAAATGCCAGTGCCTAGTTTTAATGAATTTTTTCTGTTTTTCAAGCAAATAAGTCTGTTTAATTGAGGAACAAAAGTTCGAAAAAAATACAAAAACTACCAGAAAAAGGAATTAAGTGCACAAAACACAGGCATAAAAAGTTTTTAAATCAACAAATATTTAATTAGCAGATGCCACACTACCATGGAAGTTTACACTGAAAAAGGGTGGCCTTCACATTTGTGTAACCTTACGAATAACGGTTTACATTCGATCAAACATGGCAAATATTTTACTTTTAAAATGATTTGTAATGAATTAAGAATTAATATTTAATTTTATACAGAAAAATTAAGGCAATACTCTGGATCAACATCTACACAATCATACAATTTTTTTTTTATATTTATTGCATTAAAAACCGTACATATGCAGCTTTCAATAATAGTTTCCTTTAAATTCAAGCGAAATTAAATCCTCCAGCCTTATAAGACCTCTATTGAAAATATTTTAATCTCTTCATTAAATAAATTCGCTTTTAGCTGAGATTAAGGTCGTAATAATTGTGGCATTATAATGGCAGTTTACTCTTCTTATAGTTTAAATGGAAAAATAAATACACTGCGTATACGCAATTATTATCATGCTAAAGTATTACTTATACGTATGTGTGTACATACGCACACTCTATCTTTATCATATCATGCCGAAGAAAGAAACGATTAAAAATTTTTTTCATCTTTTCCTTGTTATATGCAGCCACAAGCGTTTTATAAATTAATGACTGCAATTACATTTATTTGGGAGAATTAAAAGACACGTTCTTGTGGATATAGTGATGACCTTATCTGAGTGTATGTTTATGCAAAATATGCTTGTAAAATTTCAGTTGTAAGAATTTATTTTCAACTCAAAAGATTGCAAAGTTGCATACGCATATTATTTTAAATATAAAAATATCTTTAAGGATTCGGAAAACAACATTTGTCAGCAAGGTTTTGTGTGATATTTAAGAATATGTAATGTGAGGTAAAGAGATAAAGTCGCCGCAGTCTAGTAGGCAGTATGTTGGCTTATTAGCCATGATTTAAACCCCAGGACAGAATCAAACGCCAGGACAGACATCCCCAACGAAACGAAATAAAAAAAAAAATATTTCTTCGGTGATTTCCACTCAGCAGATTTCTGGCAAACAAAGTAAAAAAATGCCATGAAAAGTTTCTCAAAAATCTGTCGTTCGGAGTCGAGTTTAAATTGTTAATCCTGACACAAATTTTGTAACGACATATGTACGTATGAATGTATAGTTGATCAAATGTCTTAACATACACAAAATCAAGTTTCTTATTTAATAGCATTTTTTCTATAGGGTTTTGTGATGAGTTGGTCACATTCTGGCCCAATTGGTACATATTGGGAAGACATAGGTACATTAGGTTCTAATTAATGATTACTTACAGATTTCTAAATAGGACATTCGATTTTAGAAGTCCAACTAGAGACTTCTGGTCTGAAGCTAAACAGATTCCCAATGGAACCCGTGAGATTTACACTAATGGCTCAGAGAAGAGTGACAATTCCGGCTTTGGTATATTTAGTAAGGGCGCTGACATTAAACTATCTTATATGCTGCCTAGCTACTGCAACGTTTTCCAGTCGAAGTTCAAAGCAATTTTAAAATCGGCGATATTTTCCAATTCTTCTCGAAAGTAGAGGATTTCTCAGAGAAATTTCGGATTATTCAAAGATAACTCTAACATGGGTTCCGGGACATAGGAATATTGTTGGAAATTGCATTGCAAATGAGCTTCTTAAACACGATACGAAGCCTTACAATCTCCGACATGTTACAGAGCATGAGGTACTCCTATTGACTCAGTTAATTTGGAAATTATTCTCATTTATTACAAGGAAGCTCAGACTCGGTGGCAGCAGGAGCGTCCGTGTAATATTGCTAGACTCTGCTGGATATCCTATACTTATCCATGATAGGACCCACTTCTGTTTTTTAAGCGCAAGGCCATCGGTCGTACAATGGTGATTCTTACATGCCACTACAAGGAGCGAGTGTTTTTCATTTCATGTGTCAGTGCCCTGCTCTTTTTGATTTATTATTTTCTGACACATAATAACAAGATTTTAGAATAGGGGTGGTTGTCTCTAGACATTGTTTGCATTAATTGTGATACCATAATGACCTAAATGCTGGCATAAGTGGGACCTCTTACATGTAATCATGAGTACATATCAAATAAGTTTTAAAAACTGTCTAAAATGTCAAACGTTATTTTCATTTATTTTTTCAGTTCTTTTTATTTATTATTGTTGTTACAATAAATCCTTCTGATATTGCTACTTAAATAGTAATTTTAAAAGGCTTTTTTTATGTACAAAAACCAGAAACTGAGCAGTTAGCTGTTACACCATAAAACAGCAGCAATAGCAACATAATAGCTATGGTGATAATTCACAAGTTTGGCTTCAGGTGTTAAACAAAAGTTGTTGTAGAAATTTTTTTTCCTTTTTGGTTTTAATTTTTCTTTTTCATTGTTTTGTTTTCCACTTTATTGTTGTCACTGTTTTTCATACATATGTTGTTTAAGCACGGCAAAGAATGCAAACAATGCACTGGCAGAGGAGAGGTTTAAAAAACAGAGAAGTTTTTATGCTTTAAAATCAAGTAGCAGCAGAAAAACGATGACAGTCACAACGTAAGTGTAAATATTCTATGATTTCAGAAATGTGTGTGTGACAAATTTGCTTGCATTATTTATGCAACATAGATGTTTAACCAAATTTTTTTAAATTTTCATAAAAAACTTTTGTAGTAAGGCTACGAATACCTGTAGTATCTGTATCCATGCTTGACATGTAAATTTGAAATTATTTCACTAACACGATCCAATGAGGCTCATTATCACCTAAGATTTGTTACATTTTTATGTCAGTAAGAATAGAGTTAATATTACTTTATTTTCTATTATTTTGTGCTAACTAGAATGACGTCAGGCTTCTTTAACCCATAACATGCATTATACCATTATATTGTGTGTGTGTTAATTTTATGCATGCGGGTTTAAGGCGAGATTTTTGATATTATTTTCATGACAATTTTATTTACTCTCAGAGTTGTTGCCAGACATCTGCTGAGAGGCAGTCACCGAAGAAATATTTTTTCATAATTCGTTTTGTTGTAGGTTTTAACTGTAGTCTCACGTCTAATAAGTAACAACATAACCTATTAGACTACTTTGACTTCGCCTATAACAATTACGTTAAAATATACAACCTTTCCAATAAAAATGCTGTGCAGAATTTGATTGATTTAGTACAGTCAGAATGTTTATTCTTAAACCAGATCAAGTCGGCAGGAATTGCATGGTGGAACTAGAAAGAATGGTGTTCAACGAGGTCCTAAAACCTGGTGAAACCTTTAATAGAGGTGGCTACCGACAACAAATGAACAATTTGAATCAAGTATTGAATGAAAAATAACAAAAATGGGCCACAAGACACGGAAAAATAGTTTGAAAGATGACAATGCGATGACCTGCGCACAAAGTGTAATCGTTTCGGGATACAATTAAATCATAAGGCTGGTTGGTGCTCTCCTCCCGTTGTGTTCATCAGACTTGGCTCGTTCCGTTTACTATTTGTTAAGACGCGCATTAGTTAAGCAGCACTTCGATTCCTACGATGAAGTAAAAAATTGGGATATTAATTGATTTGCTCGAAAGGCGAACAGTTTTGTTGGCGTAGAATCTAAAAATTGCTTGAAAGATGGGAAAAATGTGTATTCAGCAACGGACCAATACTTTGATTAAAATGTCACTTAATTTCCCATTAAAAATTATCGGTTTATTAACAAAACAAAAAAAAAAAAATAATAAAATAATAAAAAAACGCTCACTTGATACCGGTACACCTAGTAAGTGAATTTAAACCTAAAAAGGTAAATTGAATAAGACCATTACATAACAATACATTTTCCTTTTCTATCTTTTTAGCTTTATTTTTTATTGCGAGTCTTTCAACGACACCTTAATCGGTCACTTATAACTTGAACTTCTTAAGGGCATTTTACGTTTAAGACCCTGTTAATATATTTTGTCTTTGGCTTTTTAGTCGTTTTAATCTTCTTTTTGAAAGTAATAGACAGAGAAAATTTTACAAAGAATAAGGGTTACATGTTAATGTCAGTTGTTAATTAATTGTTTAAAGTTTCAAAGTTAAAAAGAAAAGAAAAACAAAAGTTACTGCTTCCGTAGTAATGGGGATTAAGTAAGGAAAAGTAAGAAAGCCAAAGCCAAATAAGTTGTAATACAAAAACTAAACAAATAAGTTAAACGAGGTGCTCATAGACGGGACAATATATAATATTTACTAGCATTACTTAACATAAAATTTTAGATTCTATTAGATGCCTGCCTTGTAGGATATAAACGATTAAAGAAGAAGGTAAATTGGAATGTATTTCTACTTTTACAGAGAATTATAGAAAAAGTTCCTAACAGTCGAATGCCATTATAGGAGATTGTAAAACAATGCGTATTAAGACTTAAAAAGCACCTCATGACAAAGCAAATATATGTATAATTAAAGTGGACAGAAGATAAAGAAGTGAATTTCGTTGCAGACAGGTTTACTGATTCTTCTGTTATATAATGGCAGAAATAAATTTTTGTTTCAATTATTGGGGTATAAAAAGAATTTTAGTAGTGAAGAACTTACAGTCGACAAATCAGATACAATATACGCAGTTAATTCAACGTTCAAACCTTTAGTTGTTTGACAATTATTTTCTTTGGTCCGACTACTGTCGGAGTTTTGCATTTTAATTCCAGAAATTTTGTGCTGTTCTGTCTACAACACTATCTCTTATTTTCACTAACGATCTCCTTTCTTTAACTTCTAATCATATATACTCTTTTGCAGATGACAACAATATTTGTCATCGAAATTCTTTTAATGGGCCCCTTGGACATTGAGGCGAAAAGGCTTAATATGAATGACTCACTTACTCACGATGTTGTTTATTAACACACAAGTGCAGCCATAATATTAAATCATCTGTAGTTATGGGTTAATAAGTCAGATGCTCTTGAAGTCCAGTGTGATGTTAGCTGGAATCAGCTCATTTTTCAACTGTCGAAAGATGCATTCAGGTATAAGAAATTCATCTGATGTCCTTGCTATTTACACCACTTACATCGCAGTAGGAAGGGAATACAAGTCTCATGTAAGGGTCGGTGATGCTCGAAAGATGACGAAGGTGCTCATTAATGATGGTAGTGTATCCAACTCTATTGATTCATTGCAGCATCGTCGCAATCTAGCTTGTGTTTCACTGTTCTATCGCTACTACAACGCATTTTGCTCTAGAGAGATAAAGATACTTGGTTCAGTATATTCTTATGTAGTACCCGTCTTTCTCGCATGACACAACTGTTTGCGGTCGATTTCCCAGTCGATCGTACACAGACATATTTTGTGTTTCAACAGCATTATTCGTATTGTAGAAATCTCTACCTGTAGAGGTCTTTCCTGCCGCTTATAATATATAATATTAATAAAAGACTCAAATCTAATGTCCACAAACGCTACTCCCTCTGTTTATCTTCCCATTTTCTATTTTCCTAATTCCAATACAATGCACTGCATGAGTAAAGATCATCCCCGGAGTGTTGCCCTTATGAAAACAGTAAAAATAAAATTTCATACCATAAAGGTTGTATTCCACAATAGGACAGACAAAAATAGGACGGACAAAAATTTAAGTTTCGTATGACTTGTGAGCCGCCGTTATAATTCATTCATGCGTTTCAAAAATAAAAAAAATTAAAGAAAACCTACTGGCATATATAGTCTATAGTGCCTACTGAATAGTATAACGAGGGGGATTTAGTGGGTGAGGGCCCCACACACGGATGATGTGACGACTATGGTGCGGTTAGGTACATTTACCCCTCCTTGGCGTAAAAAACTGAATAGTATAAAGTTTGTTTTTATGCAACCATACATAGTATTTATGGCATAAAAGTGCATTTACAGAAAGGTTATTCCACTGGTTAAGGTCACATATACACACCTCATGTATACAATTCAAATAAGAGTTAAAAATAAAAATTTATTTCCAATCCAATCAAATTTTACTTTAAAAATCTAAATAAAATATAAGTGCTGCAAAGAAAATTATTTACAATGAAAAACAAAGAGGGAGAAAGTTGTCAAAAATGTTTCGTTTCTCTTCCATGGAACTGTGAGAGACACACCAAGATTCCGTAGTTATTATTACCACTTACAGTGGACAACAAAAGTCTATACCCATATATTTGTAAGCAATTTCATATGTAAAAATAATTGATATTTTTCAGGTTTTCGCAAACCAATACTGTAGGAATGTGTATCGACACCAGATATGGGCAATTTTGAATTTATTGAGGAAGTAATTATAAGAGAGAGTATTTACACATTCTATACAACAAATTGAGTTCGTAAGAATAAAGAACTCGTGATGGTTATTACTTTCAACACATCTATCATACTGCTGCTCATGTGAAAGTGTGGTTTGTCTACTAAGTCCCCACAGCCAAAATACTCGTGCACCAAGGAGATCATTTGGAAGAATGGTTACCCAACTGTTTAACCTCAAACAAAAATCAATTGAAAAACTTGATAATAAGTGCATGGCGGCAAATGTAAACAGAAATCGCTGAACATAAATTGTACATGGCAAATGGGTTAAATGGAGCGCTTGACCTTAATGGATATCCTACTAAATATTGAGTATAAAATTCACCAGGCCAGACATCAAAACAAAATACAAAAAGTATTTCTTCGGCGACTTTCTCTCAGAAGATTTCTGGCAAAAATTCTGACAGTAAATAAAATTGTCACGAAAAGTTTCTCAAAACTCTTCCTCAAAGACAAAAGTCGTTCGGAGTCGACTTTAAACTGTAGGTCCAACCACTCATGTATAAAATTAACGCACACAACATAAGTGGTGTGAGAAACTAGGTCGTAATCCTGACTGACGGTTTGTAATGACTATGTATGTGTAGGTAATCATATTTACATATTCTTACTTAAAATTCATGAAATTGCTTACAAGGAATTTGGTACCTTGACTTTTTCTGCCCTCTGTATGTAGACAGTCCTCATGCAGCGATAAACAATAAACATACAACACAGGTAATTTCAGTTTGAGCTCTATATGTGTTAGTTTTGTTAGCATTTTATGAAACAACACAGATGGCACTTTAATAATTGATTAACCCTCTAGACTTATACAGATATAAACTGAAAAACATTTCATCCAAAGGTTGAATATACAAAGTCTAAGTATATGATTCGCTAGACGATGTAAAAGTGTCTTCTTTTAAAGGTTGAAATATAAACCATCAAAAAATATCAAACAAAATTGTTAAAAATATTCATCTCTAGACAGTTTTCAAACGTTGTTAAATTTATTAATTTGCACCATTTCTCTGAGCACTCGCTCTTAGAAAAATTTATATATAAAATAAAAAATAACAATAAATTTATTTATTAACTCAACATTTATTTTAAGTTGTATGAGTACAGTTGTGGTAAAAATATTCGAATGCAAGTTATCGCTATAAAATATGCAATGGACTCACAACTGCAATTTTAAATGATTCATTTAATTGCTACTCAATTATGAATATACTTGCATGAATTCTATATAAAATTAAAAATTAAACACAGTGAAAAAAATAACACTGAAATATGAACAGAGTGGGTAATGGATTTTAAATCCTATGACAAAAGCATTTAAAACATATCATAAATATTGTTGATTTTTATGACCCAGTGATAAATAGCACATACATACATACACCCACACATATGTCAACCCGTGTGAACAAGTTCCTTTTTGTTTTTCTTCCGTAAGCAATTTTTTATTATAATTTTATAAGTTTTGTCTTCATTTAGTTTTTGTTTATGAGTTGTGTTTTCTTTTTTTACTTAGAGTAGTCCAAGCATTATTGCGTACTCTTTTCCTAAAATTTTTTGTAATTCGAACACTCAACCTACTTCTCATTCACTCTTTTCTAAAATAGTGGCATAAATTCATTTCAATTCTGGTGCACTACACATAAACGTAATGTACATAAAAAGTTCCTATGCAACACAGATTCATATACTCGGGTCAAATTATATACGTGCCTGGAAATTTTCCAACTCCAAACTAATAAATGAAAAATAATAAAACTCCACATCATTTAACAGAACCCTCATACTTGTGAATATAAAACTCGTAAAAATTTAGGATTATTTGTGAAAAACATGTATGCTAGGACCACATGTGAGATTATATGCTCATGTGCTCATTTGATTGTGATGGTTTGGCAAACTGAATGAATTAGAGAGTGGCTCATGATGCAGTTCATTTAGTAATTAAATTTAATTTAATTATGTATATAATAATACAGTGTGTGATTTAAATTGCTTTCAGTTGTCGAACACATACATACATGCATAAATACATACATAATTCATTACAACACTTCAGCTAGGATTACGACCTTGGTTCTCATACCACCTATGTTGTGTTAATTTTATACATGCGTGGCAGGCCTACAGTTTAATGTCGACTCCGGAAGACAGAAACTTTTCATGTTAAGTTTTATTTACTTTCAGAGTTTTTTCTAAAAATCTGCTGAAATGACATTGTCACAGAACTATTTTTCATATTTCGTTTAGTTGGAGATGTCTGACTTGCTGTTGGAACCGTGACCTCATGTCTCTTACTACGTCGACTTTTTTCTTTACTGAGTTTTAATTTATATGAAGACTACGGCGACTAGCAGGTAGTGTGTTGGCTTATAAAACGTAAGGCCGAGATTCAAACCCCTGGTCAGATATCAGAACGAAATATGAAAAAATATTTCTTCGGTGACTTCCTCTCAGCAGATTTCTGGCAAAGACTCTGAGAGTAAATAAAACTGTCATTAAAAAGTTTCTCAAAATTGTATCGTTCGG
Organism: Sarcophaga carnaria; assembly: GCA_958299815.1. Taxonomy (NCBI): domain Eukaryota; kingdom Metazoa; phylum Arthropoda; class Insecta; order Diptera; family Sarcophagidae; genus Sarcophaga; species Sarcophaga carnaria. The sequence continues at coordinate 49,231,121 of OY283150.1, forward strand.
AGTCCACTTTAAACTGTAGGTCTCACCACTCATGTATAAAATTAACACACACAACATATATGGTGTGAGAAACTAGGACATTGTACAATGGGTCAATTCGACCTCCGGGTACTGTACTTGTCTTAATTGGCAAGTAAACCTCCTCTAACTTAACCTAACCTAACCTTTAATTTAGATGCGCTAGGTTTGAGGTTTTTTAATGCTTACATGCTTTGTTGCAACATTAATGAGGTCATACAGTCAAAACAATGTGTAAGTTCGGGAGAAATTATTTTAGAAATGTTGCAGACTTCTTGAATTGTAATAGAAAGCCATTATCCTGCTTTCTATGTTATTTCAAAATTTACGTTAATTTAACCAAAGAAATGTAACAAAAAACATTTTTTATTTATTTTTTTTTGTACATAATATGTTTGCTTAAGTTAATGTGAAGGAATACGAATGTGTTGCTTTTACTGTTGGTTTCAAAACCAACAATGGTGACAAAAAAAAATCAGTAACAAACAAGCACACAAAAACTGAGATGAAAACTAAAGATAAAAACGAAATATAATTGTGAACATATAGAAAAAGTAAATGCACGTGTGTTTAAGATTTACATATCTCATAATAAATTTTTGCAGTTGCATTAATTTCATAACAAAAACTATTATTTTTCCTTATGCTGTAGGAATATTGTAAAAAAGACTGATGACACTTCTTGTTTTCGTTTTAAATTTTGAACTTTATAATCCCTACTACAACCTGAATTGTTCAAAAGTATATAATCGTAAAATCTACTTCGAGCACACGCTTTGCTCAAGTTATTTATTACTTAATTTGAATGCAGAAATATGTTCAAAAAATCGTTGTCTTGTTGGATTTTTTATTTCATTGTCTTCTGTTTGCATAATTTTTTTCCATTTTTTGTTTTTGTTTTATTACCAACTATCTTTAGTTTTCGTTTCAACATGGTTGGCATTCAATTCTTTTCACTCTATTCTCTTCCATTCTCTTTAAGTCCTGACACAATAATTTGCTATTTTTTCTTTTTATTTTATTTCTTTCCGTTTTGTTTAGATTTGGTTTTATGTCCCATAATACCATAGAGTTGATATATCAATATGGTAAGGCACTCAATGATGTGGTATTGGAATCATTTAACGATTTTTAGGATTTCTCTATAAGAACACCGTTATCGAAGTATGGATTGGATACATATTTGGATAATAATTGGAATAGTTATTACTGTATTCGCCCTGCCTAGCTTAAACAGTATTGCATGTACTTTCCTGATATCTCTCTGTAAAACGATCAGTTAATATCCAGATAAGTGAGGAAACATATTCCCTGCAATATGTCGCAGATTGTTAGCTCTGCACCGACCTTGGATAGTCTATCAGCAATACAATTTTCCGTCACTTAATCGACCCTTATGTGACTACGTCCTTTATGTTAAGCCAAAATTTACTTCCATTCAGCCTTACTGCCAACTATCTGCCGACCACTTATTTCAATAGAACTTCAGAAAGAAATCAATTGAGTACAGAACATTATGACCAAATTGGAATAGAACAAGCATCTATAACCCAAAATCTTATGTACGGTTCTTTTGAAGGTGTTAAGCGTTATGTTATCCTTAACACTTTTGTTAAGACACTCATAATTAATTAAAATTATCCAAAAATTGTTTTCTATTTCTTATAAAAGGGTTTAAAATAGTTTAGCTTGATTGAGTATTAGCTTCTCAATGTTTTTTATTTTCTCCTCTTCTACTTTTTTAACGTTTGTATCTCTCCTGTATTTTGTTGTGTACATTTTAACCATAAATTAACAGAAATTGTGGAGACATAGAACAGAAGAAAAGGAAAAATTATAAGTATGTACCGTAGCATTGATGTTTATTTACTAATCACACAATCAGTAGATTAAAGAACAATGTATAGTTGATCTAATACATTGTAGCTTTGTTAAAAAAAAAGATTTTCCTTCCTGCATATAATATTGGGTAAAGAGTGTGTAATAATAAAATAATAATTAGAAAATTGTGTTTCTTTATTACATGGCGATCCTGCCATGAGTGTAGCGAAAGCCATCATGGAAGGATTCATTTTAATATATGGTGCAACGACTAAAATAGTCACGGACATGGATACGGAATATATAAATCATTTACTGCAAGAGCTATGTACACTCATGGAAGTGGAGAAGGTAAACTCTACTCCATATCATCATGAAACACTCGGTACTGTTGAAAGATCACACAGAACTTTCAATGAGTATCTGAGATCGTATATTTCATATGACGGTTCTGATTGGGACAATTGGTTAAAATTTTTTAATTTCTTTTTCTTTTCTGAGGGGAAAGTGAATGACAGAATTAGGATATTTTATTATGACAGAATTTATATTTTATTTCATAAAAAAGCACATTGGTAATGAACTATTGTTACATTTATTTTTCTATATTTTATTTTTTTATTTTATTATTGGGAACAGTCGCACAATTAAACTTGATTACTTAAAACTAATTGTATGCTAAATTCTTAAGCTCTAATTCTTAACTCTGGGGATATGCTGAGACAGCATAATACATGATGTCCCAGCATTTATGCAGTGTGGACAATATCAACGAGAATGTATTGATATTAAGTTGCTAGTTACTAGTCAAACACACTACAAGTGGTTACGTTGGTATAGTCTTACTATGGTAGTGTGTTGTCTTATTAGGCATTAGGCCTCAGTTCAAACTCCATGTCAGACTTCTCCAACAAAATGAAATATGAACAAAATATTTCTTTGGGGATCTTCTCTCAGCAGATTTCTGCCAAAAACTCTGAGAGTAAATAAAATTGCCATGAGAAGTTTTACAAAAATCTGTTGTTCGGAATCGACTTTAAATTGTAGGTCCTGCCATTTATGTATAAAATTAACACACACAACATAAGTGGTGTGATAACCCAGATCGTAATTCTGACTGAAGGGACGACTTAAATGACTTAAAGCCAGCAATCCGGGAATACTTTAAAATGCAAACAGATACGTAACCCACATACATTGAAAATAATATTTACTCACCCACACAATAAAATTGTATTACAAGATAACAACAATAGCAATTGGTCAGTGCAAAGGACAAGACATATCGAAACTGTTGAACTTCAAAAGTGTCGGGCGGGTTAGCCATTTTGTCAAATGGTCAACTGGCCATTTGTGTGAATCTAGCATATCTTTTTTTGCGTAAAAACTTAACATTTAAACCAAAATTTTTGCGATAACACTGTGCAGTTGGTCTGTGTAATTGGATTCGCCTCTTTGGTTTACTTCCTGTTCGAGACTTGTTACCACAAAACCATTCAAATAAATGATTAGCGTTGTGTTGCTTAAAAGAGAAATAGGTTTGTTGGAGCAACTAAAAGAATGTTGGAGACAACATAATATTGTATGATATTTAAAAAAAATTAATTTTAAAACAAAAATGATAAACTGTTTTGAACAGTTGAAGGTTTTACCCAGGAGCAAGATATGATAGGAAGGATATGAAGGAAGGAGGAAGTTTATATTTTTCAAAAATATTAAAGTAAATAAACATAAAATAATCACGATATAAAAGAAATAATAATAATAAAAAACTAAATAAAAATTCAGCGCCGATAATGCACAGCAGATTCAGAAATCAACAACCAGGCTTTTGCTATGTCTTTTGCTGCGAAAACCGTTAGCGTTGAATGTTCGCGTATGTCTGATATTTCTGATCTTCAATGGCCACATATGTGAACGTTTAATTTTTTTATACTTATAATAATAATAATAATAATAATAATAATAATAATAATAATAATAATAATAATAATAATAATAATAATAATAATAATAATAATAATAATAATAAAAAGAACAAAAATTTGATAATAAGTTATTGACTACCAAATCCTCCAACAACAGAAGTAAATATTTTACCGTTTGTCTGCACTGATGATATTGTTTCCAGCGCAAAGGCAGATAAATAAAACAAAAACCTGAAATAATTCTTCGGCAGTCTGTTTTATTGGATTATATCAAGAAACCGTAGTATTTGAAAAAAATAATATCAGATATATATGCCTGATATGCCCGAAATGTATGAAATCATTTCACACATAAATTACCATGGACGTTATTCCTTTTTGTGAATTTTCATTGTTTTATTATTTATTTAATAATTATTATAATAATAATATATTATATTATTTTTATATTATTTAAATAAAATTAAATAATTTAAAAAGAAAACAAAATTTAATCATTTTTTTGTCACCATAAAAAAATCGTCCTTGAAGAGGTTAAAGAAAATATTTACGACACAGTGCAATACTTTTTGTTCGATGAATTTTAACTGAATATTTACAAAATTCTACAACTGAATATACACTTTCATTTATACCAGTGTTTACCATTTCATAGCACAGATGTGCAGAGAGAACTAACACACATTCTTGTGTTTTTTCATTTAATTGTCGATCAGACTGCGACAAGAACACATATGCGGCGGATGCTTTATCATTTTATTTCAGAATGACACTCAAAAAATATTTTATGTTAAAAATGGTCTATGTTATTAGCTGGGCGTTTTTAATTTTATTTTTTTTTTTGTTTTATTTTGTCGCATAGTATATTTTTTTTAAATGCTTTGCTTTCTTTTAATAAAAAATGGGTTTTTTATTCTTTTTACATATTTTTATTTATCTAAAAAACATGACCTAATTTTTAAGCCAAAGATGGATAGCTTTATGGTCTTTTAATAAAAAAATTGATTTTTATTTTATTTTTATTTATCTAAAATTATTAAGGCAAAGATAGCTTTACATATGTATGTTGATGAAATGAAAATAAAAATAGCGTATATTACTAACACTTTTCTATGGTTGTAAATAAATAAATTCTCTCAACTTATTTTCTCTCTCTTACTCACTAATACATAACTAGATTTTTTTTTGGTAAACCCTGATTTATACGTCTCCACGTTTGTATTCACTTTCCGTTACCAATGTAATTAAAATAAATTATGGCAACCAACATTTTTGTGCGAGCAGTTTGAAACGTATGTATGTGCTTCATTATTATCAGAAAATAATTTTATATTTCTCTATAATTCCAGTATTTTTGTTTGGCAAATAATAAAATACACAATTTTATAATAATTGTTTATATTTAAATGTAATCGAATAAAATTTGTGTTCTGTTGAGTTGTGTGTTTTTATTTATTGAATATTTCAACTAAATGACCAGCAGACCTGCAGAAAATAAAAATAAATAAGTTTTGTGTGTTTCAATTAGAATATTCGAAAAGCTTTTGTAAATTTATAAAATTTATTAAAGAAATTATTAAAAATAATTTTTATTTGAATTTGATTAGTAAATATTACATATAAATTTAATGTAGTTCGTATTTCTTTTATTGTTTTTTTTTTCTTTTATTTATCTTTTTGATATGAGTACTAATGGATACTTTAATATTATCTCCAGGTAATACTGGGTCTTTCAACAGGGATTTCCAAAGTTTGTATCTACATAAGTTAAATTAACTGCCTATTTGCCAAAACACGATGGAAGGATACATAATGCCACACGTGAGAATAATAAAATTGTGAATTGCTTGATGTTATTCAACTTTTCAAATTTCGTTTGAACCGGGGCCTCAGGTTTAATAAGTCAACACACTACCTACTAGATTATGACATCTTCTTTCTAATGTATTAATAAATTATTTCATTAAACCTCATAAGTGTAGTTATTCTGAAAACAGTTTAATTCTTATTATTAAACTGTTAAGCATTTCACATTGAATATTTTCTTAAATTTCTAAGCTTTAGTTTGCACAAGGTATAGAAATATAAATGTGAGTAGATTTTATACTCTGAAATACCGTCTGTGTGTACATACTGACTTTATGTTTTTGCTCTTATTTTATATATTTAAGATTAAAAACAAATATTTTATTTAATACGCTTAATGTTGTATTTTCTTTAAAAGCAAAGCAAAGAAATAAAAGATGGTGAATAATTAAAGAATTTAAAAAGGCGCTACATTTTCACAGCAAAAGAAAAAAGGAATAAATAAATAGAAACCTGGGATATCCATGATACAATCCTCAAAGCAGGTGAATGATTTACATAAAATGTAAAATAAATTGATTTGTTTTTAAAACTGTGATCGAATAAGTCACCGTAGTCTAGTAGATAGTCTGTTGGCTTCATAGGCGAGAGCTCGTGGTTCAAGCCCCAGGACAAATATTTCGAACAAAGCGAAATATGAAAAAATATTTATTTTCGATGACTTCCTCTCAGCAGACAAGTTTCTAAAATAACTGTCATTCGGAATTTACTCCACTTATGTATAAAATTAATACACACAACATAAGCGGGACGAGAAACTAGGTCTTAATCCTCATTAAAGGATTGTAGCGAACAATAGGTAGGTATGTTTGACATTTGTTGTCATTTTTTCAGAATGTTTTGCAATATCGCCTTTCCGAATTAGCACGTGGAGGTAATAAAATTGTTTGATCAAAATAGCATTTGAAAACTGAATGAGCTGTAGAGCCGTTGACAATTGAACCGAATTTTCAACGAAAAATAATTTTCAGCGATGAGGTTCATTCTGTATAAATAGGCATGGGAACAAATAGTATTGATTTGGATTTGGATCGTTACTAACCCACATGACATCCAAGAGCATCTAATAAAATTCAAAAAATTATTTAATTAGAGATGTACCCGATATGAAAAAATTTACTACTGTAGGGTATCTAGAAACAAGTGAAAGCATTTGTATATTGAAATCAGCTTTCAGCAATAATGTTTTATGTACACTAAAACTATACTTATATTTAAATATATGTTCTTATAATATATGTACATTTATCTATACATATACATATATTAGATATACATACATATGTATATATCTTAAACAAATAGACTTGCACTCACATACATATATGTGCACATAAATATTATTTCTTAAATAAACTTTTGTATCGTGTTGTATATAAAATTAAGTATGTAATATAAGGGCAACTAAGATTGCATGTTTCCGTAATAAAAACGATGAGAAAACTTGAAATATTGAAAGTCAAGAAATAATGTTTTTCCAACTTGTTCTTGTATTGTTGTTGCTGCTGCTCCTCTTGTCTTGTGAAGCTGAGATTCCTTTGTTAGAAATATTGTTGTTATATTTCAGTTACTTCAGTTGCTGCTAATGGTTGCAAATGTTTTGCAAAATATGTTGAAATGGGCTTCAGGATTCTATTGTATTTACTGGCTGGCTGTTGTAAATTTTCCATGAACTATTAGAGATTATTAGAATAAAAGTGATGTCTTGAAACTAAAACAATAATTTAACAAAGTTTTTAGCCAACATTTATAAATTCTAATTTATAAGTACTTAAGTTTCCAAAATTATTACTTCTTTATTCTTAATTAAAATGTACTTAAAAAGTTTTCCAAAAAATTATAGAAATTTTTGCAACAAAGTTTCGGTTTTTGAGATAAAATTTCAAAATTTAATATAAAAGCTTGTGACATATTTAAGTAGAAATTATTGTTTGACAACAATTCATGGTATTAAAGAAAATATAATAAAAATGATTTCATCTATGATAGCCACTAAGTTAATAAGGTTACATTAAGTTAATAAAATACTTAGGGGGCATGCAAGTAATAAAAAAGTTTGCAGATATCATCCTTAAAAATTATTTCAAATCCGTGCAGGCATTCAATGAAGTACGACCGACGAAGTAAGAACTTACTGATAATATTTTCATTATTTTTATTCCTTCAATTTCTGGCACGAAAGGGATCAGAGATGCCTGAGGAACAGACGATAGAGGTGATATTTGCGCCCCTACTAGAATACTTTTTCATATTGGAAAAAGCAGCATGGAAATCAACACACCGTAGGTAGTCCAATATACCTGGTTGCCGAATTTAAAAACTGCTGTGTCCTGTAGTGAAGTCCCAGTAGTCAAGTAGGTGGTGTGTTGGCTTAGGTCATACGTCCCCAACAAAAAGAAATATGAAAAATTATATCTTCGGCGACTGCCTCTCAGCAGATTTCTAGTAAAAAAAAATCAGAGAAAATAAAATTGCCATGAAAAGTCCCACCAACGGAGTCGACTTGAAACTGTAGGCCCCTGTAGGGGTGGCCCCTGTATAAAATTAACATACACAACATAAGTGGTGTGAGAAGCTAGGGCGTAATCCTGACTAAAGGGTAGTAATTAAAAAATTTATGTATGTATGTATGTATGCAATATGGAGCTATCAAAAAAAGTATTTTCTTTTTAGTTATTTTTTCTTCGGTTTTATTTTAGTTTGGTAATGAATCAAGTTTTGCAAGCTCAGCATGTGATTCATGTGTCGCTCCGTAAAACAAGGAGCATCACCATAGCTCAATTCAGGATGTCAAGCTTTGTTATTATTTTCTAGGGTGGCACAATCTGGCTAACCTATAAAGTTTAACCTATTTACTACAAGGTTTAACCTCTTTGGAGAATTAAAAAGTTTCTGTATGGTTTACCGAAAGGGTAAATGAAATTCTTTTATTTCTAAAAACTCAAATAATCATTTATTGAAGTTGTTTGTCTTCAGTCGTAATCAGCTTTAAATTAATATGTCTGTAGTCGAGAACTTTAACTGCTGCACCACAGCATCTCCGCTACATACGGTTTGTTTTTAGACCTCATATGAGATGGTTAACTACACAAGATGCCATAGTATTGAGTTCTGCAGCTGGTGTCTGAGCACTAGAAGAGGTTCCTGAGTAATCTTTAATTTTAAAGTCTTAGGTGTTGTAGACGTTGAGAGTCAATTGAAGTTTTGAAAATAATATCATATGGTAACCAAATTAAAAGCAGATGAAGTCGATGTTGTGACCATACCATACCAAGTATGTTAGCGACAGACTTTGTTACTTTTCGTACAAATTAAACATTAAACCAATATCGTATAAATTATTTTACAAATATTCGGCAGTCTTCCTTTTTTTTTGTTTTTTGTTTATTTGCAGTACTCTTCGTGTTAATTACGATAAAGCTACACCTTTACAAATTCCCATTTTAAATTTTTTCTCCCAAGGATAAGATGAAAAACAAACTATGAATTTAATTAAACAGAAGTATACTTTTGTTTAAATTAATTAACCGTGAGTATTTCCCATTTCTTTTCAGCGAATTGTTCATTTTTTTAACGTTTTTCATATTTTTTTATCATTGAACCCACAATTGATGTTAACCTTGGCCTGCCGTATATAATAAGGAACATGCCGTTGATTTTGCTTGCTGTTGTATTGTGCTTGCTTTGTGGTATATACAGTGGCTTACAGCCACAAACTTTCTTTTGATTTAGTGAACATTTTCTATAAACTTTTATTAAATTTTTTTATATCATGTTTTATTTCGAAATTATATGAGTTTAATTGATTTTTAAAGCTGTGAACCACTGTATATAATACAAACTACAACAACTTGAAAAGCTCATTATGACAATCTACAGCCACAGCAAATATTCTCAAACAATTGTTTAACTCAAACGAAACGCAAACAATTATTCATACACAAATGTAGATATTTTTTTGCTTATTGAAGCTTAAATTAAAAATATTAATTTTAAACTTTAAAAACAAAAAACCATTCCGCTGTGTATACAAAATTGATTTATTAATTCGTATTCAAAATGCAATTTAAAGCCCTATATCCATTATAAATATTAACATCCTTCTCCGTTGACTCAAAAATGGAATGCGCAACTGGATCTGAGGTCTGTTCTGATAAACTGGTACTGAACGGTTCTTACCATTAACCAACTATGTCAGCATATATCAGTTGGAGATTTTTGCTATTGGACCAGTTGCTTGTATGATTGAAATCAGGAACCCACTTCCTTCGAACTGGGACCCACCTCGTCAATACAAAGGGCGTCAGGAGTTGCATAGATTCTCTACTATGTATACGTCGACACAACACCCGTTTCTACTGAGTTTCTGGCCACTGTAGCATAGAGGGAAATAAAAGGCGGTGAACTGGCAGGGAAAGGGTCGGAGATATCTCAGAAAAAGGCCATAGAGTGGATATAAGCGCCCCTACAAGACTACTTTTTTAATTTTGAAAAAAAAAACAGCATGGAAATCAACACTCGCTAGGTAGTCAACATGCCTGGTTGCCGAATTGTCAAGATTCGTTAGTGGTGGCTTTAAACAAAAGCCTTGGATGAAACCGGTCAGTTCTCTTAAAGGCACGTTCGCTGCCATGCCCAGATCTTCAAACGTTCTGTCCCTAAAAAATGGATGAAGTGTAGGACACTCACATAAAAGGTGTCATATCGATTCCGTTTGTTCCACATTATGGCAGCTTCTGAAGTACACCTCGTGGGGCAGACCGAACTGAAAATAGTATAAAGTCTTGTTTGAATTCCTGATAGAGATCCAACTGTTCTCTTGTCGAACTCAAGCAGTTCTTTGGTTGTGTGTGTTAATTTTAGACATGAGTGGCGTGACAACTGATTTTTAAGAACTTTTCATGGCGATTTTATTTAGTCTCAGAGTTTTTGCAGAAATCTGATGAGGAGAAGTCGCCAAAGAAATATTTTTTCACATTTTGCTTTGGTCGAGATGTCTAATTTGAGTTTTGAACCATGGCCGTACATCTAATAAGCCAACACATTGCCTACTAGACTACGGTGACTTCATACGATGGTATTTATATTTTTAAATACGGCGAACACTCATAGGATTCAGTGCTTTGAAGGACGACGAAAAAAGGCAGTAGTTTTTGTTTGATTGATTTTAATCTGTTTATATGTGCAGTAGGAAAAACTTTTCAGTAAAAACATTCGCATACAAATAATGTGTCTAAGGAACGAATACACGATGAACGTTCGTTCAGCCCTAGTAGAGTGAAAAGGGCATCTGCAAAACTTTTATAACCCAACAAATTTTAAGGCTGCTTTTACTCATGTCCGTTTTGATTTAATGTGAGCGCAGATGTAAGCAAAAATAAGTGGAAATCAAATTTTCTAATAAAAATTTTCAATAAGCCAGCACTGCGTAAAATGAAGGTTATAATGATCTTAAAAATTTATTGTTACAATAAAAAAGGAATTCCAAATAAATGTAAAATCCGAAAGGGTTCTGATAAATAAAAAAAAAATAAAACTAAAACCTTCACAAATTTTTTTGTTAATAAGCTGAAATGTAATTTATTAACACGACATAAAGACACTAGAAAGTAAAAGTAAATATGAGGAAAAAAAATACTTTCAAGTACAATTTTGAATGGTCACCATACACCATATATCGTACACCATTCCTCAACATTTATTTATTTTCTGGCAGATTAACCACTCCGCGCTGATAACCATTCATATGATGATGCTGATTTCATATTTGTGTTTTCATTCATTCGTTGTTGGTTGCATTAGATTTTAATCGCTTTTTTCTTTCTTATTTTCTTCTTAAAACAGGGTTTTAATATTTTTTCCACCTTTTTGTATGCACAGAGGGCAATGTGAGGTCAAGGAAATAGATGAAAAGGAAATTATAAACTCTACCAAAATGGAAATCGCTGAAGAGTATTTTTCAAACTATACGAATACAATGTAAAGCAAACAATTTACTCAACTATTTCGTTTTATGCACCAAATTACTCCAAATGGAAATAAATTGTATGGTTTTATTGAAAGGTAAATATAATCGAATTGAAAAGGTTATTGTTTTTGTTTAAAAATTATTATTATTATCATACTTAAGTTTTTATCGTACACCCGAAAATATTGAAGCTGTGGCTGAGAATATGTGCGAGAAACAAATCGTCTTCGTTCTCAAGAAAACGCACCAGTTTACGTCGAATTCTGTGAAAAGATATCGGCATGACGCCTTATAAAGTTTAACTGGTTCAAGAGTGGAAGCCACATGACTATCCGCTTCGTTTTTACTTCGCTAGATGTGCCAACGAGAAACTGCACGATGATGTCGCTTTTGCCAAAAAAAAAAAATCATCTTTTCGGATGAAGCTCTTTTTCTCTTGGTGAGTACGTTAATAAGCAAAATTGTTGTATTTAGGTTTCAGAAAAGCCACACTTGGTCTTACAGAAAATAATGCACCCATTATGAGTAACTGTTCGGTGGGGCTTGTGGAGCGGATGTATCATTGGCCCTTATTTCTCTGCAAATGAGGATGACGGAACCCTTACGCCCAATGGAAACACATATCGCACCATGATAACCGATTATTTTTGTACCCGCTCTTCATGGTATTGATGTGAACGATGTTTGGTTTCCACATGATGTTGCAACTTGCCACACATCTCATGCCACAATCGATTTATTGCGTCAAATGTTTGATTCGATTTAATTCGCCGAAATGGTGACGTCAATTGTCTACTAAGGGGCTGCGATTTGAAACCGTGGAAATTTTTTCCATGGGGCGCCGTTACAGAAAAATGTTATGCCAACAAACCAGAGACAATTGAGCATTTGAAGGCTAACATTTGTGATGCCATTGCCGATATACGACCCCATACACTTTAAAAAGTGCATGAAAATTGTTCCGATCGAATGAGGCACTATGGGGCCAGCCGCGGCAACCGATTCAGTGAAATAATATACAATTTCTTACCGGAACAATTGTTTTTCACAACAAAAAGATAACTTTGGAAAAATTTCAAACCGTTTTTGTTTTAAAGAATTTTTAAATTAAAATTAGTATTTTAATCGATTCGTTTCTTTTTGTAGATTTATTTATCTGTTTGGGAATGAAATCAGGACGCTTTAATCCGTAGTTATTTCTATAACAGCCTTTAGACGGAAGTTTCCATCACCAGCCATATAATCTCTTTCCAGAAAAATTTTCAAATCTATTAAAACACACCAAAACAGAATCACTTTGATACGTTATCTATTGTCTGATTTTTATATGAGAATCTCACGGTTTTATTCGATTTCTTTACAGAAATATTTTCATTTTTCAATACTTCAGCATAAGCTTGACATGTTTAACCTTTAACTTATGACGTGGTGGTAAATTTTACACTATCATTTTTATTTTTCTAATAACTTCTATTTGTTGCACTCTTTTAAGCTGATATTGCCAGTACCCTCATATTATACTATGCTTTTATTGGCAGTCTAGTTTTGTCTTTTAATTGTTACAGCATCGCGGAGATTTATGTGTTTGGGAGTAAAATTTACTACACGTCGTCGTTTGTGAAAATTTTTAATAGAAAATGTTTTACTACCACGTAGTTGTTTGTGTGATTTTTATATAGAAAATATTCTACTACCACGTCTTCGTAAGCGTAAGTATTTTTGTAATTTTTGTTTTCACTTTATTTTGTTTAGAAAACTTGGGCCAAGATTTATAGTAGGAAGCGATTTCAATGCTAAACATCATTGGTGGGGTTCGAGGTTAATAAATCCTAAAGGCAGAGAACTTTTTAATTGTATCAGCAATAACAACTATCTAGTTTTATCTACGGGTAGTCCAACATATTGGCCTACAGATTTGAATAAAACGCCAGATTTATTGGATTTTGTTGTATATTACGGCATACCAAATAATTTATTACAAATAGCTGATAGCTACGATCTAAACTCTGACCATTCGCCACTTATCCTTAATTTTAATACATTTTTACATTGCCACTTGAAAAGATATCAAATTTTAAATAATAAAACTGATCTATCATCATTTAGCACCTGGTTAGAAAGAACTGTCAACCTCAACATTTCAGTAAAATCTGCATCGGAATTAGATGATGCGGTTGAAACTTTTAACAATTTAATTCATGAAGCTGGATTTCTATCCACACCATCAACTGAGACACATAATAACCCAAACCAGGTTTACGTAACTGCTGCAATAAGAACAATGATCCAAAATAAAAGAAGACTGAGAAGAATATGGCAAATGAGTAGAAACCCGAATGACAAGCGAAACCTTAATAGGGCCACAAAGGATCTTAAACTACGGCTGACTGAAATAAAAAATAAACAGATTGAAAATTTTGTTAGTAATCTCAACGTTACAAGATATGATGAACATTACCTGTGGAATGCCATCAAGTACTTAAAGCGTCCAATCAAGAAAAATACACCTATAAGAGACGAAAACGGTTTGTGGTGCAGAACAGATCGAAGCAAAGCTGAAGCATATGCATTACATTTATCAAAAATATTTCAGCCACATGAAATAAATGATTGTACTTCTACAAAAGAAATCTATGAATTTCTTGATAGTCCATGTCCAGTAGATTGGCCAATAAAACATATTTCACCAAATGAAGTACGGGAGGAGATTGCTAAGATTAATTGTAAAAAATCACCAGGATTCGACTGTGTTGATGGAAAAGTAGTCCAAGCCTTACCTAAGAAAGCTGTAATTTTTCTTACGCTTATATTTAATTCAATTTTGAGGCTAAATCATTTTCCTTCGCAGTGGAAATGTGCGGAAGTGGTAATGATCCCTAAACCTGGAAAGCCAGAAAATGTTGTAACATCATATCGCCCGATAAGTTTGCTAGTCACATTCTCCAAAATATTTGAAAGGATATTTCTGAGAAGAATGTTGCCTATACTAGAAAAAGAAAACATAATACCAGAGCACCAATTCGGGTTTAGACATATGCATGGCACACCTGAACAATGCCATCGTATAGTAAATTTTATACGGGATTCCTTGGAAAACAAAAAATATTGCTCAGGTGTATTTTTGGACGTACAACAAGCATTTGATAGGGTCTGGCACGCAGGACTACTATATAAGCTTAAACAACTACTTCCAACACAGTTTTACCTAGTACTAAAATCTTATATCAGCGGAAGGTATTACTATGTCAAGGTCAACAGAGATTTTTCTGGAATTTACAGTGTCAAGGCTGGTGTCCCTCAGGGTAGTGTGTTAGGCCCAATTTTATATACTATTTTTACATCGGATATGCCCGTAATAAATAACGTACTAGTTGCAACCTACGCAGATGATACAGCGGTGTTAGCTGCTGACACAGATTCAGACGTTGCATCACTATATCTTCAAAGAGAGCTGGATGAAATAGGAATTTGGCTAAATAAATGGAAGATAAAAGTCAACACCGAAAAATCTTTACACGTAACGTTTACTTTGCGTCGTGGAAACTGCTCACGTGTATCCATTAACAACAATAATATTCCGCAATCGGACACAGTCAAATATTTAGGCCTACACTTCGATCGCAGGCTTACATGGAAAAACCACATTAAAGCTAAGAAGCAGCATCTTAACTTGAAATTCAAGCGCCTATTTTGGTTACTAGGTCTCAAATCCAAACTAAGTCTCGATAATAAGGTAATTCTGTACAAAGCAATGTTAAAACCAGTGTGGACCTACGGTATACAGCTGTGGGGAACGGCCAGTGACTCTAACATTGAAATTCTACAGAGGTTTCAGTCGAAAATATTGAGGTCCTTAGTTAATGCTCCATGGTTTGTATCCAACAAAACAATTCATGATGACTTATCAATTCCGATGGTTAAAGAAGAAGCTAGAAAACATAGCGAAAATTACTTGGACAGGCTGAGTAATCATTGTAACCCATTGGCAATAATGCTATTAGATGACACAAATGAAGTAAGAAGACTGAAAAGGAGCCACATATTGGACTTGCCGTTTCGTACCTAATTAATTATACATGAATTAAATTCTGTGTACATATATGTAAATATTAATATAGATAAAACTGTAGGATTTTTTATATAATTTTTTTTTTTTAATTTTAAATTTTTGAAATAATTTTAACAATTTTTGTTTTTGTATATTGTTGTTCTCATTGGAGTTCAACAATGAATGTTATTCTTTATTTTACAAAATTTACTTAATATCCTTGGATAGATTGTAAATAAAACAAATAAAAAAAAAAAAAAAAAAAAAAACTTTATTTTGTGTTGCTGAAAAATGTTTAACTTTTTTTGTATTATTGTACAATTAAATAGTGGAAAATGGCACATTCAAAAAATACGGTCCGATTCTCTTCCCCAGCCTGTGATCCAAAAACATACAAAAACGAGCAAATTATGCTATATATGATCCAATAAATTAAAAAGGAAAACTACACATACATGTTTAGAGTGTAATAAACCACTGTGTATGGGCTGCAGCAAACGGCTATGCATTAATTGTACTAAGAATGAATTTGACGAATGATAATTTTACCTCAAAAGACTGATTGTTATTTTTTATATATATAAGATATTGAAATGTTCCTTTTTATTTTAATAAGTATATAGCTTAGGCTGTTGAAAAATGCCATTTATTGTTTTTGTTTAACCTTACTTTTCTTGATGTACAAGTAAATGATATACCTATTTTTTTTTGTTTGCGTAAATGAGGCTTGTGAAATAAAGTACAATTTTTTAAAATAAATTTGAATTTGTTTCCTTGTTTTTGTTAATAATGCGTTTAGAACCAATTAAATTCGAATAATATAAGTATAACATTATTATAATATATACACATTCAAAATTATATGAAAAATAATTCGGGTGTATAATTTACACCACCTCTTCATATACGCTAAACAATTTCACGTCATATGTTAAAGGTTAAAAAAAATATTTAATTTTCCAGATCTTAAAGTAACACTTGCTTAACCCTAATCTTACTGACGTGATCCTGTGAGGTTCATTTTGATGATCAAACCAATGTAACAAAATAAATATCTAACATAGCGCAATCACATTTCATGGCTGTTATTTTATATGTTAGAGGACGTGTACTTGTCAATAAGGACAAGTGCAGTACCCGGAGGTCGAATTGGAGCATTGCACTAAAATTATTTTATATATGTTCTGATAAATTCAGTGACAAAAAATGGAAAATTAAATATTTTTTTGGTAAGTTACAACTGCGGTTGACATAAATATTAATTTACAAAACTAGTCTCTTTACTTTCCCTAATTTAATTATTTTTCTGATTCTGTCTTGTGGCTTGCGAATTTTGTGGTAAGTTTCACAGTTTTTCCCACACTTTTCTCACCTTAAAAAGTATAACACATTAATAATATATGACATAGAGGTCAGCATAGTAGTTTGAAACACGAAGGGTTAAAAAATTATGAAAAAATATATACACAGTGTCTCTACCACTGCAAGAGTTTTTATATTTTGGTTAAATATGTTTTGGCAAAAAGGTTTCAAATGTCATTTGCATTTACCGCATGTAGATGGACTAAAAACTATGCATGTTAAACGTAGAAAATATTTTTAAATAATTTTAAGAAGAAATTACAAAATATTGAAAATGCACTTCATAACTTATTTTTTAGATAAGAATTTTGTTTGGAAAAAGATTACGAAGTTCAATGTAAGTAAAACTTTTCATTAAAGATGATTTGAAACACGATTTTTACAGTCTTTGTAAAATTAATGAAAATTATTTAATTAATGTAGGATGAAATTGGGGCAATCTTTTGATGAAGAATTTGTCTTTCATTTGCAAAACACGTAAAATGTTTGTCTTGTTTATGCTTCTTACAAGCAAACTAAACATTCTACATAAGTTCTAGACGAGTATACCACCATAAAAAATTCGCATCTACGAAATTTAAAAATTAATCTCCGTTTTTGAACACACCTCATGTATTTTATGTATATCTTATATTTTATTTCATTATTCAATATTCATGTGTGATTGAATGATGTGTGATTGAATGATGTGTGATTGAATGATGTGAAGATGTGTGTTAGCTGTATAGGCTCTACAGGAGTTTGTAATTAACCCTAGTTTTCATCGAGAAATCTTTTTAAGCAAGAAGACCCAATTCTGTATAAATGCGTTTATTAACAAAGGTACTGTGAAGCCTGCCGCTGCAGCTATATTAATCAAACAATATTCCATTTCTAACAGTAACAATTGTACTTCACAATAAAAAAATAAAATTTTAAAAAACTTCCATTCGTTTTATTGAATTTTTTTAATTTAAGCTTTTAAATGGCCCACCTTTTATGTTGTTTGCCTCTTTTTAATTTAATGTTGCATACTTTACAGATCTTATAGTATAAACACGCATACGTATGAGCAATATTTTTTGAATACAGCAGATTATTACACGTAACTCATACGCCTTAGTGTTGATTGTTACAATGATTACCAATCTATGGAAAGCAAAATGTACTGCAACTGCATTACAAAAACTTCAATGTTTAAAAAAAAATTTCCTGTATTTTTTCATTTTTTCTTTATCAATTAGCAAACAAACTAAAGTTATTGAACATTTCCACCAAAAAATTCAGTGTAAGTTAAAGGGTACTTTACAAATGTTAGACTACCATGACTAGGCCATTGAGATCAATAATCTGGCACCAAAGTTCCTCGGCACGACTTTTAGAACTATCCACAAGAAGCGTATGGTAGCGTGTAATAGTGATGCAATCCAGCAAATCCATGTTCGAATGCAGAGCAAGACGGAAGAGTGTTACGCATGTACATACCTTAACACTTCGTCTTGTATTGTACATAAGTATTCCTGTAAAATATTGTCTTACCCCTGACAAACTTTAGGTTGCTGTTCGATGTCAGTAAGGTTAACACGCTGCCTAATACTTGATAAGCACTCAACTCAAACAAACAAACGACATGAACGAATTTGTAACAAAACTAACGCACATGAGTACCAAGTCCGTTCAATACACCCCGAAAAACTATTTGTGGATATTTCATTGGGAGCGACGTTGTCCAGGCCATCACTACTAAAGGCATGCACTTTAGGTCAATGATTACCAACTTCTTTTCGCTTGAATTAGATGATTTGGATACAAAAGATATGTGGTTTTCTAAAAGGCCACACTACGTGCCATATACCTCCCGCCACATTGAATATTCTGCACTAGCAATTTGAGGGCATGATAATATCACGTGTGGGTGGTATGATCAGCTGGCCAGCTATATCGTGGAATTTGACTTTGCTTAACTCTTTTGTAAGTTTTTATTGAGTCAAGTATATAAGCGTAGTAGTCGCCGTAGTCAGTACTCAGTGTGTTGACTTATTAGACGTAAGTCCACTGTTCAAACCTCAGGATTGACGTCTCCAACAAAACGACATAAGAAGAAAATATTTCTTCGGTGACTTCCTATCAGCAGATTTCTGGAAAAATCTCAGAGAGGAAATAAAATTGTCATGAAAAGATTTTCAAACATCTGTCGTCCTGAGTCAACTTTAAACTATACCTCCGCCGCTAATGTATAAAATTAACACATACAACATAAGAACCCAGGCCGTAGTCATGACTGAAGGGTTGTAATGACCAATTATGTATGTACTCGTATATATGTATTGTACTAAGTCAAGCAAAGTACAGAAGCCGCTATCATTTACAAACAAATCAAATGGTAGCTTCGACAAATGGCTTCAAAGCAGACAAAAGAGTTTAAGATTTGTTTGTATACTGTTGTATGTTTGTATTCTGTTGACATTTAAATAAAAAAAAAACTTTAAAAACAAGACTTATAAACAAGACAACGATAAATATTTTTACAATAACAACAGAGTAAACAAAGACAGAAGTTAGAAAGCACATCTTAAGCATCTGCTTTATTTCTTTTTGACTTTTTAACTTTATTTTAAGAATAAAAAATAAAACATTTCTTTAAAAAGGAAATTATAAATTAAAGACAGCACAAGATTAGTTTAAAAAGATACAAAAACTTGACTTCCTTTCTTTTGTTTTGTTTTCTGCTGTTTATCATATTAAATGTAAAGCAAAAATACAAATTCAGAGTAGTTCCCAAAAGGAAAGAATTTTTCAACTTCTGTAGTTTTACAATCATTTTAGCATTAGGAGCCATTCATAGAACGACAGCAAAAGTGTTTGTAGAACAAAAAATGCACAAAAAGGAAACATATTTGGGAACGGAAAAATCTTAAAAGTTGTCTTTTGTGTTTTTAATGTCTAGCATCAAATTATTCAATGGACGTTGTTGGCTGAAGTCAGTCTAGTTTCTCATACCACTTATGTTTTCTGTGTTAACTTGACACATGAGTGGCGGGACCCACAGTTTAAAGTCGACTCCTAAGGACAGATTTGGGAGAAACTATTTCATGGTAGCTTTATTAATTCTCAGAGTTTTTGCAAGAAATCTGCTGAGAAGAGTTACCACAGAAATATTTTGTTCAAAATACCTGGGTTGAGGTCTGTGATCTCACTTCTAATATGTCAACACACTACCTACTATACTACGGTGACTTTTAGCCATAATATTGTATAATATGCGTACAAGATACATCTTACTCAGAAGCCCAAACTTACAGTACATGGAAAATCCTGGCAATTTATTCAATGGCTAATGGAGTAAAATGAGATCATAGCCAACTTTTCGAAAAGAAAGTCGTCTTCTTCTATAAAATGCATTTCCATCTGAATGATTTGGGTCTTGAGTTTTGAAGATGAGGGCGAAATTGCAGTTACAATGAAGGAATCTCGTTTGAAGTCGTCGTAGTCTTGTAGGTAATGTGTTGGCTTATTAGACGTGAGGCCTCTTCCGAGATCTCTTTGTAGATTTCTGGCAAAAAAACTCGGAAAGTAAATAAAAAATGTCCATGAAAAGTTTCTCAAAAATCTATCGTTTCGTGTCGACTTCAAACGGTATGGCTCATCACTCATGTAAAAAAAACATACACAGCATAAGTGATATGAGAACCTAGGTCGTAATCTCGGCTAAAGGGTTGTAATAAGCAATAATGTAGGTATGTATGTATGTATGAAGGGCATTCGTTATAGGACCATGATGAGACACTTCTTGTGGCCTAACATCACCGGCGTGGATTTAAAAGACATGTGGTTTCAGCAAGGCGACACGAACTACAAAACCGCTCAACATCGATTTCCTTCAGATACTGAAGGCTGAAAGCTGTTCATGTTAATATTGCAAAAAATAATTTTATAGAGTGCCTACATAGAGTTATGCTTGGTCAATCGATGCTATATCACTGGATTCTGCATTCAGAAGCATTGTGATGGCCAACTTGACTTCAAAAAAAAAGAACAATTAAATAAAAATGAAACAAAAGTATTTTATAGAAATAAAGCCAGAAGCCAAATGCATTCATCTATACTGTACGTAATTTATTAGATTCGTAATTAGAAAAGAAAATTTTTTGAAAAAGGGAAACCAAAACCTCATCAAATTGCCTTGACCTGTTTATTCTAAAAAGATAAGAAGAAATTTTTAAAACAAAATCACATGGAATTTAATTTGAGTTCAAATTTTTGTATTTACTTATAAATTTAATTAAATAATTGTGTTAGCCTTTCTAATCAATCATTTTGTTTATTTACTGGTTTATCGCTTGTGCTTTTTTCATGTTGGAGTTAAAACCAAATAAAATGAAGTGACTTGTTTTTCCTTTTTAGAAAATTGAAATCACAAGCAAACTGAAAGAAATTGTTGTGAAAACATTTAAATTATTTCCTTCCTTTAATGTATAGTTTCCGAAGCTGTTTTAATCTAAAAATTATATTTTCCTTGATTCTCAGTTAAACTGAAATCTCTCACTATATCAGTGAATTAAATCAAGTTATGAACGCAGAACCCCAAGAACTACAATTTATCCACCCATTGATCCTGAATTACAATCTAAAATTCAATGTTAAATTCGTTATAATAGTTACTTATATGATCATTACAACTCTTTAGTCAGAACTACGACCTAACTCATCACAATACCCTTGTTGTACATACAAACATAATTGGTCATTACAACCCTTCACTCAGGATTATGACCTAGCTTATCACACCGCTTATGTTGTGTTCATTTTATATTTGAGTGGCGACAGATTTTAGCAATCAGAGTTTTTGCCAGATCTACAGTTCAATGTCGACTACGAAGGACAGATTCTTGAGAAACTTTTCATTTTAATTTTATTTACTGTCCAATACTGCACGGAGTAGAACCGAATCACTCATGTTTTATATGTGATTTCATGGCACCAGAGTCTGTCGGGCGAAGAACATACAAAACTTACACTGCCATACGGAAGAACGAATTGCTGAAGCTGTTATCGGTGATAGTTATTATATCACAGCGTTGTCAATCAAAGCAGTTTGATCCCTTCTCATCAAATCAAATGGCGTCTGCTGTTGCATGGACTCTTTAAACGTACATGTCGACACAACACCCGCCTTTACTGGACTGCGGGCCACTGTGGCATGGAAGAAAACGAAAAGACGGACGAACTGGACGGAAGGAATTGGAGATGTCTAAGGAAGAGATGATAGAGGAAGATGGGTGCATATCCAGAATGCTCTTCCGAATTGAAAAAGTCAGCATAAAATGCAACCAACATATCTGGTTGCTGAATGTCAAAACTGCTGGGTCCCACAGTGGACAACGCGATAATCAGGGAACTACTTGAGTTCGACAAGAGAACAGTTCTCATTTCGACAGGGAATTCTAAATGAGAACTGCGCTACAGGCAGTTTCGCTGACAAAGTCAGACTGCATCACCAGGATTACTGCAGAAGCTGTCATGATGTGGGGGAAACACTTCTACACTTCTTCACTTTTGGGTGGCAGAACGTTTGAAGATTTGGGCATGGTGGCGAACGTGCCACCAAGGCGACTGGATAGTTTTATCCGGAGCTCGAGGTGGTTCAAACCCACCACTAATGGATCATTACAATGGGTCTAAGCTCACACTATGTAAATTGCCGGCAAGCTAACTCTAACCTACCCTACCCAACCTATTTATTGTGAAAGTTTTTGTTTGAAATCTGCTGAGTGAAAGTGAAAAATGTCAATAGAATAAAATTTTTCTTATATTTTTTTTTTTGTCAAATTGTTCTTCTATGCTAAAACATTTGTGTCAGTGTACATCAATTTATCACATCACACACATAAATTTTCGTACAAATAATCATTTATTTCCATAACAAAATTGTCTCAATTTATTCAGAACTAATACGGATACTTTGTCGACACAATTGTCAATTTGTTCTCAGATAATTGTACATCATATTGTAGATTAAAATGAAAATTCAAATAATTCAGCATATACTATACGTACAAGCATTCTTATATAAAATCTAACGTTCATATAAGCTCTACATTGGAATCTGATTAAGGAAATTGTCTCATCAATGACAAATGTATGTACGAGCATGCAGTTGGGCTATGCTATGTATATGAAATAAAAAAATATGTATGAACGAATATCTCAATAAATGCCTAAAGTAGATAATTAACAAATGAATGCATGCCATGTTTTGTCGTGTTATATTTGTTTTGTGCAAAGGGATATATGGTAGAGTAAATTAAAATACAAAATATTTTGAATACATATACAACACACACCTTTTGTAATGTTGCAGAAATATTCTCAATTATAAACAGGATAGAGCAAATTTATGAATTAAAAAGCAAATCTGAGTATAAAATTCTTTATTTCGCAAAATAATCAACTTTTAAAACTATATTTCCCGAAAGGTGCCAAATATTTTTGAAAACTTTTTACGACGCTGTCAGTTATCTCCAAAGTAATTTTAAAATTTTTCAAACCATCTATACATCATGCAACAACCGTCCTCATAGAAAACACTACGAAAACAATTCACGTGTAAACTAAGAGCAACCAATGCTTACAGAAAAGGACAATGTTTGGTGTGGATTTAAACTGAAGTTGTCGCTAGTCCATACAACCAATGGTTTAATACGGACTTAGAAAGCCATTTAAGTCAACTGCGAACACTTTAACCTTTTAGGCTTTTTGGCCTAAGTGTGATGATTTGGTCACTAACGATATATGGTTTTCTACAGCACGGTGCTATATATCACACAGCTGCTGCCGCATTAGATATTCAACACGAACGATGCGAGGTTACTGTCATCTTACGTTGAAGAGATTAGAAGAGGTCATCAAGATTTTGCTATTTGACTTCGTTTGATTTTTTCTTGGCGGGCTTTCTTAAAAATGTTTGTGAATCACAGCGGTCCTCAATCCCTACAGAACAGACACCATCTATCAAATTCAGCCAGAATAACGAATTTCGATGAAATCTCATACATACTTTATTTAAATTTAAAGATAGAAAGCGCTGAAGTCGCCGTAGTCTAGAAGATAGTGTGTTGGCTTATTTGACGTAAAGCCAGGGTTCAAACCCCAGGCCAGACCTCAAAACGAAATATAAAAAAATATTTCTTCGGCGACTTCCTTCTGGCAAAAACTATGAAAGTAAATAAAATTGCCATGGAAAGTTTCTCAAAAATCTGTCGTTCCGAGTCGACTTTAAACTGTAGGTCCCGCCACTCATGTATAAAATTAACACACACAACATAAGTGGTGTGAGAAACTAGGTCGTAATCCTGACTGAAGGGTTGTAATGACCAATTATGTATGTATGATTGAAAACGCTTAATTAATCGGTTAAATAAGTGCTTAGTTTCAATACTTTGAAGTGAATTTAAAATGGAATGAAGGTAAGTAGGTAGGTAGATAGAGGTTTCCGTCCATTTAAGGAACTTGGACTACATAGAGCCCATTGTGATATCCGGAAACACAATAAGCTTCTAATGAAGCGGCTCACCCTTCCAATAACAATACGTGACAGTTCCTCTTTTTCTCTTTTAACAGAGTGACGGGCGTACCCAGTAAGTAAGGAACAGTCTCCTATCTGTACATACATTAGCAAGATGTCCAAGATCAATGAGCCTCGCATGGGGACTGTAATGCAATGCCTCGTAATAATCCCCACAACCTCCCGTCCCTCTCGGAAAATTAAGCATACCGTCCTACCCGAGACCGATGCCGCCTTTCTATCGATGACGAAACCGACGACCGCAATCTCAATTATAAAAATTATATGAAATAAAAGAAGAGAAAAATAGTTTATACGTCGAACATTATGAATACCACACGAATTAGTCCAACGTCTACGGAAGGTAACGAAATGTACGTTTGTTTTTAGCTTATGAAAGCAATTTGAAAATAAATTTAAATTTCCCCTGCCCTGACTAACTTCATCGATAAGTTTGGTGAAATTCGGTCAGTACAGTTACTGTGCTTACCTATGGCATCACAAGGGGCCACTGTGTGTGCTCAAGTGAGCTTTGGTATCAACCTAACGTATTAAAATTATATGTAACAAAAAATTATTTGAATAATTTAGATTTTCAAGCTCTTTTTTTGAAAGACTTCGGATCTATTAGAAAATAAATGATCAGATTTAAGGTTAAGCTGCTTACATAGAGTATGAAATAGTGTATGTTGAGAAATAAATAGAGTAAAAGACCATATTTCCCCTGGGAAAAAATTATTTTTTTTTACTTTTATCATTCTCATTAACGATGCAAACAGCATTTTACTCAAATTAGTGTTTGTAGGACAATATTAGAAAAGTCTTGCATCAATTTTGACCCGCAAATGCAGAACAAGGATTAAATAGTCACCAGTTAAATAATTTATTGCGTACGTTGTCACAAAAATAATTTTGCGGTATTTTATTATTTTTGTGATAATTCTTAAAATTTGTTACATATTTTTTCCCCCTTTTTACCACAAATCATTTAAATGTTTGGCCAAATATTGGTTTTGTTCAATTTGGAGATAAGTATGTGGTATTGTAATAAATTTAATTATTGTTTTTACGCAAAATTAATTTAAATTGTTACTATTATAATAATGTTAAAAATTTTTAGGTTGTAAAAAACAAGTCATTGCAATTTTTGTTGTTTTAAATATTTTTTTATTTACCAGAAAGGGGAGGTTTCGATTATTTATTCAAAATGTATGTAATGTTCAATGTAAAAATATGTCGTTTTTAAAGCTTTTTTATGGACATAAATTAGTATCAGTGCGAATCATCACTTCATCACAAAACACAATAGGGTGTTAATCTTATATCAGCCGTAATTTTTAAAATTTTTGGTATTAAGAATTTAAGAACTATTAGAAACTTAAAATATTAAATAGAAAACTGATTGTTTTTGTAAAAATAAATTTTATAAAAGTATAAACGAAATTATTTTCTTCAACTTTATGAAAAATCTGAAATTAAGATATTAAAGTACAGATCAGACATCTCCAACAAAACGCAACACGAAAATATATATCTTCGACGACATCCTCTCAGTATATTTCTCTCAACAAACCTGAGAGTGAATAAAATTCCATGAAAATTTTTCAAAAATTCTTCGTTGGGAGTAGACTTTAAACTGTAGATCCCGCCACTCATACATATATAAAATTAATAACCACAACGTAAGTGGTGTGAGAAGATAAATCACAATCCCGACTGAAGGACTGTTATGACCAATTATGTACATACGTATATATTTAATTCATTGAAAACATTATATATGAAAACCTAAATCAAACTTCTTTGAAAATTCAGAAATTTTTTAATACTTTTTGTAAAGACTCCAGCTGTAACAGAAAATGAGGATCATACATAATTTTTTACATAATTGGTCATTACAACGCTTCAGTCAGGATTACAACCTAGTTTCTCACACCACTTATGTTGTGTGTGTTAATTTTATACATGAGTGGTAGGACCTACAGTTTAAAGTAGACTCCGAACGACAGATTTTTGAGAAACTTTTCATGGCAATTTTATTTGCTCTCAGGGTTTTTGACAGAAATCTGCTGAGAGGAGGATCATATTGATGAAAATTAAGTCATTCAAATTCTTCAATCTTCTCCAATTTATGTTGGTATCCTAATTTGCAGACAATACTCTTTCGATATTTCAGCCGCTTACACATCTTGAAAAAAACTTTATTTCTTTCTGATGGAAATATCTGATACACTACTTTACTAGACTGCGAATAAGTTAGGTTAGGTTAGTTGGTGAACCCCCTTTAAGTAAGAGGTCCTCCCACTTAGGCTAGCATTTTGGCGCAATACCACAGAACATTCCAACCGTGAGAGAAAACTATCACGACTGCAAAATAAATCCTGCAATTGAAGTAATTTTTATACTCGAGAGCTCGGTAAAATAAGACATCAGAAGCCTCCGTCTCTTCATGACAAGAGGTGAAAGAAAGTCCCATCCTCCTTCTCAAACCCACAGCTGTTAAAGAAACCATTAGTTGAAAGCAGAGTCTTTCGTTATGCCTAACAAAAGGCCAGTGGACCTTAAAAATTACCATTGTGGGATGGATGCCCATGGTATTTAAAGACAGAAGTAAGTCAGTCCTTTCTTGTCTAAACTTGTTCAGCTGAGTCTGACAATATTGCACGTACCCTCTGCTGCCGACGAGGTGGACAATAATAAATAAATTCATCCATTGGGAATACCTACCCCTGTATCATGTCATCAGCAATGCAGTTTCTAACGATATTCTTAGGTCTCGGAGCTCATAGAAAACCCCGGCCTTCATTGACAAGGACAATCGTTGAAACTACGTTCGTCAGCAACTTTCTTGAAGCGTTATCATAATTAAGCATGAGATGAAGAAAATTTAACTCCAGTGTTTTCAAACTTACTTCAATGCATTTTCATAATAATTTTCAAAACATTTTAAAAACATCAGCAAATTTTGGGGTACTGTTTCGTTTAGCATATATTCCTTGGGGTCTTTTCTACCTTCTTGAAAAAAGTTTAGAAAACAGAGTCTTCTATTCATTGGTATTAAACTTTCATAAATAGGTTCTATTTTATTTACAGAACTTTTCTGATGTTATGTTAAAAAATATACATACGTACCTATTAATTCCAGAAAGCTATACTTGTATTCATTATTCATTTTTATTTATTATTATTTACGTTGGCCTAATTAAACGACCTTACAAATTAAAATCGTTAGCCTGGCTCTAATGTAATTAGTCTTTGACAAAGCAAAACCACAATAGTTCTGTATAACAAATGCAGACGTCTCTTGGAAAGAGTCTATTACTTTTGCCCAGGTCATCGTTTGCATCTATTTGCCTATTTATTTATACCACATTGTCCTTAAACGTGGAGCAGTCATTATTGTCTACTTCCTTTACATTTTAATGAAATAAAACTCAATTACAGAAAGTGGTTGTACATGCTCATTAAATCGTAACATTTCATTCTGCTAATTGCTTGCGGTTATCGAAATTTAAAAATTTCATTGTCTTATTGTAGCTTTTGTGGTTATTGGTTGTTTAGAAATTTAAGTTTTCATTTATTTTAACATAAAATATCTTTTGATTAGGTCCTTAGAATTCATTTTATTTCATTTGTATTCAACTAATATAAGAATACATTTGAAAATAATAATTTATTGTAGTGTATGTTTAAATAAAGAACTCAAGATATAATGAGAATATCTACGACGGTTTAAAAAGGTAGGGTGACTTTGTAATTATCTTGAAAAATATTTACGTGAGCTTTACTGACGATAATTGATTTATAATAAGTTATAGAAATGTAAAGTCGCAATAGTCTGGTAGGTAGTGTGTTAGCTTATTGGGCGTGAGGCCTCGGTCCAAACCCAGGTAAGACATCTCCAACAAAACGAAATATGAAAAAATATTTCTTCAGCGATTTTCTGCTATGAATAGTTTGTCTAAAATCTGTCGTTGGAAGTCGACTTTAAACTGTAGGTGCCGCCACTCGTGTATAAAATTAACTCATAATCCCAACTGAAGGATTCTAATGACCACTTATGTATGTATAGAAATCAATGTAGAAATACTCAGCAGACGTTTCAACCTTACTTAAGAGAAATACGAATCAGTTGATAAGCAATTGATTTCACTCAATAGTCTACCTTATGATACACAGCTTTTATTAAAAAGTTTTCAAAAGACTCCCGTCGGCAACACCATTACCAGAATTCCAAACGGCTGTGTGTATCAGAATACAACTCTTACGGAATTTAGCTCTACCGTTTACATGGAATCCAAATCAAAAACTTGATTTAATGATAACCAGACACGCAGAAAAGTATCCAAAATCAGGAGACAAGACGAACTGGATCCCAAAAGTACTTGGCACTTTAGTCCAAACAAAATTTGAAGCAAATATCGTAAAAGCTGCTTTATTAAATAAAATCGGATATGCAATTCAAGACGCTTCTTCCGATACATAATGGAGTAGTTGTGCTTAAAACAGATTTCAGTAAATATCCACTAAAAGGTTTTCCTAATGAATATGTAGTGAGACCTTTGAGAGTATGGTCTGGCACAAGAGACAAAGTTTACATATACATATCAAGATACATCAGATAAACCGAGATAAAAAAAATGATACACACATTGCGGAAATTTAAGTTGCACAACTTTCTGCTCTTGGCATTATCACGGTCTCTGTGTTACTGTGTACCTCACAAGTAAGCGAAATAATATCAAGAAACATAACTGGTATCAATTTTCATAAAGATCTGGTCTGATGTGAAGGGATAAGGGTGTTATGGATAATTCACCAGTTAATGTAGATGTACTGTAGCAGATATAATCACAGAAGACACATTAGCAAGAGAATTAACCGAATTATAGCTGGTAATACCTAGACCTTACAGAATTTCCCGTGAAAATTCAAGACCTAGATTATATTCTAATAAAATTTCATTACGTTCCTATGAAAATTAAAATATAGAGCAATATTAGGAGCACACCGAATGAAAATTGGGATCCGTCAGCTTTTAACATCAATAGTTCAATACCAGTGATGCTAGCATGTAGCATCAACTCATGTTGCAATAAAGCGGCGCATTCAGTTCTTCAATAATAATGAGTGTATTCAATGTTATGTCCCGTATACGTATATAAAATATCCCGCATAACTGATTTATGTTAAGCTGAAAAAATGTTATATTTTATGAATAATATGTAAGCATAAGCTTATGGTTAATATTGTTACGTTTTTATCCTTTTAAAAACATTTAAAATATGAACACGTAGATTGCAAATATAATAAAAATAAATTTGTATTTAATTTTAAATCAATTCTTTATTGTTCGCACAATTCTGTGTGCCACTGCTTACAACTTGATGTATACAACAACAATTGCTTTGTTTGCTATTCCTCTGTTTACACCCTTTGCATAAATAATAGCAATTACTAGCTAATTGTTCGACAGAACTTTGTAACGGAGATCTTGAAACCACGATTATCAATCATCAAACACACCGCGTCTTCACCCAACTGAACTGACTGAACTTTTACCAACTCAGTTGCCGGCTTTGTCTTGCCTTTTATATGGCAACGTAAATAGTTCGATGAATGTTCATGAAGACGAATATTCGTGGCTTCACCTTCTCGAGATCTCTATAAATGTAAACCTCGTAGTTTCAGTACTGTTGTTTGTGTATTTTGTTTCCATTTATTCTTGTAGTGTTTGTTGTTGTGTTTTTGTTTACTTGTTTACCATTTTTTATGCTAATGTTTGTTGTTGTATTTTTGTTTATTTGTTTACCATTTTCTTTATGCTGATGTTTGTTGTTATATTTCTGTTTACTTGTTTATCATTTTATTTATGCTAGTGTTTGTTGTTATATTACGTAGTACGATAATTTGTAAACAAGTTCGTTGTTTTTGTTTTTGTAGTCTTGGTTTATAATTTTAATGTTAAACGACGTAACAGCAAAACGTCAGTATTTCGATTTTTCCATTTTCTTAACAAAATATATATAAGCATTTTCCTTTAACAATCTTCACTTTTACTTGGCTTCGCAATTTTTATTTTTGTATATTTTAGCCTATAAATGTCTCAACAGGATGCTTATTAATGTCACTTACTTTAAGACCTATTGTGTGTGCTTGAATTATTCTTTTTTTTCTTTTTTAGTTGTTGTTTCTATTTTTGTGGTTGTTTGAAATGTAATTTGTCTGTTATAGGGTTGGACGAGTATATATTTTGGACAGATTTTCCTTTTTTATTTTGTTTCTTGGTTTCTTATTATTTTATGTCGTTTTATTTTAGCGCGAAAATAGACTGCATTGCAGCGATATTATATTTCTGAGCATGAAGAATAAATCTAATGTCTAATTTAATGGCACATTAATTTTATTTTCTTGTATCGTATTCTGTTTTTTATTGTTGCATGTAAATTTGGTTTTAAAATAAATTCTATGTGAGTGATAAAAAAAAAGTTGAACTTTTTGCAAACAACAATTCCTTTAAGAATTCATTTGTCTGTTAAATTTTTAATAAGAAAAAAGTAAAATTTTGACTGAAGTATCATTTTTAACAGGCCAGACATCAAAATAAAATACAAAAAGTATTTCTTTGGCCACTTACTCTCAGCAGATTTCTGTCAAAAACCCTGAGAGTAAATAAAATTGCCATGAAAAGTTTCTCAAAAATCTGTCGTTCGGAGTCGACTTTAAACTGAAGGTCCAACCACTCATGTATAAAATTAACACACACAACATAAGTGGTGTGAGAAACTAGGTTGTAATCCTGACTGAACGTTTTTGCTTTTTTGAATGAATGAGCCTTCCAACATGGACTTCCGAACTTTGACAGTTTATAATTTTCATCTTGTTGAAGCTATATCTGTCAAATTGGTTGTCATATATTCAGTCCCTTTTACTAAATATTCATTAAAGGATGTAGCATTCAACATCATGTGCAAAGAATAAAATTAGAAAAATCATTTGCACCGAAACGGCTTTTCTGTGTGTATGGGTACGTGGAATAAACAAATTTGCCAAATTTTAAGCGATATGAATTCACATGAAATACATCGACAGACGTCGATGATTACCAACTTGTCTTGGACTGATTTGGATGACCTGAACACCAACAATACGTGATTTCAACAGGACGGCGCTACGTGCCAGACAGCTCATGCCACATTGTATACTCTGCACGAGTAATTATAGAGCATGGACTTCTAACGTCGAGGTGATGTATTCGTTTTTTTTTTGGGTGGCGTTTTAACTCGCTAGAATAACTCGCAAGAATAAATCACAAACTACAACTTTTCTCAAGACCAACATAACCTATGCCATCGATCAATTTCAGACGGCCAGAGTCATGGAAAATTGGATATGCGCTCCGTAAAGAGAAGCCGTTGCGGATATCCAGACATAATGAAATCATTAAGCCTTACAAACGACTAAAATTGTCGATGATATTTCACACGCAGTTTGTTTTATTTAAATTTAAAGACAGAGAGTTCTTAAAAAAAGAACCGATATTACTTCTCAACACATTCTTGTGCAAAATTTTGTTTAATATTTGAATTGCCTTTATTTCTGTTTTTTGCAAGATTTAATGAAAATAAATTTAAACTTGCTTTTATCATATGATTAAATACGAATGAAGAAAACAAAGAATACGTGTTGTGGGTAAAACTATAAGTAACATAGTCCGACTGTAAACAATTCGACATTAAAAAATTTACCTTATTTTTTAAACATACAGTTGACAGCAAAAGTCTTAGTACTTCAATATATTTTGACGAAAAAAAAGTCGCCACAAAGTTCCTATATGACTTCAAGAGAGTATTTAGTACAAATAAAACTCAATCAAAAAACTTGCTCATGGTGCCACCAGAAAACACTAAACAAAACTTGTACATTCAATTCCAAATGGGTTAAATGGAGTGCATGACCTTAAGTGATATTCTACTAAATACAAGGGATAACATTTTCATATATTAGGCCTTTAAATTCTAAATTTACTCAGGGTTCTCCTTGGGGGTACCTATGGAGTCATCTGAAACTTTTCCTTATTTTTCTCTTGTTTTATGAAAAATTTTAAAAATATTAAATAAATTAATAAAATAAATATAAAAAACTTGATTTTTTATACAAACTGTTGATTAAAATTCATGAAATTGTTAAAATATATTGGAGTGCTAAGACTTTTGAAGTCCACCATACCTCGCATGTACATATATATAATGTAAATTCTTATATAAAATGTAATACAAATAATTACAAAATATCTTTTACCATATATCTCCGAAAGCTAGGAGGTCCTCAAGGTTGTTAAAAGTTCAAAAACAATTTTTTTTTAATTTTTTGAATTACAATTTAATCAGAATATTGATTTAGAATTGATTTAATATACAATCAAGTGTATCTTTAATTATTTGTTGTAGTATAGTTCCACTTATTGTTCTTGCATGTTTAATCTGTTTATTTAAAATGTATGTGGGAGTATTTCAGCAATTAAACGTTGTCTTTGTTTGTTCTTTTCTGTAGTGAAAATTACCTTTTTGGAAACCGTAAAAAGATCTGAAAACCTGATAATACCGTACTTGTTTATATCTTAATTACAGAGTGTGACAATCTTAACAAGTTTAATGGCAGAGTTTTATGAATTTTATGAAAATCCAATGAAGTTCTAACAACACTTCAGTAATTAGAAAAGGAAATACAAGCCGATAAGTATTAAAAATACAAATAGTTCAGCACTTGCATATTTCGATATTTCGTTACATCCTTCACCAGTTTAAATGAAAAAGCTTTGAAAGAAGAAATTTAACAGGCACACTTGTTATTCGAAAAATATAGATCATGCATACATACATACATAATTGGTCATTACAACCCTTTAGTCAGGATTACGACCTAGTTTTTCACACCACTTATGTTGTGTGTGTTAATTTTATACATGAGTGGCGGGACCTACAGTTTAAAGTCGACTCCGAACGACAGATTTTTGAGAAACTTTTCATGGCAATTTTATTTACTCTCAGAGTTTTTGCCAGAAATCTGCTGAGAGGAAGTCGCCGAAGAAATACTTTTTGTATTTTATTTTGATGTCTGGCCTGGGGCTCGAACCCTGGCTTTTCGTCTAATAAGCCAACACACTACCTACTAGACCACGGTGACTTATCGCCGAAGAAATACTCAAAGAAATAAAGCCAGATAACTCCGACTGCCCAAAAATACAGCAAAAAAGTATCATTGTCGGGATGTTTTGGATGTTCTTGCATCTCATGTGTATGCTATCGTCCAAAAGTCGACAACTTTGTTTGTTGACGTACCCATACATATATTAAAGGGCGTAATCGATAAAAATGACTTTTCTATCAATATTAGGTTCGGTTGCCATCTGCTTCAAATCCTATTCAGCAAACTAACTATATAGTCGTTAAAGGCCATTATCTACTTCGGAAGTTTGCAAGTCCCTGTTGGAAAATCGTACATAAAGCTCTTGAACTATTAAAAAAATCTTCCGCAGACGCATTCTAGACTACCGGAACACATACAAAACTCACGTTCGTGAGTGGTGCAACCAATTCAAGAGTTCTTCAATAGTCAAGTGTATTTAATACGTCCAGAAAGTAGAAGCGTTATACAGGAATAGGAAGCATTTGAAGTTGCCGTAGTCTAGTAGGTAGTCAGTTAACTTTTTGAACTTGAGGCCTCAATTCAAACCCCTGCTCAGACATCTCCAACAAAACGGAATATGAAAAAATATTTCTTCGGCGACTTCCTCTCAGCAAATTTCTGGCAAAAAATCTGAGAGTAAATAAAATTACTATGAAATGTTGCTCAAAAAATCTGGCATTCGGAGTCGACTATAACTGTAGGTCCTGCCACTCTGTAATGTTTTGACACACTCAAAATAAACGGTGTGAGAAGCTAAGTTATAATCCTGACTGAAGGATTGTAATGACCAACTATGTTTAAATGTATGTATATGCATGCAGGAATAGATTGGAACACACATAAAAAGAAGAAAAAAATTACGAATTGAATACAACTACAATTAAAAAGTGAAGACAATAACAGCAAATTTATTCTGGTAATGAAAGAAAAGTCACAACATTGTTAAATAAACAATAAAGGATAACAGTTTATATATTTGCTACTCTTAAACCAATTAAAGAGAAAAACACAAATCAAGAGAGAGAGAGAGAGAGTGAGAGAAAGAGAATACAATTACAGTAATTTTATCCGCTGAGGAAAGAAGAAGAACAAGAACAACAAAGTATAAAAGTTTATCCATAACATAAAATATTTCTGCGCAGGCAGCAGCACTAACCTCGGTAAATAGCCTGTAACATGATAAACATAAACTTTAGTTTACCGCAGCACAAGGTACGTGTAACAAATAAACGCAATTGTAAGAGACAACACGTTGGTTTTAAAAACAAAACGCAAAAAAAAATAATTAAAAATAATTAAAGATATGTTAATTGAATATTAAACAAAAAAAGGAATTAAAGAAGTGATAATAAAAAGAAAGAAAAAAATTTAAATTAAGAAAGAGAAGATATAAAAAAAGAAAAACACGGGAGCGCTGGAATACGTTTTCATAAAAGCATTTAAAAATAGTTTAATATAAGAAGTAATTTAAATGGAATATTAAAAGAAATTAAATGGAAATAAAATATTCTTTAATTAAAGAAATTTAAAAAAGGATATCCCAGAAATAAATGAAAATACATCAGCAGGAGAACTATACTATATTGAAGCGTAAATAAATAAAGGGAAAGAGAAAGATGTTAAGGAAACCTTGTGCTTTCAAACGGAATTAAATCGCCTCTTTTTGAATGCATGTACATATGTGTGTGTGTGTTAATGTGTACATGAAAGTGTGTTTATTTATTACTTGAGACCATACACAATCACACAAATAAAGCAAAACAAATACCAACACCAACAAAGCAATAAATGTTTACGATAGAAAATCTCAGCATTAAGTAGCATAAACTGCTAAACTAACACTCACACAATAGCAAAAAAAAAGAACGGAAAATAAAACGGAAAACATTAAAACAAATAAAAATAAAAATTAACAACAACAACCATAATTATTATTTAATATTGAGCCTGCAGTGATTTTCATATTTTCAATTCAACACACTTTACACAAGTATACAACCAGAATGAGTCGCTTATGGGCATTTGTGTTTAAAAGTGTATTTGTGTGTGTGTAAGATAAAAGTGTTTCAAGTGATTTAATGCTGCATAAAATAGCCAGCATTTACAGTCATCATAGTGGGCCTCGTATAAGTCATTAATATTGTAATAAAATCAACAAATACTAGCAAGTGATGGAATAGCAACAGCAATTTGTTTAAGTGACTTACATACATATGTATATACATATGTGGGTGTGTTATATGAGTAATTGCTTACGTTTAATATTAATAATTAATACCATGTGTTCAATGGTGTATAATTAATAATCGAATTTCTAAAATTCACGGTTTCTTTGTATCTTTTTAAATAATAAAGTTACAGTGCCCTACAATTATTATTAATACAATACCAATGCGATTAAAAGCTCTACTAAAGAAAGCCTGACTAAAATAAAAACTCAGCTAAAGTGTGTGTTTGATATGTCCGTATATCATTTAATTTTACGTCAATATCAGTGTTATGCTCATGCCAATTACCAACAGAAAGTGTGAAATGTTTTTTCATGTGTTTATATGTATATATGTAAACATACATACCGTTTTCAATATACTAAAGCAACAATACCGTTAATTTACGCTTGGATAACAACTAGAAATCTACGAAATTATTAAATAAAGAATACAAAACCGTGAAAAGGAAAATCATGACCAAAACAATAAACGCAAAAATATTTTGAATATATGTAAGTAAAGTGAAGTGTATGTAAGTGATATATATTCTTACAGTGTAGTCGAAAAGTTTTCAAATATTAATAAATATTATTTATGCAATATGTTTAAGTGTGGATGTTTAAGTGTGTCTTTAACACATACATACATATATAATTTGTTATTACAATTATTCAGTCAGGAATCTCATACCATTTATGTCGTGTGTGTTATTTTTATACAAGAGTAGCGGGATATACAGTATAAAATCGATTGTGAACGACATATTTTGGAGAAAATTTTTAAGGAAATTTTAGTTACTCTGGTAATTTTTATCAGAAATTTGCTGACAGGAAGTCATTCTTCATATTTCGTTGTGTTGGATGTCTAATAAGCCAACTCACTACTAGTCTAGTAAGTAACTAGGCAACCTCAAGCTTCTTCTTAGTATTAAAGCGATTGAGTAAGATTAATTTCCTGAAACCTATAGAGTATGTTTCTGTGTCCATGCAATTCTCATAAAGAGCGCTTAGACCAAAAGTTTCTATTATGTTTCTTATTAGGATTAGAAACAATTTATAAAGCTTACCTTTAATTACAAAAAATTCCAGCTAAAGAGAATGAAATTGAGATTCCTAAATGATTGTTGATTATGCATGTTAAAGTCATTGACATTCGAAAAATAATAAAAAAAATTTTTTCAGTGTTTTCTAGTATCACTTTCCTTTCCTATCCAATACTATTTGTGATATTTATTACAACACTTTAGTCAGGATTATAACGTAATTTCTTACACCACTCATGATGAGTGTTTTAGTTTTATACATGACTGGCGGAACCTAGAGTTTAAAATCGACTAAGAACAACAGATTTATTTGAGAAACTTTTTCATGGCAATTTTATTTACATTCAGAGTATTTGCCAGAAATCTGCTGGAAGAAAGTCATCGAAGAAATATATTTTCGTATACAGTTTTCTTTGATATGTATGACCTGTGGTTTGAATCGTGCTCTAACGTCTAATCACACTACCTACACTACGGCGATTACAATTCTTTAACACATCGTTTCTACTAATTTCATTAACTTTCTCTCGAATGTTGCGTTTTACACGTGATCAGCATATAGCCCCAGGTAGTCTAAAATTAAAAACAAGTATTCCCTCTGTAGTTTTTCGAGTATTTTTCTTCTATAAACGTAATGTACTTACGTAATTGCTCATTATGACCAATTCAGTCAGGATTACAACCTAGCTACATCCACCACATATGTTGTGTGTGCTAATTTTTCTACATGAGTGGTGGGAATTACAGTTTAAAGTCGACTCCGAACGTCAGATTTTTGGAAACTTTTCTGAGGGGATGTCGCCGAAGAAATATATTTTCATATTTCGTATTATTCGGGATATCTGATGTGTGCTGCAAACAGCTACAATTATATTAAGAAATCAAGGAATCTGTTAATTGTCTTGTTTATAAATTGAGATTCATGATTGTCTACTTTTAATCGGATAACAAATTTGGTCAAGGCGAACAGAAAACTAGGCATTCTACTATTTAGTTCATAATTCGACAGCTAACGCGTTGAGTTAACGTAGACACTTTTTCATGCAAAATTATTTTGAAAATGGGAATATGTTTGCATGAAAGCAATTACTACAGGACATGAAGGAACATATCAAGTATTTTTAAAGAAAAAATTCTTTTTCGTAATATTGAAAAATAATCATATTTTCTTTTAAAAAGACTTAAAACCCAATTTCTATTAAAAAAATTTATTTTACTTGATTTTATACTTCAAGAATAAATTCAAATCGAAATCAATAAAACTAAACCGATAATTTGACACCAGCAAGCAATGAATACGAATTTTTCTTCCATTAAGTTCCTTATCTTTCCTTATGTTTTGTGTTTTCTTTTTTTTTTTTTTTTTTGATTAACCAATTTCGTTTTTCAATTTCAATTTTCATTTTCAATTTTTGTTTTTCTAGAGTGGCTTATGACACAGGAAATTTCTATTGTTTTCTGTCTTGTGGCAGCATTATTGTTGTTCTTCTTGAACACATACTAAAATTTAATGAGTTTTATTTTGTCTTTTTGTTGTTTGTTTTTTTCTCGAGAGAGCAATTGTTTTGAAATTTGCTCATAGTTTGAAGTCACACACTCATACATTTTTTTCGTCTTTGTAACTTAAAGGTCACAAGGGGTTATCATGATGGTTGTCTGGTTATAAACAACCTTATTAACTCTAGAAAACATACATATACATACATAATTTATCAAATGTACTTATATATGTATGTGTGTGTATAGATATATATAGATTTATGTACACACTCTAACTTACATATATACACATACACACCCAAAACTTAAGTTAGGGGTCTGTTGTTTGCGGTTGGTCTCATACATTTTAAATTTTTCATACGAAAAATGATGTCACATCAAAAATAAAGGCAAAATATGAGAAGAATGTAGAACAAAACAGGAGAACAAAAACTTTAGTTGGCTTGCATACATGCTACCACGTTTTTCATCTTATGCTTGTTCTTTTTGTTTATTATGTTCACTTTTTTGTCCTTTTTCGTTTTTTTTTCTTCAAGCAAAACAAAAACAAACAACAACTTGGATGTTGATGAATTTTTGTTTATCAACAAATACTGATGCATGGTCGCGTGTGTGTGGTTGCATGTGTGTATACGTGAAAGCCAGTATGACAACTTGAATTCAACGATTCCCTTTGTTTGTAAAAGAGCACATGGCTATGTGTGTGACAGAAATTTTATTTGAAAAAAAAAATTAAAAGAAAGACAAAAAATGTTTGTAACATTATTTAAGAGATTGGGAATCATTTCTATGCTACTACTCCCAGTTATTTGTTTAACACTTAACAACCGTACATACAACAAACATTGATTAGGCGAAACTAGAGTAACAAACAAAAGCGAAGAGAGGAATACCTACACACTCAAGTTAAATTACATGTAATACACGCCACAGGATATTTTAAAATTTATTATCGAAATAAGAACTGTAACATATAGCACATCTACATGCACACACGTATACATAATTTGTAAAGGACATGAATTTATAACAAAGAGGTCAGCATTAGTTTGTAAGGAAACAAAAATAATTTAAAAAAAAGGAAGCCAACATACAAAATTTTGGCCTCCAGCTAAGAAAAAAAATGTGAATTTAGGAGAGAAATGTGACTGTAATAAAAATTAGATAATAATGAAGTTATCGTTTAATAGGTCAAAGTACTATTGGCAAATATTAGAATCAAATATTTTTGTTTTTTATTTAATTTTCAATTTGTGTTATATTTCTTCCGTATTTTGAATTAAATATCATGTTACTAAACGGTATAGTCTCGATTACCTTTTTTTTCTTAAAATATATTGATTGATGAAAACACATGTCGGACTTGTAAGTACGGCAGGAGCGTGGAGTTTTGGAGTGAAATTGAATTTCGTAGTCTAATAGGTAGTGTGTTATCTTAATAGACGTGAGGCCACGGTTCAAACCCCATTTCCAACAAAACGAAATTTGAATAATTCAATGAGGGTAGCAGACTGCGCAAACTTCTGACAAAGACCAACTGTGATATACATAGGATCTATCAGGTAGGATAGTAATGCCTAGACTTTATCGACACTCCTTGGTACACATTTTCCGGGTAATTGCGAACGTAGACATGACTACCATTGTTCGAAGACATCTACGCAAACGATTACCATAAATTTGAGGGAGGGCACCTTGCGCTGGGCCATTGACTCTTTCAAACGTTTAAAATCACCCGGTACTGATAACATTATACCTGCGGACCTACAGGAAACATCTGATATGATAATTCCCTGGTTGTAGCGGTTCTTTTATTGCTGTCTTAAGTACTCATATGTACCTGCTAAGTGGAGAGAGGCGATGGGCATTTTCATCCCTAAAGCTGGAAGACGATCTGTATCCACTGCGAATGATCTCAAACCTATCAATCTAACTTCAGTCCTTCTCAAAACAATGAAAAGGATTCCAGACCTCAATACAACGACTTTCCCACACTCGCCAGTAGTGCTAAACACGCTACTACGCTAAGGACAGGTCTACTGAGCTCCTTGGAGGAGAACATTCAGAAAGCTCTGGCTTACAAACTTTACTCACTGGCAGTTTTCATTATCGGGACCCTTAATAAGCGCAATGTTAGCAAGCCAATTACGAAGTTCGCTACTGTACTTTTAACCAAGAGAATAAATAATGCAGCTCTAGGAGAGGCTCATATAGCAAGGGAAGTGAATAGAGGCACACCACAAGGTGGTGCTCTCACCCTTGCTGTGGTTTTAAGGTATATCGTTATGCGGAAGATCTGGCCATTACTGTATCAGATTTCGATCTGTACACTCTATCTCTCTCTTTCTGAGATGTAACCAGGCTCTAAAGCTTATAACTGAATTAGGCTCATCGTACGGCTTCAATGTAAATCGTCACAAAACGGAATTGGTGCTTGTATGTATCAGGTCAAGTACTTATTTTAGCTTTTTTACTAGTACCTATTTCTAACTTACCAGTCCCAAATGGGCTACAAATTTCTTTGTCCACGAGAGATAAACATCTTGGGATCCTTCTTGATCCCAAGCACTCCAGGCACAGGAAGGATAGCGTTATTGATAGGGTAAGGATAAATACAATAGTTCCTTCGCCAGCAAAAAGACCACATACTGGTTCTAGCGGGCCGTGATGGAGCCAACCTTGCTCTACTGGGTACATGTTTGGTGGACGATACCCAGACGCAAGTGCTACCGAGTATGCTGTTCTAATTACTAACGACTTCTGCAGGAGCTGTGGATCTGAGTAGCAGGCAGAGACTAACTAATGTGTCAGTCCCCTATTCCTGTCATAATGAGGCGGAGATTTCTGACTCCAATTTTCTGACATCGTTGACCGAGCTCGGGATGGTTTTCTCTAGGGAATGGTTGACCCCCGGGTAGAATTAATTCTGGCATCACAATAAGCCTAAATGCTGGTCAAAGTGGGACCTCTTCCTTCGAGGGGATCGGTCACCTAACACAACCAACGTAACCTAATTCAAAAATATCATTTAAAGTTTCTCAAAACCACTGTCGTTCGGAGACGTCTAGAAACTGTAGGTCCCGCCACTCATGTATAAAATTGACACAACATAAGTGGTGTAAGAAACTAAGTCGTAATCCTGGCAGAACAGTTTGTATAAGTGATTACAATAATCCATATTTTAATACTATTTTACAGTGTCCTTGCAATGTTGTACAATTTATTAGCAAAAGTACGAAGACGTAGAGGAGACAAGTTGAAATAATATGCTTTTTCTATCTCCCTCATAACGAATACTTTGGCAAGCTTAATTTTTATTACTTTTCCATAATTGATATCGCTTTTCTTTTGATATTTTATGGCATAAACTATTCAAATATAATTTTGCTCTGTACAAAGACGTTTATCTACAGCAAACAACTTAAAAGGACAAAGAAAAATGAATTTTTAAAATATTTTTCATGCACTATTTCCAGTAGTTATTTGTCATGAATAAACAAAAATTTTAAGCGATTACATACCACCACCTCAATTGACGATTTTTCAATAAAAGCTTCAAATTTACACTTGTAGAGTATATGCTGGCCAATTACCTTTCTTTGTATTCCTTTGAAAAGCGTTAAATTAGCCTCTGCTGCTATTTGCCTAACATGCTCTAAATATATTCAATTATTATATTGTATTTGAAATCAAATAATAAAATAAAAATAATATTATATATGTATGTACGTATGTATAATGGTTTTCGCTAGGTTTGTAGACAGAAAAAAAATATTTTATTTTTATTATTGTTTTCATGAAAGAAATGGTAGGGAGCAATTTTTTTTTGTTGTTTAGTGGGTTATCAATGCGAAAATCGCGTGCAAAGTTTTGTTTCCCATATACTTTGTTTTGATAGTAAATTTAAAGGGCAGACTTCCTTAACGAATATGAAAATCTATGAATATTATTGAATATTAAACAATAAACAAAAGTTACGTGCCTGGTTTGGGTTTCATTTTCTATAAAACTAGAACATTAATAACATCTAAACATACAATAAATATTGCATGTATTAAGGTGGCCACATGTTCTCAAATCGAGGAACTTAATGTCGTATATATTTGTAATTTTGTTTCTTTTCTGTTTTTCATACACACATACATAACTAGTCATTAAAACCCTTTTGTCTCGATTACGACCTAGTTTCTCACACCACTTTTGCTGTTTGTATTAATTTTATACATGAGTACCGAAACAGAATTTTGAGAAATTTTATCATGGCAGGTTTATTTACTCTCAGAGGTTTTGCCAGAGGAAGTCGCCGCAGAAATTTTTTCTTTATATTTCGTTTTATTGGAGATGTCTTATCTGGAGTTTGAACCGCTGCCTCACGTCTAATAAGCCAAAATTACTACCAACCAGATGACGACAACTATTCGAAGCACAAATCGCATAATCTAAAAAATCTTTAATTGTTTACTGATATACAATGGAACTGTTTTCAAAACAATCGACGTCTTAGGTTATGGTTACCGTATTTTTAACAACATATACGCATTACGAATGAAAAGTGTTGTCTATTTTTCAAGGCTAAGAATAAATCAAGTAAATTTCTTTCACCTTGACTAGAAAGCGTATTACAATTTAGGAGTCCTGTGGGCTAAAAAGGAAGTCAGACAAAAACCAATCGCCCAATATTAATAACCAATGCCGTTCACTGGCAAATTTACTCAGCGGCATATGTGCCATACATTGTGTGTGAGGCAAGTTTCCTTGCCATCATCCGTTAGTGGTGGGTTCGAACCACCTCTAGCCTCAGATTAAACAGGC
Source organism: Sarcophaga carnaria (assembly GCA_958299815.1). Lineage (NCBI taxonomy): Eukaryota > Metazoa > Arthropoda > Insecta > Diptera > Sarcophagidae > Sarcophaga > Sarcophaga carnaria. The sequence continues at coordinate 49,274,428 of OY283150.1, forward strand.
CAGTTCCCTTAATGGAACGTTCGACACCATGCCAAGTTTTTCAAACGTTCTATTACCCAAAAACCGATGACGTCTGTCCTGAAGTGCACTCGCATAAAAGTTGTTGTACCGTTTCCTCCAAATCATGGCAATTTCTGCAGTAATCCTGTTGGGGCAGATCGAGGTTGTCAACTAAATTGTCAATAGCACAGTGTCCTGTTAGAATTTCTGTTGGAAAGCGAATCGTTCTCTTGTCGAACTCAAGTGGTTCTCCCGCTGCTTACTGCTGGACACAGCAGTTTGTTGAGTTCCGTGCTACTTTTTCCTCTCTTTCGTCTCCTCCTCAGATATATTCGATGTCTTTCGTTCCAGTGTATCCGCCTCTTCATTAACCTCTATGCCACAGTGACCCGGAACCCAACAGAGGCAGGCGTTGTGCTGACGTACACGGTGTAGAGAGTCCATGTAATTCCTGACGACCTAGTATCCCAGAGTTTTGACTGCTGCTTGACTGTCAACACATTTGACTATGTTTGAAGGAGGCGTGCAGCTGTTTGATAGTAAAAATCTCCGCTTGGAATTCTCTGGTTAGGTATTCTGTATGACCCGTTCAGTACCATTGAGTGCCAGATTCAGTTCCACATTCCATTTTTGAGCCATCGGTGAATACCGACGCATCCGAAGACCATACTTAAGGGCATATGATCGATTCAAACTAATCAATAGCACAGCATAATGAATTTTTTACTTTGAACAATGTCTGAGTTAGTTGCAGTAATCGATCCTTTGCGTTAGTTACTAATCTCCACATCCCACATATTGGCGTGACACGAATGTTGGTTTTCAAATGATCCAAAACTGGGTGATTATTGGCTTAGATACGATGTTTGAAGTAGCCCCACTAAAATATCGCATGGTGTATTCTTTTTAAAACTTCCGTTGCAATGAAACCAAAATCTTCAATTTCATGACAATTTCGGTTATTAAATGGGCATACCCCTGGTTCTTAAATGGTGATTTTAGAAAAAATGGCCCAATGATATCTTCAGATCACGCTATATTTAGACATGACTGCGGATCTATTGCAAAAGAAAATGCGATGAATTGACACACAATGGGTAAAAAGACCATAACGCACCACTGATAATAAAAAAACCTAGCTCATGAATTCGAGCTTTTCAAGTACGTCTTACTTCCATAATTCAAAATAAAGCTATTCAAAGGGTTGTAGTAAGCACTTTGAATAGCTGGTCACCTTGTTTTTTTATAATAATTTTTATTAATAATAAATATTTATTACACAAAAATGCGTATAATAAATTATTGAATATTTGTTTCCTTCCAATCTAAAAATAAATTACTTATTAATGGACAATAAATTGTTCATTGCTACGACATGAAACTTAAATGAAAACCAATTATTGAAGACAAAATAATGAAAGAAATTTGTCAATATCTTAAGAAGTTCGAAAAGAAGCCACTAACTATGAAGTCCATGGCAAACAAATTAACTGAATTAATTGCACAGGAACACTTCTAATTACTCAAACAAGTTTGATATCCTCATGAATAATCCACCTGCCTTAATTAGACTGAAACTTTAAATTAGAATGTTTCATTCAGTTTGATATGAGACAAAGCGAAATTTTTTTTTCAAATATATTTCACATGGCTATTTAGTCTGCTTTCTTAAGGTGTGGTAAGATACGTACACATGTTTACTCGTACAAAGTAGATTTCCCAGATAGCAAAAAAATCCAACTTTTGTTTCGTTTTTGTGCCTGAGAAAAAAAAGGAGAATGAAGGAAAGACAAAATAGAACGTTAAACAAATTGTTTTGAAGAAGTTGTTAGTTTTTATGTTTCTTAGTTCAGGCAGAGTTTCTAATTAAAAACACCGGCTCTCTATAACAAATTTCTTATTTTTCAGTTTCAGTTTAATTTTAAGCAAATGAAGAAATGGCTTTGAACTTTTGCTACACCATTTGACTTTAAAAAAATTTTAATACCATTGTGCAACTATTCTGTTCAAATACAAGATGTCCTAAATTTTCAAGCCGCCATATCTATTTAAGATACAAATTTGGTCTGAATTGTTTGTTGCCCCATAATTTTCCATCATAACTTTCGAAATGCCGAACAATGAGCTGCATTCCAGATGATTATAGCAAGCTTCTGTGGTAGCAATTGCACAGAAGTTTTTAATACGAATTTTGGTATACTTATCGACCCAGAATTGTCTGGTATCTTTATATGTGAATTTACTTTTTGAGATCATTTATTTTACTTTTCCCTGAACATAAAACAATTTTATCCGCGTTTGAAAGTCATTTGCTACGTTGTAACATAATATTTTACAATATACAGGAATTAACAAAGGGCAAACGTTTAATATTTCACTATCATCAATGTAATGTAAATATCCTCTAGCCAACTTCTACAAACCATTTTTCCATCGGTAAATGTGTGTATACACAATTTTACAAAGTTTACATACCCCAAACTTTTTGCTAAATATTTAATAAAAATTAAACACACGAATTATTTCATAATGACTCAAAAATGACTCTTTAAAATATCCCATATTTGCTCGAACTAGAGTGCCCTGATGGGCTAGTGAATATTATGGTCGACTATTTGCTTCAATTCTGATTCAGAGATTCTGGTTTGTTATACTACGCTGAGCAAAAGGATGAAGTCACTCCGCGCGTAAATAGTTAACCGTAGGTTGATCCTTAAAAAACTTCATAATTCTAGCTTTTGATAGAATTTTCGCAATTATTGCTAGATTTTGTCAAAAAACGTAAATATTTTTATTTATTTTAATTAATTTTAATAAAACTATTTTATATTATTACATTATATTATCACTTTTATGAAATTTACGCCAAAATTTTTGACATGATGTACCTTGCAGCATGGATTTTTACCTGAAAATCAAAAACTTCATGTCAGCTTGGTTTTATTTTTTTTCTAAATGGTAACAATTTGACATCTAGCACCCTTGCTTTGTGGCTATTTATAAGTTTCCAAATGTTTAGATGGGGCAACTTATTGTCACTCCCATCAGTAACGCTCCTAATAGAGGGCTAAATGAAACCTGATGGTACAAACAATTGTTATACTTCGTTAGAAACATTTGTTGTCAACGTCATGTGATGTAAAACAATTTCCTGTTGCAATAGAACATCGCTTATGTCAATAACAATGTTCTCTCTTTTATTCCTCTCTGATTTCCCGGATACAGGTTATCCCAAATACGGCTATAAGTAGTTGCTACGCACGTAGCATATACTAAAATCTAAAACTGCCAATTCGATTCCGGTGGACCACGAAATTTATAACGACCATAAAATCCAATTAGTTACTAAAGCGACAAAATTATTGGAATTATTAAAAGCTGAAAGAGTTTCAGCTCAGTTTTCGAAGAGGCGTAATAGGTGTAAATTTATCATCACTTTCGAGTAGCACGTTATCAAAGCGAATGATTGTGTTATCTCATACATATATAGTTGACTGAAATACTATCATCTATAATATCTATGAAATAAAACATGGGACGAAACACGGAAGATAAATATGAGAAGATAAATATGAGAAGAACAGTAAGAAAGACTCTACTACATTTCATGTGAGAGCTGCTAGCAATCTCTGTGAAAATTGGTAATATTTTCTCTTCCCAAACTACTAATGCCGGTCTCTATTCTAAGTAGTACCATCTTTTTCGATTAACGTCCTAATGTCATGTTTACAGCTGTCAATACCTGCGTTCAGTTCATAAGAGGAGCTTCTGTTATCTTCTTCTTCAGAATATTACATATAAATGCACATACATATTTAAACGGTCATTACAACCTTTCTTTGTAAACTGGAAATGTCTGACCAGAGTTTAGAAACTTAGTCTGATGTCTAATAAGCTAACGCTAGACTACGATTACTTCAATCAATACCAAGAACAGAAAATTCAACTTTTTCACTTTCATCCAACACTCAATTCAACCATCAATTCCTTATCAAATATCATAAATAATGTATAATTCCCGATAAAACTTCACAAAATCTTTTGAAAACTTAAAAAAATTACATACACAACACCAAAGAATCCCTAGGAAAGTCATATGTATCAAAAATGATACCTAAGCCAGAATTGTGAAGTTTTTGAATTGTTTAAGTCCTGCTCAAAATTTTCCTTTTTTATTTGATTTAAAATAACAACAATTACAATACTAACGAATTAAAAAAATATCAAACATCTAACTTTTTCTGAATTAAAGTTATATCGTCACAAAAGTGAAATGTATCATTTTTGATACAAAGCTCGATCTACGGTTAAATATAATATGCATACTTATGTATTGCAATTAATAAATGAATAAATTGGTCGCATTTTTCTGCTTTCGTTGAGTGCTTGCAGTAATTTAAAGAAGTATAGAAATTATCCCAGAACCAAAATAACGCTAACGCCCTCTATATGTCTTGTTTATAGCACCTACAATAAATCTCATTTTACAAACATTATTTTTCACCATGCATTTCCAAACTATGACAGATCCTTCTACGAGTTTTACTGTCGTCTTTATATATTTTCATAGTACGGCAGTATTCGATTTTCGATAAACTATGGCATGACCATAAATTTTGCTTCCATACATTCGTGAATATTTATTAAAACATCATTTATGTGAACGTTTGTCTACTTGTGCGCATACACCAAACTCTTTAGAATTTTCACTATTTTAAGTAGGGTCATTTTTCTTCCAATTCGGCTTTCTATCCATGTTTTTCTGTGATTAAATATTTTCTTGCATATGGTGTAGTTTCGAAATTTTGAAATCAACATTTTTTTAAATTACTTGAAGAACATAAAAAGTTTAGTTTTTCTTAAAGTTTATTAACAACAGGAAGGAAAAAATAACAATTTTTTCTGTTTCTTTAAGCTGAAACAATATCACAACATCACGACGAAGTAATTAACAAGAAACTAATACGAGTTTCTGGCTTGAGAAAAAATCAAAATAAAGAACAGATGGACGAATAAAATATTCGAACAGTCGTTGGAATAGAATAACTAAAAACCATGGTTAGTCCAAAACGCATCTGCAGCAAAATTTTTGTTTTTTAGTTAATTGTGGCATGGACTTAATAGATATCATAGAAAGCGGAAGACTTTTTTTCTTTATGTCTTGTCATGATAAACTATTCTTAGTGGCGTCGTTTCAAATCTGCCTGTTCTGACGAATTTTCTCTTCGAAATTTCCTTTCACTAGAAATTTAATTCCATTGTTTATGGCAAGTTTTGTGTGTAATTGTTCGTTACTCCTTCAAAAAATTCACCAATTTTTCAATAAGCATATAACTTTTATTTTACATTATCGATAAAGTCATTTTCGGTGTCAATTAATCTTCTCGTTTGCCTATTTACTACAATTTTTCATAAAATTTCTACTAATTTGATAACTTGTTTATACGACATTTTCAATTTAAACAAAAAGTTAGCAAAATGCTTGCTTCAACGTCTAATGACACCAATTAAACAACTTTTTGACCACTGCTATCAAACCAGTGTCTCACTCGAAACTGCAACAAGTTTACTAATCAGAGAATATTTGCAATTAAAATGCCATTAGATTATTAATTGTTGTTGTTTTGTTAAAGTAAACGTAAAGCGATGTGAATATAACTGAAAGTAAAAATTGAAGTGGCTGTTACAACAAAAAATAAATGTAAACCAATTAAGAATAACGAGCTTAGTGATTGTTTTTGAGATTATAAATACATATATAGTACATATATTAAATGCATGGATATAACCTTTTGGCATTAACCCTCAATTAAAAATCGTTGAGCTGTTCTAATGGAACTAAAGACTATGTTCGTTCACAAACAAATGGATATGAGTCTTTAAAAATCATTATCGTTCCACCATTTGTTTCCGAAAAGGAAATATATATGTACGAATCATTCTCATAGTCAGAGTTCGACAAAATATACATTTCTTAATCGACTTTATATACATACTTATGTAAATGGTCATTACAATCCTGTAGTCGGGATTACAACTTAACTTCTCACAACATTTATGTTGTGTGTTTTTAAAGTCGATTGAATTTTATTAACTCTTAGAGTTTTTACCAGAAGACTGTCAAGAGGAAGTCGTGGAAGAAATATTCATTTATATACCGTTTTGTTCAAGATATCTTCGTCTGGGTTTGATCACTGGACTTTCAGCTAATAAACGAAGACACTACCAATTATCGAAAGCAGCCTTATAGCCGACAAAAAGATGATGTGTGTCGACTTGTTTTTCGTGGGTCTTTTCCAGGATTTGGCGTAGTGTGAAGATCTGGTCGATGGTGGACTTGCCGCAGTGATAAGGTCCAATCAGTGTTTTGACGAGTGGCTTCTGTCGTTCACACAATACGCCTGTAAGAACCTTATATGCGATAGGGAGAACGCTTATACCCCTGTAGTTGGCGCATATAGTAGGGTCTGCATTTTTCAGGACAGGACAGAGGACACTGAGGTTCCCATTGTTGGTCATACTTTCCTCTAGCCATATTTTGCAAATAAGCTGGTGCATGCGCCCTACCAACTCATTACATCCGGTCTTAAACAATTTAGCGGGGAGGCCATTAGGACCTGTCGCTTTACTGTTTTTAAGACGCATAATCGCGACTTTGACCTCTTCATGGTTAGGCGGCGGAATCTCCACGCCGGCATCATCGATCGGGTTCGGGACATCATCTCTAACAGCGGTATTGGTATCGTCATCGTCTTGTAGCAGAGTAGAGAAGTGTTTCCTCCACAACCTCAGCACCTCCTGCGGATCTGTTACCAAGTTTCCATTCTCATCTTTGCAGGAAGACGCTCCGGGTATGTAATTCTCGGTTAGATGCTTAACCTTTTGATAGACTTTTCCTCACGCTCACGCCTTTCCTGCTCCCTCCACTTGCGTCTGGAAAGGCGTGTCTCATCCCTTCTCCTCTCTCTATAGTTCTCGACAATGGCTCGCGTTGCGGCTGACTGCAGCGTTTTCTTGTGAGCGTCGTTTTTCGCTGCAGCAACCTCGGGACACTCCCCATCGTACCATTGATTTCGTTGGGTTGAGCGCTCGAAACCAATGACTGTTTCCGTAGTTTTGCGCAAGGAGTGGGAGATTTTGGGCCACAGTCCACCAATGTCGCTGAGGTTAGATGGGGAACGACGGAGCTTATCAGAGAGTTGAGCGGAGAACGCCTCATCTGTCTTTTGTGATCGCTACTTCTAAACGTCCAGCTTTCGCAGTGCACTAGAGCGCGCAGACCTCGAGGCGCTAATGCGCAATCGAAACTTGGCTGTGACAAGGTAGTGGTCCGAGATGATGTTTGGACCACTGAACGTGCCCACATCTAGTACACTGGATGCGTGCCTTCCGTCTATCACAATATGATCAATCTGGTTGGATGTTGATCGATCAGGGAACATCCAAGTGGTTTTGTGAATGTCGAGATGTTGAAACTTAGTGGTACATACTATTGGAGGTGTATAGTGTTCGCGTGGAGGCTGAACTGTCCGACAGTGGGGCCAAAGATACCTTCCCGCCCGTCCTTCGTATTAAAATCTCCGAGGACGATTTTGGCGTCATGGGCCGGGCATTTATCATGTACGTCCTCGAGTTTAGCGTAGAAGGCATCTTTAACCACATCGTCCTTTTCTACCGTCGGGGTGTGGGCACAAATAATGCTGATGTTATAGAATTTTGCCCTGATGCGGATTGTGAATTAAAAAAAAAACAACTCATCCTGGCAGCTGTAATACACATCGCAAGATGCAAGCCTTTTGCATCCTTGTCCTATCCATCGCATTTCCTGTATGACAGTGATGTCCGTCCTACATTTCATGAGGGCATCCGCCTACCCTGTGAAGGGTGCGGACGTTCTATGTGCCAAGAGTTAAAAGCATTAATTACGTTTAGATTTTGTAAGGAGTGAAATTCAAATTTTTCGTAAGAAGAAACCCGTAGTTTTTATATGTGAGCCTTAGAGGCTCATGTCAGTAAGAGTAGGGTTAAAAAATTCAAAAAAAAATTAGAAAAATATCAAAAATTAATAATAAATATATAAAATTTTAATTCTTATTTGTAATGAATTTATTTAATTTTTTTATTTGTAGATGCTAATAACAGGCAGCATAAACAGAAAAAACGTAACCAACTAGAAAAAAATTTAAATAAATTTAAAAAAATTTGAAAAAAATGGTTAAGTAGACAAGTTAAAATATTAAAGGATTACAATAAAAAAGAATGGTTTTATAAAAGTTATGGTAGACATATAAAAAAATTTGGGCTTTAAATCAAAGTCAATAGAAAAAATATAATTAAAAAGAGAAAAATAATAAAAAAAAATCAATTTTAGAAACAAAAAAGTGAAAATAAAGGCTTAAACACATAAGTGATAAAATGCTACAGTTAAATAATAAATAATATAATACTCCTAAGTTATATATTAAAATAAGCGAAATATAATACAATATGACAAGTAAATAAAGGAAAAAAATTTATTAAAAAAATCTAACGATACATATCATATTTAGTCTGATTTATTTATATAAAATTATTATAAAATAAAAAAATTAAATTTAAAACAAATTTATGGCATATCAAATAGTGTAATTAAAAGTATTCTCGTATTTTAGATAAAAATAAAAAATTAATTAAATAGTTGTAATTATAATCCAATAATTAATTAATTGTGGTTATAATGAGTTGAAATTTTATTAAAATAATCTTAAAAAAATACAAACAAAATTAAAAGCAATATTTACAATTAAAAAAATAATAAGTTCAATAAAAAATCTAAAATAATAAACAAATTAATTAAATTTTTCTCAAATAATCAAACAAATAAACAATTAATATTAATAAGCCAACCAACTTACCAGTTCCTATTCAAACCCTTCTTCGTTATCACTAGATAAAAAAAAATAATTGTAACAAGTAAATCATAACATATAGTCATTGATATATAAATTTTAAACTTCAGCAACTGTTTTCTGTATCTGTTTGCTTGTATTGAATTTCCTTTTTAAGCTTCAAAATAATAATCCTCGCGGAATGTCAAAAAATAAATAGAAAATCCTATAATTTATGATTATTTTTGCTGCAACATCATTGAAAGTAATACACATAATTCCTTTATTTTATACCTTCTCACTCCGCTACTTCTCATGTACTCGTGGGCTTTAGAACATCCCACGAATATGCCGTGTATTTCATTGTAAACTGAAATCATCTATTTTGCCTCAATATTGTTGATGTCATTATTAATATTGGCAAGCTCATCTGTAGACTAATAAAAGCCTAAAGAGAAAATTTGTGCAAAAGACTAATTGAAGCAGACAACCTTATCAATCAACATTCCTAATTACACTTGCCGCAAGACTTTATATCAAGAAAAAAAAAATAACAATTCATTGCAATTGGATTAAACGTTAAGGTAAGTTGAGCTTTTTTATAAAGAAATTCAATTTAAAAGTGTAACATCTAAATAAATATGTACAGTGGCAAGCAAAATTCTAGGTATACATAATTTGTAAAAATAATTGTTGTTTTTTATATTTATTTTATTAATTTTTTTCTATTTTATTATAAAACAAAAAAATTGTTTAATGTTTTTCACAAACCATAAGAAAAATAAGAGGAACTTTCTGGTGATTACTTATATTTACTTCCCAAAAGTATAGGTACCCCCAACAAGAACTCAGAGTAAATTTAAAATACAAAGGGCAAACATATTAATATATTATTCCTTCTATTTAGTACACATTACATTACAACCCTTTAGTCAGAATTCCGACCTAGCTTCTCACATCGCTTTTGTTGTGTGTGTTAAATTTATACATGAGTACCAAACCTACAGCGTAAAGTCGGCTCCTAAAGACAGATTTTTTGGAAACTTTTCATGGCAATTTTTTTTTCTCTCACAGTTTTTTCCAGAAATCTGCTGAGAGGAAGTCGCCAAAGATTATTCCTTTTTTTGTTTTGTTGGAGTTGTTTGACATAGGGTTTGAACCGCGACCAGACTTCAATATTTCCTTTACCCTGGACGGTTACTCTTCATTTTTATACATTAAGGTTACTCTTCGTTGAATCGACGAACAATTTAATCCTGAATGGTTACTGTTTGTCGGATCGACGAAGCTTATTTACTCTTTATCAAATAATTCTTTTATGTTTGGCCAAATTTCGCTCTCTTTTTCAACAACGTTAGTTGATAACGAAAGCTTGCAGTGAGTAAACGCAGGCTGGCCACCCACTTTTTTAATTTTTGTACACTAAGGTTACTCTTCGTTGAATCGACGAACAATTAAAAAAAAAATTACATCTGCTAACTGCAAGCTTTCGTTATCAGCTAATGTTGTTGAAAAAGAGAGCGAAATTTTGTCAAAAATAAAAGAGTTATTTGATAAAGAGTAAATGATCTTCGACGATTCGACGAACAGTAACTGTCCATGGTTAATAAATCCCAAAACGTCTACTTTGTTCAAATATCCGTCACGGCTTCTATGGGTGGATTGCATCTGAAATGTCCATCTCTCCATGAAACTGATGCAGTTTAATCAGTGTTATAACATATGCATATTGGCTTTAATTACCACTTTGAAATTTATGGCTTAATCGCATATTCCTGTGACATAAAGAAAACTCCACATCACATCGTTTATGTGAAATACTAATGTTCGCAAATCGCTCCTGCAGAATATTTGATGTTTCATGAAGTTTGTGTGCAAATCATCCAATTCAAGCAAAAGGACGTTGGTAAGCAACGACCTAAAGTGCTCGTAGTTGACAATGATGGCCTAAACAAAGTCGTTCTGAAAGCAATATGGATCCATAACGCCGATAGGTCAAAAGCCACTCCAAACAGTGGCTAATTAGACTGTATTGCTCTTTCATCTCATAGATTGGTATACTTACAGTTGTGACAATTTTGTTGGTTCACATACCAATTCATCCAGAAACGGGCCTTATCGCTGAATATTATTTTTTCAGAAGCTCCATACATTTTATTATCAAAAATCCATTAAAAATTTATTTCTTTTTTGAATTGTTATGGTTATCTGATGACATTTCAAATTTCAAATGTCGATAATGAAATAAACGATATATATAATGCATTATTTATATTGTATATGTACATAATTGTATAAAATAATGTAAACTAAAATATATGAAAAAAAAAACATGAACTATAGCATGAGAAATGGAGTAAAGAAAACTTGTATATTATCTCACAAACTACAAAATGTGAATACATTGATAGACAGATAACAAGCATAAAGATTGAGATGAGAAAACATATTTAATTTGATGGCATTGACAGGCATACTCATACTGTTGGAAAAAACTAAAAATACAATAAAAATAATCAAATGATGATAATAACTAACGATAATAGACACTTAATGAAAAAGAAAATAACGGTAGTATAAGTAGGTGTTACAAATACTATATTATATACTTTATAGGAAAATGTTGCACAATATTTATGAAATTAAATAAACCCAACCAAATAATCATTCTAAATGAAATTATTGGTTCATATACATGAAATATAGAATTTTAAGACAGTTTGTTTTGTTAAATTACAGAAGATTTGTTGGTGTTATAATTTTATAGTCATTGATAGCCTTCCCTCCAATACAATCTATATAAGAAGACCCCCACCATCAGGAAATCGAAAAAAGATAACATCACATGAAGGTCAGGCAGTGTCGTCACCTAGTGGGAAAAATAGGTTGGAATCAACACACCACACCGAATACTCGGTGGGCTTTGTTTCTAGGCAACGATATATGAACTATGCATTATCCTTGGACTTGCTACAGCAGACTAATCACCTGCTTAGCTGGAACAACAAAAATAGATTAGAGAAACGAAAGCAATGCAGAAATGCTTTGTGGAAGCCATATGCTCCAAGAGAGGATCTGGAAAAAATCATTAGCACCACTTAATTTTATATTACAAGCGTATGTAGAAGGCGTGATATGTTAACTTATTGTAACGTCCAGTAAGAGTTTCGTCCTCTTTTAAATAACTTGATAAAGTGTTTAAATTTTCCATTTCAATTTTTATGTAAGGGCTTTATAATATCTACGAGTACATATCGCCTCACTTGAGGAATGATAACCCACTTGAGGGGACAAATGGTAAAAATTAATGGAATGCATTTTTTCTCTCCTCAATTCACGAAGTAGTCTTTATTATCATTATATGTCATATAAGTGATCAATATAACCATTCAGTCAGGATTACAACCTATCTTCTCACACCACAAGTTGAATCCGAACGGCAGATTTTATAAGCAACTTTTCATGGCAATTATATTTACTCTCAGAGTTTTTACTGGAAGGCAACTGAGAGGTAGTCGTGGAAGAAATATTTCCTAAAATTTCGTTTTGTTAGAGATATTTGACCTGGGATTTGAACCGCGTGGCCTCACGTCTAATAAGCACACTGCTAACTAGACAATGGCGACTAAACGGGATACGGGAGATATCATTATTAAATCGTGTTTAAAGGCCGGTGTTTTTAGAATTTGGCAAGATTAAATGAGATTTACGCTACCATACTGCAGAGTTTTGTCGGATAGCCAAATAGATAGAAGAAATATTTTTTCATACGCTACCTACTAGACTACGTGGCTTATATACCAGTGACATAAAACCAGTAAATTCTGAATTTCATTGTAATTGGATACATTTGGATCATTTTAAATGAATGTTTGATTTTCACACAATTAATATGAGAAAAAATAAATACTATTCACTGTACCATGTAGCTTAAACACATCGAATTACAACCATTTTTGAGGACAATCAATACCGATGATGAAAGTTGGCTAATGAAATTTTGGCCAAAGGTAGGATACACTTTCGACATTATTTCAAATCATGTATTAAAGAAAAATAAGGCTGTGTAGAGTATTTAGTGGAATTCCAATCCAATAACATATTATGACGTATGATCCTAGCCGAACGATCTGATCCGGATTTTAGATATTTAGCTCTGTTCGATTTCTATATTCCTCGATATATGCAAAACTCACTAAATGTTAAAACAATTGGTTGACAAAAGAGTAACTGAGAACCATTTGATCATATTCTTCGCTGTTGAGCGGCAGAAGATCTAAAACGATGAACTTATAAAACGGCATCAAAAATGGGGAAAAAAACCAGAAATATGATACGAAACATGCAGTCTAAAAATAAATGAAGGTTTTATGTTCAAATAGCTTCAAACAGCGTTTGTAATGAATGGATGGTTAACACAGTAATTAAAATCATACACTCATGCTACAAACGCAATAAATTGAACGCAGCAAATACAGCAATTTGCTTGTTGCCTTTAAAATTATCATTTCCATATACTCCCATGTATTCAGTGTTTGCTGCGTTGCGTTTATTGTGTTCATAGCTTTAATGGCAATTTCCATTCTATATATTTAAATTTCTTGGGCTCTTTACATCTGAACACAAAGAGGAGACTAATAAAACTGGCGAACAACATGCTAAAAGCCAATGCTGTCCGTTTTCCAGTAACTGTTGTAACGAAACCTTTACTTCGTATTTCGGGACATACACACACATACAAATATGTCCTAAGAAATATTATTTGACGAATTTGTTCTGCCATTATACTAAAACTAAATATAGTGATAACTTTAACCGAATGACTAGCTGACTGACTGACTGACTGACTGACTAGTTGAAATGCAGTTATTTATTTGTGTTGCTGGTAATGTTTTCTGATTCCGTTACTATAATCTATCATATTCCCCTAATGGTTTCGTTGTTAATAATATCCTGTGTATCCATTTTCAAATACATATGAGTTATTGTAGAATACATGTTCCATTATGCAACCGTTTTAATGTGGGAATTGTGTGTGAAAGTTGTTTCATTTTGTACGGATGAACTTTGGAAACGCAATTGGTTGGTTTCCTATTCAGTTAATAAAACAAAATGCGATAGAGTTTATTGTAAATTGTGTGAAAATCTTCCTTTCCTATTCCATCGGCTACTTCCTCCCAGCAGATTTCTGGCAAAAAATTAATAAATTTATCATCAAAATTTTCTCAAAAAATCTGACGTTTGCAGTCGATTGTAAACTGTAGGTCCTATTACTCATGTATAAAAGTAACACACGCAACGTAAGTGGTGCGAGAAGCTAGGTAGTAATGCTGACAGAAAGGTTGTAAGGACCAATTATGTGTGTGTGCAGTTATATTCCGTATTTAACAAGTTTCTAACTCCAGTAAGGTATAGTACGATTTCGTTGCTTTTCGACTGCAAGTTGTTGATGCTAAAATAAATGAAAACTATTTGTAGTAATTTAAATAGTAGCTATGTATCGAGCTTTTTTGAGTAACTACCCTGTACTAAGTAAATAGAAATTATTGTCTGGTTAGTAAGGTTTAGGGCTTTCGGTTCTTGTAGTAGTTTTTAGGCTGGTCACAATGCATCAATTCCAAATTTTATCGAACTTTTCAAATCTGGTTTCACACAAATTATGTACTCAAGTTTCACGCTCCAAAAAAGTGTTCTTTTCAAAGAAGCGAATCAGTGAAATGCTGTTTAAATATAAGAGCATCACACCACCACATAGGAAGAAACAACTGATCATTATTGCATGAACCAATATAACTTAAAAATTCCTATTGCAATTCTATTATATTTTTTCTTCATTTTATTTACGTAATAGTTGAATTTCTTTTCATTTAAATTTATTAAATTATTCCATTCCATTTAATGATGCACATGAATTGAAAGTAAACAGTATTGTAAGTATTGTAAAGCACCTGTAAAAACATCAACTTTTATTAAAATTTATTAAAAATATGTATCCGACAAAATATCTTTCGCAAGAATTTTTATTGTAATTGAGCATAAACACAGAAAGTAATCGTACCTTTTAAGTGGTTTGTAGAAAAGTAAACGGAATATTTTAATGGAATATATTCTGCTTCTTCCAGATATTCATGGTAAATATTATAATGCCTTTATCAAGAGAGTGAAATCGAGAGAGATGCATACGTTATATTATACTGTTGACCTTTATGTCATATGTGTGGTGTATGTTTCTCTTTCTTAACTTGTTTTGATAAAAATTCATCGCATAAATTATATTTTAATTAATTTAAAATATTGCACTTTAACGCAGTATTATACGACAATCCACATAAAATCTGACGATTAAAAATCCGTCTTAAAAACAAAATTTATAAAAATTAAAATTTATTTTAAAACTTTTTTAAATACTTAAAATAAAATCTAAGGTCACAGTTTCCTTTCCTCAACGTAATTGCCGTAAGTACATTTTAATATATCTCGCATTTTTTAAGTGATTCGATATAATAATCAAAGAAAATTCTAATCATAGAAGGTTAGGTTAGTTTAGCGGACGTGTACTTGTCAATTAAGCCAAGTACAGTACAACGTCCTAGTTTATCATACCACTTATGTTGTGTGTGTTAATTTTATACATGAGTGGTGGGACCTACAGTTTAAAGTCGACTCCAAACGACAGATTTTTGAGAAACTTTTCATGAGAATTTTATTTGCTCTCAGAGTTTTTGTCAGAAATCTGCTGAGAGGAAGTCGCCGAAGAAATACTTTTTGTATTTTCTCTCGATGCCTGGTCTGGGATCGAACCCTGGCTTTACGTCTAATAAGCTAACACACTACCTACTAGACTACGGCGACTTCTAGTCATAGAAAATACTTGAAAAATTCCTGACATTTAACTGAATTTAAAGTTTATTTTGTTATCGTTTCTTTACAAGTTTTTTATTCGAATATTATAATATTATGAAATTACGCATAATAGGTCATTACTACCCTTCAGTCAGGATTACGACTTAACTTCTGACATCACTTATGTTGTGTGTTTTAATTTTATACATATGTGTCTGCTTTAGAAGCTGGAAGTCGACTCTGCACTACAGATTTTTGAAAAACTTTTCATGGAAATTTTATTTAATCTCAGATTTTTTGCAGAAGTCTGCTGAAGAAATATTTTTTCATATTTTCGTTTTGATATCTGACCTAGGATTTGGACCGTGGCCTTACGTCTAATAAGCCGGAGTCGACATTAAACTGTAGGTACCGCCACTCAGGTATAAAATTAACACACACAACATAAGTGGTGTGAGAAGCTAGGCCGTAATCCTGACTAAAGGGTTGTAATAACCAATTGTATTATGTATGTTTCATGCCACATTGCCATGGTCATTTGAGAACATTAGTCATTCCATATTTGACGCACTAACCATTTTCGTGTGGGGTTTTCTTAACTCTCTGGTGTATGCGATTAAACCGCAAACCACTGCGGATCTCAAAGCAAACACTACCATGCCATTCAACCAGCTTTTTAATCAAGAGTCGTAGTCTATTAGACATTTCGGATGCGCTCCACTTAGACAGGCCGTGGCAAACATTTGAACGATGTTTTA
This sequence comes from Sarcophaga carnaria, assembly GCA_958299815.1. NCBI lineage: Eukaryota > Metazoa > Arthropoda > Insecta > Diptera > Sarcophagidae > Sarcophaga > Sarcophaga carnaria. The sequence goes on from OY283150.1 coordinate 49,290,896, forward strand.
ATCCACACATAATGGTATTACTTTGCCTTTCGAATGAATATTTTACCCAAACGTTCCTCACTATTCAATTCCTCAAGTTGATGTTAGAGTCACCATTTAAATCGTCTTCTATCAAATTGACTTTGCTTATTATGTCGTCCCAAACGTTACAGAACAGTTGAAGTGCTAGAAGCGATCTTTGTTTTACTACAGCGTACTAATGCTCCCAGTTTTCACTTAGAATCTAAGGATTTTTATGGTTTATTTATCATTTATTATAAAATGGACAGCAAAAATCTTAGTACGGCAATATATTTTGACAAAAAAAGTCCTCAAAGGCTTAATAGTTTTGCACAAAGTCCCAACATGACTTCAAGAGAGTATTTATGAGATCATTTGAAAGAAGGGTTACGTAATCGCAGAACTTCAAACAAAAGTCAACCGAAAAACTTGCGCATGGTGCTACCAGAAAACACTAAACAAAACTTGTATATTCAATTCCAAATGGGTTAAATGGAGTACTTGACCTTAAGGGATATTCTACTTAATATAAATGATAACATTTTCATATATTAGGCCTTTGAATTTTAAATTTACTCAGGGTTCTCTTTGGGGGTACCTATGGAGTCATCTGAAAGTTTTCCTTATTTTTCTTTTGTTTTGTGAAAAATTTTAAACAATTGTTTGTTTTATAATAAAACAGGAATAAATTAATAAAATAAATATATAAACTGTAAATATTTATATAAACTTTTGGCTAAAATTCATGAAATTGCTAAAATATCAAGCCGTACTAACCCTATCCACTGTAAAAAAACACAGCTTCCAAAAGACTGATTTGCTGGAAGCAAAGATATTTTTATCATTTTTAATTCACTTTTAATATTTTTACAGAATATCTTTTTTCATTCAGAATTCTTAAAACAATATTTAAACATTAATTTCTGCGAACAGTTTTACTTGCCATTAAATTTGTGTTAATATTTAAACTCTACTCAAGTAGAAAGTAAAATGGAAGAAAAGGATCGCTTTGTAGGGTGAGTATATGTATGTATGTATTATTATATACACAAGTACATATCTATATATGCAAACTGGAGCATGCAAATATTGCTTTGCAGAACAGAAAAAAAATTTTTTCTTCTTTTATTTTCCTAAATAAATCCACAGTAGTGCCGTAGTAATACAACCATATTATACCCGCAAAACTTAAAGGAGTTCTAGTTAAAATAACGGTACTGTGTTTCACCCTACTCCAGTTATTTTTGTATTTTTTTTTTATTTTTGCCTCAGCTTTAACCCAATTTTCATTTTTACATCATAACATTCTTGTGTTGAAAGTTTCCACTCTATTTTTTTTTTTAATTTTTTATTTCATTTTCATTTCCAGTAAAATTCTCCTTTTTTTCATCATTCAACTGCAATAAGCGTAAAGGCAACGGCAACAGCAGCAATGGCTTTATAAAATGCAGAAGAAGCATAATGCCAATGTTGACATTTGCCTTAAAAGTGCTTTAGGCAGCATTTTTCGTTTACTACTCGTCGTTTAAAATATTTCATTCATTGACATTTTCTTGTTATGGTTCGCGCAGGGCAGCACGGTAGTTTATAGGTGGTGGTTAGGTAGCTTAAAAGTACAGTAAGTGAGAAAATTAAGCTAACATACATAACACATACAATTCTATACAATTTTCACTTTAAAAGTATTGCTTTTCTTTTCAACTTGTAAGCTGTAACAAACGTATACTTTTTCTACTGACTGTATCCGGTTTAGCGTGTGTGCTACATGCCATTCTATTTTTTCAAATTCGTATTAACCCACAGACAAATAATAATGTGTTTAGCAAAGCATTATTTAAGGATTCTCCTCATTCTCTTGCATTGTTTGTTTGTCGAACATACTTCATATTTTTTTTTCAATTCATTTGCTGTCATGGCTGTATTTGCAGTTGTTTTTGTTGTTTATGACGGCTTACAACCATTTTTAATTGAATTCTTTGTCCCTCAGTTAATATTTCCTTAAAGCGCCATTAAACTGTAATGTTTGCAACGGATCTTTCATTAAGCGTTTCATTGGTTTAAATTTAATAAAACACAGTATGTAGGAGATATCATTGACATTTTTTGTTCATTTAAAAGCCTTGATAACATCCCTTAACGTTCTGGACTATATCATGAGCAAAGTTCTTTTAAAGAGAAGAGGAATTAGATGGAGATTCTAACGTCAACTTGAGGAATTGAATAAGGAGGAACGTGTGTGTTTGAAGGCCCTATTGTTGGCATTATGTTTGGAATACAAAAATTTTCTACAACTTTTCTGACTGGAGCCCATTCAAAATATTCAATTTACCATGACTCTAACGCATAAATCAGACTGAATTTGAACGATGGCATGAATTATGTTGCTTTGGAGACCCTCTACGCTTTGTAGTATATTCACATACACCTGCTAATTCAGAAAACCACACAAGAAAAGTCTAACAAATCTCTTGCAGAATACTCAATGTGGCATAAGATGCGCTTGATTTAGTGTCGTCCTTATAAAACCACAAGAGAGTGGAGTCTATATCACCCAATTCATGCCAAAAGTAGTTGGTAATCACCAATCTGACGGTTGATAGCCCATGTCTTTCTCAAAGAAATATGAACCGATAAGGCACACCAAACTATCACAAATACAACAATTTCTTTTGTTCACTTATCCATTTACATAAATAATTGGTCAGTACAATCCTTCTGTTAGGATTACGACCTAGTTTCTTACACACTATGGCGATATTGCAGAAAATTGTAATTCCCCACCGCAATGTAGTCAAAGTAAACAATTCAACACGATCTCCTATTTTACGCTCTGAGTTCAGAAGGAGCCACAGTAATCTAGTAAGTAGTGTGTTGGCTTATGAGACATGAGGCCACGCTTCAAACCACAGTTACCCCATCTCTAACAAAACGAAATTTGGAAAAATATTACTTCAGTTACTTCCTTTCAGCAAATTTCGGGCAAAAGCTCTGAGCTTAAACAAATTTGTCATGAAAAGTTTTCAAACAATCTGTTGAGAAAGTCGACTCCGTAAGACTTTAAACTGAAGATCCCGTGGCTCATATATAAAATTAATGCACACAACATAAGTCGTGTGAGAAGCTAGGGTGTAACCCTGACTAAATGGTTGTAATGACCAATTATGTATTATGTTCAGAAGACTTGCAAACCGGGTCTTTACATTATGCTCTGTATCGACAAAGATGGAGCTCCTCCTACAAAATCCTGTGCAATTGACAAAAATATTCGATATGCTGAACATTAAACCTTAACATTTTACCTCCTCATAGCTAAATCTCTCAATGGAGTCATTTCTTCGTTCTGTTGTATGTTCTGTTAAAAGTTGATGTCTTTCTTAACGATTCTTTACAGCATTTTCATCAATTTAATGAAACTAACAACAATAAAAAGAATTATTTAAATAAAGTCCTATATATTCATTGGAGTGAACAATCTTGAAGGTTCTGTTCAATATAAAAATTAATCGATATTTCTAAAAATGGAAAAGGAACCACAAGGAATATCCTGCTTGTCTTTAGTGTTACCTACTCATTCGTCAAGTGTGTTTGTGTTTATATGCGATTTAATGTTGTGCCTTTCTTTTGTTACTTTTTTCCTTCTGTTGTTAAACTATGATGTCGCCTACAATGATGACGATGATAATGGTGATGACACACACTTAGTGGCAACCAAAAGAAAATCAATAATCCTAGCAAAGACTATAAAAACAAAGTGATTGGAAAGCTTTATTTTTATTCGTAGTAAACATGTAGCTTTTGTAGCTATTTTTCCTACAATGTAATCATGTAGAAGAGCATTGTGTTTTTTCTTTTATGAGTTATTTTTAGCGCAAAATTTTGGTGTTTATAATTCAATAGAGTTGATCGGATCAGCAGTGAGGTATGTTAACAGTTTTAAAAAAGGGAAAGTTTTCTATGCATTGGACACCAGAATATAATATTTTTTTAATCTTAGAATTTATGAATTCATTCCATTGTCTCAAAACATTTTTTTCATTTATTGTAACCAGTCCTTTGGAATTAGACCTTATTGAAATGAATTTAAAAGTTTTAAAGGTAATTCACTTAATGTTGTTTGAAGAACCATTCCTAGATTCTTGAAGTATACACTGATGGCTCAAGGTGTCTTTATTAAGAATGCTGATATTAAACTTTATAATAGCCTGCCAGACAACTGCAGTGTTTGTCAAGTAGAGTTCATGGCAATTTTGAAGGCGGTGCAATGCTTGTTGAGTGGTGTGATATTCCCTGAGAATCTCCTGTATAGCCAGGCTTCAATTAAGTCCATAACGAACGTAGTTTCAACGTCCGTTTCTGTCCATGAATGCTCAAGATTTCTCAGAGAAATTTCGATTCATCCAAAGATAACTCTTATATGGGATATCGTTAAAAATTCCATTGTTGCTGAGCTGGCTAACTCCATTATGTTATAAAGCATAAGTATTCCGATTGCCTCAGTTAACTTTGATATTATCAATTCGTTTTGCAAGGAAGCTCAATTTCGTTGGCAGCAGGAACGTATGTGCAATATTGATAGACCCTGCTAGACACGTGTAGACAAAAAGATTACCGACTCATTTCTATCCTATCTTTCGCATGGCAATGCATCTCATAATAGCAATTCTTACAGCCCATTGTCCATTGATTTCTGCAGAAGCTGTGACTCAGAGAAGGAGAAAGAGAATGTCTTTTACCTCATGTATCAGTGGGCTATTGTTGTGATAAGACATCTCTGCAGGACCTTTCCAATATAAAGGTTGCTGCAATAGCAAGATTTATTTTTGATTTGGGATGGTATTCTCTAGCTAATGCTTGACCCCAGGGTAGAATGTATTGTGGACCTAAGTTCTGGCAAAAGTGGTATTTATTTCTTCGAGGGAGTCCTCTACCGAACTTAACATAACCTATATCCTAGAAACTGTTTAGATGCAATACAACATCAGGTGACAACATCGAGCTTTACTGCGTTAACAGAAATTGATAGAACATACAGACTGTATACACAACTGTAGTAGCGAACGATACGACATTTCATTGTCTCAACATCTGCAGAGGAACTAACGTCATATTATATTGAGATATTTATCTTTGCATTACTGACAGTATTCGTCCTTTTTCTAAACGGCTTGCAGCCAAACAAAGCCATGAATCACACTGCTTCGCCAACGTCTTTCCAGATGGATGTCTATTTTCAATCTGTCACATTCTGGTTCTTTTTTCATTTATTTTTTCAATAACATACGTAGTACATATATAATTGGTCATTGCAACCCTTCAGTCAGGATTACGACCTTGTTTTTCACATCACTTATGTTGTGTATTTTGATTTTAGACATGAGTGGAGGGACCTACAGTTTAAAGTCGACTCCGAATGACAGATTTTTGAGAAACTTATCATGGCAATTTTATTTACACTCAAAAACCTGCTGAGGCGCAGTCGCCGAAGAAATATTTGTACATATTCCGTTTTGCTGGAGATGTCTGACTTGGCTTTTGAACCATGGCCTCATGTTTAATAAGACTACTAACCTATGGCGACCTCAATTATTCAGCATAATTTTTATTTCGTTTTTACGATATTCTCTTCTGTCTCCTATTTTAATAATTCCTATAAGTAGCAAACTTCCCACTTTCAGGCAGGGTTAAAATAGTTTGTTTTTTCCCTTATAAGCTTGATTTTTTATTGATGAATATAAACTGTTGTGTAGAATTCATCAGATAAAATCGACCTAATAATGGTTGCAAACATAAAATTTTGAATACAGACTGAAGCGAAAGAGGAACGTATAAACCAATACAGAAAAAGAAATTTCTTTGTATCAGTCAGTCAGTGTCCCTTCAGTATCCCTTCATTCGCACATAGAAATTGTTCAATGTATTGACACTACCGACAAAGTGTGTGAAAGTAAATAAGAAGGATATTATTATTAACGTGTGATGTATTAGAGTTCATAGTAAAACAAAACTTCTACACATACCTACTATACACATATATATGTATGTATATAAGTATATACATATACATACTTACATATGTGTATATAAAATAATATTCTCAACAGAATATATGAAATAAAAGAGATAACCTAGTAAACATACACAAGAATGCATGTGTGGAAGATATTTTTAATACACTGGTGGGCATTTAATAAAAATTCATGCGGAAGTAAACTTATTTTGTAGGTTTTACATTCTCTACCATTCTCATTTTGCTGTCTTCATCTTTTCAATATTCTCTTTTGAACCTTCTCCTTCTGAACCAATAAAGCGAGTTTGTTTCTTATTTCGAAAAATGGAACACAAGCTGTGCATTAAAAGGATACATATCCACATACTTATATGTTTATGTGGTAAAATGTACATATATATGTATGTACATATATATTATCGATTAAATACAATTACAAAGTGCAGAGTTCAAAGTGTAAAGATTGATAATGTTTATATCTTAAGGATACAATTAAAATGAGGAGAATAAAGTGAATTTGTATGTGTGGAGAATTGTGGAAATCCTTGCCATACGAATACTTTATTAAATTATAATGATTGATATGAATTATAACGACTGTTTATTATCGTGGACTGTAACATGACTGTCTGTAGGATGGGTTTTTTAAAAAAAGGAAATTTTATTACTTTGGCGGTGGTATACAAATATTGCTGTTACAATATATTTAAATGCATTTCGTTTAATCATTTTATATAGGGTGGGAAATAATTTTAAATTTCAAACAGCTCGGCAAGGTGATTGGGTTTAACTCTACTGGATTTCCGCTAATATGGAAATTTTCTGCAATTGGTAGGGAGATGAGCTTAGGGGAGGGGAATTTATACGCAGATCATACGCCAGAACTATTCTGTGGAGTAAACTTTGCGAAATGGAAGATGGAGAGAAACTTAAAGAGTCTTTTGGTAAAAGATTTCTAAAGTAGTACGAGGATAGTAATCAGCCTGTGATCTTGATCCGTAGATCTTGTGATATATGTCATCTGTCCAAGATTAACGCATTTCAGATGAGTGCTTAACAAGCATTAGGCAGCGTATTAACCTTACCGATAACGAACAGCAACCTAAAGGGAATACCTACCAACTTTACAGGGATACCTATGCGCACTACATGACGTAACACGTTTCCATCTGGCTCTGTATTCGAACCTGGATTACTGATCTCCTCCACTTCTGCACGTTACCACGCTCTTGTTGTGGATACTTGTAAACTCTGTGCTTTTTCAAGCTGCTGAAGGTTGATGCCAGAATTCAATAACATTTGTAAAGCAACCTTTAACTTCCACTGGAATGTTTTGTACAAATTTTCAATAACTTTGTCTGCTGATTGAATACAAATTTTTTGTTTGTTTTAAAAACAGAGAAGTTTGTTTTCGTAATGCAATTGCAGTACATTTTGCTTTCCATAGACTAGTAATCACATTAACAACCAACACCAGGGCGTATAAGTTACATGTAATACGCTGCTGTATTCAAAAAATATTCCTCATACGTATAAGTGCTTATGAGTGTTTATGCTTTATGAACCGTAAAGTATGCAACATTAAATTAAAAAGAGATAATGATTAAACAACATGAGGAATGGTGGGCAATTTAAAAGTTTAAATTTAAAAATGCAATAAAACAAAAACGAATGAAAATTTTTGGCAACTTTTTTTTCTGTTATGAAGTACAATTGTTCCGGTTAGAAACGGAATATAATTTCACTCAAGTGGCTGCCGCGACTGGCCTCACAGTAGCTTATTCGATCGGACCAATTTTTGTGCCCTTTTTAGAATCGCGAATGCTGGTCTTTAATTGCTGAATTGTCTCTGGTTTGTCGGCAAATACTTCCCTTTAACGGCGCCTCACAGAAAATAGTCCAACGTGTCAAATCACAACTTCTTGGCGGCCAATTGACATCAACATTTCGGCTAATTAAACGGCCATCAAACGTTAGACACAATAAATCGATTGTGGCATGAGATCTGTGGCAAGTTGCAACATTCTGTTGAAACCAAACATCGTTCAGATTAATACCATGAAGAACGTGTTTGACGCAATAAATCGATTGTAGCATGAGATGTTTGGCAAGTTGCAACATTCTGTTGAAACCAAACATCGTTCACATCAATACCATAAAGAGCGGTTGCAAAAAAATCGATTATCATTATGCGATAGCTGTCTCCAGAGGCCGTAATGGTTGCGTCGTTTGCATTTTCATAGAAATATGGGCCAATAATGCCTCCGTTACACAAACGCATAATGCATGCATTGGCTTCTGTAAGAACACGTGTAGGTTTTCTGATACCCAAATATTGCCATTTTGCTTATTATCGCACAGATCAATATGAAAATGAGTTTCATCTGGAAAGGTGATTCCTTTTATTGCAAACTCGACATCATCGTGAAGTTTCTCGTTAGCCCATTACGATAATATACTAAATTACGTGACAGAATAGATTCGAAACCGATAGACAGCCCACCCGATATATATGGGTGGAGTTAAAAAAATTGATTATTAAACATAATATTCAAGTCAGAATTGACAAATATATTTTATATTAAAATCATAACCCATTCATTTGATATACAATGAAAAGACCTGAACAGTGTGTAAGGAAAAATTCTTAAAAATATTTGTCAAACAACAAACAAAAGTTTCTATTACTATCATTACCATTTGTATTATCTGTTTCATATAATATATGATTAAATTTTCCAAGTGATTAAACTTAAGGTAAGAAATAAATTTCATTACCAACAGCCATAAGCCTTTTCTTTCGTAATTAAATCGATTTATTAGTAATTATTTCATGTTTTTATATTAAACTTCTAAACCATCATTAGGTGGTGATTAATAGCACCACGTAGGCGGCATATGATTGATAATATTTACATTAAAATTAATTATATGCCAGGCTGGCTATCCAATACATTGCCACTCAATTGAATTTTTCGTTTCTTTCTGTTAAGAGTAGTAAAAATTAAAATTATATCATCTGTGGGATTTCTATTCACAAGTTTGTGATTTTACTCAACGGAACGTAATTTTAAGTGTAAAATTTTGTTGTTTATATTGTGTTGAAAATCGAACAGTAGACTGTTATAGGATAGCATTGTGTGTACCCCAATTACTTTTATGTGCACTATCTCTAGATTGAGCCCAAAAGCATGAAAATTCAGTGCGATGGTCGCTGCAACTAGTAGTTTTTCAAGTATCTGAAGAAGCATTCCAGTGCCTCTGTTTCTTAAAACCGTTCAAGAAATACTTCAGTTTATCTGATCTCCTTACTATTTACACCACTTGTATCTGACAGAGAATGGAATACAACAGCCATTTATAGGCCGGTGCCTCTCGATCGCGTGCAGAAGAGGTCGAAGGTGTGCATTAATGATGGTAGGGTGTCCATCCCTACTGATTCATTGAAGCATCGTTGCAATGTGGCTTGTGCTTCACTCTTCGATGGCTACTGCAGCAGAGTTGGCTCTAGTGAGATAAATGGACTTGGTCCCATATATAAACTTACGTAGCACTCGTTTTTTTCGCAGAACACAACCGTTTGTGGTCGATTGGCCATTACATCGTATAATGTATTACAGAGAGAATTTGCTCTTTATCCGGCCTAAGCGTATGAGGAACTTTTTAACTGCAGAAGTCTTTACTGTCACTTATAATATAAAGATATTCAAATCTAATGTCCTAAAACACTACTCCCTCTGTTCTCCTTTCCATAGCCTTTTATTCCCAATTCCAATACAATGCACTTCATGAGTAGGGGGCTCCTGAGTGCTGGTCTTATAAAAAAAAATGTAACATATACATATGTGATGAAAATATCCTAAGAAGAACCAAACAACTGCTTAAAAATAGGAAAATGTCTTGTTTATATCACATAATGTAGGCATGTATTACAGATTCATGCTGAAAATTTCTTAGGAAAATTCAATGAAATCAATTCAAGAGGCTGAAGAGAATCTTCGTGACTAAAGAATGTGCGGAAATGTTATAATCAACAATATTCGAATAGCAGATAGATAAATAAAGTCGTCGTAGTCTGGTATGGAGTGTGTTGGCTTATTAGACGTGAGGCAACGGTTCAAGTCCCAGGTCAGATATCTTTAACAAAACGAAATATGAAAAAATATTTCTTCGATGACTTCCTGCCAGTAGATTTCTGGCAAAAATGCTTAGAGTAAATAAAATTACCATGAACACTTTTTTAATAATCTGTCTTTCCTAATCGACTTTAAACTGTAAGTCCCGAAACTCATTTATAAAATTAAAACGCAACATAAATGGTGTGAGAAGCTAGGTCCTAATTCTGACTAAAGGATGGCAAATAATTGAAGCAGAGTTTCTCTAGGTTAGATCAATGTAGCAATATAAATTCTGTAAACAATAAAAAAGTGCGTTCCAAATATTGAACATCATTTAAGGGTACCAATTAAATTAAATTAAGGGTACATTAAATGACGAAGGTATAGAATGTGTTATCAAAAAAAAAATAATAACAGCAATAATAAATAAATATGTAATTCAACAACAAATTTCTTGAACACCTCTCCCTTTTTACCACCTCCAAAAATTAATTTTCTTGTACTCCAAAACATTGCAATGATGCATGTGTGCAGAAATCCCCTAAGTGTTGTATTATGTTCATATGTTTTTCCTTAAATAACTACATACCGATTGAATATCTAAAACTTATTCAGTGAAATTTTTGTCTTACTATTAAAGCCTTTTAAAGTCTACTTTAATCCTTCTTTGATGTAATTTATTGGCGTCTTCTGTAATGGGAAACCAAAACCTCAATTATTTTAAAACTTTAGTTTGCTCTGCTTATTTACTATTCATTGCTTTTCATACTGGGTTGCTCTCAATTCAATTCCTTTCATTACTACTTCAGTGATGGGTTTAACCGCCATGTTGGTGAAAACCTACACAAAAACAAAAACAGCAAAAGAGGAATAAAAAAAAATGTAGCTACTTTCCATTCAACTGTTAATTACAGACCAATTAGTGAAGAAAGGAATTTTTTTATTTTATTTTTTTTTTTAAATAGAATCAAATAACGGGCATGTACACGCACCTTAACCATACACATTAAAGTGACGAGTATAGTTAGTGATCAGGTGGCAAACTATTGTTCACATATAACACATTGTGCCACTAACACTATACGGCGGATAAATGATTTTTCCAAATATTTTTTTTCAATTGAGTGTTTCCGTGTGCATGTGTTACCAAAAGAGTTAGAAAACTGGAATAGAGGAGCAGTGAAATAGTGTACGTACCTTATGCACCATAAACAATTGTTCGATGCTGATGAGTAAACCAAATGAAATTATAGGCACAGACAATTTCCAAATATTTTAGGGAATCATGAGGAACCATAGTGTGCAGTAGCACCAAGTGGCTTTATAATGAGTTTAACGTTGCGGTGATTCAAAAGCTCATAACAGAAAAAGCAACATCAACAGCAAAAAACACACAACAAACGATTAGTTTTGCATAATGCTGTTTGCGGTGCGTATCGATTGTGGTACTCATATAAGCCATAACAGTTGTTTGCGGCTATTGGCTTAAAATTGTTTAAAAGAAGTTCATATGAGTTCATGGGAATCTAAAAAAATTAAACCGTAATAAATTGTTGTTGTAATAAAAATCTGTAAGCGAAGAAGTGTTTTACTTTTTGTACACAAACATATGATAATGTTCTTAGAAATTATCCTAGTTGTCTAAACTTAACCCATTAATGCCCGAATTACTTTTTTTCTAACGGTTACCGTTTTGTTGTTTACACTCAATTTCCTCTCAGAGCATAAAAACTAAGGCAATCTCGACTGGCAACTTAAGTTGCCACTGGGTACTAATGGGTTAAGGATTAGCTATATTAACCAAGTTTTCAAACAGAATCCTTATAATAACACAGCCCTGCAAATTTTTTTGTGCAAATAAGATGGCTCTAGGTGTTTCCGAATGCATTTTGCGCACTGAACACGAATCTGGGTTCAAACATTTTCCAGCACGACAGGAAAGAAAAAAAGGGGGGTTGAAACCCCTAAAAATAGTGTTTCTGGCCATTTTTGAAAAATTGTAGAGCTAAACACCGACGTGCTAGAACCATCGCTTTTGTCAGAAATGGACAATTAATCTTTGCTCTTTAAAATGAGCCCAAAGCCAAATTATTTGCATGCATCCTTAAAGTAGGGGGTGGGTTTATGTCAAGGGGTGCAAGAGAAAAAAAAAATACTTTACGGATGTCCTTAAAAATTAATCAGATTAACTTGAAAATTGTTACTCAGGAGTTTTTGGGGTTGCTGATTACAGATCTTCATTCAGATTTAAAAAATTCAAAATGGCGGATCCAATATGGCGGTCGAGGTTTATAAAATTAATCAGATCGAGGTTTATAAAATTAATCAGATTTATTTGATCGCCATATTGGATTGGATTGGATGGGTGAATCAGATGGCTGGCCTTACAGTATTTCAGTCGATCAGGCCAATTTTCGTGTACTTTTTCGAGTGTATGGGGTCTTATTTCGGCAATGCCATCACGAATGTCAGCCTTCAAATGTTCAATTGTCTCTTGTTTGTCGGCATAATACTTTTCTTTAACGGCGGCATACAGAAAATCGTCCAATGGTGTCAAATCGCAGCTTCTTGGCGGCCAATTGACATCACCATTTCGGCTAATTAAACGGCTATCAAACGTTTGACGCCATAAATCTGGCAAGTTGCACTATCCTGCTGAAACTAAACTTCGTTCACCTGAATACCATGAAGAGTGGGTACAAAAAAATCGTCTATCATGGTGCGATAGGTGCCTCCATCAACCGTAACGGTTGTGTCGATGTCATTTTCAAAGAAATAAGCCTCAAGATGCCTCCGCTCCAAAAGCCACACCAAGCAGTCACTCATAGCGGGTGCATTAGCTTCTTTAAGACCACGTTTAGGTTTTCTGAGCACCAGGACCAGCTTCTTCCGAAAAGATGATTCTTTTCTTTTGGAGAAAATCGTCATTATCGTATTCAACTTTTAAACCAATTGAACTTTGTAAAAAAAAATGAACTTCATAAAATTCGTGAAATGTTCAACTTGTGAGAACGATGACGTGTCACCGCTTCGATATTTTCGGCTTTACGCACTGTACGAGCATGCTCACGTCTTGGCGCATCAACAATGATACCTATTACACGAACAATAGCAATAAACTTGCTTATACCGGGCACTGTTGGCCCTTCTCTGCGACCAAATTTTATACGATATTTTCTCGATCAATTGTCTTTGTTTTGGAAATCAATTTCAAATAAATCCCAATGTTGCTCAATCCATTGGGTTCAGTGGAGATAATATACGGACTTTTGTGACAGAATAGAATGACATAAGTATTGTCAGATTCGAAATAACCAAATTTAAACCGATAAATGGCCCACCCCATATAACAATATATGAATACAATTGTGAAAATATTTTTTTAATATCTTTTCGGATAAACACAAAATTTGTATGCTTTGTACTATGAGGCCATAACTAAAAAATTTCTTTTTATACCGTAATCCGAACAAAAAGAGAATTATATTTGATTTTTTAAGAACCATCCTTGTCTCCTATTGATTATTGAAATGACGTACTCCAGTTAAAATTCCAGTTCAAATTCACCCACAATTTGCTTAAAGCAAATTTGCTCTTGTCTTTATAAACAATTTTAAATTTCTATATTTAGTGCAGGGATCTTTTATTTTCTTTTTCTAATCTGTACCTTTAACTCACATAAATTTAATATCTGGTCATAAATAAACGTGCAACTGACAGGAGCTGCCAAAACATAAATACATTTTGAAATCTACAAAATCCCTTTTTAAGTATTTTGCAGCTGTGCTTAAGCAAAGAAAATCAATCACATTCCATGTTGTAGTGCGTGTAGTTCATTTCATACACAAACAGATTCTATTCGCCCACAAAACTCCCCTGGACAAAGCAAAAGTATAACATGCCACATAAATTATAAAAACGGCTCAAAGTTTCAAACTTATCGATTGGCAGGCAGTAATAACGTCTAAAACAAACAAACAAATGAATGGACTTTAATTATAGTGCCTTCAGTATAGCTTTATACATTTCCAGGTGCGTATAAATGCGAGTACAATTGTTCATACTGCAGGGGTTAGGCGAATACATGATTAATGATGATAAATAGATTTCAAAACAATTGCTATTATTAAACGCAGCAAACCCTAAAGACTACATAGGTTATAAGCAATTCACTCCAAGCAAGCTTTTATTTGAGGGTAGTTGGAATGTTTGATAATTCGCTGTTTCTCTAATGTAAAGTGAAACATTTAAAGGGTGGTGTGGTGTAGCAGTTACATCTGGTAGTCTATAAACCTGGTACAAATGCGAAAAAGACGAAAAAATTGATCTTATGGGTATTGATTTTAAGTTAAAATTTCATCAATAGGCTTCTAAGCAATTCTTTTAGGAAGTACTTCGCCCCAAAGGGGATAGCATTAACAACGAACATCCTAGAAACGTCAGGCAGCATCACAACCGTTGAGAAAGTGTAAGACCAAACCTCATTACTGTATGGGAAATTATAGTCATAGGCATAGCATTTATATCATCGAAATTTTAATCATTTGATAGATCTATTGATGATAAACGTGTGAAATATTGTTCAAATGTCCGTCATGGCTTGCGCATAAATCAAGCTGAATTTGGCCGATGGTATGGGCAATGTTGGCTTTGAAGACCGCCATGGTTCGTGATTTATGCATACATGATTTACTCATGTATAAGTTCATACATAATTGGTCATTACAATCCTTCAATCAGGATTACGACCTAGCATTGCATGGCAATTTTATTTTCTCTCAGACACTTTGCCAGAAATTTGCTGAGAGGGAGTCGCTGAAGAATTATTTGTTCATATTTCGTTTTGTTGAAGATTTCTGATCTGCGGTTTGAACCGTGGCTTCACGTCTAATAAGCCATCATACTACCTACTAGACTACGAAGTTTATTTAAATACGCCTGCGAAAATTTACAAGGAATTGTCTAACGGGGAGAGATCAGACGTTAACGGACATTTACATGGGATGACTATGCCCTCAAATCGGCCAACATGTCCAACATGGCATAAGATGTGTAGCACGTAACGCTCTCCTTGTTAAACCACATGTCTTTGGTGTTGAAGTCATCCAACTCGGGCCAAAAGAAGTTGATAGTCATAAACCTAATGTAGTCGCCAATGACAGTGTTGTCCCGATCAGTGTCATTCCCAAAGACTGATGCTGCCCAATATCCACACTAAACAGTGACTTTACGAGATGAATGCTCTTGGATTTCATCGTAGCAAATTCTACATTTTTTTTGTTCACGTGCCCTTTCATCCAGAAATGGTTCTAATCACTGAAGATGATTTTTTGATGAAAAACCTACGAAGTCCAAACAAAACATACGTGTTGTTAAATGCTCTTCAAAGAAGATGATAATCACACTGCTCAAGACGTTAAAGGTACCCATGGATGGTAAACAAATGTTTCTATTCTATGTTATAAGACATGTCGTAGAATATATGGTGGTCGCTGTAGTCTAATAAGTTGTGTATTGCGTTACTCGATGAAATTTCTAAAATCAAATCCTAGCTATGATGTCTCAAAAAAAATTTTGTTTAAATATTCATTCGGCGACCTACTTCTTGAAAAGTTCTTAGAAAAAATTAAATTGCAATGAAGAGTGTCTTTAATTAGGGTGGTTTGGAGTCCATAATAAACTTACAATACGAAACGTAGGAGGTGTGAGAAGCTAGGTAGCAATCCTTACTAAGTAGTTGTAATGGGCTCATGTGGTAGCCCATAATAGTGACTTGAAATGAAATGTTTATGTAGTTATATTACAAAACATACATAATTGGTCATTATAGCTCTTCAGTCAGGATTCTCACACCACTTATATTGTGTGTGTTAATTTTATCCATAAGTGGCAGGACCTAGAGTTTAAAGACGACTTCGTGCGACAGATATCTGAGAAACTTTTTCATGGCAAGTTTATTTAAACTAAGAGTTTTTGCCAGAAATCTGCTGAGAGACAGCCGACGAAGGAATATTATCCCATATTTTGTTTTGTTGGAGATATCTTACCATAGGTTTGAACCGTGGCCTCACGTCTAAAAAGCCAACACACTACCTACTAGACTACGTTGGCTTAATCATGGCATTATAACATATAGTAGTGGTCAGTGAAAAACCACGTAGGTCGAAAACTGAATGGAAGACATTACACAAATGCCATCTTTCCATACTACAATGGGAAAGTTAAGACATTAAACTTGACTTTTGTATGAGAGCAACGTCTAATACTTATCGTTACTTTATAAAAAACAATCAAATACTAAAAGCCTCACAACTATTTTAGTACAACCATATGACTTCAAGCGAAATCGCATGTTTTTTTTCATTTTCTTCATGCAATCTAGTAAACAGGAATATCATGCTTAAGCACATCTTACTTTAGTTGAAATTGTATGTGAGTATTTGCTGGTTATTTGATGTGAAACATATTTTGCTGAATAAAAAATAAAATAGAAAAGATGATAAATAAATAAAAGAAAAGAAGCATAGAAATATTTGTAAGCCTTTATTTCTTTTGTCTACTTACGTTTTGTAACTTCTGCCACATCTTAAATATTCTTAAAATTAATATTTTTGTTTTATTTTCATTCATACACGTAGCATTACATTCATGCAGTCAGTGGATTGTCTAAACAAAACGCAAAAATAAACCCCAGCGATTTTTTTTCGCTGAAAGTAAATACAATAAATAGATATAAAAGTACACAAATACTTAAAGAGATAATAGACATGCATTCAGACAAATCGACAAAAAGAAACATGCGAAAAGAGAGATAAATATACGGGAAGAGGCAGACATAACCAACCACACGTTTATATGGTAAGGCAGAAACAGGCAGACAGATATTCAGCAGGATATAAGGCAGCATTATTACTACTTTAAAATTCTTTTCAAAAAGGAGATATATTTTCATTTCTATTCATTTCCCATTTAAAATTCCCGTAAATGCCTTCTTAGGTTTTTGTTTTTTTATTTTGCAGTCGTTCATTCATTCATTCATTCATTCGCTTATTTTAGTGATTCTGAATGTAATGTCTGGAAAAAAGCCGCATTGCGGCATATTATGCGCTTATGGTCTTATGTTTTAAGGAAATGTATTTTTTGTTGCTGTTGCAAGTTGCTTTTGCTTTCAATGGCAATGCCTTCTTCCGTTATTTCTTAAGTCGTAAATGATGTAAATCAAAGTGTAGCTTTATAGTCATTCAAAGCAAAAATATAACTGCGATAATACAAAGGCTTGAAGTTAAAAACGCCAATATTATGTGATCCAGGCACCCTACGCCTCTAACTTGTGTGGCCTAACCACTTTAACTTAAAAAAAACCAAACTTACCTATTTGTTACAATACAGGTTAGGTTAGGTTAGTGTGGTAGCTTTCATACCATACCTTTTTGACGCCACTGGTGAACGCAGTCTCTGTATTGACCAAGTTCCTCCGAACCAAGGAGGGAGAAGTTGGTTAGCGTAAGGGCTGCACATTTTAAAGCACGACTACCCCACGCTAGAGAACCACCCAGAAAGATTGATAAACGAGGCTATATCCTTGACAGCAATGGACTACAGCTCTGTCAAGCTGATAAGGGTTGGAGAGGCAAATAACTTCATATTCCACATTGCAAGGGATGGGCATTGAAAAAGAAATTGGATAACAGTCTCTTCTTTCTCAGCGGATCTGCACCCACGGCAGAAGTCGTTAAATGGAAGCCGCATTATTTCCGCGTGTCTACCCATAACACAGTGATCTGTAAGCATGGCCACTGTGATCGAGATGATGTTACGACCAAGTCCAAGTAACTGGTAGGTGCGCCTTCTATCTATTGAGGGCCAAGTGAGCCTAGCGGTGGAGCAGGAATTCTCAATGTTCCAGGATAGTTTGGCGTCTCGGAAGAATTTCCGGGCGATGGCTAGCTTGAACGAGGTAAGTGGCATGCCTAAGTTGATTGAAGACGATTCCGGAAGTAGTAAGCAGTTTCCCGGAATGTCGCAGTGTCCTGGGACCCAGACAAGTGTGACACTGAAGCGCCCAGAACAAAGGTTTAGGCAGCGGCGACATTCCCTAACGATCCTGGAATTATTCGCAACGTTCGACATAGACCTTATGGTAGCCTGGCTATCAGAAAAGATTGAGATGTGGGTGAAAGGAACACCATATGCGAGGATCAATTGAGCGGCTCGGTAGATGGCCATTACTTCCGTGTTCCAATACAACTCCAACACAATTATTACCGATCTGAGTAACATGAACCTTATGCTGGGTGTAGTGTAACAGAGTCTCTTGTAGGAATCAAACTCACAATTGTTACGCTATTAGTCAAACACACTACCCACTTAGCTATCATATCACCAAACTTATTTATACAAACCCTTCCAGGCAAAGAATTTATCAAAATTGGGCATAGTTTTTACTAGAAACCAATAAAGCTGATATCAGTTTCGAGGGCATTTAATAGAGTGTGTTGTATTTTTACCTATACCTTTATAAATGATTCCACTGGTTTCTTATATTTACTGGAACCCCACAAGACTTCATTTTCTTTTTAGTGTTAATAGTACATACATACATAATTGGTCATTACAACCCTTCAGTCAGCATTACGACCTAGTTACTCACACCACTTATGTTGTGTGTGTTAATTTTTAGTTACAAGTAGCGGAACCTACAGTTTAAAGTCGATTCCGAAGTATAGATTTTTGAGAAACTTTTCATGGCAATTTATATACTTTCAGAGTTTTTCTTACCAGAAATTTTCTGATGTATATTTCTGTATATAAATATAAAATACTTGAGAATTGGACGTTGATTTCATTTAATAAAGTTATAAGAAGTGAAACAATTCCATTCTATTCTTATGTAGAAAGGTCCTAACTCACACTTTTTTCGGTTTTGGTTGATTTTTTTGTGATTCCAATGCATTTAACACAAATACACATTGGAATAACACATGAGACCAACGTTATTAGCTTTTTTTCTTTTTTCCCCCAAAGTAAATAGAAGAGGGAGCAGATAAAATTTTTTTTTCTTTTATAATGGAATTTCAATTTTAAATCATATGTTGTTAATAATTGAAGTCGCTATAGTCTAGTAGGTAGTGTGTTGGCTTATTATACGTAAGGCCACGGTTCAGACCCAGTGTCAGATATCAAAACGAAACGAAATATAGCAAAAAAAAAAATATTTCTTAGGCAACTTCCTCTCAGCAGATTTCTGGCAAAAACTCTGAGAGTAAAATAAAATTGCCATGAAAATTTTCTCAAAAATCTGTCGTTCGGAATCGACTTTAAACTGTAGGTCCTGCCTCTCATGTGTAAGATTAACACGCACAACAGGCCGTAATTCTGACTGAAGGGTTGTAATGGCCAATTATGTAGGTGTTTATGTTGTTAATAATTAATACGAGGTGGTATTTTGTAGTGTTTGAAAGATTATTTAAATTAAAGAAACATTTATTATTACATTTTATACGAGTATTTAAATAATACATGAAAAATTTATTCTCAATTTATTTCTTATTAAATTGCAGTTCTCAACAATTTCAATAAAGGACTTGGAAAAAAAAGGTATTTGAAAATTGTTTTTAAACATTATTTTGTTTATATTTTAAATGTTACAAACATAATACAAGAAAAAGAAAGAAAATGATTTAAAACACCAGCGTTAAACTCGTATTTATTTATAAAAACTATATGAAGAATTGATAAAACCAAGCGTAGAAATCTGCTTAAATTAAATTATATACTGAATCCATTCTGAGTTAATCTGTCTTAAAGCTAAGTATTCAAATCGTACTCATCCCACTAAGGTTATGAGACATAAAACAAAAAATTTTCTAAATATACAGAGAAAAGTTCAAGTTCATTTATAAACAAATTCAATGGCATGTAATTATGGTCTGAAATATTTATAAATTCAATTTGATTGTAACTTTTGTTACAACTTTTATTAACACGATAAACCCCAAATCAAATTTATTTTGATTGTTATCAAAACATTTAGGACAAGCCACACCAATTATGATAAATCGATTAGGTGGGGCGTATATTTGAATTTCATTTGTTTACTTCAGTATAATTTCCAACTCCCAAGTCGTTACAGTAGAATAAGGTTTTAATGAAAAAATTAAAGGAAAAATATTTTCGAAATATGGAAGAAAAACGTGAAGCACTTAAAATCATGGCGTTATTATAAAAAAAACCTCTTTTTCTATAAGGATAACATTAATAATATAAAATTGCTTAATAAAACTGCTTAAAATATTGAGCCTCTTTAATGTATAACTGAGAACTATAAGCACTACTACACGACTACTACTACTACTGTGTAATATTAATCGATTAAGTATCCGATCATGAAGTCTTGAACAAAATCGGCACTTAAAGCATCATTACTTTATCATTAGTAGTGGAAAAACTCTTTGAAATACAATGTCATTTGCTTTAGATTAGCACCAGCTGTGGCAGAAAGTGGTATATTGTGACATACGTTAATTTGTCATTTAATAAAATTAATTCTTGTACACGTTAAATTCGAAATATTTCACGCCATTCCAAACACAAGTCGTGTGCTGATCACATGTAAATCATCCAAATTTATAATAAACTCCTTTTGCGTCAATCAATTAATGGACGTAGATGAGGTGGAAATCTTGCATTGCATCGGGTGAGGCATCTATCGATTTAAATTCAAGCCATCGCTTATTTCGGATCTGGCAATACTTATGTGATTCTATTCTGTCACAAAATTTAGTATATTATCTCCAACGAACACAATGAATCGATTTACACATGGGCAACATTGGAATTTATTGGGCCAAGGAAAGATGCACGATAATGTCGATTTTATCACAAAAAAGTCATATTTTCAGGTGAAACTAATTTTCATCTAGGTGGGTACGTTAATAAGCAAAATTGCCGAATTTGGGTCTCAGAAAACCCACTCCTGTTCTTACAAAAGCCATTGCACTCATTACGAGTGACTGTTTGGTGCGGCTTGTAGAGCGGAGGCATCATTAGCGCATATTTCTTTGAAAATGAAGACGGTACAACCATTACGGTCAATGGAGACACCTATCACACCATGATAACCGTTTTTTGTACCCTCTATTCATGGTATTGATGTGAACGATGTTTGGCATCAACTGGATGATGCAATATCTCATGCCACAATCAATTTATTGCATCAAATGTTTGACGGCCATTCAATTAGCTGAAATGGTGATGTTAATTGGCCTCCAAAAGGCTGCGATTTAAAGGTGTTGAACTATTTTTTTGTGGAGCGTTGTTAAAGAAAAGTATTATGTCGACAAACCAGAGTCAATTGAAAATTTGAAGGTCAACATTCGTGATGTTATTGCCGCTATATGATCACATACACTCGAAATAGTGAATGAAAATTGATCCGAATGAATAAGGTACTAAGAAACCAGCAGCGGCAGCCATGTGAATGAAATAATATTCGATTTCTAACTGGAACAATTGTACATCACAACAAAAAAAATATTTTGCAAAATTTCAAATCGATTTTGTTTTATTGCATTTTTAAATTTAAACTTTCATATGACCCACCCTATAGACACATGTTGCAATAGAATATATTATATTCCGATCTACTAAAATCACGCTTTCCGTACTTAAACATTTGTTCTTTGTGCTGTACTTTTCGTAGGTAAACTGTAAATCACTTTGTACTGTCTCAGTAGTCTTCATAGGACATCATGGAAATTAAATTAGAAATTGTCGTAGAAATCTATTTCCTTACAGAATATGTGGAATCTATTCTCTCTATAGAAACCAATTAATTTGAATTCATTACCGTAGCCATATAAATGACAAAGGAAATTGATTTGATTGTGATTCTCTATTCTACTAAAGTTGATCTAAATTTACCTGCATTCTATAAACTAAACAAAAACCACAATAATCAATATTTCCATGTACCTCAACAAAATCAATTCATTTGAAGCATCTTAACATCCAATTAACCATACCGATTCGAAAGTTCTTTAAACCACTCATTCATTTGACGTCTATTGAGAGCAGAACCAGACAAACCAAATGTGTCATTGTGTTGTAACGATATTATAACGACTACATCTATAACTAGCACTATCATGAACACCAATACGACCACTTAAATATCAGTATTCCTGCTCATTTCCAGGCTCAAATGTCAAGTGTTTCCTAAACAATAAATCAACTTCAAAATTGTTTTGTTTTCTATTAAAACAGTCGTGGTAGTTGTAGCATTGTAATTATATTTGATTGTCTTGGCCATGTTAAACTTAATATAGCGTTGTTAGGTATACAAAAGGCTAAAATCATTTCCGTTACTAAGTGTTAACATAATTAATAAACAATTCGACATTAAATGGCATGAAGAACAAGTATACATAATGTATGCATGTAAATGTGCACATTTGTATACACTTTTAATTATACAGTGAAGTAAAATTCGATATGGGGGAGTTTATTTTCCGGTTACACAAATTAAAATCATGTCAAAATCAAGAAATAAATGTAGAAAAAATCCAATGAGATTAAATCACACGATTTTGAAGGGCAATTCATTGGAAAATTACGTGACATTACTCTCCTTTGAATAAATCAAATATAGCGCACGTTGTGTGACCTGTGCCTCACTCCTATGGGTACCAAATCGCAGCTAATTGAGGTAAACCATTAAAGAACCATTACACAATTTCACTGTTCTCCATTAGCAGTAAAATTCTTTCATCATCATCGTTTTTCAATTTTGTGATTCAGCTCATTCGCTCAATAGCTGGTGTATACTGTGGTCGCTTGGCTTTCCTGCATAAATGTAATCCCGAAAGTTCTTAAGTCAAAATACTTTCGTAAAATTTTCCATAAGGTGAAAGGACACTATCACAGTTGCTAAGAACGCCGACAAGTTGATTAATTTGAATTTTCTGCAATCTTTCCTTGTACAGCGGCTACAGCTTCTACAGAGCGCACTGTTCACCATCTTGCGGGATGCTCATTTTCAATAAGAGTAAACTTGGACCGAAAACCATTGACCTCTCTTAGAATTACCAGCCCTGACAAACGGTTGTGTGCATACATACATATTTGGCCATTACATTTAGTCAGGATTACGGCCTAGCTTCTCACACCACTCATGTTGTGTGCGTTAATTTTATACGTGAGTGGCGGTACCTACAGTTTAACGTCGACTCCGAACGACAGATTTTTTGAGAAACTTTTTCATGGCAGGTTTATTTACTCTCAGAGTTTTTGACAGAAATCTGCTGAAAAAAAATTTTTTTTTCATATTTCGTTTTGATGTCTGACCTGGAATACGAACCTGGGCTTTACGTCTAAATAGCCATGTATAAAATTAACCATGTATAAAATTAACGCACACAACATAAGTGGTGTGAGAATCTAGGTCGTAATCCTGACTGAAGGGTTGTAATGACCAATTATGTATGTATGTATGTATGTTTTCATGGCAATTTTATTTACTGCCAGAGATCCGTTGAGAGACAGTCGCCTAATTTGTTTTGTTGGAGTCTAATAGGCCAATACACTACCTACTAGACTATGTCACAAAATGAATAATTTGCACGATAAGTTTAACGAACTAAAAAATTGGAAAGCGTTACTTTAGTGTAAGCCTGTCCATAATGAAATGGCAAGTATTACCCAAAATTAGTTGTCAAATAAATCTATTTTGCCCACTCAAAGTGATCGAACTCTAAAAAAAGGCAACCATTATTAGATGCATATAACTTAATTATAGGCTTTCATTACTGTATATATTATTTAATTAATTTATTAATTAAATTTTACATTCGAATCGTTTTCTTTTAAAAGTGAAGTGTATGAAAAATTTTAAAATGTAGTGTACACGCACAAGCTTACGTATAAACTGCACCTTCATACTTTTTGTATACTCGTAGTGTAAGCGTTTATGCATGGCATAATCAATCATTAATAAATTAGCAGAAATTATATTTGCATGTTCCATTTAAGAAGCATTAATAAAATTAAATTCGTAGAAATATACTCTTCTGGTGCGCCTTATTTAAATTCCTTTTAAAGCAAATTCTAAAGCAACTAAGTTTTAAGTAAAGAAGTAATTATTTATGTCTTCTCATAAAATAGGGGGATTTTTACATGTTATTCTATTCATTGTGATTAATTTCTTGATTATTAACCTTTATATATTCAGTTTTTGCATTGTTTCAGTCATTATAAATCCTCGAACAAAACGATATAAAAAATATTTCTTTTGCTTTTTCCTGTCAGAAGACTTCCGGCAAAAACTCTGAGCAAAAAATTAAATTTCTGTGGCTAGTTTCTCAAAAACCTATCGTTCGTTGTAGAGTTTTAACTGTAGATTCCGCCACTCATATATAAAACTAGCAAACGCTACGTAAATGATGTAAGATATTAGATTGTAATCCTGACTGAAGGATTGGAAAGACAGTACTGGTAAAAGCAATGTGCAAATAAAAGTTTTTGTGGAGCTCTAGAAATTTTAGATTTGATTTTGAACTTTCAAGTCAAATTCATTATGTTCAACACTTTTCTTAGTCCAAGAAAATAAGTTCTAATTTTATAGAGAGCCACCACTTCTTAATTTACAGGAAGAAAAAATAAACTTCTTAAACCTAAAATTCCATTTCTATTCACATTATTAAATATTAAATTCACTAAAAAGTATTTGAAAGAGAACAAAAACAAGAAGATTTATACGATAAACAACGAAGAAAACAAAAATCCACACTCCAATTCAAAACCACACCATTAACTTCAAGCGCGAAACCAAAAAAGGAAATAGAATACCAACACCCGACGACACCAACATGAATAAGAAATGTAATGGATACTCATTACAACGCATTTATCATTTTCTTATACTTGAAAACATGAAAAACAACAACAACAATAACAAAAAAAAATATATAAAAATAACAATGAAAAGAATAAGGTTGCCAAGAAAACGCTGGCAAAATGGTAACGACCATTAGAAAGAGAAGAAAAGCAAAAGACCAACATTAACGTAATATGAGGCACTTGCCATCAATCAAAGTTCTACTACAAGGGTGTTAAAGCGTGAGCAGCCACAACAACCGCAGCAGAATAACAAAGAACAGCAACTAAATTTAAAATGAATAAAAAAAATCAAACAAAACAAACAATGCATTACATTTGGTTTTAAACTAATAACCCAATGGCCAATTTAATGGTATTTTAATTTAAACTACTTTTAGAGATTGAGTTTAAGAATTAGAAGAAATTCTTATAGAGTGTCTAAGATGTACATCCATACCAGTAGTTACTTATCTGATTGCAGTGCAGTGACTTAACAGCAATTTTCCTGTTTCACTAAGTTTCTCTTCAAATCATTCTGTATCAGAATGGTCTCCTTATTATTTTTCACATGAGTGTATGGGCCATGAGAACTTAGTGTAGTTCTCTCATATCATCATCATAAGTCACATACATTTTTTTTACAAATTTGGCATACATAACTATACTTCTACTAGGCTAATACATAATTGGTCACTACGCCCCTTCAATCAGGATTACAACCTAGCTCTGTGTGTGAAAATTTTTAACAGGAGTGGCGCAATCTACAGCTAAAAACAGCTCCGAACGATAGATTTTGATAGATTAATTAAAAATCGACTTTGTAGTAATTTTTAGCATGAAATATTGTTTGCTGGGTTAAAATTTATTTTTTTATCTATAAATGTACGGAAGACGGACATTATATATAAGGTTGTATGTAATTTTAAATCACTTTGATTTTTTTGAATGTTTATTTGTTGTAAGTCTTCTATGCTTTATGTGTAGACAAATAGCATTTTAAGTAGCCATTATTTGAAAATTTAATACAAGTCTTTTTTTATTATTAAAACGAGCGCAAATTCTTTTACTCAAGAGTTCTTTAAATATTTCATTTTAAGCTATGTTATGGCAAATGATAGTTTGCGATTTCGGTATGCTACTTCATTATTAATTGTCAATAAATATCTGGGCACTTATTCATTAATAAAACTATTTTTTTTAAATTCTTTACATTTTTTTTTATTATTTATTTATTTTTTTATTATTTTTTTATTTTTTACATTTCAAAAACATTATTATTGTCTGCTATGTCACATCGAAAAAGAAGAAGTCGCCGTAGTCTAGTAGGTAGTGTGTTGGCTTATTAGACGTAAAGACAGGGTTCGAGCCCCAGGCTAGACATCAAAACAAAATACAGAAAGCATTTCTTCGGCGACTTCCTCTCAGCAGATTTCTGGCAAAAACTCTGAAAGTAAATAAAAATTGCAATGAAAAGTTTCTCAAAAATCTGTTGTTCGGTCCCGCCACTTATGTATAAAATTAACACACACAACATAAGTGATGTGAGAAACTAGGTCGTAATCCTGACTGAAGGGTTGTAAGGACTAATAATTTATGTGTATGTCACATTGACCATGTGTACGAACTGAGTAACTGATTACTACAACTTTAGGTCCCTCTACAGTGAGATTTTTTCTTAATAGGAGGAAGCCATTAAAATAGTTAATATCCCCACTTCTATGGGACTTAGCACTGAACCAAATTCTGAATGAACTGTAGACTGCATATACCTTCACTTCTTTCTCACTAGTATACTGTATTATTAAGAAGAGGTACCTTAGTACCGTAACCATACGATCTGTTGTACTTCCAAATACTTATATCCTTCTGAGATGCATTAATGACCCAAAGGTTCTAAGAACATGTTCCTATTATTCATTATCATCTTCATAGAATCTATGTTGGACTCGAAACAACTCCATTAAAAATTACTGTACTCTGAGTCTACAGTGCACTGTTAAAAGCCCGGTTATCAGCCTCTGGTTATTCCTGGTTATACTGATGGATGAATTAGAACATTTCTTATTGTAATTTCCCATAAAAACCCTTTTAGTTTGAGAAGATTTTATGCCTTAACACTCCACAAAAGAGTTCTGATCGCATTAACAGAGTGAAGGCTCTTCTCCTTTCAAGCTCGCCTGCTTGCTTAGTACACAGAATAAGCATGATCTGGCCCCGCAGAATGTAATCCTAATTTCTCTCTTAATCTAATAAACAGAGTGCAACATCTCTTCCTTGCAAGATCGTCTGCTTGTTTAATATCGAGAATTCCCATATGATCTACCACCCAGCAAAGGGTAATCTGCGTTTCCCTACTTAGGTGTTTCAACTTCCTTCCTTCCTTTTCCATTTAACATAATAAGAGCCGAGTGCTCGAATGATGGTCTAATCTTCAGATAGTATCGCTGCGTCCGATTTTTTGTACCTCCTACCCCAATTGAATTGAGTATATCTTTTGATGGTATAGATTTCGCTTGGAAGACATCCGCGAGTTTTCCAATGGGTTCGCAATCTTTCATTCTGGGACCAAAAACTGTCTTTTGATTCATCCGTGTACTGCAAAATAGTACCTCTCTTGAAACGTATTGAGGCAGTTTCCAGATTGTTCCATTCATTTTTCGTTAACCTAAAGGTGCTATCGTTATTTGTTACTAGGCTTTCTGGCAAATTTTCCGCATGATTCTCATGAACTCGTGGTTTGGAGTGGAACTCTGTTGTTGATGAGTCTCGGTCAATTAGGAATGGTAATTGGTATCTGTGGAGAACCGATTCATATGATGGCGAAATGTATGCTCTAAAGACTTTTTATTTAGACGAAACTAGTATCAACGTAGTCGCCGTAGTCTAGTAGGCAGTGTGTTGGCTTTATTTACTCCACGGTTCAAACCTTAGGTCAGAAATCTCAAACCAAACGAAATATGAAAAATATTTCTTCAGTGATTTCCTCGCTGCTGATTTCTGGCATAAAACTCTGGCGGTAAATAAAATTGCCACGACAAGTTTCTCAAAAATCAGTCGTTAAGAATAGACGTTAAACTGTAGGTTTCGCCACTAATGTAGAAAATTAACATACGTAACATGAGCTGCGTGAGTAACTAGGTTTTAATCCTGACTGATGGGTTGTGATGACTATCTGTGTTTCGACTCTGTCATATCCGAAAAATTATACGCATACAAATGCTCTGATAGACCAGATTCAACAGCAAAGATTGTAATGATGATTTGATCATTTCCTTTTGTTGACATCTTAAACATATTGGTTCGCCGTGTTTCAACATTATTTGAAGAATTTATAAGAAAAATAAACAAATTTTTTTGTAAATTTTGAAATAATATGACACAATTGCAATGTTTTTCATAAATATATACCCAATTGACGTCACCACCCACTAATTCCCTACTAAGGGATTAATTTCTTCATTAAAGAAAAACAGAATGAAAAAAAAATAAAATGTTGCCTTTATTATAAATTCCTTTTGAAAGTCTATTCCCAACGGGGGGTATGACGCTTTAGAGTATATTTCACTTGCTTTTGCTATGGCTGTGTCTTGTTGGAGGAACTGCGACGGATACAAAAACCACACGCGATATTTTTATTTTATCTTTTTATTATTAATTATCATTTTTTATTTTTAACTTTTTTTTGTTCCAATTTTGAACAAAAGACTTCAAGGTCAGCCATTGAATTAGACAACATATTTAAGTTTTAAGGTTGAACAATTAATTAGCAGGTATTTTTTCATGGATATTTCAGTGATAGTAATATAGGGTGGGCCATTTGAAAGTTTCAAATTATAGGTACAATGAAACAAAAACGGTTTGAAATTATGTCAAATTTATTTCATCATACACTAAGGCGTATGAGTTACATGTAATACGTTGCTGTACTTAAAAAAATATTGCTCATACGTATGAGTGCTTATGTTTCGTATTATTATCTATAAAGTATGCAACATTAAATTAAAAAGAGACAAAGAATTAAACAACATAAAAGGTGGGCCATTTAAGAGTTTGAATGTAAAAATGCAATAAAACGAAAAACGGTTGGAAATTTTGCAAAATTTATTTTTTTGTTGTGAAGTACAATTGTTCCTGTTAGAAATCAAATATTATTTCATTCATATGGCTTACGCGGCTGGCCTCTTATAACCTCATTCGATCGGTCCAATTTGCATGTACTTTTTCGAGTGTTTGGGGTCCTATCTTGGCAGTGGTATCAAGAATGTTGGCTTTCAAATGCTTAATTGTCTCTGGTTTGTCGGCACAATACTTTTCTTTAACGGCGCCTCACAGAAAATAGCCCAATGGTGACAAATCTTAGTTTTTTGACGGCCAATTGACATCCCCAGTTCCGCTAATTAAACGATCATCAAACGTTTGACGCAATAAATCGATTGTGGTATTAGGCGTGTGGCAAGTTGCATAATCTTGTTGAAACCAAACATCGATAAAGAGCGGGTGCAAAAAAATCTGCATGGATCGTAATTGTTGAGTCGTCCTTAATTTCACATAAATTTGGCTCCGCTCCACAAGTCACACCAAACAGTCACTCGTTATGGGTGCATTGGCTTCTGTGGATGGGTTTTTTGTGCCCCATTTTTCCCAATTTCGCTTTTTAACGTACTCACCAAGATGGAAGTGAATTTCATTCGATAAGATTTTTGTTTAGCAAAATCGACATCATCGTGGTGTTTCTCGTTGGCCAAATACATCCAAACGTTGCTCAAATGTAAATTGATTCATTACGTTCATTGGAGGTAAAATACTAAATTTTGTGAGAGAATAGAATGCCAGATTTGGAATAACCGATGGTTCAAATTTAAACCGATAGAAGGTCCACCCTATAGAGGTAAATAAATTTAGAATTCTGAGTGAAAAAATTTTAAAGGAAATATTGAAAAATATACCAGGGTTTACTTGAAAAATTATTACTGAATTAAAATTCTAATTTAGTAAACCAGTGGCCGTTTTATAAATCCTTTTTTTACGCTGCTTAACCTGATGACCTTAGAAACTTATTTTTCCGTTCCTCATTTAATTTATAATTTTGCAAAACGATAATCTTATCAAAAGTTTAAAATTTCATATAATGGTCACGTTAACAAATTTTCTATTTAAGAATTCTGTTATAAACCTCTTGTCTAAAATCGTTTTCACCAAATAAAAGATGGAAAATAAAGAAAAACATTTCTAAGCTCTAAAATTTAACCCTTCTGAGAATAAAAACAAAAACCATAAAATAGCCTTTCAAATATAAAATTTTTGTTTGTCTTTTTCTTTTTGCGTTCAAAAAGAAACGCATTTCTTTTGCTAAAAACATTCATATCAATGGGTCGCAAACAATTTCGTTTTTTTTAATTTTCTTTTTGTTGATTCTTTTTCATGCTTTACTTCTATGTTTCATTTTAAATTCTATTAAAAGCTTTAAATTATTAAGAAAGTGGAAAAAAATAAATCATTTTCACAGTAAAAACACAGAGTTCATGTAAAACATCAAACAATTTACATGAAAAATACTTTAAAAAAAATATAAAAAGTCATACCACATTTAAATTATTCATCAAGCCGAAGAACAATTTGAAAATAAATAAAACGCAAGCACAAGACATAGGATATGCTTTAAAGATGCCAGAAACCAAATTCCATAGAAATCATACAAGGCATAACATGGATGTTAAAAGTTGGTGGCAAAGCTAAAGCGATGCTTGATTTAATCAAACAAAATGAGAATATTTTTGAATATGCTTTATCTTAAATGTTGCAAAAGTTGTAGCGAATTGCAGAGAGGAACTAATTTAATACGGCAAAATAAAATTAAAATTTTACAAAATTCAAGTAACTCAAGAGCAGCCTGCATCGATAACTACAAATGAGATAAATGCACTGGTTGTGAGCCAACACTTTCCTAAAAAGCTTTTACATACACTTGAAATAATTGGCCGTCATATTACAGCTTTCTGGTAAAGCATTCTTGGCGTTTTTCATATTGCCAGTTCTTACTTTAAATGAATCAATTGAGTTGCATGTTCCCGTTCAATATATGAATATACACAGTCTTCCAACAAAATTGACGAACATGAACCGATTCATATGAAACACGTTCCAGTGTAGCACTAAAGTGTCACTCTTTGGTGTAGTTTTTGGACTGACGGTCTGATCGGTCCATATTTCTTTAAGAATTACTTTGGCCAGGTCATCACTAACGACGAGCTTTAAGTTCAATGATTACCAATTTCTTTTGGACTGAATTGGCTGATCTGAATACCAACGACATGTGGTACCATAGGGAAATTCCACAATACAAATTCTGCACGAGGAGATGATATGAAGTGGACACTGAGATCATTCGATTTGATCCGTTTGTCATTCATTGTGATTTTCAGTCAGGTTTCCGACCTAGCTTGTCACACCACTTATGCTGTGTGTGTTAATTTATACATGAGTGACGGCAACTACAATTTTAAGGCTATTCCGAGCAGCAGATTTTAGAGACAATTTTTCATGGCGACTTCCTCTCAGTTCATTTCTGGCAAAAACTCTGAGAGTAAATAAAATTGCCTTCAAAACTGTAGGTCCCGCCAATCATGTATAAAATTAACACACACAATATAAGTGGGATGAGAAACTGGGTCGTAATCCTGACTGAAGGGTTGTAATGACCAATTATGTATGTATGTATGTATGTAAATTAAACGTTCACAAGTATTTTATTGCAACTTAAAGTTCTATACCTCTATAAAAAACACCCTTTATTTGAAATAGTTTAATATTGGAAATCAACCACAAGGTATTTTTCAATTGGCACACCACAGCTAAAGACATCGCGCTATTGTCAAATATGCTGCATTAATAAAATATTTAAAAAAAACCAAATAATATTACGTTTCTCATAAAATAACAAAAAAACAGAAACAAAAGAAAATATAATCAACAAACTCTTCTTGTCAACAAAGATATAAACAAGAAATTCCCAACAAATTCCCAACAACTTTGCTTAAAGAAGCAAACACATACACATTACCGCTCTCATAAAATGTGGATATCCATGTTAACTCATACATAAACAAGTATGTACGTATGCGAGCGTGTAGGTATAAAGTAAAAATTGCATGTTGAAAAATAATACGAAAACAAGAAACCATTTAACTTTGTTGGCAACAATTTTATGGCAACTGAAATGATTGTGTCTGCCAGATACGAATATTTGTTTCCTCAATTCAATTCCTGTTCCTTCTTATGATACAATAACAACAACAAGAAGCACAATTGTTATAAATAAACGAAGAAAAAAAAACAAACAAAAATAAAAACAATTGATAAAATCATCATAAAAATATCTTC
This sequence comes from Sarcophaga carnaria, assembly GCA_958299815.1. Taxonomy (NCBI): domain Eukaryota; kingdom Metazoa; phylum Arthropoda; class Insecta; order Diptera; family Sarcophagidae; genus Sarcophaga; species Sarcophaga carnaria. The sequence goes on from OY283150.1 coordinate 49,323,275, forward strand.
GTTACAGAGTCATAAAACAAATGAGAAAACTATTGTCGGTTAAACTTGTTTATGTTGTTACATGATGCATGAGTAATTTCCTTAAGCTATAGTTCTTACTTATTAGAACCGAGGCCACGATTCAAACCCCAGCTCAGACATCTCCAATAATTATTTTTCATCTCAAATAAAACGAAATCTAAAATAATACTTCTTCAGCGGCTTTCTCTCAGCAGATTTCCGACAAGATCTCTGAGAGTAAATAAAATTGTCATGAATGACATGAGTTTCTCAAACAATCTGTCGTTCGGAGTTGACTTTAAACTGAAGGTCCCGCCAGTCATGTATAAAATTAACACACACAATATAACAGCTGTGAGAATCTAGGTCAGAGTCTTTACTGAAGGCTTTTAAAGACCATGTACATATGTGTGTATGTATTATAGCAATTGTAATATTCCAGAGTTTGGTCAAGGACATCACAAAGTGAGCTGTCGAAAACATCCGTATTTTTGTGGAAAAATCAGGACGTTGTCATATGAGGTGAAATACAGTGTACTCCTCCTGCTCCTCAGACCCATAGTAAAAAAAAAATTCATTCGCCGGAATGCCGTATATCTGTATATCTACCAAAACGACAGCGGTCCGTACGAATTGCAATTGTATGATGACTGACGATGCGATTTAGGGACAGAAGCGGCCAGTAGAGTCAAGCAGTATTGCTGCCAACAAGATTGAGTTTTCCAATGCCCTGTTACATGTCGATGATTGCAAGCTCTGTACTGAAATTTCGGCCTTGCTCTTCTGTCATTCCTTTTAACATCAGCTGTGTACCATTGCTCATAAGCAGTACGTGCTTAATCATTTTATCCTTACGCATCCATTTATCTCAATGTCGCTATGGAGCTTATCATTCCTTTAATGCATGTTGTTGACACCAAATCGAATGTTTCTCTAGGACAATTGAATTGCGACAACAGCTTGCATAGGTATCCATCTTTCTGAACACATGACAAGAATATTACCTTCTTTCAGGAGCAATCATTACCCTTAAAATGATTTTTTAGATCGAAACAACAACTGTAAGCCAGTAAGTTTCTTCATCTTTAGGCGAATATAGCCTCCTCACTCTCTTGAATTTTTAAAAAATCATAAGTTGCTAATTTTCTGGTATACTTATTAAAGGCTTGGTTGTAGGGTATAAAGTGTTATAAAAAAATTCGGATTATTCTTTTTCTTCAGCACTGCCATTGTAATTTGTTTCCCTATTCCAGCGCACGTAAAAATAAATTAAATTTGTTGAAATCCTTTTCATTCACTTCTTTGCTTTGCCTTCTCTTTTCTTAATTTATGGTTATTTGTTTCACGTTGTTGTTGTTGTTGTTCTTATTAAACATAAACATTTATATGACAAATAGATTTGTAGACGTCAAACAAACTGGGAATAAAATTTCTTGTTTTCTGTTATTCTATCACTCAGAAAAGTTGTCTTTACGTAGTAAAAGTTTGTTAGGAATTCTGTTGTTGTCGAGTAAAAGGGAAGAGGAAACCAAAGGTTATATAACAGTTATCATAAAGTTGTCAATAGAAATGTAAAAATTGTTTTGTTTTAAACATTAAAGTAACTTTAACTTGAATTTTATGTTGACTATAAGATAAAAAATTAATGAAGTTTTTTAATTGTGAATTTCAAATAGATACATGATAATTAACGATTGCTACGATTGCTGAGTTCGTTTTTGTAAATCATTAAGGAGTATTGTTATGTTTTTATCCTTTTAAAAACGTTTAAAATATGAGCTCGTAGCTCGACTGCAAATAAAATGAAAATAATTTTGTGTTTAGTTTTAATTAAAATTCTTTATTATTCGCACAATTCTGTGTGCTACTGTTCACATCAAACAACAACTGTTTATATCAAACAACAACAATTGCTTTTCTTTGTTATTCCTCGGTTTATGCTCTTCGTATAAACAATAACAATCACTAAACAATTGTTCGACAGTTCTTTGTAAGGGAGATCTTCATACAAGACTGACTCAACTTCACTAACTAAGTCGCCTGCTATGCCTTGCCTTTTACATGGCAAATTAAACAGTCTGATGAATGTTCTTGAAAGCATATGTTTATGGCTTCGAATTCTCGAAATCTTTATAAATGTAAACATTGTTGTTTTCATTTATTCTTGTAGTGTTGTTGTTGTATACTTGGTTACCATTATTTTTTATGCTGGTGTTTGTTGTTTATTAAGCAGTACGATAATTTGCAAACAGGTTTGTTTACAGCATTGTTTTGTTTTTGTAGCTTTTGTTTATAATTTTAATGTTAAGCGAAGGAAAAGCAGAACACCAGTATGTAGATTTCTTCATTTTCGTAACAGTATGAAGAATATCAATTCCAGACTTCAATAAGCATACGCTAAAGCAAAAACTGTTTATTTCAGCAGAAGTTTCTTATTTCCAACATAACAATCCATATACGGATAACCAATGATATCCTATATTTTTGATAGCGAGATGGATTCAATATCAATGTATTGAGGACATTGATACAAAATATTGATGACAATTTCAAAATTTCTAATGGGGTTGGTACACAAGAATACAATTGATTTAGAACTTTTCTCAATGAAGATAAAACTGTTGTTCATATACAGAACGAAAAACAAGAAACATTTGATTTTGCAAACTGAAAAAGAATTAAGGATGAGTATACTCTTTATTAATTTCATTGTATAGAACAATAATATATGAACGTCTGTAAAGAAATAGTAATGCAAATAAGTTTATCTATCCAACAGGATGTTTATATACAAAGCAATTGTTGCTAATTGTTAGAAAAATAACATAAAAAACAAACAACAATAAAACAACAGAGGAAGGAATATAAAACGTTAATAATACAACAACAAAAAGTGGGAGACAATCGCAGTAAAAATCAAAATAACAAAACTACAGAGAGAGAACCTTCAATAAAAATCTAGTTTCTATACCGAAAATATGTGAAGCCAGTATATTGTGATGTGGAACGTTGTCAATAACATACATACAAAAATAATTGGTTATTACAATCCTTCAGTCAGGATTACGAACTAGTTTCTCACACCACTTCTGTTGTGTGCGTTAATTTTATACATGAGCGGCGGAACCTACAATTTAAAGTCGACTTCGAACGACAGATTTTTGAGAGACTTTTCACGGCGTTTTTATTTGCTCTCAGAGTTTTTGGAAGAAATCTGCTGAGAGAAAGATGCTGAAGAAATAATTTTTCATATATAGTTTCGTTGGAGATGTCTGAAGTGCAATTTGAAGCGTGGCCTCACTTCTAATAAGCCAACACACTACCAAATAGATTATGACGACTTCAGTTAGTTGTAGTGAAAAGCGTAACGTAAAGGCATTGTGATATTTTGAGTTGTGAAGTTAGGTCTTATTTATTTACTTTAATGGTCAATACAACCCTTTTAATCAAAATTACAACCTAGCTTCTCATACCATCTATGTTGTGTGTACATATTAAGTTTATCAATAAATTTGGGGCACCCAAACTTAATGTCGACTCCGAACGAGATATTTTTGAGAAGCGTTTCTAGACAATTTTTTCTTCAAGAAGATTGCTGACAGAAAGTCGCCAAACGAAATATTTTTTCATATTTCGTCTTATTCTAGATGTTTGCGGTAAAGTATGAAACAATGACTCTCGTTTAATATGTCAACACTAGAATACATCGAGATCTTTGCAGAAAAATTAAAATTATATAACAATTGCGCCCTGTTATTCATTAATGTGTGTCGTTAATTTAAATAAATAAAGTATTTAACTAAAGTATTTATTTAACCCTGGACAGTTACTGTTCGTTGAATCGACGAAGATCATTTACTCTTTATCATAGAATTCTTTTATTTTTGACCAAATTTCGCTCTCTCTTTCAACAACGTTAGTTGATAACGAAAGCTTGCAGTGAGCAGACGTAAAAAATTTTTTTTGTTCGTCGATTCAACGAAGAGTAACCTGACTGTACAAAAATGATCAACCAGGGTTAAAAATGGGTGGCGAGCGTACATTTACTCACTACAAGCTTTCGTTATCAACCAACATTGTTGATGAAAAGAGTGAAATTTGGTCAAACATAAAAGAATTATATGATAAAGAGTAAATGAGCTCGATTCGACAAACAGTAACCATTCAGGATTTAATTGTTCGTCGATTCAACGAAGAGTAACCTTAATGTACAAAAATTAAGAGTAACCGTCCAGGGTTAAATAAAAAAATAACGACAGAGATATGTTAACATTTTATTTTTTTTTTTTTCAAATTGCAATCTTTCAATACAAAGGACATACTCTCGCTTAAATGATAAAAATTTTACTGACGACATTTAAGTCAGTAGTATTGAAATAATCAAAGAAAATTTAAATTGTAATGTTGATAGTGCAAGAAACATATTACAAAGGAGATTGATGGACAGCTTCTCGCAATGACCTATCAACATTTATACCTACAAGTTTGAAGATGACGAACAATGTATACTGTATACAGCGATACTGACTACCACTGCAAAAAGAAAAATTTAAAAAGCATACGGAAAGAGCAGATCAAGAAAATAATAGAGAAAAGAGAACATGGAAATATAAAGTATACAGACAATAGTAGAGGCCCCGGCAAACGCCAAGTAAGCTAAATCCCAATAATTTCAAAAGTCAATAATTGAATCCGAAAAAATAAAGTTAAAGGCCGTTGCAGATGAAGTAAAAGGCATGATAGGAAATATTCAAAGTATTGTGGCTCCTGACCAAATTTAAAATGAACTTTAAAACTTTTCAAACATATTATGTGCTAACTATAGGCTCAGGAACTCGCTAATTACTGGCTTAACGAATTGGCCATTACAACCCTTTACGACCTAGCTTGTCACTTCCCCCATGTTGTGTGTGTTAATTTTATTTAAAAGTAGTGGGACCTACAATATCAAGTCGACTTCGAAAAACACATTTTTGAGAAACTTTTAATGGATACAGTCTTCTTCCAACAGAGACTCCCAAATTTTAACAGTTAATAACCAACAACTTGCTGTAGCTACAACTATTAAATTACTTACTTAACTTACTTAATTTGACATTACAACACTTTAGACAAGATTACAATCTAGCTTCTCACACTACCCATGTTGTATATGTTAGTTTTAACCAAGAGTGGCGGGATCTATAATTTAATGTTGTTCAGTTTTCATTGCAATTTTATTTTATTCTTAAAGTTTTTGCCAAAAGACTTCAGGTGGTAAGTAGCCGAAAGGAATATTTTTTCGTATTTCGTTTTGTTTAAAATGTCTGGGCTGGGCCTCACGCCTAATAAACCAACACTTTAGCTACTAGACTACGGCAACTTGCTCCCTCTAGAACGACTTTAACATAACTTTAGAACGTGTGCTAATTTGAATATCAAATTACAAAAATCATAAAAATTCAAATTACAACTTCAAATGAATTATTTTATAATTAAAATGAATTTCAATATTTTATTATTATTTACATGAAATGTTTTAAAATATTATTCCAATGAAACCGACATAACTCATCTCTTAATTAAGAAATTATGTAAATTAATATTACAAAAAGGGTTACTAAATCTAAACGAAGGATTTTATATAGAATACATGTAAATTTATAAGGACACAAAAAATATAAAATTTTTTAAATTTTTATTTACACACATATAGACAAATATTTGTATACACAAAGCCATGTAAAGGGTGTTACACAATAATATATTCTTATAAATTTATCATCCTTATATTAATTGTTACTTTCCAAAATTTCTGGTTGTTTGTGAAACAAAAGTTGGGATTATAATTTTGCAAGTTTTTATTCCTTGCATTAAAAGTTTTTCCAAATGTGATCACATAAGGAAATAATTTTTGCCTGACCACATTGAATATAAATTATTCAAAATAATATATACTACTTAGAGCTTTCTATCTTTAAATTTAAAATTCAAATTGCGTGTGAGATATTTTCGAAATTTCATATTCATTCTGAAAACCTATTGCTATCGGTGGAGCGTATCCGAAATGTCCAATTTACTCTGCCGCATAAATCAGACGCTATTTGATATTGGCTTTGAGAATTGTTGTGTTATGTGGCTTATTCGCTTACGTTATCAGTTGACATCACATCCATGTGGGATGACCTTGCCTTGAAATCGATCGATGCTGAATATACAATGTAGTAGGAACTACTAAATCTATAGTCATCGACCTACAGTGGTCACCGTTGGCATTGATTGACCTGGGCAAAGTCGTTTTCAAAGACTTACGAACCGGTGGCGCCACCAAATTAAAATCCCTACCATTTGGTGAGTTTTTCGGTACGCATTGAAAGCTTTTGGATTTTATCTGGCTTGGTAATGTTCCAAATTGTTTGTTTGTTTACATAGCCATTCATCCAGAAATGGGTCTCATCACTGAAGATGGAAGTAAAATAAAAAAAAAACATACTGCAGATCCTATTTTGGCAAAAACATCCTGAATAAATGACAACTAATTTCACAGACGTAGATTTAACATGATGGTCGTTATCAACTTTAAAATTTCAAAATTGCCTGTAGAAAGACTCGGTATGACAAACTGTGTTTCTTATTAATTTTGTTCGAAATGATACCGAATATTTTATTATACTTGTAAATTTAAAAATACTCCATATTTTATTTTATTCATGCAAAATAATAAAAAGAAATAGGCCTTGACCAAGTATCAATTTATTAAAAAAAATTGTTGTTATCTGTTTCAGTTTTTATTTGTACAAAAAGTTATTGTTGTTCAATATTTCTTGTCATACAAAAGATTTTTGGAAAAAAATTTCAGAAGAAGAATATGCCTGTATGTACATATATGTATATATATTTATGTATGTATATAAGAACGAGTACATATGAACCTAAATATGTATCTAACATCTTTAAGGGTTGAATGAATTTTAATTCAATTCAAAGCCTCTTATGGGCCTTGAAAACAAATTCAAAGAATTTAAATAAAAAAATATTTTTGACAACGTAGATTTCCCAAATGTATAGTACAGATAGGCTGAAAAATTAAAGAAATATTTAAATAAAAAGAAAAGTAGTATATCAGACTACAGTCATAGACAATCGTTTGAGTGCACATAATAAGTTGTTTTTAATACTGTATACTTAAATTTATTGTTGTAACATTTACAACATTGTAAACATGTACTAATTGTGAATTTACTCCTGTTTTAGTAAGCCATTCGTTTGACCTTAGTCGTCAAAAAATTCATTAATTTGAGCTATTCAAAGATGAGCAAGCGTTTTACGATCCTTTTCACTTTATTTAAAATATTTATACAAAACATAGCAAATTATCCCAAATCAGATAAATACAAACAAATATTTGTTCGACGATTCCTCTCCGCAGATTTACATCAATAACTCGAAGAGTAAGTTACGTTGTCATGAAAAAGTTTCTCGAAAATCTGTCATTTGGAGTCGATTTTAAACTGCAAGTCCCGCCACTCATGAAGTAAAATGAACACACACATAAGTGGCTTGAGAATCTATACGGTAATACTGACTGAAGAGTTGTAATGACCAATCAAGTATGTACGTATGTATATTAAATCAGTGAAGAACTAAACTGCTTTGAAATAGGCTCAGAAAAGCCCATCTATTAGAGAAATTGATAGAATAACAAGTCGTTCTTGAAAAGTGATAACAAATTACCAGAAAACTTGGCAACAACTGTAGCATCAATGCTCTAAAGATATGAAGTTCCAAAAGCAAAACCCGATAGAAAAAAAAGAAGAAGTAAGCGAAAGTCAGCATTAACTAATATGCACAGTGGTTGTGGGCAATTGTGTTTTCGGCAAAGGCTAAAGTATAATTTATATGGTCCAAATTGCTTTGGATATTAATGGCATGATCTAGACCAAGCAATAAGGATATATCACTCCAAGCCCATAAAAACCTACATATACAGCGGACAGCAAAAGTCATAGTACGGCAATATATATTGAGAAAAAAGTCCCAATAGGCTTAATACTCTTGCACAAAGTTCCGATATGACTGCAGGAGAGTATTTAGGAGATCATTTTAAAGTAATCGCTAGACCTCAAATAAAACTCAATGCCCATGGTGCCACTAGAAAACAGTAAACTTAACTTGTACATTCAATTTCAAATGGGTTAAATAGAATGCTTGACCTTAAGGGATATCCTACTAAATAAAAGGGATAACATTTTCAACTATTAGGCCTTTGAATTTTAAATTTACTCAGGGTTCTCCTTGGAGGTACTTATGGAGTCATTTGAAACGTTTTCTTATTTTTCTCTTGTTTTATGAAAAACATTAAAAAATTGTTTGTTTTATAATAAAACAGAAATAAATTAATAAAATAAATATATAAACTACAAAATTTGTATACAAACTTTTGGCTAAAATTCATGAAATTGCTAAAATATATTGCCGTACTAAGACTTTTGCTGTCCACTGTATATTGGCGGCTGACTTAACTGAAAACCTCAGAGAGTTTAGATCTGTTTCGAGTTCCTAATTCGTTCTTAGACAGCAACAGAGTGTCCCTAAAAATTTATTCAAGTCATAAAAAAGACATTTAAAGACAGAAAATATTTTAAATCTTTCCATTTACCCACTATTAGCGTTTACAAAAGGAATATAATGACTCCTTTTTAAATGTAGCCTAGCCATTATTTGGCTGATTTTATATTTTTCAAATACATTGTCAAGGAGACTATGCGATGTAAGCTTAATCATTACCATGATGACATTGATCATTCATTCATTACCATGATTAATTGATGACATTGGCTTTTATCGCAAAATAACTCAAATTTTCTAAACTACATTTCAAGCCTCAAACGACTTTATATTTTTTTAGCTAAATTTGATGTTAAATAAATCTACGACTCTTTAAAGCCTGCAGCATGATTGTGAATTCGTATAACACGTCTTACATTTTGGATTATTAAATATTATTCCCTGTTTTCCTTTAACTTTACTCTGTAACTGCCAAACACTCTTGTTAAGCTAATCGTTTGTTATGCCCTTGGCATGCAATTAGTTTTTCCCAAGAAATTCTAGATAATCTTTAGCAAAATATGTTTTAAAATTAACTTTAAAGTCAACGTGAAATGGCACAGGTAGAATAGTAAAAGCAAGAACAATGTATGTTTACGTATGTAAGCGGATGTAGTAAATTAATCAACAGAAATATGCTTTCCTATTGAATTCTAAGGCACAACATCACATACAAATGCTCCGCAGGGGCTTTCACTCAAAAATATTCGAAGAAATACTGGCTTGACATTTTCCCTGAGAATTTTTGTATACAAACAAGTGGATGAGGAGTGGGACTGGTTGAGGGTTTTATTACAACTGCTAAAACCTAATCCAATTAATGTCAAATTTGCTTTCTCAAGAGACTTACCTCAAGCCAAACACCATGTAACTCATCTCACCTAGCACAGAGAAAGGCAATGGGATGGATGGTATTTATTTGGAATGTTATTTGAAAGTAAAAAATACAACCTTATGTACAACGACACATAAGTACATATAAACAAAGCCAGAAGAGGTATAAGTAATATTACAACAATATGTACAATACATGACAACAAATGTCCCGAATGATAGCATATGGATGCCTCAATTTCAATCTTAAAATGTGTGTCTAAATTAAGCAAGTAACACCAGCAAAAGTTAATTATGTGCAGAACTAATTATACAATTTTTAAGAGACAAAAATTCATTTCTTTTTTATGTTAAAATAGGTAAAAAAATTGAGAATCCATTTAGATTTCACTACGACAAATACAAACTTTACTGAGCAGAAGATAAAATATATTATCGGCTGTATAACTGCAGTAGGTTATTTTAATTTATTATGAATGACATCGCCGTAGTCTAGTATATAGTGTGTTGGCTTATTGGAAGTGAGGCCATTGTTCAAAAACCAGATCACACATCTCAAGCAAAGCAAAATTTGAAAAAATATTTCTTCGGCGATCTTCTTCCAACAGATTTCTGGCAAAAACGCTGCGAATAAATAAAACTGCCATGAAAAGTTTCTCAAAAATCTGTCGTTCGGAGTCGGCTTTAAACTGTAGGTCCCACCACGCATGTACAAAATTAACACACACTACATAAGTGGTGTGAGAAGATAGATTGTAATCCTGACTGAAAGTGTTTAATGGCCAATAATGTTATATTATGTTATCAATAACGTCTACTAATTAGCAGATTTCAAAAGAAATCTTAAAGATTTCAACAAGATTCTCTATTCCGAAAAAAATATACGTCGTCAAGATTTCCTTGTACATTCTATGTAAAGTTTATGGAATAAAATTCATAAAATGTCCGTCACGGCTCGAATGACAGGCCATTACTATTTTCGTTATATTTTTGCGACTTTTTCACAGAGATAAAATTGCCATGAAAAGTTTCTCAAAAATCTGTCGTTCGGAGTCGACTTTAAACTGTAGGTCCCACCTCTCATGTATAAAATTAATACACACAACATAAGTGGTGTGAGAAACTAGGACGTTGTACAATGGGTCAATTCGACCTCCGGGTACTGTACTTGTCTTAATTGACAAGTACACGTCGTCTAACCTAACCTAACCTAGGCCACCTGACCATAAGTCCCATTAGATTAGTGCTCGTTGTGTGGCATTTATTTCTTCAGTTTCCATTATTGAGGTACCCTTTATTTGTACGCAAACAAAAGCTCGTAAAATTTTGAAAATAAGATTTTAAATCTAATTGATGAGATCAAAGCATAATGAACAAATTAATATTTTTCGACTAAAAAAATATCGTGTTTCAAGCGTTTAGGCATACATTTTGCTTTTGTAGCATTTCAGTAGGATAGTCAGCCTGTAAAATTACCAATTTGTGTTTTATAATTTAATTTGATCACAAACACCATGTAAATTTCATACTCATACTTTACTTCATATTGTGGCTTAATTTAAAACCAATTTTTCTGTTCTTGATTTGTTTGACAGTAAAAAAAATCACACAATTTGTATTGTGGCTACAAAGAGGCAAACAAGCGACAAAATCTAACCGAGCGTAACCACTTACATAGGCCGTAACCATGTCATATCTGCAGGCCTATAAAAGACTGCTGCATAGATACCTACAGCCTTGTTGGTGGTTAAATGGCAAAAATAAGGCCTGTGTGCTACGTTCTTGTAAACTCATTCAAATATCCTTTCATTTCGCCTTTACATGTATTTCACATTCATAAAGGTCTGTAGAATACGTATATAACGTGTATCGTACGGATGTACCTTTACTTTTAAGGATGTATCCATTTACACACTTACTTTAACATCCAGTGGGAAAACTCAAAGTCATATTTTGGGGGTACTATCCAAGGGCCTTTTAACAAGATTACTTTTTAAGTTTCATTTGTAACTTTGAAAAGTAAAAATCAAACTTAATTCGTGTTACGTTATGCTCTTCTGTATTGTGAAACAAATGTTTAAAAACTTCAATAATGTCAAGAAGAAAGGGCCTCTTATTAGGCATCTTTACGTTTTTATAACCAATCTTTACATGACTATTTATGTGTTCATCAAATTGGAAATGTAAGTGCGTTTGCTCGGTGAACATGTATGTAAATTGTAGCTGAGTCTCAGCGTTAAGCAACAATATTTTCTGTTTCTCAACATGGAATCATATTTAGGAGATGACTATGTAGTATGTTTGGTTACTTCGAACATTGCTTGAAACTGAACTTCATCTAACAGAGTGACAGCAAATAAATCTTACAAGTCTTGAAGTGATTTTAAAAACTCATATATTTTCTCACTGTATCTGCAGATCTTGTTATTATTATATGGGCTATTAAAGCCTATTTTCGCAAAGATATATGTGGACATTGTATGGATCCCAGTTTTTTTCAGACAATATTAATACTTTTTACTTTGTCCACCATAGAAAGCTTTGCGGAGAGTCAGCGAAATTATTTTCTTCTTACTACTCTGATGCCTATCTTACATCAACATCTCTCGGACATTGTGAAGTGCAAAGGAAAAGTACCACAAATTAAACCAAAAATTTTCTGTTCCTTTCTATTGAAAAATCCTTTCTTGTTAAGCATTTTACCCTGATTGCTATTTTTAGACAGGCGCTAACAACAATGCCTGCCAAAACGGTCTTGTTAAGTTTATCGATTCCATTTTTAATTTCAAATGTGTTTGTATCCCATGGTTAAACATGTTGGCGTGATCCTTAAGCAGTAAATAATTAGGCTGCCTTCCAAAATGTATCAATACAATGTTTGTATGCAGTTCTACTACTGTATATAAACTATGTAGATATGCAAAGTAATCAAACAATGCATCAACTATAAATCCGATGCCCGATTGCTTTTTGACTGCGTTAAAAATACACATTAACGACGTTTTGAAACAGAATACATTGTATATATTTTGTACAGCGGCATTATGAAGCACGATACTTTGTTCAAACACAAAGCAACTAACCTTTTGGAAGGCAGCTTTATTCGTAGTGTAGTAAGTGTAGTAGGAGACCTCAGTCCAAACCCCAAGTCAACAAATCTCCAACAAAACCAAATAAGAAAAAATATTTCGTGGCTACTGCCTCTCAGCAGATTTCTGGTAAAAACTCTGAGAGTAAATAAAATTTCCAAAGAAAAAGTTTCACAAAAATCTGTGGTTCGGAGTCGACTTTAAACTCTACATCCCGCCACTCATGTATAATATTAACACAGAGAACATGGGTGGTGTTAGAAGTTAGGTTGTAATCCCAACTGAAGGGTTATAATGACCAATTATGTATGTATGCATAGTCCATAGACAGTCCTCAATACTAATTGCAATGTGAAACTCCTCGATATGTGAGTTGTATGACGGGATGAGAATCGACTATAAAACTATCGATTAGTTTACCAATCAATCTACCAATTTCCTATCAAATGAATACATTGTTTATCCTAACTCGTCATGTTTGTTGCATATAAACAATTCCACCCTATGTGTTGTATCTACAACAGTAAAATGCTTGGGTATAAATGTATATTTATTATGAGACTTTTATCTCACATTTGTTCCATGTATGTAGTCTTAGTTAAAGGTACATAGGATGTGTATCTACATACGTCTGACATCCATTTTTCCATATCTATGCGTATATAAAATTGTAAATCTGACACACTAAAGTATACGGTATTTCGATTGACCACACTAAAGGTCACTGGTGTCATAATATTTTACACTCCCATTCACATGCCGTGCTGATTATAAGCAACAATGCCAGTATTCCGTGACATATACTTTACTGGTATTCTCAAGCTTTTTTTCTATTCGTATTTTTCAACCTTGCATGGTTAATAGAGAGGCGTGACTATTACTTTGCCTGTATGCTACACGTACATTTTCTTTGCCATTTTGGTTGCTGATGTTTTGCAAACTCGTTATTTTCTTGTTGTTCAGTTATTATTGTCCCTGTAGTATTTTCCAAACTGGTACAAGTACATTAGCTTGACTTATGCTACCAGTCATTATTGCTGGTGTTGCTATATTCCAATTAGGATGATTCGTTCTGTGTATTTTATTCCAAAAAATTTTGTAGAAAACATTTATTTTCATTCTCTCCACCATCATCGTCATCAGTGGAATGCTTACTTAGCTCATCTGGATGCTAAAATGTGTTTTGGCCATAAAATGTATGCAGGCAACCTCTTAACTCTGCACGAGACGAGTATATGGACGACAAATACGATGTCAGTGCAAGAGGTTTCTACACTACAATTATAATGTCTAGTCAAAATGATTATATGATATACTGGTTAAATGTATTATTTTTGGTTTATTTTCGGTGCACAATATGAAGGAAAATAAAACACATGAATCTGTCTACTTCTAGTTTTATAGGATTTTAGCTGAGTATATAAAAATTATTTATAAATTATTACAGCTTCTGTCACAAGAATTCATATTTAAATGCAACCTTGAAAATTTTGGTGGTACTTCTTTGAAATTTAAAATGGAATCTGAAACACTTCAAGTTTTCTCCATGCTTGGAAAATAATTCTGTTCTCATAACGAGAAAATCAAGTGTTGCTAACTCTTACATTTAATATTCGACAATACGGTAAATGTAACCGTAATCTCAACCTAAGTTAGGATGCGGATTGTCTTTCTGTTGAAATCTGCAGAAAATTGCAATGGAACAGTGCAATTGAAACAGAAAATATTAAAAAAAAAACATGAAATATAAATAGAGACCCAGAGCTTAGTTGAAACAAACAATTTTGGAATAAAAGCATTATGCCACATACTATCGAATGCTTTAAGAAATATCTTAATATCGATAAGTACAAAAAAACTGATGGCATATCCTTTTTTTTTTGACATTAAACTAATTCGTGCATCTAATTAAAGCTTTTTTGAATTTAGTGCTAAAAATGTATAATTTGAGGGAAAATTCATTTTAATCCTTCAATAAAAAAAAGAAATAAAAATGCAACTGAACAACATCGGTTGCTTATCAATGATCGTAAACATTTTTCATTAACGTCGATTTGGCTTGATGATGATCATGAGTCTCCTTAGGCTTGACAGATGGAAATGACCGTAAAGAGTTTAGTCAACAACTTACAGCCTCCCGCTTTCACATTATTCTCCAACTTCTTCACATTCGTTGTTAATGCACCAGCAGTAGTTTGTGATGCCACCTTCGTTTCCAGCCTGGTACCAAAGCCAGAAACACCATTTCAGGTCGAAGGTCCTCTGAGGAGGAGTATCCATCGCAGCATAAATAAATATTGGTGGAGAGTGGGGAGCTGATTAGGATATAAAACCCTTTCTATTCAACCTAATAGGGGGGACTAATAGGGGCTTTTAGGTGCCTTTTAAATAACAATTTTAAGGACAAGAATCGGTTACAGATCTTTTTAACCAGCAGACTGTACAACACTACTTTTGAGTCCAATTTATTCAGTTTCAGAATGGTATTCGTGACATGTTTAATGCCAAAAATTCTTAATAAAGCTTGTTGTGGAAAAGTCTAACAATATTGTCTTGCCTGTTTTTAATCAAAAAACTATATTCAGCAAAAAAATACTTTTTAAAATAATTGGTACGCCAGCAACCAAAGAGTCTTTCACGAGTTTCCAGTTAACTCTCTAAGCTTCAATTTTTGATGCAGTTTGATTTGGCCGCATTACTTTTAACAAAATATATGGACATCTAAAAGTTTACATATATGCTTGCATATATGAAGTCCGATGTAATACATTGTAAATTATCCAAAAATGCTTAGAGTTACTTACAAATATGCGAATAGTTTAACAAAATTCTATTTTTCATACGTTTCCGAAGTCTACTTCAACCCTCGTATACAAATGATAATTTCATGCATATTACATTTATATTTTCACATTTATGAATTCATCCGTACCTGCTTAGAACACACTTGTATTATATTTGGTTCAAACCAAAAATACTGAAAAAAACACGAAAAACTAATTTAAACGTAGTCATCTCATCTATATAAAGTCATACTCATCTAAGTTCAAGACTAAAGGACACTGGGTAGTCGTTGTCTTCATTGCTATTTTGTTATTGTTGTAGATATTATAATTGACATTAAAGTGTGTCCAGCTCTAAGCAGAAGAGTAAATAAAGCCAAGTACGTGCATATTTGGTTTAATGGCTAAATCCTTAAAAGATTTTTATTCATATGCATACAGACATATGTACATGAACGTAAAGAGATTGTGTCATTATCTGGAGTTGTAAGCATATTAGTTGTTGCATTAACAACACATGTGTAAGTCATTTTATGCGGATGAACAAAAAGAAGAGACTTTTTTAAAATATAGAGTCTTCTAAGAGAGACTTACGAACTTTAACAGTTGACAACCACCAACTTGCTGAAGCTCAAACTATCGAATGATTTAATTAAATTACTTAGGATTACAATCTACCTTATCACATCCACCATGTTGTGTACATACATAATTGGTCATTACAACTCTTTAGTCAGGATTACTAATTGAATTTAGTCAGGATAATTAATTGAGTAAATTTGTATACATGAGTGGCGGGACCTACAGTTTAAAGTCGACTCCGAAATACAGATTTTTGAGAAACTATTCATGACAATTTTTTATTTACTCCCAGAGTTTTTAAAGGAATCTACTGAGAGAAAGTCGCCGAAGAAATAATTTGTCATATTTCGTTTAGTTGGAGATGCGTGACTGGGGTTTGAAACGAGGCGTCACGTCTAACAAATCAACACACTACCTGCTAGATCACGGCGAATTCCATCATGTTGTGTGTGTTAATTTTATATATAAGCGGCGAGATTTACAGTTTAAATTTGATCCTGAAGAAACGATGTCTGAAAAACTTTTCAGAATTTTTGTTAGCAGACAGCTGAGAGAAAATAAATAGTAAACATGGTCTGGACTGGGCTTTGAACCTCGGCCATACATCTAATAAGCCAACACTATACCTGCTAGACTACGGTCAAATTAGTTGTCATTTATTCAGTTTGTTTTATCATTGGATGGATTCTGGATTCTAATTTTCATCTGAAAATTATCTTCAGGGATGAAGCCCTATTCTGGATAAAAGAGTACTTCAACAAAAAAATTATTGCATTCGAGGCGATGCCATGAGGCCGAAAGTTTTCTACTGCATCCTGCAAATGTGATATGCGGATTTTGAGCTAGCGGCTTCATCGGTTTACATTTCTTTGAGAACGATGTTGGCCAGGCCACTACTGTCAACGAAGAGCACTATATATCAACGTATTTTGGCTCCTCGAATTGGATGTTATGGACACCAATGACATATAGTTACAGCACTTCATACCACACTGAATATTCAGTATGAGCAAACTGAGCGCATAGTCATCTCATGTGGAGGAGGTGTGTGAATTGACAACCGAGTACGTGCGATTTAGGCCCGTTAACATTTTTCTTATGTAGTATTCTTAAGTCGTAGGTTATTACAAATAAACTACAAATCACAGCTCTCCTAAAAGCCAACAGAATCCTTGCTATTGGTCAAATTCAGCCTGAATTGTGTGTCAGAAACATGGAAAAGTAGATGTTCCGAGTGTGGTCTGGCGGTTAGTTAAACGTTGTTATATTCTACTTATAATGTCATTATACACAAAACGGCATGTACGGCATTGCCGTAGTCAAGTAGTTAGTGTATTGGCTTGTTAGACGTGGGCCACGGTTCAAACACCAAATCAGACATCTCCAACAAAATGAAAATATTTCTTTGGCGACTTGTTTCTCTAAACTCTGTTGTTCGTAGTCGACTTCTAACTGTAGGTCTCGCCACTCATGTATATAATTCAAACACACATCGTAAGTGGTGTGAGAAGCTAAGTCGTAATCCTGGCTAAAAGGTTGTAATTATAAATTATGAATGTATGAACGGCATCAATAAGTTCTTCAAACATATAAAAAATTTCGATGATATCTCACACGCAGTTTGCTTTATTTAAAGAAGACTTTCCACAAATAACCTACAAAACATAGAGGTCATCGAATCCAACACAGTCCATGCTATTCGGATACATTTAGTCTGATTTATGCGCCAGTGGATACGATCCACTCAGAAAATTTGAGGCGGAGGATATTTCAACGAAGTTATATTTTGCACATAAACATTTCGCTTATTTCTCGCATACACTTTGTTTTATTTAAGTCACCGTAGTCTAGTAGGCAGTGTGTTGGCTTATTAGACGTAAAGCCAGGGTTCGAGCCCCAGCCCAGACATCAAGACAAAATACAAAAACTATTTTTTTGGCGTCTTGCTCTCAGCAGATTTCTGGCAAAAACTGTGAGAGTAAATCAAATTGCCATGAAAAGGTTTCTCAAAAATCTTTCGTTCGGAATCGACTTTAAACTGTAAGTCCCACCACTCATGCATAAAAATAACACACACAACATAAGTGGTGTGACAAACTAGGACGTTGTACAATGGGCCAATTCGAACTCCGGGTACTGTACTTGTCTTAATTGACAAGTACACGTCCTCTAACCTACCCTAACCTAACCTAACCTTGTTTTATTTAAATTTAAGAGCTTTTATTGAAAGACCCTATGTAATAATACAATTTCTAAATTGCTAAATGGCATTTGTATTACATTTTCAGACAGAAGAAGGGGCTGAGCAAGATGAAAATGTTATTTTTAAATTTGAAATTTCCTAAATTTGTGTTTCTGAAATGTATGTGTTTCTGATTGTTGAATTTGTCGTCATGTACCATACATGACATTCATTTCAAATTTAAAATGTTAACTTGCATTAGAATTCTGGTAAGAATAGTTGCAATTAACATAAAATAAAAATTGCTTGTAAAAATAGAAAAGAATTGTTCTTTAATAAGAAAATGGGATTTAAATAAAAATAAACTCAAATTTTTTATATGTATGTAAACAATACCTAACACTTAAACTGATCAAATAAAATCATTACCAAAGGAAAGGTTGTTAAATATTTATTAAAAAGAAAATTAAAAAAATTAAAAACCATGAATTATTTATTCAACCTATGAAAAATGATATGGGCATGGACATGAAAAACAAAAACAATTTTTTTTTTCTCACCGGCAATAAATTTTAATTCAATTAAATTCAAATCCATAGATGGCTGCACTTACTTATTCATACCCAGCCATAGTTTGACTACTATTACTTGGTATGTTTACGTGTGTGTAGGTGAGTTGCTAGTCATGGATAGTTGGTAGACATAGTTTTCGCAACGACGTCCTTGCCAGGTTGTTCTTGTTTATTCACAATAAGAAACTCATATTTTATTTAAAGAACAACACCAACTGTTACATGAGCCATGCAATTTATGAGGTCTATTCCATTACAGCAAGCAAGCAAACAACGGCACAGGCATAGACACACTTGCATGGCAAGTGTCAAGGCAAAGTTAGCTCGATTATAACACGTTTAACAACACATTTCACAGACTTGTGATTTTCCACTCACACAGTATGAGGAAAACAGATTGTAAAATATTGTATGTGTGTGTGTGTTGGTTATTTTTAGAAGGGATTAAACAACTGTTTAAACAATTTTTAAAGGCACTGTATATTTAAAAGAGTAAGAGACGCAGCAAAAAAGTGAAAAAAAATGCTTTCAAAAAATGCAATAAAAAATTGTACTATATACAATGAATTATTCAAATAAAATCGTTAAATTAGTTGACACGAATCTAAATTTAAACGATTTTCTAGGCAGGATCCTTAATTAAATTTAACATAATACCGCGGGATTTATACAGAAAATGGAAAAACTGAATTTCTTTTTTTTAGGAATTATTGTTTGAGCCAATTTTTTTGTTTTTGGCTTTCTAAATCAGAAGATTTCGAATATTCTGAGAGTCTAATTGAGACCTCACATTTAGCTGACAATTAAAAGAGTTTAGTTTCAGTAAAACTATGGTTTGGAAAAACCATAGGAGTCTCACACTGAAGTCACCGTAGTCTAGTGGGTCGTGTCTTGGCTTATTAGACGTGAGCCCATGTTTCAAATTTAAGATCAAACATCTCCAACAAATTGAAATATGAAAAATATGTCGTTAATGACTTTCTCTCAGCAGATTTCTGTCGTTCGATGTCGACTTTAAGCCGTAAGTCCCGTCACGCATGTATTAAAATTAACACACACAACCTAAGTGGTGTGAGAAGCTAGATCGTAATCCTGACTGAAGCGTTATAATGACCAACTACTTATGTGTAGGCGTCTCACATACTTCAATGGTTCCAAATCTGAAACATTCATTTGCTGTGGTAAAGCTTTCCACTTCTAATCACAATCAACGAAAAACGCTATCGTAAACGAGTAGGCAAGGATTTGTATGGTTTCATAAAAGTGAATTAAATGTGAATCACAGACCAAACAGCAGGGAAAAAAGATAATATGTCAGGATCGAAGCCAATAATCCCAAGTAAAACAAATAAAGGCTAGTGAAATACCAACTTTTTGGGTCGATTTAATCAGAATTTGAAAACGATTCCATTTTCCCAAGAAAACTGCTCTTTTCCACTAGGACAATGCCAATGTGGCTTTATTTTCCGTATTGAGTTTTAAGCGAATAAATTGCTCAGCGATACGAAATTACTCAGTGCACTGTAGAGAGACGATTTTATGGTCTTTAAGGATTAGCAACAACAAACTAAGTGAAATGTATAAAGCGATAAAGAAGATAATCTTTATAAAAAAATCTGTGTTTAATTAAGAAGTCACAACAATCGTTAAATTGAAGGTGCAGTGCATTGCTTGAGGCCTAAAACAGTTGGTAGACAATGTTTATTTAAAGCATTTCATGGCTTTGTTAAAGTTTATTGATGTTTATTTTCCGATTTCAAGGCTATTTTTGACAAGAGGGTCTCGATGTCTTTATTCTAAAATTTCGCATAAAGTGCTAAATGCTTAACGTTATATTCTAAACTTAATATCGTCTATTATTAGACGATCTGCAATGGAGAACGAAAGGTGTGTATTCTGTCACCGCTTTTACTCAACATTTTTCTGCACTCGAATTGCTGCGCGCAAACCACATTAGAAGGGGTATCGCATAGGTTCTGAGTGGTTGACTAGAAGACCCTGATCATGTCCGTGCATTTGCTTATACACACGCGTACATAACTGTTCAGTATAAGCATTAAGTCAGGATTACGACCTCACATCACTTATGTTGTGTGTATTAATTTTATACATGAGTGACCGGGCCTACAGTTTAAAGTCGACTCTGAACGACAGATCCTTGAGAATTTTATTTACTTCAAGAGTTTTTTCAGAAATCTGCTGAGAGGTGGTCACCGAATAAAAATTTTTTTATACTTCGTTGCGTCGATGGCGTCTGACTTGGGTTTTGAACCGTGGCCTCACGTCTAATAAGCCAACACCTACTACCCACTAGACTACGGCGGCTTTAATCGTTGTATTCGCTTATGACTTCTCCTAAATATGGAGCGATGTCAGCCTGCATATAAACATCAGAAAATTTTTCCAATTAATATTCCAATCCTGAATTGGTTTTGCCAAAGTTTTTGCTTTCTGCGTGGTATAATATGTACCCCGGCAACTCTCATGAGAATATTGCAAAATATGTTTAAATACTGCCATATCAGTCATTAGATCTCTTCAAAGAGTATGAAATTCGTCAATGATTCACTACAATACAAAGATTCGCCCGTTCTGCTCAAAAGTGATATCTGTCGTAGGATACGGTTGTGATTTTTGAAACAAAATATCCTGACTACAGATGCTTATAAAACATTTTTGAGCCTAAATATTTACAGTAAGCTTTCGGAACAATATATCCAATAAAAATTTATGGAGATAGTTCGGTTATGGTTAAAGTGACCTTAGGACGATGTATTCAAAATGAAAACTAATTGATACTCTCGGTGGCAGCAGCTGTATAGTTAGAAAGGGAGTAAGTTACTGATATTCAAGATCAAATCGGAGCAATTTAGTGAAACATAAAATTAATGATTCAAATTAGATCAGAATGATCTTTGGTTCAACTTCAAATCATAAAACTCAATAGTAATAATATTTTAGCCATCACTGTATAATGTTTATACATTGTATCTGCGATATAAAATTGAAATAATTAATAATAAAATATTTTTATTGCTTTTGTAATTATTGCCGGTCAGTTGAGAATGTACGACAAATACCCATACTCTCAACGTTACAACATGCACTTGTTATATCCTGTCACAGTAGTAAGCAAATATTTGTAAAATAAACACAAAAACAAAAACAAATATAAAAAAAGGAAAAATGAAAATATTGCCCTTTTTTATTATTTCTTTTAGGAATGCAACTCTATATGCACACACTCTTCAATTTGCTACAATATGCAACATGGCTCTAGTCTCGGTTGCAATTGTGGACATTTTTATGATAAATATTTATAAAATTTATTTTTATTTTCTATTATTTGTTTGTTCATGTTTTTTTTTAATAAAGTACAAATATACACGCATATGTACATAAACAGGGTGCTGGCTGTATTATAAAGAACTTAAAATTTGGAATTAAAAATTGAAACATTCTATGGTTTAGTGTAACTAAGTTTTATTTGCCTTAACATGAATTTTATATTGCAGAGAATATTTTCTCCTGCATTATTTAGTTTGAAGACCCTTTATTTATCCGTATTAGAATACCTTGTGTGTGTGCGGTCACATACATTTTTTGAATTCCTGTACTGTATATGGGTCGTCTATTACATTCATTGCTGGTGTTCGTTTATTGTTGTTTTTACAATATGATTGAATTGCATGTCCTGTTATCGTTTATAATTAATTTTACTAAATATTTTAACATTTTTATTGAGTACCAGCACTTGTACAATATGTTTTTACGTACCGTTATTCTACTCTGAATTTTATTATTCTTGTAATTTTTATTCTATTTTTCTCTTCGTTTTTTTGTAAATTTTATATTTTTCATGAGGTTATATTTGTGTATTCTTTTTTCATTTCAGTTGCATTTTCAACAGCAAAAAGAAAAACTGTAACGACAACAACAACAACAACAACAAAAATAACTGAAATTAAGGTTAAATCAACTCACACAGGTGTCAAATATGTTCAGCTACGTTTTTGGAATTTTTGGATTTTTTATTTTAGGTGAGTAATAAAATATTCGAGTTTTTTTTCTGATTTTGATTATTTATTACTGAAAGGATGTACGAGTACTCGCATCCAGTATGATGAAAAGAGAAAAATATACTTTCATTTTAATAATTGAATTGTTCAACATTTCGTGGGTATGTTCTGGAAATTTATGAAAAATATTTCAAAGGTTATGTGACAGTAATGCTGGGAAAGTGTTGAGTGTCTAAAACCACTACGAAATTAAAAACTTTTTATTAAAACTTCAATATAAATGTGTGTGCTAGTAGTGTAATGTGTAGTGTGCTAGTGTCAGGGATATGGGTTTGATTCCCACCACTAAACCGAGTATACATATATCATATATTCAGCAATGAATCGTTTTTTTATGTACTCATGCAATTTTTAATATGAGTGAGTCAACAGTATTGAAATTCAACTACTCTGATTCATTCAAATTTGAATTATAAGTACAGGCTGCAATGAGTATGAGTACAACGTTGACATCAAACTCATAACATTCGAAATATGTTTGCATCATACGCCTACTCATTCAGATTCTTAAATTTAGAAAAATCGTTTGTATGCAGTTCTACTACTGTATATAAATTATGTAGATATGCAAAGTTACCAAACAATGCATCAACTATAAATCCGATGCCTGATTGTATTTTGACAGCGTTAAAAATACACATTTGCGACGTTTTGCAATAGTATACATTGTAAACATTTTGTATAGCGGCTTTATAAAATACTATACTTTGTACAAACACAAAGCCACTAATATTTTGGAAGTCAGCCGTAATTATAACACTTATAAATAATTCGATTGATTCGAATCATTCATTACAACTTAAAGTCTTAGTTGTTGCTGAATTTACAAAAAAAAGTAGAAAGAAAAAGACAAAGACAACAAGCAAAGCAAACACACAACCTTCTAGTGAGTATTGTAGTGTTCGTACGCAAATCATACTTATTTTGTGATTCTTGAAAATGTTGAGTCATGAAAAGTCGGAATCAAAAAAATCATACGTAGTGTTAAGTATGAGTACGATGAGTACTTAAAACTTTGAATATGAGTATTATGAGTATGATATGAAAATAAGTATGAATGCGTATAAGCATCAGATATTATGAGTATGATTCGAATCTACTCATCTTTTTGAATACTCATAGCCGGTTTCTGGTATATTATTATATAATTGTATTCTAATAAAAAAAAGAGAAACAATGAAAAGAAATAAAATATACGAGAACAGATTAATAATTAGTGGATTTTTTTATTTCCTATCTTTTGACAACAACTCATCCTGAAAAATTGGTCCAAACTATTCCATTAAGTTTGTGTTTTACTTTAGTCTGTGTTTACTTTACTCATTGATAACAGACAATTTGAAGTTACAAAGAAGAAGTGAATTACGTGTGATCAGCAAGCTTCAGATTCAAGACTCAGTCGCCGTAGTCTAGTATGTAGTGTGTTGGTGTATTAGACGTAAAGCCACTGCTCAAACACCAGGTCAGACATCGCGAACAAAACGAAATAGGCAACGTCAACTTTGAATTCGTGAAATCTTATATCTTGAAAGGAAAATGGAAAATAGCGATACTTTGGACCAAGTTGACACAACACAAAGAAAACCATGTTGAAAAATATGTCCAATCATACCGACTTTCTCCCATTTCAACACAGTAAACAAATTTCAATTTAAATCACTTTACTTAGCCAAATTGGTCGTAGAAGTGGTTAATGTGCTTGACTACATATCTAAGCAATTCATATTCAAATCCAGACAGAGAGAAACTTTAATTTTCTACCAAATAATTTATACAGTGAATCCTTGACAACTGATAAGGGGCCTTCAATTCCCTTTCAATTAATGCATGCAAGAAGTCCTTAATATCTGATTGTCCAGAAAATACAACATCAATATCGAACAACATGGAAAGGTGAAGAAGTATCACTTCTTAAGAAAGACATCAAAAAAGTGTAGAACTCTGCAGTATTCTGTTCACTGTAGTTTAGTAGGCATTGTGTTGGCTTATTATATGTGAAGTCACAATTCAAACCCCAGGTTAAAAATTTCCCAGAAAGCGAAATATAAAAAAAATATTTTTTGACCAGTTTGCCGCAGCAGATTTCTGGCAAAAACTCTGAGAGTAAGAAATAATTGGCATGAAATTCGTCCTCCAGGTACTATAATTGTCTTAATTGAGAAGTACACGTCCGTCATTCGAAGTCGACTTTAAACTGTAAGTCCAGCCACACGTGTATATAAATAGCACACACATCATCAGTAGTGTGAGAAGCTAGGTCTTCATATTGACTAAAGGGTTGCAATGACAAATATGTATGTTTGTATGTTACTATTTAGAGTAGCATTATTTTTGAGAGTCACAAAAGAAAGTAAATTAATCGATAAACTTAACACTGCTGAAAGGTAACGCTGCTGAAAGGTTAAATCGAACCATTTGCGAAAAGAAATATTAGAGACACTTTAATCTTTTTAAACGACTGTAGTGCTCGTAAGCATGTTATGTTTAATATTTGGTATCATTTATTATGAACTACGACCACCGAACACAACGATGAATTTTGCTTTTCTTAGTCCTGCCCAATACAAAGGATTATATCTGTGCCATGGATATTCGTGTTTAGAGTTCATCCGGACCGTTTTCACATAAAATATTTTTCACTTCGGTTTATCTAATGCTTATACTCAGTCCCGATTTAAGACAATAATCTCTTTCAGCTTTGCTTGCTTTTGAGCGACTCCTGTTGTTTCTAAACTTATAGAAAATCCTGCTGGTAACTTTTTAAACAACAGTAGTAAAACTGTGTTGTTTTTCATTTGGCTGTATTACCATACAATAACGGCTAGAAACCTAAAAATAGCTTTAAATATTCTACATCAACTTCGTTCATCTATTTAACATGAAATACAAGAGAAAAAAAAATCGCGCATGTCGATAAAACCACTCAGGGAAACCTTTAAAAGGAGTAAGTTTTACATTTAAAAGCCTTTTCCTTCAATTGTATAATATTTAAAGCTTTTAAAATGCTTTATTGTATTATTTAACTGTTATACTTCTGTTATTGCTGAACTATACTTGCTTAATTGGTCATTACAACCCTTTAGTCAGGTTAACAACCTAGCTTCTTACACCACCCATGGTGTGTGTCTCAGCTTTATCTATAAGTGGCGGAGCCAACAGTTTAAAGTCAACTCCAAACGACAGATTTTAATGGCAGCTTTCTATACGCTTTGAGCTTTTACCATATTTCGTTTTGTTCGAGATGTCTGAGTTGGAGTCTGAACCATGTACTCACGTCTAATATACCAACACACTGCTAACCAAATACGGCAACTTTATGGTCATATTCCATTAAATTTGAAAATTAACAGTTACGCTAGCAGCTCTTGAGCTTTTTCACCATAAGTTTGTCTTTGAGCCAATGTTAATAAAAAGTTTTTAGGGTTTCTATATAGCAATCCTTACACATCAGAAAAATAAATAAAAAATGTTGCAAGTTGAAAAGAGTCATACGTAATCTTTACACGTAATAAATCAAGAAAATTAAGAATTATTGTAAGAGTTTCCATCACTTATAAAAAATATTTGTTTACTTAAAGTGGAAGTTCTTTAAGCCACAGTCACTATCAGGTATTTTGGGAGACTTTTTTAATTTTTCAAAGTAAATTCTTCTTTTTACTGTTCTAAGCTTGTGTGTTTTCTTCGATGTGGTATTACTAAAGAATTAATTTGAAAGGGTTTTTAACATTTTCTACGGGTTGAAGTCTGAGCTGTATGGTCAAAAAATAGTTTATCAAATTCACGGAATTTTTGTGTGAAATTTATATATGTACACTTGTCAAGGTACACAAGTATATATGTATGTATGTATACTGAGATGTGCTTATGTCTCATGCTTACGGCCTTTATTATTCAAATTCACCAAAAGCAATCGATATATAGCCTAACTGTAAAGCTAATAATTTTGTCCATTATTTTATAGCAAAATCAAGTCGATTACAAGCAGACATTTATTATCTCTTTAATAAAGAAAGTTGAAATATTTTATGGTACACCAGCGATTGTATACCTTAAGGTAGCTTTAAAAATTCTAACTGCCAAGTTCTTTAAAGTTCAGTTATAATTGCTATAAATCTATAAGAAGTAAAAAGCGTTAAGAAAACTTTTTCCTAAAAACTTTAAGTCAAAAGCTTTACGTTCTATTACAAATCATATGTTTCAATTATCCGTGTTTTTCTTTTTTTTTACCCAAGTAAGCAAGTGATTCGTTTACTGTAGCGTATCGTGGGATTATATTGCTGCCATCTGTGGTTACCTAGAAGCTATGCTCTTTGTAAAAATGAATTTGATTCGTTTTGTGTAGGATGTAATTTAAAGCATTCGCATACTATTCTGTACGCATGTCCTGCATTCATTATTAGCTACCTTAACTATACAATTATGTGGTAAGTGTTAGGTGAACGCTCATCAGCCTCATGGTTTTCCTCTCAAAAGAATTGTTCAACAATAAACAACACAATATTTCTGCCAACGCTTATAGCCTGGTCTTAAATGCAATAAAAGCCATTGTATTCCACCACTTCGGTGTTCCCTAGGTATGCCCGTAACTGCACGGTGTACAAGTATATGTAACACGGAGTATCCCATAAGGACGCTCATAAATATATTTTAGATATCTACACCTAGTCTTAATATACTCATGGTTTTCTTCTCATAACGATCGCCCTAAAATATCTTTAAAATTTTTCCTGTGGCCTTGTTCTACAAGAATCTATGTTTTCCCCCTACTTACGTAGTCTAGCATTCGGTGCATTGTGTTGATAATTCAGGTTTATAATCAGATATTCTCTATTTATATTATCTAGTTTGCTAGATTTTTCATTTCCGATTACCCCTCACTAGGTAACCATATAGTGCGTACTGTTCAATGGCTAGAGAAATTGTTCATCGGCTTTGTACAGGCCAGTTCATTTCCCATGATACTGTACAGGATACTGTAGATGCTCTTACTCTAATTGACACTATCAATGAAGATTTTTAAATTCCTTATATATATATATATATAAATTCGGTAGTCACAGACAAAGCTTGCTTTCTGTTAATTTCAATCTTATCTCAAAGTTTGAAGCTAACGGTGTGCTACCCCACAGACATCTGTGACATGCTTCCATTTGACCAAGCGAAACAATCTTATTATTGAACAATTCCACGTAAAGTCAGTATCCATCCAGTGCACCTATCATAATTTCATGATATTATTTGTGCCTATGTTTAATTATTTGTGAGGTAACCTTGAGGCGATACGCCATAAGTGCCGCCAAATATAGTTTTTTAAAAATTAATGAAATTGCCATGAAAAGTTTCTCAAAAAACTGTCGTTCGGAGTAGACTTTAAACTGTAGGCCTCGCCACTCATGTATAAAATTAAGAAACACAATATGAGTGGTGTTGAGACGCTAGGCCGTAATCCTGACTGAAGGGTTGTGTATGTATGTATGTAAAGTCAGCGCAGTCCAGTAGGTAGAGTGTTGGCTTATTAGACATGAGGCAGACATCTCGATCAAAACGAATCAAAACGAAGAAACTATTTCTTCGCGACTTCCTCACAGCAGATTTCTGGCTTTCGGAGTCGATTTTTAACTGTAAGTCCCATCACTTACGTATAAAATTAACACATACAACAGAGGTAATGTCAGAAGCTGTGTAGTTATCCTGACTGAAGAGTTGTAATAAACAATTATGTATGTATGTATGTAACAAAAAACCTGTAGTGGTGAACACTACAGGACGCCAACTTTAAGCCGAAAGCATACGGTTGTTGAATTTATTACAAAAATTCAAATTTCAATCAAATCTTAAATTTTGGCTATTGAAATCCGTTTAAAATAGTTTCAACAGAGTAGGTAGAAAACTTTCAAAAAGTTTTGAACTATTCTCCTCTGAGCTTTTGGGTTTATAAAGAATCCTTTTATCGCTTTTTCAGCCACAGAATTTAGGGTTTTTGAATATGCTTAAAAGCTCTAGAAGTTTGAGAAGGAAGTCTGATTAAGGTGACCATTTTTAACAATTTTTTAGAACAATTTTTATACACATCATATCGACAATGAAGCCTTTATTGCTTTCGTGCAAAACGTAAATGAAATAAATTATGCACATTTAAATAGAAAAATTGTAAAAACAAATAAAATATTTAAAAAGTTGACTTAAAAAGTGCACTGTTGGATGGTTTAATAAAAAAAAGCATGCACGTATGTTTTATTCTTTCGTTTTTAAATTAATTTACGATTATTTACAGTGATAATAGAATGCGATTTATTTTCGTTTTTACAATAACGAAATTCGAAATTAAGAAAACTCCAATTCTCATAACATGCTAATGAATTTGAACTTCAATGATATGGCTTGGAAGATAGCCAACCACATAAAAATAACAAAGATTTTTGGCGCTATCCAATATCCCAAACCATAGTAATTCGTTCGTGGAGAGTATAGAATTTTCAGTATGTTATGAGCCGTGTGGTACTTATCGTCTTTCTGTTGAAATCGCATGTCGTTACAGTTCAGATGATCTAATTTAGGCCACATCGATGAAGAGGATTTATCGTTGAGCGAGTACACGTCATTGTCTACGGGCGTCTGATATCTTCATCGTTCTTCACCATTAAGTAATGGCTGTAATTCATGGTTTTAATAATAGTGTCTCTCCGGTTGCCTTATAGGCGCCTTTTAAAAAAATTTATCAACCAAGTCAGCTTTCGTGCACTTCATTGACAACGGCGTCTAACGTCGGCAGTCATAAATTTTGATATATGTATGCGTGTCTTAGTGATCAGAGAGTTTTCATTTGTATTTCAATTCCAGATAAAAAATCTTTGTGACTTTGGTATTCGATTTTTTTGCATCTGGTTAGACGCCTTCCATGTTTATGAACTTTTTCGATAATAATGCTTTCATTGGAGAGTAAGAGCTGTTGTATACCACATTATTATTATACATTATTTTTAACACGTTGACTGCCGCCGCAATTTTCAGAAAACTTGCCAAAACACGACAATTTGATTATGTTCACATTAGTGAATAACAGTCACCGTGTTAATATCCTCCTCCTTTTGGATCTGTCTTAAAGCGTGCTGTAAAATTCGGCAAAAAAATCCAGTGTAAATCAGATGCACTCTTGTTAGTAGCTAAATTTGTAATCCAAGCATGCTTGGGACAAGCTTGATGCTAAATATTAAGTTTGTCCGGCCAAATATACTTTATCATGGCAATATCATTTACTCTCAGAGTTTTTGCCAGAAATCTGCTGGGAAGCAATCGCTAAAGAAATATTTTTTCATATTTCGTTGTGTTAGAGATGTTTGAGCTGGGGTTTCAACGCCGGCCTCTTGTCTAATAAGCGAATACACTACCTACTAGACTACGGCAACTTAATCAAATATTTAAAATATTAACGAGTATGTTGAAAATCTTGCTCTTTTCATATGGCCTCTCTGTAATATGTTGTCAAATACAGAAACATTCTGTGAACGCTTTCATTATATTTTTTGCTGTATCTCTACCCTAGCCCACTTTATATTATTTTCGACCCATATGTACATACAGCTGGGATTACGGCTTAACTTCTGACACCGGTTATGTTGTGTGTGTTAATTTTATACATAAGTGGCGGGACCTACAGCTTAAATTCGTCTTCGAAAGACACATTTTTTTGAGGAACGTTATCAAGGCAGTTTTATTTACTCTCAGACTTTTTGACAGAAATCTGCCGGGGGGCAGTCGTTGAAAAAAATATTTATTATATATCGTTCTGCAGTTTGAAACATGGCCTCACGTCTATTAAGTCAACATACTACCCACTACGCTATGGCGACTTCATAGACTTCGACCCATACTTGTCACATACACATTCAAAAGCATACCATTACTATGTTTATTGGACATCAGTGGTAATTTTCAGCTTAATTGTAATGCAGTAATATTGTGCTGCTGCTGATTAACGAGACTAGTCCCTCCAGGCTTGTCATTTAAGTCTAATGCGTTGAATCATGTGGTGTCAGAATGGTTTTGCTATGAGTACTTAGGTAACGCTTAATTTCAATAAATATTCCTCTCTCCTATCATAAATATATAATTAGTCATTACAACCCTGCAGTCAGGATTACGACCTAGTTTCTCACACCACTTATGTTGTGTGTGTTAATTGTTATACATGAGTTTCGGGACCTACAGTTAAAAGTCGACTCCGAACGATTTTTGAGAAAGTTTTTATGGAAATTTTTTAATTTACTTATATATTTTATTGGATTTTATTAATGCTTCTAAATATATTAATGAAAACTATTTTTCATTTCAATATTCTGCATTAACACCATTAACTATTAAATTTCATCATTAAAGTTTGTACTTGAGTAAACCAGGCAAATTGAAAAAGTCAACAGGGTCTTAAGCAGCATTAATAAGAGTATTTAGGATAATATTTTTGTAATCATGTCCTTCGGCCACAAATGTATCATTTGTCAATTATATAGCATTTAGTGGCTGTCTTCTTTTATCTATTATTTCCATATTTGCTTGGAAATATTTTGTGCAGTTTTGTTTCTATTGTTTTTCTTTTTGTTTTTTATTCATTTATCTTTTACGTTTGTTTTTTTGCATGGCTTGAGTTTGTGGTTTCAATTTCAAAGAAACATATTCATATCAATGATTACGGTTTAGATGAATATAACTGCTGCTTTCCAAACGTTTACTCTTGTATTTTTCCAATTGGTTTGGGGTTTTTCTTTTTCTTTATTTCTTTTTCTGTTTTGTTTTTTCTACAGTTGGTTACTTTATCATCATTTAACCAATGGAAGCAAGACCAAAAAAAAAGGATTTAATCTTGGCTTTCTTTTTTACCACAGACTAGAACTGATTTCTAAAAAGAAAATGTTTGGTTAGTGGGAGACCAAATTACAGTGAACACACTTGATTTAAGTTGAAATTGTTATTGATTTCTTTTCAAAACAAATCAAATTATTTACTACGAATTTTTGATAAGAATATTTTTTTATTTTTTTTTTTTTTTAACTAAATCCTTAAGAAGTACGATTTCCTTTATTGTTTTATTATGTTTTCAAATTATTTCATTTACATTTCTTAGTGTATTCAATATGCGTTCTTCGACAACAATCTCTTGAGGTTTGATTCCCTTTAAATAGAGGAGGATAATGCAGTTCCACTTTTTATTTTTCAATTGTCTGAATTATTTTGCATAAAGAGAGATAAACATTTTATTGCAAAGAGAAGATTATAAAGAGAGATATCCTCAATACATAGAAAAAAATGAAAAAAGGATATAATTGATGACTAAAATGCTTGTAAGGATATTTATTCTATAAAATCTTATAGAAAGTAAGGTTGACAAGGAAAGGAAGGTTAGGTTAGGTTAGAGGACGTGTACTTGTCAATTAAGACAAGTACAGTACCCGGAGGTTGAATTGACCCATTGTACAACGTCCTAGTTTCTCACACCACTTATGTTGTGTGTGTAAATTGTATACATGACTAGTGTGACTTACAGTTTTAAGTCGACCCTGAACGACAGATTTTTGAGAAACTTATCCTAGCAGTTTTATTTACTCTCAGAGTTCTTGCCAGAAATCTGCTGAGAATAAGTCGCCGAAGAAATATTTTTTTAAAAATTTCGTTTTGATGTCTGTCCGTGGCTTTACGTCTAATAAGCCAACACACTACCTACTAGTCTACGGCGACTTTCATTCCGTAGTTACAGAATTTTAAAATTATTGTAGAAAATACATGACAATGTGAAGTTGAGTCTCTAATGTAACATGCAATAACAGTTAACGTTGTGTTTACTGCTTATTTTAGGTAAAGATCGTTAGAATAGCTTAAACGAGGTTATCCGGAACTATCTGCATCTAAGAAATTATAGAATAAAATCTAATTAGTTGCATCTTTGGGAGCTGAAAAGGGTTGGCGACATTATTTGACTTAATTGATCATTACAACCCTTAAGTCAGGATTACGATCTAATTTGTCACAGTTTTTTATATATAAGTGGAGGGCCCTAGACTTAAATGTCGACTGCGAACAGATTTCATAGACTTTTCAGTGAAATTTTAATTTTACTCTCAGAGTTTTTGCCAGAAGACGCCGAAAGAAAAAAATTTTAAAATACTTTCTTCGATATGTTTGAGCTGTAGTTTGAACAACAACGTTAACAAAAACTTCACCAACCATGTTTTGGAAATTCAAATCAATTTCTGCATGAAGATCTTTTAGATTTCACGTAAACTATTTGTCTGCTTCGAGAACTGCAAATAAAAACGTTATATAGCTTTGAGAAAAATATATTCTCAAATTTGTGGTTACGATTCCTGCCATCGGCAGAAACTGAAAAAACTTTTGAAGAGAGGGAAAGAGAGAGAAAGAGAGTTAAACATTTGAATTCTGTCTGTAGTGACTGATGAACCAGAAATTAATGTATAGGTTGGGTTATTTAAAATTTAAAAATGCAATGAAACAATCTATTATATTTACTGATTGATCCCTTGAAAACAAGAATTTTCAGACGATGGCCGAATTTATATGAAAAGCTTCTAATCAAATATTCGCCAATTTTTAGCCAAGCCAGTTATTTAAACGTGTATTAAAAATAATGAAATTAATGAGAGAAAAATGATATAAAGTGGATGATTTAAAAATTTAAATTTAAGAATGCAATAAAACAAAAGTGTTTTCAAATTTTAGCAAATTTTTTTTTGCATCAACGCATTAGTAATCATAGTAACGATCAATACTGAGGCGTATGAGTTACATGTAATACGTTGCTATATTCAAAAAAAAATTGCTTATACGTATAAGTGCTTATGAGTGATTTTGCTTTAAGATCCGTAAAGTATGCAACATTAAATTAAAAACAGGCAAAGCATTAAAAAACATAAAAGGTGGGCCATATAAAAGTTTAAATTTAAAAATTGATTGAAACAAATACGGTTTGAAATTTTGCTGAATTTATCGTTGCGTTGTGAAGTGCAATTGGTCCGGGTAGAAATGGAATATTATTTCATTCATATTACTCAAGCGGTTGGCCACACGGTACTTCATTCGATCAGGTCAATTTTCGTGCTCTTTTTCGACTGTATGGGGACGATGGCAACACGAATTTTGGCCTTCAAATGCTTAATTGTCTCAGGTTTGTCAGCAAAATACTTTTCTTTAACGGCGCTCCAGCGTCAAATCGCAGTATCTTGGCTTGCCAATTGACATCACCATTTCGGCCAATTAAACGTCTATCAAACGTTTGACGCCATAAATCGTTTGTAGCATGAAATGTCTGGCAAGTTCCACCATCCTATTGAAACTAAACTTCGTGCACATCAATACCATGAAGAGTGCGTTAAAAAAAATCGGTTAGCATGGTGCGATAGGTGTCTTCACTGATCGTAAAGGTTGCCTCCGCTTCACAGGCCGCCCCAAACAGTCCCACGTAATGGTTGAATTTGCTTTCGTAAGACCACGTGTTGGTTTTCTGACCCTCAAATGCGGCAATTTTGCTTATTAATGTACTTACCAAGATGAAAATGAGCTTCATTCGAAAAAATGTTTTTTTTGGCAAAATCGACATCATCGTGTAGTTTCTCGCTGGCCCATCTAGCGAAGCGAAGAATTGCAGCTGATTTCTCAAAAATTTATTTCACTCATTGCAAAAGGGAATTCAAAATGTTTCAAAATATAATTTAATAATAAATTCTCTCCAGTACACCTATGTTGCTATACACTTCAGAAAAGATAGGAATTTGTATTACAGTGGGAAATATGTACCGTGCTCTTGAATAAAAAATTAGTTCGGCGGAAGAGAACAGGTTTTTATATGGTTTAAAGCATTTGATATCTGAATGATAGAAAATCCATGGGAATTGTGTTTCAATACCTAAATGTAATACTTTAATCCGAGAGCATATTTATGAACGTGTTACGATTTCAGTTTTAAATTCCTTAAATGATAAGGTTCAATAAGTAAAGTTCCTAACCACGAGATTCTTCACCCCAAACAATTATGACTGAAGACATAGTTTCTATGAGCTGCTTGTTTGATTATGACATTTTAACTGATGAAGTGGTAGTTCCTAACCACAATATTCCAATTGACTGAAAGTGTAATTTGTATAGTAATTAGAAGAATTTAATTTATGGACATGAAACAAAGCAAGCCGCTTTGTGACAGCCCGTAATTCCTTAAAGAAACGAAAATATAAGATAAAATCACTCAAATGTTTGGTATGTCAAAGCTGAAATTAATGCATTACTTAACATAATTGTTAATTTATTCATGAAAATTAACATAATTTTATAAGAAAATGTTTTATGAGAAAAAAAAAACCAAGGAGAACAAGATCAAACTGTAGGAGTGAATAACTTTACGTATCGCCGCAATCTAAAGATCCCTTTCTAGATAAGAAAACTACAAAAATAACATTAAAAATAATACATGTTTAATACAATTTTATTCCAGCAATACAGGCACAAACTATTAAAAATTATGACCCTAAGACATGCTAAATTAAGTTCAAGAAATATAATGTTTAGCCTGTGATTACAAAGGTGGTCAATATGCAATTAAAAAGTACAAAACCACAAATTTTATTTTTAAAGCTAAAAACATAACTCGAAATGCAATTTCAATTTCATAAGTTTTAAACGATAAAAATTTTAAATTTTTGAATTTTTTTAAATTCTCTTTGCAAATCCTAAAAAAACACCCAAATAAATAAATGCTTCGTTGCAATATAGAGTTTGAGAAGTTTATAGAAAGAAAAAACAAACAAAAAATACCAACACCATCATCAAAAGTATTACCGGCGTTACTGGTACGTGTTTTGCTTTGGTTATGGGCTATGAAAAGTAAATGTCATCAGCACTCCAACATCTCAAGGGATCTCAAAACTCCAAAAAGCTTTAGACATGAAAATATCCTTTGCTTACCTTCTATTGCTTTCCTTCACACTTTTTGTTGTATGTTTTTCATACAAATTTTTTTTTTTTTGAAAAAGCGGCGACGTCTATGGTCGTTGGTCGGTTGGCATGTGGTCAAAAGAGGTCATTTTAAGCTTGAAATAAAGAAACAAAATAAATTGTTTTAGTATTGTTTAGTATACGACCAAAGGGGTCATAATAACAAACACTTGAACTTATTACTCATGAAAATATATTTAAGAGTTGTCGGGTACGTTTGGGGGTACACTGTTAAAAAAGGTAAACGACAAATTTTTAAAAGGAAATAAACAAAAACTATGTTTATTAAAAGGAAGTTATGCTGTATCAACCATTCGATTTATAATGGTATTGAAGTGTTGGCTTACAAGTCATGAAGCCACCCTTCAAACCCCGCTTCAGATATCTCTAATCCTGTCAGCAGACTTCTGGCAAAAACACAGGCAGTAATTAAAAGTGACCAGAAAAAGTTTCTCAAACATCTGTGGTTTGGACTCGACTATAAACTGTTGGTCGCACACACTCAACATAAATAGTGCTAGAAGCTAGGTTATAACCATGACTAAATGATTAATTATGTATGTATGTGTGTTATGTAATATATGAATAGATATGATTTTTCTAGGCATTAATCTGAATATAATCGTAATGCATATTCAATCTCTTCTCAAACGTAGTAAGATTAAAGCAACTGCTTGTTACCATCCCTTGCTATCTAATCAAAAATTTTTTACATCTCATTTTGTGATAAATGCAACGCACTGATCAAATTTAAATGCAGTTGGCAGGGGGAAACGCCTAGAGGAGCTTAATAAGCAGTAAATGGACTCGATTGTCTCGAGATATGGTTCGCACATTTCTTCATAGTTTGTTTCATTCAGTCTTCAGAGTGCATAAATAAATAAAAAAATTCTATAATATTGGCACTTAGGAATATATGTGAATTAAAAATTCTTTCTGCCTGTTTCTAGATCACAAAGCATATCACCAAGAACTGAATTTGAAATGTAAAATTCAAATAAGAGCGTGTTTCGATAAGAATAATAAAGCATATGACGTCATGCCTAGATATATAAACTATTGGGGGCAGATTGAAACTAAGGTTTTAAATAAATTGTGTTTTAACAGGTTTTTTAATTTTCTAGTGGGTCTTTTCCATCTTGTATTCTGATTCATTCATCAAATATTGCCAGCCTAAGAAAGTGATTCGCCGATTGTTGGGAGCCCATCTGTCTTTGGCTGGAAACAATTCACACATACATAATTGGCCATTACTACCCTTCAGTCAGGATTATGGCCTAGCTTTTCACACCACTCATGTTGGGTGTGTTAATTTAATACATGAGTGACGGGACCTACAGTTTAAAGTCGACTCCGAACGACAGATTTTGAAGGAATTTTTTAATGCCAGTTTTATTTACTCTCTGAGTTTTTGCCAGATAATTGCTGAGAGGAAGTCGCCGAAGAAATATTTTTCATATTTTGTTTCGATGTCTGGCCTGCGGTTTGAAACCTGGCTTTATATTTTATAGAAATTATCCTTAAAATTTCAAAACAGTACTGACATATAACTTATATTATGATATATGGGTGCATATTATAAGAATCTTAAGCTCTAAGTGTATGCAAAAATAATAGCTTTCGTCCACACATACAACATATAATCGTATTAGTGATTATGAGCATTCACATAAAAGGTTGTTCGGTTGGTTGGTTGATGTTAAATGTTAAAAACATAGAATTTTCCTTCAATAAAATAAAAATTTCTTTTTATTTCTGAGACATTTTTCAAAACTTTATGTGCGATACGGCTACAGTATGAGGTTGCATGTTAAATAAAATGTTGTATACCAGTATATGACATGATTCATAATTTCAAAAACGAAAGAAAGAAAGAAAAAAAAACTGAAATTGAAAAAAATAAGTACTAGACCATACAGTTTTAAGACATGTTAAGATATGTTAGAATTTATAAACAAAATGGCTACCAAAAGTCACTTTAATAAATTTCTTTAAACATTTCTTAAGGCTTTTTCTAGAAACATTTTCATTTTAAGAAAAAATTGTAATTTTTTAGTCATTATTTAAATTCTTTCCATTTTAGTTTTTATTTTTTGCCTTAAAAGAAAATCTGTTTGTTGTCCTTGTTGTCTTTGTTTTTTTTTCCTGCTACTGTTTTAATTAATTGCTTAAGCTTATGCCGTTTAACATTTATTTCATTACGCTTCTACAACAATATCTTGTGATAGCCAGTGTTTTAACCTTTTTTTCCATAGTGTTCGTATGAATCCTTTTAAGCATTTAAGGGCCATAAAAGATAACAGCTTCCGCCATTTGTTACACATCCTTTAAGGCACTTCAATCTATTCAATTGTTCCCTTCGCTCATTTTCGGCACACTTCTTAGCTAAAAAAAATCTTTATCGATGATACTCTCTGTAATGAACCCTTTTGTATTTTGTATTCTTGGCTTTTATATTCGCATTCTTTTTTCTCCTTCTCCCCTTTATTGTGTGCTTTTTGCTGTTTCAAGTCCTTTCTTCTTCCTAAAGTGCTGTCTATTAGTGAAAATCACTGTTTCTACACTATTTTCATTTATTTTTTTCCACGAATTTTAAAATGGAGGTAAATTTATGTAAAAGGATTAGCAATTAAGCGAAAGGAGGACTTTCTCGACTGAGACCTTATTAAGACATATTTTTTTATATAATAGCGCCAGATAATTAAAGTCATTGTTGGCCTTAACAATTAAGCACAAGATTTATGAGTAATTTACTATGACCTGTAAAAATTTGAGCGATTTTAAAAGAATTTTTCTTATTGTTTACAAAATAATTTGAATACTAAAATTGTATTTCAAAAATATTTTTTTTTTTTACCTATTAAGATCTGGGCAATTAGAATCTGTCTTATAAGATAACTAGGGGTTCTGTTTATATTAAGTCCCTTGCACAAGGCAGCGAATACGAAGGCTTTGCGAACTACGGTTCTGAGAAAGAGAGACAAGTCTAATACCAGACTCAATAGAAAACTTCGTAGCCTAATTAACAGCTCCCTACTTAACTGTCCCCTGGACAGAACGAGTGGACTCAATGAGTTTGCGAATTGCGAGACTTCATGACGCTCATGGTAATAGTTTAGAACACTGCATACAAGACATCCACTTAGTAATTAAAGTGCGTGATGTAATCTATTGGATATACATACATACATAATTTGTCTTCAGTCAGGATTACGTCATGAGTGGCGGAACCTACAGTTTAATATCGCCTCCGAACGACAGACATTTCAAGACAAGTTTATTTACTCTCAGAGTTTTTGCTGGAAAACTGCTGAGAGCAAGTAAGCGAAAGGACGCCAACCTATCCTGGGCCTATATGGAATTATGCTGCACTGCCAGATTCACTTGGCCTTTGATGGATAGAAGTCGCTCCAACCAGCTATTCCGCCTTGATCGTAATGTCCTGACAATTACACTAGCCATGTTTAAAGGTCATTCCGTTATGGAAAGACACGAGGAAAGACTGCAGCTCCCATCTAACGACTTCTGCTGTGAGTGTAGATCTGCTGAAAAAGACGAAACTGTTATCCACTTTCTTTCTTTCTCCTGCGAGGTGCATGTATAGGTTATTTGGCTCTCTAACACTTGTCAGCTTAACGGAGTTATCATCCATTGATGTTCGTGTATTAAACTTTCAGGCTGGTTTTCCAGCGTAGGGTTGTCGTGCTTTTAATGTGCAATTCTTGCATTGACCAAATGAACTTTGGTAATCAAAGTTGCCATTTCGACCTAAGCTAAGTCACCGAAGATATATTTTGGACCGTAGCCTCACGTCTAATAAGCCAACATACCACCTAATAGAAACAACGAAGCTAATAGATTAACATAAGTCTGTCTAAACCTACTGTAACGACATTATACTTCGTTTATATATACTGTTATTAAAATCATAAACAAAAGCTCCAAAAACAAAACAATGGACTTGTTTACATGATCAAAGAATAAACAAAAGCTCCAAAAACAAAACAATGGACTTGTTTACATGATCAAAGAATAAACAAAAATATCGCAACAACGTTAGTGTATAAAAAAAGGGGATAAACAAAGTAAACAAACCAGCAACAACAACACTGCAAGGACAAACGTAAACAAAATACACAAACAACAATAATGAAAACAACTTGTTTACATTTGTGGGGAGTTCGCGAAAGGTATAATCATTCTCCTTCGAAAGCATTCATCAGACTGTCTACCCAACGATATAAAAGGCAAGACAAAGCAGGCAACGCGATGAGAAAGAATTGAGTCAGTCTTGTGTGAAGACACGTTGCGTGTGAAAAGAACAATTGTGGTTTAAAGATCTCTGTTATAAAGATCAATTGAAGAATTGTTATTGTGTACGCGGAAGAGTGTAAAGGAGAATAACAATTGAGACAAATTGTTGTTGTTTGAACGAAGTCGTGAAAGCTTGCACACGGAATTGTGTGAACAATAAAGAATTGATTTAAAACTAAACACAAATTTATCTTTATTTTATTTGCAATCTACGAACACATATTTTTAACGTTTTTAAAATGTTAAAAAACGTAACAATACAAAGACCAAACCCCTTCTTTAGTCCATATCGTAAATATATTTTGAAAACCTATTTTTGAAATTACTTCACAGTGCGGAATAAGTATGTATTCATCTAAAATCACCATTTTTTTCAGTTTTTCCAATATTCTTACCATTCTTTGATTGACTTTAAGAGAAGTGAATGGAATCTCACTGCAAATGGAGACTGAACTGATATTTGGACTTTGATCTGAAACGCTACACAATTAAGTTGTGTATCGTTGTCTATTATTCGACAAGTTTAAAAAAGATTTGTTTATGTTTTGTTCAACCAAGTCTACAGCATATAAGAAAATTGTAAGTTCAGATACTTAAGAGTAAAACAACAGAATTGTAGGATAGGGAAACACCACTTCTTAAAATGCTAAATTACTTTAGCGAAAATGTTACTTTATATCAAACAAAGGGTATCGATTTCAATCTCATCCTGTTAACCAATTAAACAAAATGACACAGAATTTAATTAAGAAAAGCCTTCTACTTTGGAACAATAGATATTCAATAGTGTCCGTCATTTTTAATTCTTCTTAAAAGAGTTTCTATACGACTGTGCGTGTGTATCTGTACTTTTAAATTGTATGAATAACAAATACTCTCACACCCATCAACACGTTAATATTAAACACTCGAAACATATTGCTTATTCATCGTAACAAGACTAAAAGTGTATGAAAGTCTGTACGCGTAGGTGTTTGTCTACAATAGGAATATAGTGATAGGAGTAGTGGTGTTGAATGTTAGCTGTAGGAATGTTAGAAATTGGGTATTGTTTGTTGACTTAAGGAACAATCATTAAAAGATTTAAAACCACTTAAAATCATAACTTTAGGTTTTAATCGTTAATGTAATGTGATGTGATGTGAGAAAACGATATTAAGTCTACGGCAGGCCATAATGCTATCAAATTGAAACGATAAAACCTCAATGTTTTCGTGAATGGTGAATGGTGTTGTTGATGACTTTGTTTTGTTGCTTTGTGTGTGTTGCTGTTGATGTTCCATATCGTGTAGGTCTATTGTTAAAATAGTAGAACGGCAGAAAAGGCCAAATGTTGTATTTAAGCCTACAAATTCCTATTGAAGTGTCGAACTAATACAAACGCAGTAACACAATATAACGAGGCGAAAACGGAAAAAGCCCTCCTGCCTGCCTGCCTGCCTACAAACGCAATATTTTGCGCTGTTATTATTGTTGCTGTTGTTATTGTTTCAATAAACACACAAAAAAGAGAAGAACACAAAAGAAAAACAAAAACCGAAAAAGAAAAAAGAAATCATCGACAACAACACAAAGCAATGAAATAATGTTATAAAATCCATGGTTATTAAAGGCCGACCTTTCGATTCTTTGTTTTATTTGCAAAATTTACATACGAACACAAGCAAACTCTCTAGCACGCATATACCACACAGACAGCTAAATGTTTACAGATGTTGTTAGCCATGTTTACTTATGACTGGGCGTGTGTGTCTGTGTCTGCGTGTGTAAATGTTTACGACGCTCAAACGAATGGTTGTTGGCCGTTGTTTTAACAGGAAGTCCGCTAAAAACTAAATACAAAGAACAACTGACTTGTACAGCTATCAGCGTACGTCCAAGTACTTTCTTACACGCACAAGACCACCACCACCCACATTCACACTAATCGAATCTGAAAGCCAAAAATAAATAAAAAATATAAATAAAATTGAGAAAAAAAATATAAAATGAATCTTAAAAAATATGGCTTTTCTGAGCCGTATAATTGGTCCGATTTAATTTCTTTATCGCTTGTAAATTCATAGAAATTAAATTTCTAATCGCTTACAAACAAGGTCAAGAGACTTTTCTGTACAAATTTTCTTTAATTCTTTAGGTTTTTGAACAACTTTTAAATAGCTTGTAATATTAAGAGGT
Source organism: Sarcophaga carnaria (assembly GCA_958299815.1). NCBI lineage: Eukaryota > Metazoa > Arthropoda > Insecta > Diptera > Sarcophagidae > Sarcophaga > Sarcophaga carnaria. The sequence goes on from OY283150.1 coordinate 49,365,467, forward strand.
ATTTGGATTAGTGGATCGATACATATGTACATGTATTCACTAAAGTGAACAAGAGTTCGGGAAGCTCTTGGCCATTACTTTGATACTTGTAGAGACCTCGATTTTGGACCATTTTTATTGATCTTATATAAGCTATGTCATGCATTAAGGTGGTCATTTTTTAGAGCCACAAAGCGGCACCTTGTATTTCGCGGGTAGCGAAACAAAACGCTGAACTCATTCAAGTATTAGAACTTAATTATACCAGCATAAGTCCTTTAAATTTGCATTCGGTACCACTTTCATTAGTTCAGCAAACTCAAAAATCAAATCAGTTTATTGTGTGCTACAATTTTTTAATAGTGCACAGAGTTACTTGCAACGACTAATCTTTGATATTTGGGTTGACAGTGTGATGGGATATTAGACGTGAGGACACGGCTTAAACCTCAAGTCTGACATCAAAACGAAAATATAAAAAATATTTCTTCGGTGACTTTCTCTCAGCAGATTTCTGGCAAAAACATACATACATACATAATTGGTCATTACAACCCTTCAGTCAGGATTACGACCCAGTTTCTCACACCACTTATGTTGTGTGTGTTAAATTTTATACTTGAGTGGCGGGACCTACAGTTTAAAGTCGACTCCGAACGACATATATGTTTGAGAAACTTTTCATGGCAATTTTATTTACTCTCACAGTTTTTGCCAGAAATTTGCTGAGAGGAAGTCGCCAAAGAAATACTTTTTGTACTTTATTTTGATGTCTGGCCTGGGGCTCGAACCCTGTCTTTACGTCTAATAAGTCAACACCCTACCTACTAGACTACGGCGACCAAACTGGCAAAAACTCTGATGTTCCTATAGAAAAATTATCCTGAGAACGAAGGTGCCAAATTTGGAGTGAAGACTACCCAGAGTCCATTCTGGAGTATCTATTACAGGGTTGAATAAGCAGCAGAACGCAGCTTTACTAATTTCTGAGTTTTTTCATGAAAATGGATAAATTATACTTGGTCGGCTTGAGATCTCAACAAAAACTGTCACAGGCCAAACTGCCCTTCATACTGTAAGCTTACTGAGAGGCACTTGGTACTGACAGACAAGTTTGCTTCGCATTAAATCTCTACTTTTGGAACAGTTAATTGCCCGCCACGATCACACTATTTGATTTCACTAGACTAAATGTTAAATTCTTTAAATAGAGGGATATTCTAACTATAAGACAAGCCATGTAAAGCATTACTGAGTCGATATGTTATAAAGAAAATACCACGAAAAGCACCTCTTTATGCTCTACACCTAATAAACGCAACGCAGCAAAAACAGCAATTTTGCAACAATAAATTGCGCGTAGTCACATTGCCTTTAAAAGAATTGCATGTATTGCATGTCTGTGTTTGCAGCGTTGCCCTGCTGTTTTTTTTTTAAATTTTCATTACCCAAACGGTTACAACAAGAACAGAACAGTTATCGCAGCATCTGTCATCTTTCTCTTGATGAGAACACTGGAATTTTGAATAATATTTTAATATTCTATTCGTTTCCAAAAATGGTTTTTAGTATTACTAACTCGTGTGGTTGATGTCGGACTTTTGTAAAAAAAGTGCCCCGATACAGTGCAATAAAATAAGTATGGTCTACGATCTGTGTTAAAAATCTTGTCGATCTTTGTATTTTTAGTCGCTCTTTATTGAAAGCGTAATACAATTAAATTCAAAGTAGTACTGTTTAAAACTGATATCGACTAGTTAGATTGGTACAGTTTATAGGAGATAATTCCATTCCCGTCACATCAAAAACTTCACATTTTTTTTTATACAATTCAGACATTAAAGTAACTTATTTAGCGTCCCTGGTTTGGACCAATATTTTCTTTTCGAATTGGTTCAGGAGCTGCATAGCCAACACTTTACTCATTGCAATAGAACAATCTCCTGCTGTTCGCACTATATTGGACTTGAGATAAACATCAAGAAAACCAAGGGCATGAGAATTCACAATGTAAGCACCGAAAACATTATGCTACAAGGCGCATCAGTCGAATACGTAGATATCTTCTTCTAACTAGGCTGTATAATGACAACAAACGGCGCGCAGAAACAGACGACTACAGCTAATATGTAGAAATACAGGATTTTCCAGACGACCCAAGCTCAGAATGTTCAACGCATGTGTAAATTCAACTTTACTGTACGGAAGTGAAATCTAATGAGTATCACACAGTTATTCATGAATCAGAATCATATACATACAAACTATTCTTCCCTAGTAACACCAGAAACATGCATTTCTAGAACCTTACCAACGAGAAACCAATTATAACGTAGGAATGGAGATGGATTGGCCATACTATCAGAAAGAATACTAATAGTATTACAAGAATGACACTTGAGTGGAATCCTTAAAGCTCAAGAAGCCGTGTTCGACGAAGAAACGCTTGGAGAAGTTCGATACTCCAAGATCTACAACAGGGCAATCTTACGTCACAAATAAAAGTAACGTAAATAAATACTAATTGCAGTATATTTATTGCAGTGTTCAATAGTCGAACTTTATCAACTGAATTATTTTAATTTTTCTTAAACAAAATTCGACAACCTACTCGAGTTTAATTTTATTCCAAGTTGATGTTGCTTTTATTAATTGAAACAACAACAAATATTTTGCGTGCCTTTTAAATTTAAATTTATATTATTTTTTATTTTTAGATGGCTTTGAAGCGGATATTAAGTCTAGAAGTTGTTGCCATAAGACCCTCTTTTCTTTCGTTAATTTTTCAATTTCTTAATTATACTTGCGTGTGCAGTGTTTGAAGAAAACAAAAATAATCGCCTGATTTCTGTTGAGTGTTTCTTACAAGTAAAGACTAGATAAGGAATGCCTGCAGAGTACACTGTTACGAGACGTTTAAATTTTTTTTTAAATATATGTATATGACATACGGCTCAAAGGGCTTAAATCTGATGTGTAAAAAAATATTAAAATGCTTACAATTACAATACAACGACGATTTATCATAAAAATAAAAATCAAAATCATAAAAATATTGCTTAAGCCTCGACAAGTATTAAAAGGGCATTCAAATGTTAAGCCATATGAAGGCAGGAAATATTGTACGCTTGGCATGTTAAACAATATATCGTAGTGTTGAATTATTATTTTTTTCTGCTTTTAGTCATCAACAAACATATTTGGCTTTGGGAATACATATACACATCGTGAGGTGTTTTATTTATTTTTTATTTTTCAGATTTCCATATATTCACCAGAAGTTCAAAATATGCCGCCATAGTACAATAGTTATCCTCACCTTTTTGGGGGGCTTTAAGCCTATGTTGGAAGTGGCCAGAATTCATACGGAAGGAAAACTTATGCACGCACACACTATTCTCGTAGGTGCCGCAAAGCATGAAAACGGCTCAACAAGATTTTTTGATTACAATACGTAGCCATTTATGTTTTTTTTCTTTTGCTTTGTGCTACCACACCAGGGAATATGTTTTGTTAAGGAATCATATACACAACGTCTGTGTTTCATAGCAACTTATTTTTTTAATACCCATTCGTAATCAGCTTTGGCTAATGGGGTGTTGTACGAGTAAATTTTTGCCATATTCTGGTGCTTGATTTTTCTGTGTTTGGCCTTGATTCTATAGAGAATATTCAACAGCAAACAGGTGAAAAATAAATAAACGTTATAATGAAATTATTATTTTATTGTTTGTTTTGGTTTCCTTTTCTTTCTTTTCTGTTTTTTATTTTTTGATGGTTGTTTTGAACTTTTTTTGTATTTACTTTTCAGTGTTTTTGTCCGGGAGTATATAGGTAGGTTGAGAGCCGCATTAATAATTTATGAAATTTTATTAGCATGCAAATGGTTTCTACAAAGCAAAAGCACTTTTACTTTAAGATATGCCAAGTGAAAGCCTTTAAAGCAAAAAGGCTTTCCTTCAGTCTGCATTACAACCTAGCTTCTCACAACACTTATGTTGCTCGTGTTAATTTTATACATGAGTGGCGGGGTCTACAGTTTAAAATCGGCAGTGAACGATAGATCAGAAATAGGCTGAAATGGAGTCGCAAAAGAAATATATTTTTTATATTTCGTTTTGTTGGAAATGTCTGAACTGGGGTTTGAACCGCGTCTTCACGTCTAATAAGGCAACACACTACCTACTAGACAACGGCTACTTCAATCACATTTATACATTTATGTCCTGTAATTCGACGGAGATTGAGAAGAGCAATCATCGGCGCCTGACTGTCTTCCCAATAAATGGCATTCAAAATGGCTATGACTTCGCCCTGGAAAATATTACGAAACTTAAATATCACAACCCCTAACATACATTATAACACAGTCTACTTTGCTAAGCATTTTGAAATTATCAGTGTAAGTCTGTAGGGAACTTTTGAACTTCCGAATATTTAGACCAGAAGTCCAGAATTAAATGTTGAATTCAGAAAGAAAGAATTAATGTGTTTTCTCCCAGAATTGCAACATGTTCGTCCAGTAATAGGTCAAAAATATAAGTGTCTAGTATAAGTGTCAAAGACCGCCAATTGAGTGTAGCAAGTAATGCCATAGTTGAACTGGAACAGAGTGCATTGATTATTAGGACATCTGCCTCCCCTGAATGCTATCTCTATCAATCTGTAGTGACATTAATGTCCATCAAATTTGAGCAGGGTAAAGGTTCCATCATAGCTTGACACAGTCTGTATGGATGGTGTATATAGCCCTCTATAGCGACAAATAAATAACAATTTGTTAACCGCAGATAATATCGAATATATTAAGTATGTTCGTCAGTTGTTGTTGGAAATTATAAGCCGTAGATAACATCGAATATATGGAGTAAGTTTGTATTCTATTCCACCATTTTTCTAACGTCCAATCGAAGGTATAAGAATAGTATATAACATGCCTTATCACATTTCTCGCCATTCCGTTGAATGGATAAATCGTAAAAATCCTGGCAAATACGTAGAGACCTCTAATTAATAACACTGCTACAAGGGTATGATTTATCTTGGATTAATTTGAACATTGCAAAAAATACAAGTGGATTTAAACTTTGTATTCTCGGAAAACATATCTAAATATTCCTGTACCTAGAGGAAGCCTTAAGGCACTTAGTTGGTAAATGGCTGTGAAAATAAGTCAAATATGAAAAACGACTTCTACAATGACTGTGATGTGATTTAATTTATTTTAAAATTTAATTTAAATTTAATCATACAGAACTCTTTATTTTATCGCAGATCAAAAATATGTGTGTATTAAAGATTCCTTTTCATTAAAAATTCATGTCTGGCACAAAGCAAACCAACTACACAAGACGAGACAGTAACTCATTCGTTTCATTAGATGTAACATTTGTTTTGTTTTTGCTTTGTTTTTGGTTCATTTATAAAAACAGTCTTTTGAAAAATGAAATTGAAACAAAAGGAAATGAAAATTGAGATTAAAAGTAATGTTTCATTTCTTTTTTCTTTTTTTCTTTCTGTTTCGCATTTAAACTTTAATTTTACATACAATTTTTGTATGCCACACAGCAAAATAAAAGGAAAAAAGGAAAACACCATATAAAGGAAGTTTTTTACTTTAATATTTTTTAACTGGGTTTTCAGCATCAGTTATGGTCTTTAAAATTTCATTGCTGCACTAACACTATTATGCCACATGTGCATAAAATATCAACAGATTTACACATACAAATGCGTGGCAAATTTTATGACTTTGTGATGATGAAAAGCCACAAAAAACAACAACAACAGCAACAGCAAAATAAATAAATAAATGAACATCGAGACAAACACTCGTATATACTCGTATTAGGACCCAAGTGTCAACAACTTTGTCAAAACACAGGCTAAAAAATGAAAACACAACATTTCAGCATAGAAATGTTTTTAGAGAATAGTTATACTTTTAAATCTTGTTTACTTTGCATAGATTTTTGTGCCACCACTTTCCCTGCTGCATAGATGCACTTGTTTTCTTTGTATTGATGTAAGTTTTTACACGCTGCTCGTTAGCTGATGCTCCTTTTTTCTTTTTTAATTTAATTTTTTTGTCTTGTTTTGTTAATACGATTATTACAAAAAAAAATTTATTCAGACCTCTCTTATTTTATAAAAATTTAATATTTGTCCTTTAATACTCAAGAGATTTTTTCAAATGTTTTTAAAAGTGTTTAATGGTAATATGTATTGCAGTATAAATCATTTGGGGATTATCCAAAGCCAACTTAATTTTACTATCTATCAGCAGATCATACATTACAATTCTGCAGTCAGCATTACGACCTTGCTTCATACACCACATATATTGTACACAGAGTTTAAAGTCGACTCCGAATTACTGATTTTTGAGAAACTTTTCATGGTAATTTTATTTACTCTCAGAGTTGTTGCCATAAATTTGTTGAGAGGAAGTCTTCGAAGAAATATAAGATCATATTGCGTTTTTTTGGCGATGTCTGACCTGGAGTTTGAACTGTGGCCTTACATCTCACGCTACCTAATACTTTACGGAGACTTACAGAACAAAAATTCAGACTCTCTCAAACCTCTCTTTGATTTGAGAAAAATGTTCAAATCTCTTCACCCGAAAAAGGTTCCGCCCTCATCAACTAACCCCCTAGCTAGCTGTCGTTTCTTAACGTGAATTCCGAAATGAGATGAGATAAAGTGCTGACTTTTCGATTCTGTTTTCCATTTCAACCGTAGATCGAGCTTTGTATCTAAAATGATACATTTCAATTTTTGAGGCGATATAACTTTAATTCAGAAAAAGTAAGATGTCTGATTTTTTTGAATTCGTTAGTATTGTTATCGCCATTATTTTAAACCAAATAAAAAAAGAAAATTTTGAGCAGGACTTAAAAAATTCAAAAACTTTATAATTCTGGCTTATGTATAATTTTTGATACATACGACTTTTCTAGGAATTCTTTTGTGTTGTCCATGTAATTTTTTTAAGTTTTCAAAAGATTTTGTGAAGTTTTATCGGGAATTGTAGCTTATTTATGATATTTTATAAGGAATTGAAAGTTAAGTGTTGGATGAAAGTGAAAAAGTTGGATTTTATGTTCTTGATATTGATTAAAGTAATCGTAGTCTAGCGTTAGCTTATTAGACATCAGACCAAGTTTAGAATCTCAGTTCAGACATTTCCAGTTTACAAAGAAAGGTTGTAATGACCGATTAAGTATGTACATATATATGTAATATGAAATAATAATAATGATAATGTCCTACTCGGAAATGATGATAAATTTACACCTAATACGCCTCTTCGAAAACTGAGCTGAAAGTCTTTCAGCTTTTAATAATTCCAATAATTTTGTCGCTATAGATTAGTAATTAATTGAATTTTATGGTTGCTATAAATTACGTGGTCCACCGAAATCGAATTGGCAGTTTTAGATTCAAATACACGCGTAACAACTACTTATAGCCCTATTTGGGGAAACTTGTATCCGGGACACCAGAGAGGAATGATAGAGTAAACATTGTAAACATTGACATAATCGATGTTCTATTGCAACAGGAAACTTGTTTACCTCACATGTTTCTAGAGAAATATAACAATGGTTTGTGTCATCAGGTTTCAGCTAGCCTTCGATTGGAAGCGTTACTGATGGTAGTGACAATAAGCTGCCACATCTATACATTTGGAAACTTATAAATCGCCACAAAGCAGGGGTTCTAGATGTCAAATCGTTACCATTTAGAAAAAAAATAAAACTAAGCTGATATGAAGTGTTCAATTTTTACTTAAAAAACCATGCTGCAATGTACACCATGTCGAAAATTTTGGCGTAAATTTCATAAAAGTGATAATAAAATGTAATAATGTAAAATAGTTATTATTATTATGAATTAGAATAAATAAAAACATTTAAATTTTGTAACAAAATCTATCAATTATTGCGAAAATTCTACGAAATACAAGTATGTATGTATCAAAAGTGATATATAGCTAGAATTATGAAGTTTTTGTAAGGATCGATATACGGTTAAGCTGCATTGAGCTTAACTGATGTTGTATCGTACTGCCAGATATTAATACGATGTCCTGTCCCCTATACTACATGAAATTAACTCGAGAGTCACATGTATGTTGAATGTTTCTTGTAAAATTTTCGTTGGCAAATTCAGGTATGAATTATTTGAACGAGATTCTAAACATTTCAATTTTATAAGTCAATTTTTTTGAATTTTTATGCATATTGTTAGCAAACACTTTCACTACCTTTCTTATGACCTTCTCATTTAATGTCTAGAACGCATTATAACGTGTTATTCAAAGTAAGCTCTGTGCGGCAACACTCTACATCACTGCTTTTGTAATTATTTTAATTCGTTGGCATTTAAACCCCGTTACAAAAGTAAGCAAATTATTAATTAATTTTGCATGTAAATTAAAATAACGTGATTGTATTAAAAATTATTGCAAAAACAAAAATTCAACATCGACTACCTGTAATAAAACAGATGGAACAACATACAACATCTCCATTAATTTTTCATAGTGTATAGGTATGTAATATTTTATGAAGGCAAAAAGAAAAAAAAAGAAAACAAATGCCATTCAAAAAAATAAAACACACACAAAAAATTATTTTCAATTTCATTCAATTTGCACGCTCGCAAATTGCTTTAAATTTAATGTTCCTACATATACATACATACTACATATACTAACAACAAAAAAAAGGAAAAGAAATGGGAAAGGAATTTCAAATCACAAGCTCAAACCCCCTGTAATTGTTATCAGTAGCAAAGGGAAGTTATGGAAAATCTTCATACCTACTCTCTACTCCGGTGAGGTGGATAGATTTTTGTTTTCTTCTGAGAAGTAAACTCTTAATGGTTTTTGTGTAAAAAAGAAAAACGAAAGTGAAATGCCAGGTAATATGTGTTATTCATGTGTTTTTCTTGTTGTAGCAAAACATCGGAAAAGTATAGGAATTTAAAGTTGGTTGAATGTTTTTTTTTTCTTTCTTTCTTTTTGCCATCGTAGACAGGGTGGTTAATGATACTTTTGAAATTTGTATGCTTAACATAAACGCATTTAAACGATATGTGAAATGATTCTTAACCTTTTACAATGCGATGCTAAAAACGAAATACTTTTTAATTTGCTTTAAAGAGTAGCAACAACGACAAAAATTCTTTTGAGGAAGTCTTTAATATTGTTGCAGCTTGACAATGCAAGAGAGTGTTTTATTTTTTTTTTTTTTAACAAAATTTAATTATCTTAGGCTAGGTTAGGCTATGTAACTGACCCTCACCAAGCAAGAGATCCCACTTAGGTCACCGCTTAGTCTCATTGTGATACCAGAATTTATTCTACCCGATGGTCAACTATTCCCTGAAGAAAATTATTATTATCCAAATTATTGTTATCCAAATATCCAAAAGACACCTTGCTATTGCAGCAGTTTTTATATTATAAAGCTCGATCAAAGGCATTAGAAAATGAGAGGTTAGAAACCTCTGTGTTCTTATGACAGGAGGTGAAACACGGTCTCTTCCTCCTTGTCAGACTCACAGCTATTGCAGCAATCATTTTTCAGAATGATAAGTCTTTCGGCATGCCTACCAAAAGAACACTGGTCGTAAGAATTGCCATTGTGTGCTGGATGATCTCTTGTTGTCCATACATGTACAGCAGATTCTAGCAATATTGCACATGCCTTCCTGCTGCCAACGAGATTGAGCCTCACGTAAAATGAGTGAACAATATCCAAATTAACCGAGGCAATGGAAATAACTAGAAGTGGCCGTGGTCTAATAGGTAGTGTGTTGGCTTATTAGACGTGAGACCTCGGTTCAAACCCCATGTCAGGCATCTGCAACTGAACGAAATATGAAAAAATATTGCTTCGGCGACTTCCTCTCAGCAGATTTTTGGCGAAAACTCTGAAAGTAAATAAAACTGACATGAGAAGTTTCTCAAAAATCTGTCGTTCGGAATTGAGTTTAAATTGTAGATCCCTCCACTCGTGCATAATATTAACACACACAACATAAGTGGTGTGACAAACTAGGTCGTAAACTAGTTCCTGATTAAAGGGTTGTAGTGACCAATTCTGTATGTATACACATATGTATGCAGTGCAAATAAATATGCCCTGTGACGTGCCGAAGATTCTGAGCAATTAAATAAACCGAGGCCGAGTTTAAACGCCAAATATTTTTTTGGCGATTTCTTCTCAGCAGATATCTGGCAAAAATTCTGAGAGTAAATAAAAATTGTCAATTTCTCAAAAAAATCTGTGGTTCGGAGTCGCTTTTAAATGAAGAACTTTTTTCATGAGAATTTAGTTAAATCAAGTAGCTGAATCTTCACATACATATGTTTACATGCGGTTTTGTGGCACAATTTGTTAGGAACACAGACAATTTTCATACTGCTTTCATATTTTTCTTTCTAGGCAATATACTCGTATCTCGTATCCTGACTGTTTAACCAACAAATGTTTTATTCCCGCCAAAAAAGAAGGATAATATTTAATAATATTATTAACACTGCATGTGTAAATTCAAATATTTATCTTATTTGGCAATTTAAATCTGTGATAAACATTTAAAAAGAAATAATTTTTTTCTCTTTTGTTTAACTTGATAAAAAAACATTTTTATTTAGATTTATGGTGTATTAAATGAAAAACAAGAGTAAAAAAGAAAACAAAATTCGTAAGAATTATTTGCTTTAATTGGTAATAAATTGTGAAAAGTGAAATTTATTTTCTTACTATGTATTGCGGATACCATATCTATTATGGCTTTAAAATATTGATTTGTGTGTGTATGTGTGTACAAATTTAATTTTATTTTATTTTAATTGCATTCAATAAGAAGATCAGTGTTTGACAATTTTTAGAAATAAAATTCGAGAATATTTTTCTATTCTGACAAAAGTTATCGACGCTTTACACTTGGAATAGTTGAACAAATAAATGCGTGGTGTGGCGTTTTTCAATTCTCAACTATCACTTCAGTACTCAGAAAGCTTTTCGCAAGTTGATTGCTGCCTTGGCTCACAATTAAATGCAAATTTGTCAATTATGTGACAAATTTTATTGAGTATTCAGCATTGTATACCCACATCATTGTTTCATGAGGGTGAAACCACAAGCCAAATCATGAGTAAGTTTGTTACGGATAGTTAACGCCAGGAAACAGGGCAAGATAGGTTTTTGATCCAATAACATTTTTATATCTTCTGGTATATAAATACAGCAATTATTTCTGTTGATATTTATGGGAACTAAATGTCTAGTAGAAGACAAAAAAATTCCAATTATTGTGTGCAAATTGGCAGGTCTTGGTAAAAATGTACATAACATAAGGTGCACAGAGGTATAACTGGGCTCTCATGTAGATATAAATCGTCACTTTCCGTTCAGAATGGTAATAACTTATCCACTTCCCAATCAAATAAATGATAGACAATTCGAATTGAAAATCATTAAGCAGTGAGTCAGAAGCTAATCTTCTTGTCTACACAGCGTATACAGATTTCAACTTCTTCTCTTCCTTTTTACGATTTAGATTCCATTTTACAATTTTTCAATATAGGAGATCCTTGTAAGATAAGGTTGCTTGCTCATCGTCGTCCTCGTCCGATGATTATTTGAACAGAGTTTGAAGCCTTTTCTGTAGTCTAGTGCAGTCCAGGCCAATCCTGATGATAATTTGAGGAGAGGTTGAAGTCTTTAATGTAGTCTAGTAAATAGTGTATGTGTATGTATGCAGACCATGCAGATCCCTTTTATTTATTGTGCATCCAATGCTCAGCGTGGGGCATTGTGTTGGTTTAGAATAATAGATTGGGGAAGAAAAGACAAAGTAATAAAAAGGGTAGAGCGCAGACGAGCACCGAATTTTATCTGTAAAGCATAGTGCGTTCCGCGCATCAGTTGGTCGTAAGCGATTGTGAGAAAATACTACGTAAAAATTTGATATTTTCAGGAAAAAGCCCTTTTATTTGGCTAGACTACAACCCGTTATAGCAACGATAGAACAGATGATAAGATTACCACGTCCACCTAACTGGTGCAAGCGTCAGAAAGGTTATTAATAAACCATGAACTTTATTCCATTCGCTCTGATTCGAATCGGATTTCCCGGGTTTATAGTCATATAATCTATGACTATAAAGCATAGTAAATAAAAGCATGTACACAACGTTGATGTATTTTGTATTAAACAGCAGATTTTGTATAAATTACAGTTTTTAAATATTAAAACATACTTATTATTGTATTTATCTTTACCCTTTATTGCGGCTTTTAAATACTCGTATAACAATGGTCGGAGTAGTACAATTTAATGCACAATAATAAATTGTTGAAATGACTCATTTGCCATGGTATGACCTTTAGATTTCGTAAAGTTGTTGAAATATTTCGTTAATCAGTATGCGGAAAACTTGTACTAAAATATCATACGATTGTATCGGGTCCTAAATTAAGGGCCTTCTATCTTTGAATTAAAATCAAACAAAGTGTGTTAGAGATATCATAAAATTTTTATATTCGTTTAAAAGGCGTTTATATGAGGAATATAGCATCGTTCAAGTGTTCGCTACGGCTTGTCTAGATGGGGTGTATCTGAATGATACATGCACACATCCATAATTGGTCATTATAACCCTTCAGCCAGGATTACGAACTATTTTTTCACACCACTTATGCTGTGTTAGTAATTTTATACGTGAGTGGCGGGGCCTACGGTTTAAAGTCGACTTCAAACGACAGATTTTTGAGAAACTTTTCATGGCAATTTTATTTACTCTCAAAATTTTTGCCAGAAATCTAATGAGAGAAAGTCGCCGAAGAAATGTTTTTCATATTCCGTTTTGTTCGAAATGTCTAACCTGGGTTTTGAACTATGGTCTCACCTCTAATAAGCCTATACACTACCTCCTAGACTACGGTGACCATTTGAAAGATTGATGCGTATTGTTCAGTATTTATGGGTTGTATACATACACTGCCATTTAAGAAAATATCACAAGAAAAAGTTCAACAGATTTTCATGACTTTGACGCATAAATTAAACAGACCGATGGCATGCTTTGAGTGCCTCTGTGGTTCGTGGCTTATTCGCATGCATCTGGAAATTAAGTAAAGCCAATAAGAAAAAGTCTGATGGAGTATAATCTCACGATCTCTGTGGCTAGTTCATATCACCTTATTACCATGCATTTAAATCACTCTTGCAGAATATCCAATGTTGCGTGAGCTGTGTGGCATATAGCACCTGAATCCCCATGTCGTTTATGTCGAAATCATTCGTTCGACGTTGTTCATCATCGACCTATAGTACTCGCCTTCAACAATTTCAGCCTGACTGATATCGTTCTCACAGAATTATGTACCGATTAAGTTTCCAACCCAACATTCACTCCCCAAAAGAGAGTTTTTCGGCATGTATTGAACGCTTTTGAATCTCAAAGGGTTTGATATCATTCCAAATTCGATAATTTTATTTGCGTACAAATTCTTCAAGAAATAAGCCTCATCGCTGAAAATGATTTTTCATGAAAGTTCAGTTGTCAACTCCTCCAGAAAGCAATCAGCGAACACACGGCGTTATCTATGGTCGAATACCTTCAGTTACTGGGGCAATTGAATCTTATACGGGCCTAAGTCTGCCAAGTTGTAGTCTGCAAAAGGACGAATTCATGCGAGCGTCTCGAAATCGACTGAGTAGTGTAGGTGTACGTGAGGCCTCGATTCCAACCCCCAGGTCAGATACCAAAACGAAAATATGGAAAATATATCTTCGGTGAATTCTTCTCAGTAGATTTCTGCCAAAAACACTAAGAGTAAATAAAAATTGCAAAAATTTGCCGCTCGACTTTAAACTGTAGGTCGTGCCTCTCATGTATAAAATTAACACACACAACATCAGTGATGTGAGAATCGACCTGGCCTATCCTGACTAAAGGGTTCTAATGACCAATTATGTAGGAGTATGTATGTCCCAAAATCGACTGCTCTGGATTGTCCTGCACACTTTAAGGGTATTTTGCGATATTTTCAACAGACCTTGCTTTTCGTCGACTATGGCTGGTGGTCAGACATTTACTGAACTAATGAAACAATTTTATTGTGTTTAGTGTTACATAAGTCGTTGTCCGTGGGGATTTGGAAAATAAATACTGGCTGAATAAATGACAACAAATTTGCCTCTTAAAGTTCGAATGTCTCTGTTGGAAGACCCAACACAAAGAAAAACAAAAGCAAACAAAAAACACGTAAATTAAGGTCACTTCTTTCGTTTAAATGTAGAAAAAAATAGAACGAAAATAAATATTTTAATTTCAACAAAAATACACCATTATCGAGTAAGAAACTGCGGCTGTTATTTATTTACCATGAAGCGCGAATAAATATTGGGAAACGAAAATAAAACTGAACTAAACTGATATCTGTGTTATAAAAATCTATAGTGTATACAACATTAGTAAAAACGAAAGAGAAAAACATACAAAAATAAATTATTTATACAAATCGATTATTTCGTTTTTATATGTTACACTTGAGATTACAATTTCAATTTAATGATAACAAAACAATTCAATTATAGGAAAGAGGAAATAAAAAAATACAACCAACAAAACAAAGAGGGAATTGAGGAAATCCCTATAAATCTAACCACTAAACACTGTACACATACAAACAATTGTGTAGAGGAACAGGAACAAGCATATTGAGCTAAGTCTAGTAGAGTCTGTGAAACTATAGAACAGAATAACAAAAACTGAAACAAAACACAAAAAAATGCTAATTTATCTATAGGTTTTCTTTCTATGGAAATTTTTATTTCATACAACACATACACGTATGCACACAGGCACTCACATATGCATTTAATTTTAAAACCGAAAAAAGTCAATTTTTAATGCATACATTACGGGGGTGATTCTATATTTATGCATGCGTGTGTGAGTGTTTTGTGTAGAATTTTTCCGTTTTTATAAACAGTTAGAGAGGAATGAAACAGAATCCCACATAAAAAAATTTAAATTACCAACAAAGGGGCAATTTAATGAAAATTATAGGAATTTTCATTGAAAATCTTACGCACAATACTCTTGGAGCAGCTAGTCAGTCCGTCCGTCTGTTACTCATTTGATATTTTAAACAATTTATATTTATTGTAATTAAATATTTATTCAAATAGAATTGATAAAGCAAAACACAAGCTTTTTTATACACTCAGCTGTCAACATTTTTTCTTCTTTCCTATTATTGTGTTTTTTACGTCTTTCAACACAAACAACCGTCTTCGTTTGATTAATTATAGTTTAACTGTAAAACTAAATTAAACTTGGCATGCAAGACACAAAAAAAAAACATTCTAATAATAATAGAGTCACGGTTAGAGGGTTAGAAAACGTCTGTCTGTAAATAATTTCACAATAAAATGTCGTTTTTTGAAACTCAACTAATAAATCGACCAAATATCACTTCATAACCTTTTTCTTGCCCGTTCAAACAATTCCCAGACAAAAGTGTTCACATAAAATCCGGCAACATAAGCTATGCGAAAAAGCTCAATAGTCATGAACATAGGTTTGAGTTGTTTCGCATACGTGGGCGAGATTTGAACGTACTTCACAGCACTCAAATTTGAGCAAAAAAGAAGGTGGGTTTGTCAACTACCCGGCTTATTTGGATGGCATTTTAACTGCCTTTAATCGAGTAAAACAATGAATACTGAACCGACAGAAATTGAGAAAAAAGTTCAACTTTTGATCACAAATATATTGCTTTGGCTCTGGGCAAAGCAACATCACGCTACAAGGCCGACAGAACGAATACGTGGATAGCTTTTGCTATTTAGGCAGTATACATACATACATACATATATGCATACATGCATACAGACTTTAGTCCGGATTACAACCTAGTTTCTCACATCACCCATGTTGTGTGTGTTGATTTTATCCATGAGTGGCAGGACCTACAGTTTGAAGATTTTTGAAAAACTTTTCATAGCAATTTTATTTACGCTTAGAAATCTGCTGAGAGGAAGTCGCCAGCGAAATAATTTTTTTATTTCTACGAATACGGCGTATGACTATATTTAGGTCAACTTCCACTGCAAGAATGTATGTATATAGTTTAACTGATGAAACTATAACAACATGGCCGTTATCGACTGTCAAAGTTCGAAAATCACTTTTAGAAGATCACATACTCAAGTTTTTCACATTATTTTGCATCTTGTTGAGATTGTACTGTTGTACTGTCCATACCAATGACTTAATTCATTACCATTAATTGTGAGAATGTGTGATTTTTTTATCTGCAACAAATTTTAAACATACATACATAATTGGTCATTACAACCCTTCAGTCAGGATTACGACATAGTTTCTCACACCACTTATTTTGTATGCGTTAATTTTATGCATGAGTGGCGGGACCCATAGTTTAAAGTCGACTCCGAACGACAGATTTTTTGAGAAACTTTTCATGGCAATTTTTATTTACTCTCAGAATTTTTGCCAGAAATCTGCTGAGACCAAGTCGCCGAAGAAATATTTTTTCTTATTTCGTTATATTCGAAATGTCTGAGCTGGCGCTTGAAACGTATCCTCACGTCTAATAAGACAGCACGCTACCTACTAAACTACGACAACTTTACATGGATAGGCTACAGGCACAACAAATGGCGGCACTGAAACAAAAGTAATAAGCAGGCTCAATAAAGTGAAAGCGGCATTCGAATGACTACAGCCAACATAGAGAAACTCGCAAATGTCCAGATCAACCAGTCTCAAAATTTGTGTGTAGAATCGACTTTGTTGTATGAAAGTGAAAACTTGTTAGCATCGAACACCATCATGCAAATACTACAAGTATTCTGGTCTAATAATATTAGCAGCATGGGTCTCTGGAACCTTAATAACGAGGAACCCATAATAACTCAAATGAAACCCAGGAAATGGAGATGGATAGGCCATACTATCAGAAAGATTACTGATAGTAGAACAAGAATGGCACTTTAGTGGAATCCTGAAGGCTCAAAAATTCGCGGCCAGAGACTCCACCTCCACTAGAACAGTGTAATCTTATATAGGAAGACGCCGAAATAATAGCAGTCAACCGGATAAGATGGAAATGATTGGTGGAAGCCATATGCTCCCAAGAGGTGTAATGGAAAAACATGAAAGTGTTCAATTTCGTAGGAAAAGCGTCAAAATTAGGCTACGAATCATGACTTATTTCCATGTATCTATTTATGGCTTTGCAAATCTGAATGACATGGCGAAAACGGTGAATTCTATTCGATCATTGTAGTAGTGACCTGGGTTAGGTTTTCTGAAACGTGTTACATTTTCGCTTGGTATACACAGCTTTTAAGTTACTCGTGGCTTAAGGTGTGGACTTAAAGTTTATTTACATTGCTTACGCCATTTTTAAGGAGTTTGTTTTGCTATCATTAAACACGACCAGCCATGTAGGTGTTTTTAAGAAATTTGGGCATAATTCGTTTAAATTTTATTTTTCCATTGCTTATGTCTAACAACACTTCTACTGAATAATTATTTTTACAGGATATCAGTAATTATGTTCAGAAAAAAAGGAAAATGGTACGTTCGTATTTTATGTGAACATGGTTTAATTTTCTTTGGCGTTAAGACATTACTTTTGAATACTAAATTATACACCCGAAGAAAAGTCTTCGTAAAAATAAATACAATTTCGAATCAAATGGTAGGAAGAAGTTTAACTTACTTACTTACTTATTTAATTGGGCATTGACGTTAGCATTACGACCTAGTTTTTCAAATCACCCATGTTGTATGTGTTTTATTTTATACATGAGTGACGGAACCTACAGTTTAAAGTCAGCTCCGTATGACAGATTTTTTGACGAACTTTTCATGGTAGTTTTATTTACTCTCTGAATTTTTAGCCAGAAATCCACTGAAATCTTTTTGTTTGATGACTGGGCTTGGATTTAACCATGTTCTCACGTGTAATAAGCCAACACACTATCTGCTAGACTATGGCTACTTCAGAAGTTTACCTTACACGGTTTATATCAATCCTACTACAATAGGACTCCTGACTATGACCATAAAGTCTGCTGCTAGTACCGGCAAATAAATTCTGTTAGAGGACATTGTCATTCACCAGATGTGTCTGGGTTCTGCTCTTGTCATAAAACAACGAAAGTTTTTGAACTCTCACTTTCCGATCGTGCTCCCTTACATACAGGCGACTGCAATAGCAAGATTTATTTTGTATCCGGGTTTCCTCTAGGGATGCTTCATCTCTGGATTTGAAAATTAATTTTGATATCACAACATACATGCACAATAGGTCATTACAGTAAGGATTATGGACCCAGTTTCTCACACCACTTATGTTGTGTGTGGCGGGACCTACAGTTTAAAGTTGACTCCGAACGGCAGATTTTTGTGAAACTTTTCACGACAATTTTCTTTGGGTTCAGAGTTTTTGCCAGAAATCTGCTGAGAGATATCACAAGGCAGGTCTAAATGCAGGCTTAAGTTGAACCTCTGCTCGATAAGTATTGTTGATAAGGGCTCGCCACATTATCTAAACTGACTATAAATTACTTATATTTGCAAGGCACTCTATTTAATTGCGACTTTATTTGAGAGTCTATACATGTCGCTCAAGGCTATGCCTTCATTCTTTGCCCTACAATTAGATTTAGAACAAAGTTGTTCAAGTGGTTATAACTCACAGAGGAGACATAGTGCCTATATTATTAGACCTATTCTGATGCCAGCGATGATCGAATAAAAAGTTCATTTTCATTCTATTTTTGGTAGCTTCCTTCTTCATGATATCTCGTCTAATATTGAATGTTTTCGACTTTACCTTTCTTAACTCTTCTTTTTCCTAATTCTTTTCACATTTTCTCAATTATCCCACCTCTTTTACTATCCTTTCTTTTTAGGACGAATTTGCAAAGCGGCATAGCTTAATGACAAGTACAACAAGTAGTCAAGTAGCCTAACCTAACCTAAAACATTACCTTTCACTTGTTTCCCTATAGATCTTCTACCTCGTTTTTGAAGTAATTTATATTGAATTAAAATCACTTAAATGAAAATCAATATCCCTAGTAATTGTTTTCCTTGAGCGTACTAACTATAGATGATAGATTGATTGAACGTATGAAAGTGTTACTACTTTAGTGTTACACTCCACCGAAATATAATTGTCAACAAAGCATGACTGACGACTCCAAAGAAAAGGTTCCTTTTTAATTTGCTTTCATACGTGTGTATAACTCTTATGCTTACTTTTTTCACGGATTTTATTAACCTTTTCCATTTGGGCCTTTGTGAATTTGTGGGCCCATAACATTCCCTAACGTCTACGGCAATAAATCTTTGCCAACTACTCATGCTCATCGCTAAGAACAATAAAGGCAGCAATCACAATGTGCGTAAGTTTTTGT
Organism: Sarcophaga carnaria; assembly: GCA_958299815.1. Lineage (NCBI taxonomy): Eukaryota > Metazoa > Arthropoda > Insecta > Diptera > Sarcophagidae > Sarcophaga > Sarcophaga carnaria. The sequence continues at coordinate 49,384,937 of OY283150.1, forward strand.
TTCTGGTATTTCATATGAAAATAAACATACTCTCGTACCTTTTTTTGAACTCACGGGCTTATTATAGGGTTTACTTGTACAATATTTCTTTTCTTTGCTAGTTTCTCACTTTTATGATTTTATTATGGCAAAATTTCAATTTTTTATTCTTTCTTCATCGCTCTCTCACTCTTTCAATCTCTTTTTCTTTCTCTTTCTCTAAATTGTTTTTGTTGTTTGTTAACTTTCACCCGCCTCTAACAAACAACTTATTTTTAATACCCTACTAGCATGAGTAGTTATGACTATAAGGTTTGGTCTCAAGGTTGAAAAATGTTTAGCCCATGGGAGCAATATTAGTTTCTGAATAAATTGCGCTCCAATAGTGCATCCTGCCTCTCAGTAGATTTCTGCCAAAAACTCTGAGAGTAAATAAAATTGCATTGAAAACTTTATTCAAAAATCTATCGTTCAGAATCGTGTTTAAACAGTAAATCCCGCTACTCACTAGCTAACCGAACATGGCTGATGTGAGAAGCCGGGTTGTGATCCTGACTAAAGCTTTGTAATAACGCTCTCTTTAACTCCACTTTTTATACAAGAAACCTTCTACACATGAGTATATCGTGGCGTAGGGTATCTCTTCCCGTTGTTATTATTTTCCTTGCCTAGTTTTGCCTCCCCTTTATGTTTCCTTTTTGCTGTGTTTTTAATATTTCCTTGTTTGCTGTTGTTTTTTTTTTCTTCTCTCCTTTTGAGTATTGGAGTTGTTGGTGTTTTTATTATTACTGGCAGTGTAGTGGTAGTTGTAATGATTATTATTGTTGTTGTACGTCTACACGCAATATGCTTATTACTCATTAATGGCGTTACAATGTTTGCCCCATCTGTCACACACTTGGTTCTGTTGTCCCATTTTATACTTCCTTAACTTTCCTCATGTTTTTTTTTGTTTTTTTCATTATTTTCTTAGGGTTCCATGCATTTTCTTTACGTCACTATGTTTTTTTTTTGTATTTGTTAAGTCATTTTATATATTTACATATCCAAACGTATATAAGTATGTAAGTATGACAGCTTGCGTGTGTATTCGTGCGTAAATTCAAATACAGGCACAGGCATAAAAAACAACACCGGCTGGTATACAATACTTTTTGTTGTATGTTTGTACGTACATCAATACAGAAATAAAAATAATGAATGAAAATGAATGAATGGATGAAGGTCTGAGATATATATTATCGTCGTACCCTTATTTGTTATCATGTCATCCAGAGTGCTAAGTAATCGATCAAAACTCTTTTTCTTTTCTGTTCGTTCTGTTCGTTCTTTTTCTTTCTGTTTTTTTTTTTGTATTTTCATACGTTTTATAAAAATTATTGTTAATATTTGTTGTTATTTTTTTATTGTTATTGTACAGAAATAAGCTGACAATGAAAAAATGGCAATGAATTGTATTGGCAACCAGTTCACACTTAAAGTATCTGATTGCAAGTGAACTGTCTGTCAAAGCCATTTTCATTGTTATGTTCGTTGACAAATAGTGGTGATGACAATTGAGTCAACAACAATACCATCTACGATTACAATTTAGTTAATGACCATGAAAAACGTTTCCACTTATTATATGTCAGTTGAAATAATTCTTAAAAAAGTAAATAAAAATAACAATAAAAACAAAAACAAAAAAAATAGTTATTAACGACCGTAAAATTTTAGTTTGAAAGTAATTTTTTTATTTTTTTTCTCTAATTTGACCACTTGATGTGGTTAAATCGGCTTAAAATCAATTAACTTTTCTTGTTAGTAAAAGCTTTCTTGAATTTTCGAAGAAATCCAATACGGCAGCGTCATACAGTGTTTACGCAAATATCTGTCTCGTTTCAAGCCCCAAGTCAGACATCTCCAACAAAACGAAATGCGAAAAATATTTCTCCGGCCACTTTCTGGCAAAACCTCTGAAAGTAAATTAAAAATTGCCATTGAAAGTAGCGCAGAAAAATCTGTCGTTCGGAGTCGACTGTAAACTGTAGGTTCCGCCACTCAAGTTTAAAATTAACACACACAACATAAGTGGTGTGAGAAACTAGTTCGTAATCCTGACTAAAGGGCTGTAATGACCAATTACATATGTATGTACATATGTTAATCTGGGAACAATACCATATTAATTCGGCATAAAGATAATACTGGGGGTCTAATGAGATCAGAAGAGGGTGTATTGCGAGCTTCTAAAACCTGGTGAAATTACCGCTATCGCTACCGATAACAAATGATCAGTTTGAAACATGCAGAGATTGGAAATCGACCAGAATGGTAATTTTATATTATGATAATACACCTGCGCATAAGGCAAATTGAAAATACAATCAAAATATCAGGGTGGGAGCTGCTACCTACCTGCATTATTTCATTGTCTTGGCTCCTATGTCTACTATTTGTTTTCATTGATGGGACACACATTAGCTAAACAGCACATGTGTGTGAAGTCGCCGTAGTCTAGCAGGTAGAGTGTTGACTTATTAGACGTGAGGCCCAGGGTGCAAAACCTAGGTGATAAATCTCCAAAAAAAAACTAAATATGAAGAAATATTTCTTCTGCTACTTCCTCTCAGCAGAAATCTGTCAAAAATCCTGAGGTTAGTATGCCATGAAAAGTTTGTCAAAAATTTGTCGTTCAGAACTGACTTTATACTGTAGTTCCCGTCGCTCGTGTATAAAATTAACACACACAACATAATTGGTGCGAGAAGCTAGCACGTAATCCTGACTGAAGGGCTATAGTATGTATGTATGTAAAGGCGAACAGTTTCAATAGCTCATTTAATATCGGTACACCATGTAAAACTTTATTTTCATTTTTAAAAGTTTCATAATTTTTCGGACCTCAAATTACGTTTATTTTTCATATAAAACTTCCTCCTTTCAACAAAAACACAAATAGAATGTAAGTAAACAACAGTAATCAATAAAAATAATTTAAGAAATACTGATTCATGTGTTTATTTATTAAACAAATACAAAAAGTGTACGACCACAATACAAAAAATATTCTTAAAATGAATGATTAAAGTCATCTTTGGAATTTTGATAAGCCAATGCATGCCAATACATGCCAATGCAGCTTCAGAGAAACACTTTCGCCCACTCAGACATTCATTCATGTCATACTCATGCAAGTCTAGTATACAGGCAGACAGACTGATAAGTGTAGAAGTGTTTAGCTTAGCCATGATATCATCGGATGTTTTGCATTGATTATACTCAACACAAATACAATTTCATATGCACACATACACATAATATTGATTGCTTATAAAAAAAAATGAATATTTCATCACACACACACTCTCGTAGTATTTACAATTGCAATCAAATCACATAAATATGTTCAGTAATAATGTGTATTACACAAAAAAAAAAGAAAAAAAATGTTGCATAGTTTAGAGCATTAGAAGTATTCCTTGACTGTGTGTGTGTAGCTCTTTGTGAGCTATTGTGTTTGTGTATAAATTTAAACAACATGTTGCATTGCATTCTAACAAATCAAAGTTGTTACACTTGCAACAGAATAAATATAAAAATAGAAAGAAAATATTCAAGAAATCAGTATAAAATAAGTAGCGAATAAAAAAATAAAGAAAAGAAACGAGAGAAGCATATTCTTTTAGCATAAAATAAATATTTTTCCTGGTGATTTCTATTTATTTTGATTTGTATTTGATTTCTCTTACTTCTGTGGCAGTTATTATTGCCAATACAATTCGTTCATCGGTAGCACATTGTAATAAAAAGTTGTTGTTATTCTTTTATCGACAGCCACTGTAGCTGGAAATGCTATTCCTATTTAACCAAAGACATTGACGTAGTTAGCGTTTCAAATAATCATGGCAAAGAATACATTCTGTTAAAATGAAATATAATAAGAAGAAATAAATAAAAATATTATTTGTGTATCAGTTCTTCTGTTTAAAATTCATTTGAAATTTATAGAATTCTGTTCTTAGATATTTCCTATGCAGTGGTTGATAAGAGTGAAAACAGTGGTCGGCTGTAGATATAAAGACACATCCTATATACATATATACATACATAATTGGTCATTACAACCCATCAGTCAGAGTTACGACCTAGCGCCTCACACCACTTATTGTGAGTGTTATTTTTATACAAAAATGGCGGGATCTACAGTTTAAAGTCTGCTCCGATCGACAGATTTTTGAGAAACTTTTCATGGAAATTTTCTTTATTCTCAGAGTTTTTGATAGAAATCCGCTGAGAGGAAGTCGCGGAGGAAATATTTCTTTAATTTTTCGTTTTGATCGTGATGTCTGACCTGGGATTTGAACCTTGGCCATACGTCTAACAAGCCAACATACTACCTACTAGATTACGGTTACGAAAAGCAATATTATTGATGCGGAACTTATTTAAAAATAAAAAAGATCACCTAAAACGAAAAGTGAAATATACTGGAGGCGATGTAATGGTATAGGTATGGTTTAATGCAAAAAAATCAATGGCATTTTAAGAAAGAAGGATTTGAATATTTTGATAACAAATTCTCCATATTCTACGAAGTATAGCTACTATGAAAAGGAAGTAACATTTTCAACACGGAAGCTATACATGTAAAATTAGTTGTCATTTATTCAGAGCCTTTTACTAAACTACCATAGGGGGCCATTGATATGTGTCTTTGGTGAATGGGGTCTGGAGCAATCCGCAACTGCTTCTGATTTTCATTGAAAAATTATTTTCAGCGATGAGGTCCATTTCAGGCTGAGCCAGTACTGGAACAATCAAAATTGTTATCTAAAAGCATCCAGTATATCCCGAAAAATTCACTGTTTGATATGCAATTTGGGCTGACAGCGTCAGCTGTTCATAATTCTTTGCGAACGACCAGGCAATAGCTATTGATTGATGATGGTATACCGCTTAAGATCGCTAATGAACCACACTCTCAATCCTTAGGACCAACAGTACACATGCAATGATTGAAAACGATGCGCTATCTCTTATCTTTTCTATAATTAAAACACTTTGAAAGGCATGAATAGCGATCATTGTAACGATTCATATATATGCTGGCATATAAAATCTGAATCCGATCTCAGAATTTCTGCTTCTTACTTTGTTTTTCGACATTTGATCGAAACATGTCTTCTTAATATTTAAATGGAAAGAATTCAAAACTCCTTCAAAAAATATGTGTTTTATACGCGTTTTCAAAAAATAAAAAGGCTACACTTACTAAGGCAGCCTTTTCATATATAGTGGATTGCATAAAAATATTCCAGATTAAATTAGGAATCGGCAGCAAAGAGCAAAGCAATCTTAGCTGATTTAATGAGCTAAAAGCCTATATACAGAGATAATAAATGATTAATAATGTCAAATGACTATTCCACTTTGAAATGTTATGAAATATATTCCCCTCTTAATAAGAATTAAGAATTCGTAATGGTTAGTACTTCCTACAAGTCAATGAATCCAATCTTGCTGCTGCTAATGTGGAGATGTAATTTGCCTACCAAAGTCTTCACAGTCTTAATACTCTTTTACAAAGTATTATAGGACCGATATGACTTTCAGAGATTATTGAGGATATCATTTGAAAGAACGGTTACGTAGCCGATAAATCTTAAACAAAAGTCAACTGAAAAACTTGCTCATGAGTGCATTACGGGAAATATCAAGAGAAAATGCTGAACAAAACCGGTACATTCCATCCCAAATGGGTTAAATGGAGTGATTGACCTTACGGAATATCGTAATAAGTATTGGGCAACACATTGGCTAATCGGACGTGAGGCCACGTTTCAAACCCCAGGTCAGATATCTCGAACTGAACGAAATAGGACAAAATATTTCTTCAGGGACTTCCTCTCCTAATTTAAGGCAAAAACTCTGTAGTAAAAGTAAATGAAATTGCCATGAAGTTTCTCAAACATTTGTCGTTCGGATGATTTTAAACTGTAGGTCCCGCCACTCATGTATAAAATTAACACACACAACATAAGTGGTGTGAGAATCTAGGTCGTAATCCTGACTGAAGGGGTGTAATGTTCAATTCTGTATGTATGTTTGATTGTATAATATTTTAATAATATTGGGCCTTTGAATTTTAAATTTTCTCTGAGTTCTCGTTGAGAGTACCTACACTTTTGCGCTGCAAAAATATGGAGTCATCAGAAAGTTTGACTTATTCTTCTTATGTTTTGTGAAAAACCTTTAAATTTATTTAAGTTTTATAATAAAGGAGAAAGATATTAATAAAATAAATCTAAAAATTATCAATTATTTCAACATATTATTGCTTAAAATTCATAAAATTGAAGCTAAAATATTGTTGTTTTTACCTTTTAAAAACGTTTGAAATATGAGTTCGTAGATATCAAATAAAAAGAAATAAATTTATGTTCAGTTCTAATTAAATTATTTATTGTTCGGAAAATTCTGTGTGTCACTGTTCACAACCTGATGTAAACAACAACAATTACTTTGTTCCTTACTCTGCTTTACACTCCTTTGCGTAACAATAACAATTGTTCGAACGATCTTTATAACGGAGATCTTCAAACTACAATTATTTTCCGCGTCTTCACACAAGACTGACTGAATTTGTTCTGACTCCATTGCCTTATTCGCTCTGTCTTTAATATGGCGACGTAAACAGTCTGATGAATGATCTTGAGGTCGAATGTTAGTGGCTTCGCCTTCTCGAAGTCTCCATCAATGTAAATATCGTTGTTTCATTGTTATTCGTGTATTTCATTTACATTTATTCTGGTAATGTTTGTTGTTGTTTTTTGTTTACTTGTTTATGCCGTTCTTTTTATATTGATGTTGTTGCTATATTTTTGTTTACTTGTTGATCATGTAAACAAGTCTATTGTTTTTGTTTTTGTAGCTTTTGATTATCATTTTAATGTTAAACGCAGTAACACCGTTTCCGTTTTCGTAACAATATATTGGGAGTATCTAAATTTTTGCTGTGCACTGTATGTATTTATAAAGAAAAACAAGACCAAAAGTAGTTCCTTGAACATTCCACAATATTTCAAAGTCCATAAATAGCTTTTTTACATTTGAAAGTGGTTAAACTAAATATCGAACAGATTGGTATTTTTCTATATTTTTTTTTATAATACATTTGCTTGATAAAGAAATAAAAAATAACGTAGATAAATATCTTTAGAACATACATACTTATATTTGTTTATAAAGAAATGTATAAATTGTATATCTATTTATTTGTTTACATACATATACATATATTTACATTCGAAATACATATGTACCTATCAATGTAAGTATTTATGTTTTGTAACCTTTTTCCTGTAGTAAAAAAACAGTTGTAGTCCATTAGTAATTCGTTTTTCGTATTCTATAGATTCTACAATTTGTTGTTATTTCTTTTTATTTTTTTAATAATATCTTTTTATTCCTTCGTTTTTATTTATTTTTTCTTGTTGTTGGAGAACTTATTACAGCATATGTTTTACATTTAATCTTTCCTTTCAATACCAGGTTGAAAATAATTGTCAATTTAGAAGAGAAACCTACAGATGAAGAAAAGAAATCAAATGAAATAAGAAAAATTATTATTAGAGTTGGTCAAATCCGACTTCATATAAATAAACTAAAAACAATTGATATTTTGAAATCGCAGTTTCTTAAATGAACCTCTTGAAAGAGTTTCAAAATCATAACTAAAGGGCCTCCTACACAATATGTGCTTACTGCTTAAAATTGTACACACTACGAATAATGTACAGGTCTTGTAGCTACAAAAGCCACTGACGCACAGTAGCCAGAGGTCAAAAGCTAAACTGAAACTATCCACGAATTTTTCTGAACGAAAAACCCACAAACACCACAATCATAATGAAAACTCAAAGTTTTTTCGATATCAACTTCTTCTCAAGGCATAAATAGTGTTTTTCTGAAGGACTCTATAAATTTACAGAAAAGAAACCTTCTTTGGCATTACACATCATCGATCTCTTTTCCTCTTAAACTATTTTGGCATTCTGATGAATAAATAAATTTTACCAACGTTCACGTACAGATTAGCCAATTTGTTGAAAAAAGTCCCTGTACAGAAACCTTATTCTATGACTCAAAAATTTAGAAAAGAAAGAATTGCTTGATAGTTTTCCCTCGCAATAATCCGCAAAAAAATGTGCAATGAAATAAACAAGGTTAACCGACGATTGTAAATGGTGCTAGTGAATGCCTTAGTCTAGTAGGTAGTGCGTTGGCTCATTAGTTATGAGGCCACAGTTCAAAGCCCAATTCCGACATCTCCAACAAAATGAAATATGAAAAATAAATCCTTCGGCGACATCCTCTCACCAGTCTTCTGGATAAAGCTCTGAGAATAAATGAAATTGCCATGAAAAAGATGCTCATAAATCTGTCGTTCGGCCACTCATGTATAAAGTTAACTCACAGAACGTAACTGGTATGGTTGTACTGACCAATGTGGTGGTTATACTGACCAATTATTTATATGTGTATGTAATCTGCATTTTAAAGTCATGTTGACAGGCTAAGGTATTATGAAATATAAGCCACCGGGTGTAATTTCTCTACATAACATTCATCAGGAAGTTTCTATGTTCGTAAATGCTAACCTGTGCAGACGATATCTTGTGTTCATAATGGTATGTAATCTGCCGCATCATCTGTACTGCGTCATCATCTGGCCTAATGCACAAACAACCTATCACTATCAACAATCACTCGATAACAACAAGAGTGTGTGCACTGTTATTGAATAGTGATCAATTAAAATCCCATGTGATTACCTTCACACGAATTTTCAAATAATTTTATTATTGTTTTTGACTTGAAAAATTAGAAGGCTTTAATTTCTGTCCGAGGATTTATCTAAAGAATCCCCAGCTAACCTGTGTGCAACTGTCGACTACCATCGATGCCTGCATACATAGCATGCATCCAGGTATACATTTTAATAGAATGTCTACCCATATCTTACAGAAATTGCCTAATAAATGTTGTATACAGAGGTTACTCCCGACCTATATTTGATAATACCTTAGCTTATCTACATATCTTTAATATGCATATTACATACACTCATACATAATTGATCATTACAACCCTTCAGCCAGGATTATGATCTAGTTTCTCACACCATTTACATTGTGAGTGTTAAATTTATACATGAGTCACGAGGCCTACAGAGTAACGACGACTTCAGTTGGCAGAGTTTCTCTCAAGTTTTTCCAGAAATCTGCTCACCGAAAATATAGTCTTTTTTATTTCGTTTTGTTGGAAATTTCAGACCTTAGGTCTGTACCGTAGAATCACGTCTAACAAGCCAAAGTCGCTACTAGACTACGGCGACTTATATACAGACCCTTCTACATAAAGAACATTACAAATGAAGCTTAGCGTAAGGCTAGGTATGTATGTTTGTCTCATATTCAAAGAATATTACAAATGAAGCTTAGCGTGGGGCTAGGTACGTATGTTTGTCTTATATTCAAGCCTGCTTTATCTATAGTCGATTTAGATCCATCCGTACAAATTGCTATTTCCCCCATCCCTTTTTTGGTTAATCAAATCAGAGAAGCGCTGGAGGAAGAAATTTCATCGATCAATTTGTATGGCTTGTGGTACCGTGTTTTGTGAAACCACATATCGTTCATACTTGGGACCTTGACGGTAACGTTTCTTTTATGGCCATTTTCCAAAAAAATATCCTCAATTACAAATTCGTAATACTTACCTAAGAGATAATATTTCTTGAATGCAACATATGCACAATTACATCTGTATTTCCAAATTTTGTTTGTAGACTTAGCCACCCTGTAAGCAGTACATCTGACGAAAATTTGTAGTAATCAGTTTCACAAACCTGTTGGTCTAGCACCTAATCAGCATATCTCCAGCGTCCAGCAGGATCAAATTTGAACTTCTGTTTGATTGAGTTCAACTTTACGTTGGCCCCGCGATGTAAAATGGATTAATTTTCAGCATCGTGAACGTTAAAGAAATTATGGCTTAAACCGTGATGTTTGATTACACAAGCACATCGACAAGGCAAATATTTCTTTTGCCAGCTATTGTGGTGTAGGGTATAAATATTAAAAGAAAAAAAAACTACTTTTGATTTCTATGCGATCGTAATGGGATAGGTAGGATACAAATTGTATATTTTATTAAAGAAACAAAAACAGTAAAGAAAAATGGAAAAATAAATTTAAAATAAAAATATATACGATTCAATGAGTGGGTAGATTATAAAGAAAAATGTAACTGAAAAATAATAACAGTAATTGCTTTAATAAAAAACGAAACATTGTAGTACTTTTCAATACCAGATAGACAATTCTGAAGTATAAAACGTTACAAAAAAGCTTCAGGGAAATAAACTATTTGATTATCTTTAGGTATATAAATGCGTACCGATGATGGCAACAGTGAGTTGAAAGCCACAAAGATTTCATTAGAAAAATGCTAATTTCTGATTTTATTTAAGGAAGTAAAAACCTAAGAGAACCTACTGATTTCTTAGAAAATTGGAATACATCTGCTTTAAAGAACAACTAACTATCACATTAATTCATTAACTCAAATGAAGAAGTTTTGATTTTTAATATTGGGACTCGAATAGGATACATCTCCCAAATTTGCAAATTTTAAAATTGAAACCGCCGTGGTCTAGTAGGTAGCGCGTTGGCTTATTAGATCAAACCCCAGGTCAGGCATCTCCAACTAAACGAAATATAAAAAAATATTTCTTTGGCGACTTCCTCTCAGCAGAATTCTGGCAAAACTTTCGAAGTAAATAAAATTACCATGAAATGTTTCTCAAAAGTCTGTTGTTCGAAGTTGATTTTAAAGTGTATGCCCCGCCACTCATGCATAAAATTAACACACACAACTTAAGTGGTTTGAGACCTTATGTCGTAATTCTGACTGTAGGGCTGTAATGAACAATTATGCATGTATGTATGTAGTGCATAAATCCGGATGATTTTGGATGGTAGCATGGGTTATGTACACTTTGAGGACCACTGGTGTTTGTGTCTTATTCGCATACACCTGCGACATAAAAATTTCCTAAAAGAAAAAGTCTAACGGAGTCAAATCGTGTTATTTCGATGGCCAGTTCATGCTCTCAAATCGATTCTGCAGAATGTATGATATATGATGTGGCATGATCAGGTTAGCACCTAAGATAGATCTGTTAAAACCTTCGTTGGTATGCAAATTGTCTATTTCAAGCCAAAAGAAGTTGGTAATCATTACTCTTGACATTGAAGGCCTGATCAACAATTTCCTCAAAGAAGTATAGACCGATGATTTAACGCTTCCGCTATATGTTGGCATTTCTAATGCCATAAATTTTATCCAATTTCTCAGTGCCAGAACGATCTAAGCTAGGTGCACATTTGGACAGAAATTTGGGAATTTATTCCCGCATCTAGCATTCAGTGGCAGCATTTTAAAACTATACTTCAGAAAATTTTCAGCATTTCTTCCCTTGTAATAAAAATAAAGACATAATTAAGAAGTAACCCACCGTTCTATTGCACTATACTTAACATGTAATCTAACTAACTCCATGGCAATAATGAACACTTTATTAATTATTATTTCATTATTTAAAAGTATATAAAAATAAAAACTTACTTTTTATACTTAAAAGCTGCCATATTTTTCCCAAGTTTCCCCATTATTTTGTGTTTCCAACATTATTCCCCTTTCTTGGCATTGCAAATAAATTCATCTTTAAAAAACAAAAACTTAAATGCTTATCTAGACTTAAGAAAATTTAGTTCGTACTTAAAAGATTTTACTTAAGAAAACTAATTTAAATAATCCCAACCATCTTCAGACTGAATTTGTCAAATATGCACACAAATCCTGATACACACAATATCTACAACGAATGCAGTTGTATACGGAAACGTACAAATGCATGTAAATTTTGCATTTATTTTACATACGAACGTAACATATACAAGTAAAAAAAAAATATGGGAGAATATATAGACGTAACAACGTTTTGAACACGACAACCTAAATCGCTCTTTTATTATTCATTTTTAACCGCGTATCTCATTTGTATGTCGTTCGCTTTTTTTTTTTTGATCAAGTTTTCGGCTTCTTTTTTCGTCTAAAGACCACATGTACTTTTTAGAGAAATACCCGGGTTTTCTATTCCATTGTATGTATTCATATGTGGTTACGAGAAACGTCAAATAACAACATTTATGCTCCTTTACTTTTTGTTCATGCTCCCAATTCCTTTTTTTTTTCTTCTTCTTTTGGTTTCGTTTCTGTTGCCGTTTTGAAGACAACCAATAAAACCAACCGCAACTTCATGTAGAGTCTAAAACTATGGAATACTGGCAAGAAAAAAACAAAAAAAGTGATCTAAAACGACAGTAGTAGCGGTTTCATGTGATGTAATCCTTTGTTGTCAACAAGATTTTATAACGAATCTCCCTGCCGCATAGGGGAGATTTCATAAGCAAAATAAAGTCAGGAAATAAATTGAATTTTTCAACAAATATTGAACATGTTACTGGAAGCATAGCAAAGAAAATTACGATTTGAGGGAATTTCTTTAGAATTTCTTTTAAATAAAATTTCAGTAAGATAATCTCCGTCGCCGTAGTCTAGTAGGTAGTGTGTTGGCTTATTGAACCTGAGGTCTCGTTTTAAACCCCGAGATCAGATATCTCAAGCAAAACGAGATTTGAAAAAATATTTCTTCAGCGGCTGTTTCTCAGCAGAATTCTAGCAAAAACGCTGAGAGTATATAAAACTACCACGAAAACTTTGTCAAAAAAATCTGTCGCTGGGAGTCGACTTTAAAGGGTTGTAATGACCAATTCTGTATGTATGTATGTATGTAAAATGTCCTCAAAATATAAAATTTATTAATCTCTGTGTTTTTATACTCTACACCACTGTAACCCAGTCTTAAGCCCTTTGATATTCCAATCTTTAACACCTAGTTTTTTGCAATTTTATTTATCAACTCTCTTAGCCACAAGCAATCAAAAGTAGTTCACTAGATAGCAATCGAAACAACTCCAAATGAATTAGATTGCGCTTACACGACGTTGATCCTTTATAAGAAATGCCAAACATATATTAATGAGATGACCAGTCATTCGAATTTTAAATTCATGTTATGAAGTGTGGACACAGGAATAATGATAGACATCTAGCCGCTAAAAGGCTTGTTAAAGCTCGAAGTACATAAGTTGCCTGTTACAGATATGGACCACTTGATTGTGTCCTTGCTTAAAAGGTAGTCTATGGCCTACAGAGGTTGGCAGAGGCTAGATAGAATACGAAACCTCTCAAATATTTAAAGCAGCTATAAATTCAGTTTTTGATCATTAGAGACCATTAGCTTTGGCCTGAAATTTCAGTTGATATATGCCGTAGATTTTGGGGTCATTACCGGTTTTTTATCTCATTATACGCAGAATAAGTTTTACTGCAATTGCACCAACACACTTCGTTTATTAAGAATTTCTAGGTGACAACCATAATTTATCACAGAATATGTTCTCTGTCATCGCTTGGCACGTTGAGACATACGATGAATAAATCTTAGGCAGCCAGATCAGATCTGCTAATGGCGATGTGAATAAAAACCACTCCTTCATAAAACTTTCGGGACAGAATAGGTAATATCGGTGTTACAACCGGAGCTAATTAAGCTCTGTTAACTTAGAAGGCTGATAATTCAATATAACCAACATTAAACATACAAAATTCGCATTCCCACACGGAAAGAATGGCTTGCTGATGCTGTCATCGGTGACGGTGATACAACGTCTTCATCGATACACTGGCACTTAACGGGTCATACAGATTACATAACCAGGCCAAAGTATATTAGGCGGAGGTTTCTGCTTTTGAACAAGCTGTGATGATTGAAACCATGAACCTACCTACTTCGAACTTGAACATGTGTGTGGATAGTCAAACAGCAATCAAAGCGCTAGGGTCCCATCTCGTCAAATCAAAGGAAATTGCAGGGACTCTCTACACCGTATATGTCGACACCCGACTGTACTAGGTTCTGGGCCACTGTAGCATTGAGGGAAATGAAAAGCAGAACGAACTGGCACGGAAAGGATCGGTGATGTCTAAGGAGGAAACGATAGAGAGGTAATATACGCCCCTACAAGAATAGTTTACCGAATTGAAAAATCAGCATGGAATTCAACAACACTTGAGTGGTCTAACATATTTGGTTGCTGAATTTAAAAACTCCTGTGTCCAACAGCGCACAGCGGAGGAACGAGGAAACTACTTGAGTTCGACAAGAGAACGATTCGCATTCTAACAGGAGTTCTAACGAGATACTGTGCAATTGGCAGTTTCGCTGACAAGCTCGGTCTGTTCCACCAGGATTAAAACAGAAGCTGTCATATGTGGAGAATCGGCACACCACCTTTTATGTGAGTGTCCTATACTTCAGAACAGACGTCATCGGTTTTTAGGTGACAGAACGTTTGAACATCTGGGCACGTTGGCGAACGTACCACTTAGGGAACTGGTTCCAAACTACCACTAACGAATCATGACAAAGGGTCTTAAGGGTCATGTGGGCCCCCGAGTAAACTTGTCTGTGAACGGCAAGCTACCGGCTAACATAATCTAAAGTAACTTGAGCATAATTTATGCGTACTTATTTGGCAATCAACAACTGCTTGATGCTTAATTGATTATAATGCCTTTAGGCAGTTTTAGCGTTATCTGTGATGTTTTAAACCATTAAGAAGATGGTGTTAAGTTTTATGCAATGTGTGCAGTTCAAACAAAAAATGCGTAGTATTTAATAAAATCGAAAATAGCCGATGGTTGAGGAAAATACACGTAAAGTGTTTATTCATGACACTCATAAATTCCAAAAATATGAAAACTAGAAAATACAAAATAACAATAACAAAACGTTCTAGAATTTGCCACACCGAAAACAAGTTCCCAAGGAGGGATAGTAAAACGTGCATTGTATACGCAATAATATTAAAAGCCCCTGCAGTTAAAAATTATTTACATCTTACAACGTATCACTTGAATATGAAATGCCCCATACTGAAAATTTTCTAAATTGTTATAACAAACAGTTGTAGCAACAGAGGTTTTACAATGTTGTAAATGAGAATGCAGTTGCTTCACTAGATACTGAAGAAACGGTATTCAGGGTAAATGAGCTGAGTCATTAGGATGAATAAATGTAATAGCATAGCACTTACTTACATTCTAACACAATAATGATGTAAACAATGTAAAAAAAGAATTTGTTTCGAAATATTATAAGAATCTAAAAATACAATCGACTGTGTAGAGGGGTATTGGCAATATGGCTCATTGTAAGATTATTTCGTACGTTTAAATGGAAGAGGGTAACCTATTGGCATTTTACTTTCTTTTGAAGTAAGATGATGCTCAACAAACACGTTAATGCCATGTCAATTTGTTTTTTTTTTTTGGGGAATTTCTCAATTTTCAATACTGGCGGCACATTACAAAAAGGCAAAATGTATGACAGTATGACTATTTATTTCATGTTTTCCTGCCGATATGGTTGGTATAAAGACTTGTGTGTTTTTCCTGGTGATAAAGGCAAAATGTTAGCTTAACTTATATACAGGCAGTTACAATATCTCCCTCTCTCTGTCTCTATCATTTTCTATGTCGTTTATGGGAGCTCTGCCACTCACTCACAAAAATATTGTTGTAGTAGTAGTAGTAGCTTGAGGTTTTAGGTTAACATACTACCACTACTTCCAGATAAAGACAAAATTCATCTTCATTTCTTGTCTATTTTATTTTTTTCTTTCTATCTTTTTTGATTTGGTGGCATGCATTCGTTTTCTATGTTAAGTAGCGTTGAGATTCTTTATTTAAGATGCAAATATCAAGAAACCAAAAAAAAAAAAGACGAAAAAAGAAGGATAGAAAGAAAATGGTTTATATCACACAGATTTATTTCAGGAAACCATTTTATTTTTCATATGCAACTATTTTTAGATTTGACAAATTTTTGTAATGCAGTTTATCTGGCAGTAAATCTTCTCTTGTCATAGAAATGCAACAAGATTTGCATACGTTTACACCCATAAAGTTTTGCCACTGAAATATTATAATGTTGCCAGTGGAAAAATGAAGAAGAAGAAGAAGAAATTGTTACAGAAGTTGATAACGGATTATATGTGGTTCAACTATGTACTTTACTGTGTGCGAAATTGTAGGAAACATACGTATAACGTTAAGATAATTTGTAATTTTAAATATAAAGCGGCATATATATTCCACATCACAAACTACATATTAAAGCCTTTAAACCATAAACCAAATTGTTTAACAACACTTCGAAAAGATAACATATTCGTTAAGTAACTACACAGTAATTGAGCATATTCAAATTGCGGTATTTGGGGCACAGAAATCCTACACGTGGTCTTATAAAAGCCAGTTAATTTAGTTAATTAAATGCAAATGATTCTTGGCAAACTCGAACTTTTGTTGCACATTTCATTTGTTGATAAGTGGTACTTAACAATGATTGTCTATCACAAATCAATCTTCATGAATTCTTCCGGCAGATTTTTAAGGCATTCATAAGCTTTATTACTACTTTCATTTAAGGTTTAATTAAGACTCATATTTTTGTCATCTTTAATGGTTAACGTTGCCGTAGTCTAGTAGGATGTGTGTGGGCTTATTAGACTTGAGGACTAGGGTCAAAACCCAGATCAATACATCTCAAACAAATCGAAATACGAAAAATAATACTTCGGCGACTTCCTTTCGACTTCTTCTGGCGACTTCTGGTAAAAATTCTAAGAGTAACCAAAAATTGCAATGAAAAGCCTCCCTCGTTCGGTGTCAACTTTAAATAAGTAAAGCTAGGTCGTAATCCTAACAAAAGAATTCTAATTACCAGCTAAGTAAACAAGTAAGTATCAAGTCTACGGTTTGGTGACAATTATTGAAAATATCGCTGAGAGAGATTCTGAGTAATATCGGCTAGACAAGTGGCAACAACAGCTTTAGATTCTTACATGATGACCTCGAATGTGGTTGATTCACATTATATGGGTACCGGAGTATAAGGCTATTAAAGACTGCAGACCAGATAAATTGGCCAGACTTAAAGATCTGGCTAGGTTAAGTTAGCGAGTAGATTACCGGTCACAGTTTATTACCCAGTGAGAGGTAAGCCCTCTTATCATGATCCGTTTGTGAGCCACCCCAAGCTGCGGATGAAAGCGGCCAGTTCCCTTAGTGGCACGTGCGGCATCATGCGTTCCGTCGTCCAAAAAACATGGCTTTTTTTTAAGTGCAGGGCACTCACATAAAGGATATTGTACCGATTCCGTTTCTTTCACACCCTGGCAGTTGTCAGCGAAACCGTCAATAGTTCAATGTTCCCTTGTAATTCCTGTTAGACAGATTCCGAAAGACAGATTCTTGAAAAACTTTTTCATGGCAATTTAATTTACTCTCGGCGTTTAAGCCAAAAATCTCTTGAGTGGTAGTCGCCTTAGAAATATTTTTTCATATTTCGTTTTGTTGGAGATATCGGATCGGTGTTTTAACCGAGGATTCACGTTAAATAAGCCAACATACTACCTACCTACTGGTAAAACTTAAAATGCTCAGCGCAGTTGTCGGAGTCAGTAAATAAGGAATCGAAAGTTGAGGAAAGTAAGCGTTTGGCCATCTCGCTGGAGATGTTGCTTAGTTCACCTACTGTGCATATGACTGACATTATAAAACAGCAGAACTAAGCACTTTGATTCCTGCTGCACAATTGAACTCACAATTCTGTTACTCTCAGCAGTTTATTATAACCTCCGGATTGTTCTAACAAAGAAACAGAATTTTGAGAGAATTATGCAAAAATTTTATGAAATAATATTCAACAATTAATTATGTATTTAGAATTTTTTGTTTCACATATAAAACTTACTAACATTTTTATTTTTTATTTTTCAGGTAAGTGAAAATATATAACATAATAGAACAGGTAAAAATTAATAAATTTTTTCATATAAGTTTTCTTCAATATAAATACCTTTTTCAATATATGTAAATACTTTTTACCTCTTTATTATTTAACTGACGTATTATTAATAATTACTTTAAATAATATTGCGTATACGCACCCACGGCAATACTTAAAAGATATTCAACATGATTTTTATAAAAAAAAAGAATTGTTTAAGAAGTAAAATATTATTAACTGATATGGAATTATTAAACGATTTTCATTGTAGATTACAAAACTTCTTCTCTCGCATATTTTATATTGAACAACATAGCCTTCTCAGTACGTTATTCACTAAGTTTGCTAATCATACAATCATATCGTATAATAATATTAAATATGCACGTATAATATATTCATTAAAAACATTAATTAAATTCCCTACTAATTGTCTGTATTAATCACATTAAATAAATGCAAGTGATTTCATGTTGTCACTTTCCTTATTTATTTTTCCTTTCTTTTTTTCCTTTTATTTTCCTGTACATTTTATGTGTCTGCTCACTTTTTTGATGTCTTGTCTGCATAAATGACTTGATAAATTTTGTAGAACAATTTCATTTGTGTACAAGTGAAGTATGATGGACAGACGGACGAACACACACATGCACACAGACAGACTGACAATTGTTTCTTTTAAATATGTGTATGTGTGTGAGAAGAATTTTGTAAGTATAATGTACACATACTCGTATGTGTCATATCTGCTTCTTAACTAACTAGACTAGACAGTGCCTTGGTACAAACAAGAAAAAAAATTATGAAAAGTGATACATCACTGTGACAAAGAAAAAAGAAAAAGAATACGAGGAGTGTGTTAAGGAAAGGAATAAAATCATTCATTTCATTTGATATTTTTTTTCTTTTGCTTTGGAAATTTTAATTTTTACGCAGAATGGTTTCTTTCATTTTAAAAAAGTGGAGCTTAAGTTATTCAGTGTTTCTTAGATTTCACTTTTTGGTCCGAAACTCAAAGACCTCGCCTAAGTTAGACAAATTCGCTGAATATGAATAGAAAAGACCTCAATTAGGATTGCTTTCAAACACAACAAGAATCTGTAAAAATCATTACAGCATACAAATGAAACAATTTTAAAACAACAAACAATTCGAAAAACTCCATAAGAAGGTGTTGAAGTGGCTGTAGTCTAGTAGGTAGTGTCTTCTTATTAGACATAAGGTCACGGTTCAAACACCATGTCAAACATCTCCAACAGAACAGAATATAAAAAATACTGCCTCGGCGACTTCCGCTCAGCAGATTTATGGCAAAACTCTGAGAGTAAATATAATTGCAGTGAAAAGTTTCTCAAAAATTCTCTCGTTCACAGCCAACTTTAGGTCTCGCTACTCATGAACTCATGAGGATTATAATGCCCAATTATGTTTGTATGCATATATATGTATAAGAAGTTGTATTTACATCAAATCATTATTTGCTTTAAAAATCGTTTCGTTGCGAAAACTGAAAGACAAAAGTTTACGAAGCAACGCCAAAACCGAATATTCATGGCACCAATGTATTGTCTAGTATTTAGTGATACTAGAAGGCTACATACTACTTCATTAAAAGCGAGCGTTAATAGCAAAATGATGTAGGAACTAAAGCTGATGTAAAGGAGTAATATGCCATCGTGAAATAAGTTGGCTAGTAATTGATGAATTTTACATTAACTGTCTTCCTCTTGCTAAGTAGAAATCACATGGTTTTCTTCCTGGCATTTGTAAACAGCCAAAAATTATGAACTATTTCAGAAGGACTTCTGGCTAAACAGCTAAAATTTCTACACTCAGTGAATAAACTCACGGTATGGTATTGACCGATCGCGCATTGAAAATGCAAGGGATTTGCTAAAATTCATATTCATGCCTGATGGAAATAAAAGCAGGCATCTCTAAGGAATGATTGCTCACTTACACTTTATTTGCTACTCGTCTTATGCGAAAAATTGCACTATAGCAATATTTAAGGATGACTTAGCTATATAGGCTATTGGGAAGACATAGTCTGAATTTAAGCGAAGCTTCAAAATCATTCAAACCAGATTGGACATATGGTATCTAGCTGTAGATCTGTTCAAACGCTAACAATTTTCGAGGTTTTTAAGTTTTAAAGCACCAAACCTACACCATTTCCTAACTGATACTAATAGTTTTGAAAGAATTGTCGCTACAACTTGCCTAATTATTATACTCTTGAAAAACCTGTTTTTGAAATTAGACAGCAAAAGAGCCTACAGCAACAGCAGATTATTCAATAATGCTTTAAAGATTATGCATAACAATTTTCTTTATATGTCCAAAATTTTCTATGATTTCAGAGGTGACTTCAGAATGAGGTTGTACTTACTCTATCCTTCTTCTTTAAACTGCACTTTAAAATCACCGAGCACTTCACATTATATGTACATTAACTGAAGTATTGTCTTATTCCACAAGAGATAAACTAAAAATTTAATACTAAGTGGCTAAGCAGTGTGTTCTTGGCTTAAGTATTCGCTCTTCATCAAGCTAGATCAAGCATCAGTCAGCTAAAAAACAATGAATGAGGTTCCTAGGTGGCTTGCTTAGATAGTCCCCATTCATTATGGCAGTTTTGATATTATAAGGACGTACACTTTTTTTCTGCAAGAATTCGTGTGCTAGCTTAAATAGAAAGCTTTCTAAAGATGTGCAGTGAAACAACCTGGATTATAATAAACACATGCAATCGATACATACATAATTGATCATTACAACACTTCAGAGAGGATTACGACCTACAGTGATGTGAAAAATAATAAGGACAGTACCCAGCCAAACTTACATTATATTTAAAACCGAATAAAAATTTGAAAATTCTTTCTGGTTTAAACGACTAATTTTTCTTAAACGGCAAACTAAAGATTAAAAACAAAATTTTTGCTATTCCTATAATATATTTTGATTTTTTTGTGATTTTGTATGAATGCATGTAGTTTAAGGTGTGAAAAAAAATAAGGACACTTCATGAAATCTTAAATCTATAACTAACCTAAGTAAAACTAAATGAATATTTATACTGAATATTGTTGCATGAAGCCTTAGTGCCACATTAGAACTTTGTGGCGGATTCTTTGTTATCCAGAACAGCAGCACAGCTTCTAGGCATTGAGTCGACCAAATTTTGAAAAACATGCAGGTTTATTGAGTTTCAAGCATCCTGTATAACATTCCAAAGCTCGTCGCAATTTGTTGGACACTTTCCCCTGATTGCCCTTTTAACTTCGTTCCACAAATTTTCTATTGGGTTCAAATCAGGGGACTGTGCTGGCCATTCCAAAACAATAATTTTTTTTGTGCTGGAACCACTACTTTGTGTACTTTGCCGTATGCTTTGGCTCATTGTCCTGCTGGAAGACCCATTTGAATGGCATATATTCTTAGGCATACGGCAGCATTGTATTTTTCAAAATTTCGGTGTTATCAGCCGATTTCATTACATTCTGGATACGATATAGAGGACCCACACCATAATAAGAGAATGACACCCATACCATGATGCTACCACCACCCTGTTTTACCATCTTTCAATTATATTTTGGATTGAATTCTTGATGGATAGATCGTCTTACATGGTAAGACGTAAGAATTCAATCCAAAATATAATATAAAGTTTTTATTCGGTTTTAAATATAATGTAAGTTTTTCACATCACTGTAGTTTTTCACACCACTTATGTTGTGTGTTTTAATTTTATACTTGATTGGCGGGACCTACAGTTTAAAAAGTCGACTCCGAACGGCAGATTTTTGAGGATTTTTTATTTAATCTCAGGCTTTTTGTCAGAAATCTGCTGAAAAGAAGTCGCCGAAGAAATATTTTTTCATACTTCCTTTTGCTGGAGATGTCTGACCTGGGGTTTGAACCGCTGCCTCAAGTCTTATAAGCCAACACTCTACCTCCTAGACTATCGCTATAACGCTAGATAAAATATGTGAAATTTATAAAAAAAAAAAATAACAAGATTTACACCCCTTAGGTATGAAATTTTATGAATTACCATATAAAAGAATTTAAAGCGATTTGCATTCCTTTAAACAGCTGCAAATATTTGTGAGATTCTGTAAGGCAAGTGTTTGAGAGTTTCTAGTGTGTCATTTGCCACATACACAATGATGGGTGACAACCAGCAAACTGTCACAAAAAATCAAAAGAATGTTGTTTTCTAGTGTCTGAATGTTTATTTGCCTGATTCCATGCTTTTCTTCTCCATTTTTATGCTGAGGTATTCCTGGCATCATAACTTGTGGTGTTTAAGATGGTGCCACTTTACAAATAAAGTCAAATACACAAGCAAAATCTCACGCACTCCAACAGACACAAATACAGACAAACAGCGTAGAAACCACACTCCAAAAGAAATAAAACTTTCTCTTCATGATAAATTTCCCTGTTTTTTGGATTTGGCATTTATGTGTTGGTATTAATGTGCATAAATGTATGTATGTCAGTTGCTGTATCAGAGAGAGAGAGAGGGAGAGGGTGAGTTATATGTATCCAGAATTTGCAATCTGTCAAGTTATTTTGTCATAATTTAAATCATGCAAAATACCCTACACACACACACAAAACTGTTTAAAAGTCTATTTTCCTGTAATACACTCTGCCTGGCTTATATGTTTGTATGACGTTTTCTATGTCTTCGTCATCTTTTTCAATTGGTTGAGCGTTTTTTTTTTTCTTTTTTCGTTCTTTCTTTTCTTTCGAAATCCTCATTCTGTTATTTCTCTTCAAACTTCTACGTGTAACTGTTAAGTGGAGAGACAAGTGTTGATAAAGTGTAACAGTGTAATACAGTTTTTCTACGGCTGTTTGCTGTTTGGGGCTTCAATG
This sequence comes from Sarcophaga carnaria, assembly GCA_958299815.1. NCBI lineage: Eukaryota > Metazoa > Arthropoda > Insecta > Diptera > Sarcophagidae > Sarcophaga > Sarcophaga carnaria. The sequence continues at coordinate 49,407,843 of OY283150.1, forward strand.
AAAGTGTGCTTCTTGCAGAAAAATATGAAAAAAGAAAAAATATTTTTTGTATTAAGAATTGTATACATTTCAACTCGTACTACTGCTCTGTGTCTCCCTCTCTCTCTCTCTCTCTCTCTCTCCCTCTTTCTCTCTCCCTCACTTTTTCTTTCCATCTGTACCATAAAATATTTGTTGTGATTGCTTTAAGTATGACTATGATTCCATTTTTATTTCCATAATGTTGGTTTGTTTGTTTGTATACGATGGGTGCGAGCTTGATTTCCTGGAATTCTGCTGACAGGGCAAATGACTTTTTAAAAACTGTTTTGAATTTTTATTATACTGAACAAATTGTAGTACTCGTAGCACTGTTCCCTATATGCTATACTCAACAATATATGTTTTAATTAACTTAAAGAGAAGTTCTGTTATATTTAAACAAACATATTTACAACATCACTTACATATGCATACATATGTACGTATCAAACACAGACCAAAACCAATTACAAAATGGGGGTAAATTTTAAATTGTAGTTTTAATGAAATTAAAGTAAAAAAAGTAAAGAAATGTTGTTTTTATTTTGAAAATCAAATTAAAGTATTCCAGAGAGAGTATTCACATAAAAATGAACAAAAATATTAATAACAAATTAAATACATATGAGTTTATATGTAACGCATTATAGAAATACAACATAATGTTCGTACAAAGCTGTTACAAAAGCTAAAACATTTTCATAATGAATTACAAAAATGAAAAAGTGAAGAAAAGTTTTCATACAATTTATTAATTTCTTAAATTGCAATGAACTTAATTTTTATTTTAAATATTTCCTTCATTTACTTATGTAGGTATACATACATACATGTATGTACATACATAATTGGTCATTACAACCCTTCAGTCAGGATTACGACCTAGTTTCTCACGTTGTGTGTGCTAATTTTATACATGAGCGGCGGGACCTACAGTTTAAACTCGATTCCAACGACAGATTTTTGAGAAACTTTCCATGGCAATTTTATTTACTCTCACAGTTTTTGGAAGAAATCTGCTGAAAGGAAGTCCCCGAAGAAATATTTTTTTCATATTTCGTTTTGATATCTGACCTGGGGTTTGAACCCTGGCTTTACGTTTAATAAGCCAACACATTACTTACTAGACTACGGCAACCACACGGCGGTATACAAAATTAAATCTGTCTTAAGGTATGAGAAAACTATATCTTCTGATAGAAACGAACTGATCACAGGTTGTGTATGTTAATTTTAATGATGAGTGGCAAGTCTCTCAGTTTAAAGTCGACTCCGAATTATAGAATTTTTCAGAAGAATAGTAACTCATAAGCCACATAAATAACGCCTCCTATAAATCATGACAAATTGCTGAGCCCTGTTAGCTCATCTACTTTAAACCGGTAAACGATCCCTCCACAATGGTAGAAGGATAATGTAACTGCAGCGTCTTCTAAGTGACTTTGTTTAAGAAGACGATATTTGTCTACTGTGGTACAACTACTCGGGTACTTACAATAACGACGACAAACTTTGCATTTTTAAGAAGATAAAAATCTTGGAAATTAATACACACCGGCGGGAGCTATTTGCAATTGGTGCAAGCGAAATAGAACGGAGTAAGGGTATTGATAATCGATTCGATACGTCAAAGATACGTGAAATATTTGCCCGTCTGAAATCTATTTAGAAATTTTTGGGTAAAAAAATCCAATGTGAATATAAAATCTACTCTATTATACGGTTGTGTAGTCGCCCTAGTCTAGTAGTGAACACACTCACTCATTAGACATGAGGTCTCGGTTTAAATCCCCCGTCAGCCAGCTCCAACAAAACGAAAAAAGCAAGAAGGTCTTCGGCGACTTCCTCTCAGCAGATTTCTGACAAGAACTCTGAGAGTTAATAAAATTCCCAAAAATATTTCAAAACGCATACATGGAGAAAACGAATGAAAAAGCAGTGACAAAAGTTGCGTAGAAGAGAATCCCTTAACATAAAATAAAAACACTCTCACAAATTTTGGAGCCCCATAACTCCTTATAGGAACGACGAAAACTTAAGTTATATATACTATTATGTGTATAATAAGAAAGTGTTTATCCTAAAAAACAACTAAAAAAATATACGGCCCACAAACAACAACAAAATACACAGATTTAAAAAACAAACAACCCAAAAATGGCAATGTTGCCAATCAGTATTAAGTGTAGTAGAGTCTAAATACTGAGTGCCAATGATCCTCTGCACCACAGAGGTATTTGCTTATTGGTCCACAGAGTCTGCTGCCGCATATGCACGGCAGTCATTTATTTGTTCAGTCATTTGTTTGCAAGCGGTCAGTCGCACCGCCCTGAAAAGTTACGACGTATGGTACAGTTGCGCCAACGCAAAAGGTTTAAATAACCGATTTCCTCACACTCAATAAATTATTTTAACTGAAACGTTAAAATTATGGAGCTCATATGGCGTGTCAGAACCTCTTAGTTTAAAAGAATATTCTCGCAGCATTCAAGCCTATAGCAGGTATGTGATGGAATATAAGTGTATTGTTTCGATCCACATATTTAGTGTTTGTGAAACTATATCGAAAACATCAAGGAAAAGGACAGGGATTTCTGCATTTTTACAGTCGAAATGAATTTGAATTGAAGTCGCCGTGTTCTAGTAGGTAGTGTGTTGGCTTATTAGACGAAAAGCCAGGGTTCGAGCCCCAGGCCAGACATCAAATAAAATACAAAAAGTATTTCTTCGGTGACTTCCTCTCAGCAGATTTCTGGCAAAAACTCTGAGAGTAAATAAAATTGCCATGAAAAGTTTCTCAAAAATCTGTCGTTCGGAGTCGACTTTAAACTGTAGGTCCCGCCACTCATGTATAAAATTAACACACACAATATAAGTGGTGTGAGAAACTAGGTCGTAATCCTGACGGAATTGTTGTAATGACCAATTATGTATGCATTTTTCTCTTTAAGTTCTACTGCTACTCCAGAGGTGGATATTCCTGGGTAAATTATTTGAAGCCGCCGTAGTTTAATAGGTAGTGTGTTGACTTATTAGATGTAAGGCCACGGCTCAAGCCTCAGGCCAGACTTCCCCAGAAAAACGAAATATGAAAAAATATTTCTTCTGCGACTTCGTCTCAGCAGAATTCCGGCAAAAATTCTGAGAGTAAACAAAATTGCAATGAAAAGCTTCTCAAAAAATCTTTTGTTCGGAGTCGACTTTAAACTGTACGTCCCGCAATTGTTGTAAATTTTTTAAACTCAAATATTCAAAAATATCACATTTTTTTATTAAAAAAAGCAAGAAAATTAAATTCATTCATTCATTGCGTATAATTCTATTCGTTTAATATTAATTTACTTGGTAATGACTCAAACTTCATTACAAACCGTAACAATTTACTTTAAAATAACAATACTAAAGCAAACGAGCAAAAAAGAAAACGAGAAGGAGAATAATGACTTTGAACTCCATTACATTTTACTGTGAATTTAAAATAATAAACATTAAGCACCCCATATAGAGAGATATTATGTATTTTACGCATACATATGCAGTTTAAAAACGATACAAATACAATCAGCGACACAGAAGACAGGACCAATGTAAGAAGTTAAGAAAAATACTCGCATTTAACATCAAAGGATTTTTTTAAAAAGCACATGGATGGGAACAAAAAAAAACAGTTACAACAAATACAAAAAAAAAAAAAATAATGCAAAAATTTATTTTCAATTGTAAAGAGAAAATAACACGATTAAAGAATAAAAATATATTTTTTGAAAAACATAGAAGCCATGCAACAGTAAAGGGGGCGGAGGGGGAAACAAAAACAAAGAGAAATTGTAATCTCCATATGAAAATATATTCCATTACAAGTACTTACAATACCCACACACACATGAGAAAATAAGCGAATACCCGCACAAGTACTACTCACTCACATATAGAGGTGGCAAGAACAAAGAAAACAAAACAGAAACAATTCTAGTGAAGAACAAATCGATTGTCTGCAAAAATAAAAACACTTTTTTATTCAGTATCTACACAAAATTTGAATCAAGGATTAAACCATTGTGAGGTTTAACACTTCATGCATACATGCATACATAATTGGCTATTACTACCCTTCAGTTAGGACTACGATCGAGCTTCTCACACGGCATATGTTGTGTGAGTTAATTTTAAAATGTTGTAAACGACAAGCATAATTGATCGATGATTATCAACGACATGTGGTTTCAACAAAACGGCAGCACGAAAGAATTGTTCACCACGAAAGAATTGATAGTATGGTCATCTCGAGTGGATGTGATGTGAACTAGGCTTTTTCTTGCAAGGTTTTATAATTCACAGACGTTTGCGAGTAAGCCGTAAACCACAAAGTCAATGTAACCCATACATACATAACATAATTGGCCATTACAACCTTTCAGTCAGTATTACGATGCAGCTTCTGTGGGTGCGGAAATTTCATACATGAGTGGCAGTTTAAAGTCGACTTCAAACTCCAGATTTTTGAGAAACTCTTCATGGTAATTTTATTTACTTTCAGACTTTTTGGCAAAAATCTGCCGAAAGTCAAATTTGTAGATGTTGGAGATGTTTGACATGGGGTTTAAACCGTGGTCCCACGTCTAATAATACACCACACTACCTACTAGAACACCATGATCAATTATAGACTTAGTGGAGCATAATTTGGAGAATCTTTTTGGATCCATGTTTAAAATTCGTTGCATATTCGGAGCTCATTCGATAAGAGTCTGATCAATCATGGAGATTAATAACATGTCGAAAAGCGACTTGAAAAACATGACCAAAATCCATGCTATCAACACCAAAATCAGGCGATATTACAAGAATTTGGAACGCATATAAAAAAACAGTATAAAACATGACAAACGCATTTGGACTAACGCAGACGCAACCTGAACCAATAGTTAATGCTCACAGGACCATTCAGAAACTGACCCACAATAATAACTTCACGTTGATGTGTTTATCTAGCTACCTATTCTAGCCATTCTAGCTATTTATTCTAGCTACCCAACATCAATGCCATGCAAAAGTTATTGAATCTAACAAAGGGGCGGGTTTATGTTGGGCTTCAGGCCTGTACATAAATACTTGCTTTAGAAAATTGCTTTGATAGTTTTTTGAATGCATGATTTACCACCCTTTACTCTCACTAACGAAATGGACACCAACATAGAAAAAGTCCTTCAGGTTTCCAGACCTTTCATTTAGTTTCATTTTCAAGTACCTAAGCAGGCGATTAGTATAACATAGCGAATATAGGAGTGATAGGACTGCCATCTAACACGGCCAGAAATAACTTACTTTGTGGTTGTTGCAGATGTATTGCCTGATAGCGTCTTGGATTTTTAGGGAGTTTGAAAATTTTTAATTCTTAATATTCCAAAATCCTGATGAAAGTTTTTGCCTTTTGTCTTAGCAATTTATGCAGTGAATGTCCCCCAACGATATATGATTTAGAGATAAGACTTCATAATGTGCCAATTTGTTTCTTAATATATTGCAGCATTTTCTGATACCGAATGGATATTTAGACAAAAGCCAAATGCTAAAAATGGAATTTTCTCGAATCCAATGGGTTAATAAGGAACAATAACAATGAAAAGGAAAAAATGAGCAGAATTGAAGCTACAAACATAAAAAGAAAAATCACAATACAAAGGATACCTTTGAATTACTTCACTCTACCACCCCCAAACTTTAATTCTTATACTCCCTCTCCCACACACGCTTAAATTTATTCTTTCAATTTTACATGTGCAATATCCATCCAATGAATTTAACCTTTTTTGAATACATTGAACTGACAAAGGAAGTGTTATAATGTCGTCAAGTTTAGGAAAATATATTCATACGAATAGAAAGAATAAACAGTTACGACAAATATTTCACACCTTTAAAGGTGAAAGAAAATAACAAACAGTGGGAAACAGTGAGAGTGTGAAAGAAAATCAATGAGAGAAACAATATAAGGGTACTTAACGTGTCTGAAATGTATTTTATAGGCCCTTCACATCATTGGTTTTGAACGAAACTTACAAATGAAAAACAAAAAAGAAAAAAAGCTAAGAATTGCGATTAATGTGTATATGTATAGGGACTTTTTTAAGTGGTTCCAATCTTTAAATTTAAATAAAACAAAGTATATATAGTATATATTAATGATATTATGTGTGAATTATAACATCGTTTTAATGTCCGTCATTGCTGCTACGAGTGGTACGCATTCAGAATGTTCAATTTTCAAAACGGCCTATTGTGACTCCACAGGTAAGTGCACTAACTGTACTGACCGAATTCTACTAAACTATCGAAGAAATTGGTCAGCGCAAGGGCTGCACATTAAAAGCACGACTACCCTGCGCTAGAAAACCAGACTGAAAGTTTAATACACAAAGCTATATCCTTGACATCAATGGATGATAACTCCATTAAGCTGACAAGGAATGGAGTGGCAAATAACCTATATCTGCACCTCGCAAGTGATAGGCATTGAAAAAGAAATTGGATAAAAGGTTCCTCCAGATCCTCACCCAGGGCAGAAGTCGTTAGATGGAAGCTGCAGTCTTTCCAATAACGCAATGACCTGTAAGCATGGCCAGTGTGATCGAGCTGACATTGCGATCAAGTTCGAGTAGAATAAGAAAAAGCCTAAAGTAATATCAAATGTGGGCATGATTTGTATGGCAAGTGGAGCCGTCTTGGTGAAACCACACTTTGATGATGTAACAATATTAGAAAGGAGTTTGTAATCATCTTGTCATTGACAGTGACAGCCTAGGCCATTTCATTCTCCAAGAAATAAGTACTGATGTCACTGCCAGCTTAAAATCCACACAGAACAGTTAATTTTTCGTGATTATGTTCTCATGAGTATTGATTATTTTTTCATGTACCAATTCATTCAATAATAATCCTTACCGCTGAGACTGAATTTCGCGCGGTACATTTCCTTAATAAATCATCCATTTTGAAAAAACTGACAAAAAATTACAACTAATTTGACAGATGCGTCTTCATTTTGTTAGCTGTTATCAACCGCCTTGTTTTGAGAATACCTATTGGAAGACCCTATATAAATAAATATTCTTTTTACATCATCAAACGTACAGAAAGAAAACATGCGTTTAATTTTTTTTATTAGAAATTTCACCGCGAACCTCAAAATAATTTCCATTTGATGTTTATTTTCCATTGAAATTGAATTTAAATATTGTTTGTATTTCATTTAAAGTAAAAAAAGTAACATTATTTTAATCTTAAAGCGGGAATATTTGACAATCTATTAGAATTACTGATTATCAACATATAATTTCAGACGATACTGAATTTATTTGAAAAACTTCTTATCAAATATTCGCGAATTGTTAGCCAAGCCAGTTATTTAAACGTGTATTAAAAACAAAGAAATTAATAAAAGAAAAATAATATAGGTGAATTGTTTAAAAGTTTAAATTTAAAAATGCAATAAAACAAAAACGATTTGAAATTTTGCCAAATTTATTTTTTTTTTTTTTGCATCAACGCATTCATCATAGTGACGATCAACACTAAGGCGTATGAGTTAAATAAAAATATTGCTCATACGTATTAGTGCTTATGAGTGCTTTGCTTTAAGATCCGTAAAGTATGCAACATTAAATTAAAAATAGGTAGAGCATTAAACAACATAAAAGGCGGGCCATTTAAAAGTTTAAATTTAAAAATGCAATGAAACGAAAACGGTTCGTAATTTTGTCAAATTTATTTGTTTGTTGTGAAGCACATTTGCTCTGGTTTGGTGTGGAATACCATTTCATTCATATGGCTGCGGCGCCTGGCCTCACAGTATCTAATATTCGTGCACTTTTTCGAATCACGAATGTTGGCCTTTAAATGCTAAACTGTCTCTGGTTTGTCAGCATAACACTTCTTTAACGGCGCATCACAGAAAATAGTCCAATGGTGTCAAATTGTAGTTTCTTGGCGGCCAATTGACAACACCCTTTCGGGTAATTAAACGGCTATCAAACGTTTAACGCAATAAATCGATTGTAGCATGAAATGTCTGGCAAGTTGCACAATCCTGTTGAAACAAAATATCGTTCACATTAATACCATGAAAAGCAGGTACAAAAAATCGGTTATCATTTTCAAAGAAATATAAGACAGTTATGTCTCCGCTCCACAAGCTGCACCAAACATTCAGTCGTAATAGGTGCATTGACTTCTGTAAGATAACGTGTGGGTTTTCTGAACCCCAAATACGGCAATTATGCTCATTAACGTACCCACCAAGATGAAAATGAGCCTCATCCAAAAATATGATTTTTTTTTGCAAAATCGACATCCCGTTGGCCAAAAAAATCCCAACGTTGCTCAAGAGTAAATCGATGCATAATAGAGATACTATAACTGAATTTTTGACAGAATAGAATGACATAAGTATTGCCGGATTTATCATGTCTTCTACAAGCATGATTTCTATATTCCCTACATTTTTTAATGTACGCCTATATGGTATTCACAGGGATCTGAAAAATGTTGTGCTCTATAAGTACATATATCTCATTTTGAATAACAAACTCTTGATTTAAAAAACTGCTTTGATAGATTTGGGATTACCACCAGGATTCAGCACTGATGGGATTACCATATATCATTACTTCATGTAGAGGTGAAGGTCTTCAGATCAGACAATGGTATCGCCTTGCATTTGTAAATGGTTTGAAGTTGCCTTGATCTTCAAACTTTCTGTCACCCAAAAACCGATGGCATCTATAGTACCGGTTCCGTTTCTTCCACGTCCTGGCGGCTTTTGCTATAATCCTGTTTGAAAAGACCGAACTTTTGTAGGAGTGCGAACCGTTTTCTTGTCGAACTCAAGTTATTCCTTGTGTCCACTGTTGAACATAGCCGTTTTGAAAATCGGCAACCAGATATTACGGGTCGTCTACGGTATTCTGAATTCCAATTGGAAAAGTATTCCTGTAGGATCGAATGTATATTCGCTCTATCGCCTCCTCCTCAGATGTCTCGATCACTACCGCGCCTGTTTGTCCCCCTTTTCTTTTCCTTCTATGATACAGTAGCCCGGAACCCAGTAGAGGTTGCTGTAGTGTCGACGTAAATGTGTAGTGAGTCCATGGAACTCCTGACGCCCTTTGATTCGAAGAGGTGAAAACCCAGAGCATTGATTGCAGCTTGACTGTTCACACATATTATCTTGTTATTATTTATATATTTATTATATATAAAGAGAAACGATTGATTTCCTGATGAACATACCGGCATTCTAAATATATTCCCTCCAGGTTTTCAAACGTATATTGGAGATATACTTTATATTTCTGGTCGAATCACCATCCCATTGTCTACAGACTGAAATTGTCGCTTAGAAGAATTTCGAAATGAGACCTCTCTTAAAACCTGTGGCCATCCTACCTATGAATCAAATTTCAAAATCCGTCTTTCTGGGTTCTAGTGACATTTTATATCAAGCTTTCTAACTGGTTGGATATTTTGATATCCTTTTCACGGGGGTTATCATAATACATGTTCTCTTAACACTAATACACACATATGTAATTGATCATTACAACCCTTCAGTCAGGATTACGACCAAGTTTGTCACGCCACTTATGTTGTGCGTGTTATTTTTGTGCATGAGTGCATTGTATCAACGGTTTGAAGTCAACTCCGAACAATAGATTTTTTAAGGAACTTTTCATGGCAAATTTTTTATTTACTCACAGAGTTTTTGCCAGCAATCTGCTGAGAGGAAGTCGGCGAAGAAATATTTTACTATAGTTCGTTTTGTTGAAGATTTCTGACCTGTGGTTTCAACCTTGGCCTCACGTTTAACATGCCAACACACTACCTAGTAAACTACGGCGACTCCAGATTTTGGTATGTCCGTGGTAATTACATGGAGTTCGTTGGAGTCCAACTCAATGTTTTTATAGAACTCCATAATCCTTCGAATTTGTTTTGTTAAATATAAATTACAAACCATAACTTAAATCAAAAACAAAATAGGAAAACTTTCATTTAAAAGTTTTTCATATTTACAAAAATTTTCTTTAAAAAATTTAAATTTCATATTCTACAACGATGGCTAATATTAATGATCTAAAAGGATTCTGAGCAACACTTAAGAGCCTTAAGATCTTAACTTAAGGGATTAAATTATAAAATTGTTTCCTGTTTTCGGTTTGAGGGTGTATTTGCAGAAAGTACGCTTACATACATACAAATTTAGGTAAGCAGACCATTAAGCTTTACCAACAAACATACATAAATTAATATGTAATAAAGATGTATGTATGTAAATAAAATGTATGTATGTATGTTTGTATGTCTGAAACAATCAATCCTTTTTACTCTCTATTCTACGCTATGTTTTTACTACACATCGACTCAATTAATCTTGTAAAAAAAAACACAAGTGAAAATTGACACTTTTTTATAAGAAAAAGGATTGATTCGACTAGAAATGCTTGCATCATAGAGTATGAGTTGTACACAAAGGAATACTTTTTTACGAGCATATGTAGGTATGCTGTTGCTTATTTGTGCGTGTATATATTTATATACCATAGAAATGTGCCATAATGTTTATTAAATTAACTCGTCTAAAGGTCAATCCTAAAATAATAATTTATTCAAGCCTTTTTTAATGTATTGATGGTTTAGATGTAATGAATTACAAACGTCTTGTGCGTTGCTGCGTGTTTTCTTTGTGGAATCAGTAATAAACCGTAAGAAATAAATTGAGAGGCTTATGAAGGATAAATTTTAATATTGAAATTTCTTAACTAAAAAGATTTCTCGTATTGACTTCTCAATAAAAGGAATTTCTTGTTGAATGTGATGGTACACATCTAGTTGTTGGTCCAATTCTCCTTAAGCAGTCCTAACTTTTAATTTACATACATACATAATTCGCCATTGCAATCATTCAGTCTGGATTACGGCCTAGCTTCTCATAACACTCATGTTGTGTGTACTTTAGTAGCGGGACCTACAGTTTAAATTCGACTCCGAACGACAGATTTTTGTGAAACTTTTCATGGCAATTTTATTTACTCCCCGAGTTTTTGCCAGAAATCTGCTGAGAGAAAGTCGACGAAGAAATATTTTTTCATATTTTGTTTTGATGTCTGACCTGCGTGACCGCAGGTGGCACACTACCCATTAGACTACAGCGACTCCAACTACAAATTTAAATAAAACAAAGTGTGTGTGGAACATCGTCGACAGTACTTTTCGTTCGAAATACCTATCGATGCCATTATATATAGAATATAACACGATTCAAATGTCAGCCAAGGTTTCTCTGGATGATGCACATATGAAAGGTCCAATTTGTCAATAGCTCTGACAAAAAATCAGTCCGAATTTAATCTATCGCACAGGTTATGTTGTTTTATTCCTTCTATATTCTTTTAGTTTTAAATTTAGTTTCACGTTTTGAGAAGTTCCTAATAGATTGTGTGTTAGCTTATTGGACATGAGGCCTCGGTTCACACCCCAGGTCAGACATCAAAACGAAAATATGAAAAAATATTTCTTCAATGACTTTCTCTCAGGAGATTTCTGGTAAAAATTCTGAGAGTAAATAAATAAAATTGGCATATAAAGTTTCTCAAAAAACCTTGTCGTTAAGAATCGACTTTAAACTGTAGGTCCCGCCACACTCATGTATAAAATCAACACACCCAGAGAAGCCGGGTTGTAACCCTGACTGAAGGGTTAAAATGTTAAGTATATATGGGTTTTATTGACTTTGTGGTTTATGTGTCATTCGCAAATATCTGTGAATAAAAAAAAACTTACAAGAAAAAGCTTAACGCAGTCGGTTACCAGTTCACATCGAGTCCACCAGAGAGGACCATGCCATGAATGAGTTCGTATAGAATATCCATAGTCATGGCATAAGCAGTGATGCATTTAGGGCTGTTCTGTTGAATCCACATGTCGTTGGTGTGTAGAGCATACGTTTCCGGCTAAAAGAATTCACTCTCGAAGACATATGGACCGACGACGTTCCAATCAAAAATCCACAGACTTTTTCTGGATGCATTGGACGCTTTTGGCTCTCATGGGTGTTGCTATTGTCCCAAATTAAACAATTCCGTTTGTTCACGTAGCCATTCATCTAGAAAACAGTCTCATTTTAAAAAATGATTTTTCGATGCAAATTATCGTCTGTTGCCAGCTGCTTCATGCTCATTTAGTAAAATATACTGAACGAATGACAACTAATTTGACAGATGCAGCTCTAACAACATGACGGTTAACAAGTTCAGAAGTCTAATGGAATACTCAATGGATCGATTGTTTGGTGAGGAAATTTCATATTTAAAATTGGAATTATCCGCAATGAAAGATTATGTGCCTTCTGTTGTATATACACTTTGATTGCATGGAAGCCTTGCTAGTCAAGAATTTTCAACAGATATTTTGTACTTATAATTTGAACTATAAAGCCAACTAATATTTTTGAATGTGTTATCAATCACAACTGCAATATCAATGTGTGTTTTTAATATTATTAAAATGAAAAATATCTTTGCATGGACTACCGTGAAATCTAAATCTGACCAATACTCTTAGGGTAATAAGAGCAGAATTAGCAAAGCTGTGAATACCACGATCCTTTATATCATAGATTGTAAGCAAGACAATCAACAGCTGTTGATGTAAAATGCTTTCTCAAGAGCATGACAAAAGTTATTCAGGCCATGTACATAAAAGCAACCGTTCGTGTTTGATATAAACGTATAGTACCAGTGCGATTCCTAAACAGACATAAAACTCTCTTCTATTTAAGAATAGACGAGAACGTGATAAAATTAGAAGAAACAGAATAGGATATTCCTTTCTTAGAGATTTGGAAAAAGATTTGGATGTTGGGACGAGGCATTTCAAAGAAATTTTATAACCTGCCATACAATCGGCATTTGGCACATTCGCAGAGAGCCTTGGTCTCGTAATAAATAAAGGCAAGGCTAAGACTAGAATATTCTCAACAACCAGGATGATATGTTGCAAGTAAAATGCGGCAGTATAGCCTAAGTAAACGAAAAAAACCTCAATAAAAATAAAGCAAATTATTGTTATACTCACAATTGCTACCTTTTATATGGAAGTCAAGAAATTATTTCATATACTCGCAGCTTAACGTTCTACAGTATTTAGTTCTGTGATATTATATAAAGCGCTACTTGAATTTAATTTTTTTTTCTTAAATACTGTCTTAAAGGAAACCAATGATAGAATACTTGATGTTTTACTTTGTGTGAATTAATTAATGCAATCGTTTTAAATTATATACGTCTTATCGCATTATACTGATGAACACATTTCTTGTTTAAATTCCAAATATTTTTTTTACTAAATTTTGTTTACATTCTTAGAAAAATTAAAAACAATCTGGCTTCATTACTGTGATCATGTGCACCTAGACAATCTACTACTTTAGTATACAAACATATTTTTCGGTTCTGGTTTTTGTTTGCCTTTATAATGTTTGTTGTACAAATAAATTGTTGTTTTGTTTTGTTTTCTTGTCGTTGTTATTACGATTATGTTGACATTGTTATTAAGTTGTTGAAAATGCAAACAAATATATACACAGGCAAACGAATACACCCATCCCTGTTAGATACTCAAAATTCATAATAGAATAGATTCTTTATTATGTAATATACTGTACGTACACACACACACGTGCACACACTTGTAGGTTTATTTATGTATTTACCACAAGTGCTGTATCTCGATTCTTCACTCAAGTCTATTAGTTTTCAATCCATTATATTGTTTTCCTTTACTTTTTTGTTTTAATTTTTTATCCAGTTTATATTCATTTACTGTATGAAATCGTAAGGGTTTAAAGAACTTTTTCTATAATAATTATTGTAATTGAAATACTCGATTTTCTTTTCCTCAAGCCAATGCATAGTATTCATATATGAGCCGTTCAGTGCACAAATCGATTAACTCCACAAAACAAAAAGTTGAGAAATGCGATGAAATAATGTAAATTGTTTTTTAAAATTCCCTTTACAATATAAATTCAAATATATATTGTAGAATACATAAATATATAAAGCCTAAAGATTTTTCTAATTCGAAAGAAATTACGAAACTTTTTTCTAATGCTGCCATTCGATCGGCAGCCATTTGATTGCGAGATCGTTCAGCCTCTTTTATGTAGTGTTCCTTTTTTTTTGCCGTCTTAATTCCCTCACCGTCTGAAGATTGAATTTTTGTTTGCAAAGCGTCACAATTTTGACACGTATCTTTTGATGGTTGTTTAAAATGTAAACGAAATTTTGTAGAGAACACATTATAGTAACATTTTTCTTTCACTGGTACTATATTTTCTTTTTCACATTGTGTGACGTATAGTTCGTAAATTTTTTTAATATTTAAGTCAGGATGTAAACATTGTCGTCTTGGGTTATGAGCCCTTTGATAGCATTTATGTCATCTATTTTATTATTGAAAACACGGTCTTTGCGCTGATCAATAAAAAAATAACTTGTTCTTTAGAACAACACTTGTGTATCCGCCCGTCACTCACCTGATCTTTAAATCATTTTTTGCAAACGGGAATATTAGTTTTGTCTTTTCGAAGGTAATATGTGCAAGAACGTGATCTTTTGTATTTAGTTCTATTCGCGAGACGCCTTCTTTTTACTTCTTTAACTTTGATTCAGCCTCATAAAGAAATATTTTGGTCAAGTTGACTATGTAAATTATAAAATGCATAGCGTCTGCTAGTGATGCATTTGAATTACGTTATTGTAACGATTTACATAAGAGTATGGAGTTAATCAAAATGTCTTCTGAAATAAATTACTTATTATTCAATGGCCCAAAAAATGTTGTCGTTTAATGGTGTTAATCTTTACTATTCAGGAAAGTTATAATAAATATAAAAAGTTATGACTATCCCAAGTGCTTTGACACTTAAATTTAAGATTTTGCAAAAAGTGGAGTTAATCACTTTGTGCTCTGAACGACTCATATATGAGTAGAGTTTTCAATTAAAGGAGAGAACGATTATCGAAATTGATTAATTTTAATGGGGCCTCTCTTTTAGAAGTGCTCTTTTTTCTAATGGATTATGCCATAGAAAAGTCCATATAGAAGTGGCATTGCGCAGTGATTAATCGTAGATCGAGCTTTGTATCAATAATGATACATTTCAATTTTTGAGACGATATAACTTAAATTCAGAAACAGTTAGATGTCTGATGTTTTTTGAATTCGTTAGTATTGTGATTGTTGTTATTTTAAACCGAATAAAAAAAGAAAATTTTGAGCAGGACTTAAAAAATTCAAAAACTTCATAATTCTGGCTTATGTATCATTTTTAATACATACGACTTTCCTAGGGATTCTTTGGTGTTGAGTACGTAATTTTTTCAAAAAATTTTGTGTAGTTTTATCGTAAATAATACATTATTTATGGTATTTGAGAAGGAATTGAAAGTTAAGTGTTGGATGAAAGCGAAAAAGTTGATTTTTCTGTTCTTGATATTGATTGACTAATTAGACGTCAGACCAAGTTTCAAACCTCAGGTCAGACATTTCCAGTTTACAAAGAAAGGTTGTAATGACCGATTAAATATGTACATATATATATGATATTCGTACTACTGCAGAAGAAGAAAACAAAAGCTCCTCTTATTAATAGACGCAAGTATTGACAGCTGCAAACATAACAATAGGACATTAAGCGAAAAAGATGGTACTCCTTGGAAAAGAGAACCGCATTAGTAGTTTGTGAAGAAAAAATATTACCAATTTTCACGCAGATTGCTAGCAGCTGTCACATGAAATGTTGTAGTCTTTCTTACTGCTGTTCTCATATTTATCTCCCGTGACAGACAAACATTAGATGATGACATTACAGATGATAGTATTTCGGTCAACTATGTACGTATGAGATAACAGAATTATTCGCTTTGATAACGTGCTACTCGGAAGTGATGATAAATTTACTCCTATTACGCCTCTTCGAAAACTGAGTTGAAAGTCTTTCAGCTTTCAATAATAATTTTGTCGCTATAGATTAGTGACTAATTGGTCCACCGCAATCGAATTGGCAGTTTTAGATTCAAGTACATGCTACGTGCGTAGCAACTACTTATAGCCGTATTTGGGAAAACTTGTATCCGGGACACTAGAGAGGAATGAAAGAGAGAACATTGTTATTGACATAACCAATGTTCTATTGCAACAGGAAACTTTTTTACCTCACATGGCTTGTGCCATCAGGTTTCAGTTAGCCCTCGATTGAGAGCGTTACTGATGCGAGTGACAATAAGCTGTCCCATCTAAACAATTGGAAAATTATAAATCGCCACAAAGCAAGGGTGCTAGATGTCAAAGTATTACCATTTAGAAAAAAATAAAACCAAGCTGACATGAAGTGTTTAAGTTTTACTTAAAAAAACATGCTGCAATCTACATCATGTCAAAAATTTTGACGCAAATTTCATAAGAGTGATAATAAAATGTAATAATGTAAAATAGTTTTATTAAAATGAATTAAAATCAATAAAAAAATTTAAATTTTGTAACAAAATCTATCAATAATTGCGAAAATTCTATGAAATACAAGTATGTATCAAAAGTGATACATAGCTAGAATTATGAAGTTTTTTAAATTAGTTGAATACAAACCCGTACGTTCCAAACATTTTCATAAGGTTACCTAAAAAAAGGCTCTCCAAGGCCTGATCTTCAGAGAAAAGTCAACAACAACGCTTTATATCATCCCAACTTTGCGCATTGCGTCCCAATTTTTGTCAAGATATGTTTTATTTTGATCAATAACGTTCAACCTACGCAGTCATCAAAACTATTACCATGAGGGTCGAGTATTCGATGCCCACCAGAGACTCTGGTTGGTTTCACCCATTGCGCATAAGATCTCAGTTACTCAGCTCGTAATAATTATAATATAAATTGTAATTGTAATCTAATAAATAAATAAATAAACTTTCAATTAATTTTCGAATTTGTACTGTATTTAAATATGCTTTTCTTATAATTTTCAAATTAATTTTAAAACCTGTAAACAACTACTTCTTTTTACGTTTTGCTTCCATGAAACATATCCTCTAATAAATTTCTAATTTAATCAATTCAAAAAAGTTTCTCTCTTCTTTTACAGAAGATATTCAATATTTTATTTATTTATTCAAATAATATTTTATAATCAAAACGATTTGTTTTGCATTTCCATTTGAAAAATTTCTTAACCCCTATCCTGAACCCTTTTTTGTTTCGTATAAAGGACGGAAATAACTAAAGTATCAATTTCAGTCAACAATGGTACACACAACTGTATGGATGTTAAAGCACACACTTTTATTCCTTTTTTTCGTTATATGATAAAATCAATGATACTCCAGAATTTGATACATAACGAAATTGAACAAATGAAATCTATTGAAAATGCAAATTACAGGTGCAAAGGTTTAAAGATACGTTAAGATTTTGTTTGTTAATTTTTTTATACATACATACATATAGCTTATAAGTACTTGCTATATTTGAACTTATATGCTACAGTGCTACAGTGCCAAGTATTTGTGTATAAATAGAGGACATGGACATGGCCAAAAGTTGTATTAAATATTTGAAGGTGATGTTATGAATATCTTTGTTTTCCAATTATTATTCTCCGTAGTCTATTAGGTTGTGTTTTGGCTTATTAGACATGAAGTCCCGGTTCAAACCCAGACAACTGCAACTAAACGAAATATAAAAAATATTACTTCCTCAACTTCCTATCAGCAGATCTCTAGCAAAAACTCTGAGAGTAAATAAAAAAATTGTCATGAAAAGTTTCTCAAAAATCTGTCGTTGGTAAACTGTAGATCCTGGCACTCATGTATAAAATTAACACCCACACAACATAAGTGGTGTGAGAAGCTAGGTAATAATCCTGACTGAAGTATTGTAACGACCAATTATGTATGTATATATGAATAGATTGATTACTTACTTACTTACTTAATTGGCCATAACAACCCGTTAAACGGATTTCGGCACATCCTTCCAGGCGCCTCTGCTTCTTGCGCGCCTACGCCAGTTGGTCACACCAATCGATGACAGGGCTTCCTCGATTTGGTCCTTACAACGGAGACAATATCGTCCTCTTCGCCGTCTTCCGCAGATTCCCGCATCAAATACCCGTCTCGCCGGAGCATACTCCTCCATTCGAACGACATGGCCGAGCCAGCGCAGCCGCTGGATATTAATACGTTGCACAACATCTATGTCGTTGAAGAGCTCATACAGCTCACTGTTGGATCGGATGCGGAAATCACCGCCAACTCGCACTGGACCGAAGATCTTACGAAGAACTTTTCTCTCGAATACTCTCAAGGCTGCTTCATCAGTGCTTAATGGGGTCCATGCCTCTGCGCCATAAAGAAGCACGGATAGGATGAGCGTCTTGTAGAGTGTTAGTTTTGTCGTACGAGAGAGGTCTCTGCTACTCAATTGCCTATAGAGACCATATTAGTACCAGTTGGCAGAGTGATCCTGCGCTTGATCTCCAGACTGATATCATTTTTGCTGGTAACGGCGGAGCCAAGATAAAGAAATTCCTTCACTGTTTCAAAAGTATAGTTATCGGCCGTAATCTGAGAATCAGTACGCTGCACGTCTCTACTTGTCGATAACATATAATTTGTTTTGCCCTCTTAGTAGACTCCCGTTCAATAGCACTAAAGACAGCAGTAACATCTCGCTTGGCACGTCCTATGATGTCAATGTCGTCAGAGTATGTGGAGTGATTGCATGCATGCATAATTGACCATTACAACCCTTCAGTCAGGATTACAGCCTAGCTTCTCACACCACTCATGTTGTGTGCGTTACTTTTATACATGAAAGGCGGGACCTACAGTTTAACGTCGACTCCGAACGACAGATTTTTGAGAAACTTTTGTGGAGTGATTATCATTGCATATTTGGTGTCAAGAAATATGAGACAATTAGGCTTGAAAATCGGAGAGGAAAGTATCATTTGCAATTTCACACATTGCGAAAGGAAACTGAAGCCTTTAAATATATTGCTTTGGACTAGAACCCACATGTAAATCGAAAGGTAAACAGATATCAAAAGACCATAGCTTAGAAGGATACTGAAAGAGACCTGAATGAAAATATTTGGTAGATGATATAAATTTGAGCATACTGTAACGTTTTTACCTTTTCAAAATATATAAAATATGAGTTCGTAGATTGCAAATAAAATAAAAATATATTTGTGTTTAGTTTTAAAATAAAATTATTTATTATTCGCACAATTCCGTGTGCCACTTTTGATGTAAACAACAACAATTGCTTTTCTTTGTTATTCCTCTGTTTATGCTCTTCGCATAAACAATAACAATCACTAAACAATTGTTCGACAGATCTTTGTAACGGAGATCTTCAAACTACGATTACTCTCTTCGAACACACCTCGGATTCACACAAGACTGACTGAACTTGACTAACTCAATCGCCTGCTTTGCGTTGCTCTTTTATATGGCAAAGTAAACAGTCTGATGAATGTTCTTGAAGGCGAACGTTAATGACTTAGCATTATCGAAATATACATAAATGTAAATCGTTGTTTACGTTTATTATTGTAGTGTTGTTATTATTGTTATATTTTTGTTTACTTGTTTACCATTTTTTTGCATGCTGGTGTTTGTTGTTATATTAAGCAGTGCTATAATTTGTAAACAAGTTCATTGTTTTTGTTTTTGTAACTTTTGTTTATGATTTTAATGTTAAACTATGTAAAAGCAAAAAACAGTATCTAGATTTTTTTTTCATTTTCATAACAATATAATGTATGGAGTAAACAACTATAACAGGCAGGTTACAATTTCAATAAAACTTGCATGACTTTTCATTCAAATCATAAAACGTTTTCAGTCTAAAACGCTGAATTATTGGTTGACTTTTTGTTTTCGAATTAATGTTCAAACGAAAGGAAGAAAAAATCCTTAATAATAAATATAATTAACACAACAACCACTAAATCCTAAGATTACCATATACAAACCACAGCACAGTACGAGTACAAAAAGCACTACACTTAAACATTAAAACAAAGCAATTAAATAATGCGATGGCAACACCTACAAATGAACTCCCACTTTCTTTTAATTTTTAAGAACTTTTTGTTCAACATTAACGAACGCAATTACAAACAGTCATACAAACAAACAAGGAAATAAAACAAAAAATAAAAAAAAAATTATGAAAACAAACGGAAAAGAAAATCTAAATCGATAAAGTTTCTCTACGACGTTCTATATGGTAACATGTGTGCGGGTATGTGTGTGTATTTCACAACAAAAAAAAAAAAATAATACCAAATATAATGAAATAAAGTAATCATAATTAACATTATGATAGGAATCATGAAAAAAATAAAAACAACAACAGCAGCAGTATAAGAAAAAAACTTTATTAGACGCATTAGCTGAACACCAGAAATAAATAAAAACCTTTTGGTGGCTGAAAAAGAAAATGTGAACGAACAACCCTAATTTAAAAAACTAAAATAAAAATAAAGCAAAAGTTTTTAACAAATTACAATAACAAAAAATAATGAAAAAGAGTTTAATAATAAAAAATCTTAAAAAATATCACCACAACAACAAATAATGTTTCATTCACATCTCTTTGCTACACCCAATATGCTCCCTTACCTGGAAAATAGAAAAAATCTAATAATTTTCTACTACTGAACAGTGGCTCGTTTGAAAGAAAATAGAAAACATATCCAAATTTGGGTGCCTGAAATGAAAAACTCTTGGGTAAACCGAAGTTGTCGAAGGAATCTATTTTGGTTAAGAAGAATAACTTAATTAAAGCTATCGAATAGCTGAAGAATGGTGGGGGCCAATATAGGTTTAATAAAGCGACAAGCCCCAGATATCTAGAATTGGTGCTGAACAGCTGTTAGTGTAACCTCACCTAACGTATTGTCATTAAGGCTCTCAATAGATCCATTATTAGCTGGAGCTGGTTGAGAAGTACTAGGACTTCATTAGTATAGTCGCGCTCTCCCTTGTGTGTTTGTTGGTCTAGGTAATTACTCCGGTTCCTATTCTCACTTTTCTAATTCCTCTCCTTTTTTCCTATCCCCCCTATTATCCTCTCACCTTAAGGACGTTTTGTACAATGGGTCAACTTGACTTCCGGGTACTGAACTTGTCTCACTTGACAAGAACACGTCCTCTAACCTAAGCCTAAACCTAGTATAGCATGACTTAACATGTTTTGTTACGATCTAGCTTCTCATACCACTTTTGTTGTGTGTCTTAATTTTATACATGACTGGCGAGATCTACAGTTTAAAGTTAATTCTGGACGACAGATTTTTTGAGAAACTTTTTCATGGCAAATTTTTTTATTCTCAGAGTTTTTGCCAGAAATCTGCTAGAGGCAGGACATTTTTTTTTTACATTTCGTTTTGTTGGAGATGTTTTGAAACGTGGCTTTACGTCTAATAAGCTAACTTACGACCTACAAAACTAAGGCTTCTTTATTAAGAACGATTTTATTAGTGCTTTACATATAACAGCTACCGGTGTAACAGAGGATAGTATATTTGGGAGCGTTTGATATTCAATATATACTTCAAACCTTTATACCTCCCATTAAGCAGTCCCACTTTACTAACAAAACTGCTTTTTTTGTACGCATGAAACCCTCAGAAAATGTCCTGGTATCTTAGGAAAAATACCTTCTAGCTCGATATATGATTTATAAAATGTACAACATATCTCTTCTGCCACATAAATAATAAAGTTATGTTGCAACATTTGATGCCGTACTTGGAAATTTTACGTTAAAGGATTCAAATTGAATTCAAATTGAAGTTCTTCAAAATTTATTTACAAATTCGCAGTGAGATTAGTAGTTTGATAGATAAATTGATAGATGAATAGATTGTAAACTCTACTGTACAGGTTATCCCTATTGTGCTACACAATTATGGAAAACTTTCCATGCTTTTGGTATAGAAAAAATTGAGAATCACTAAAGTAGACGCTCGACTTGGCAGCGGTCAAAACAGTGATTTATGAATTTCAATAAAAAATACATGAAAAGCTTGCTCTTCAGCAGGTCCACTACTGTAGGAACATTCGTCTAAAAAAGAATGAATGAAAAGGTAGTGTACTGTTTTATTATATGTAAGGCCACTGTTCAAACATCAGGCTATCGCCTCTCAGCAGATTTCTGGCAAAAACTCTGAGAGTAAATAAAATTGGTATGAAAAGTTTCTCAAAAATCTATCGTTCGGAGTTGACTTTAAACTGTAGATCTCGCCACTCATATATAAAATTAATACACACAAGATAAGTAGTGTAAGAAGCTAGGTCGTAGTCCTGACTGAAGGGTTGTGATGACTAATTATGTATGCGCGGGTGTCTGGTATTAATCAAGCAGAAGTCCTTTGATATAAGGATGACATAGACCTGTCGTTAGAAATAAAAAACTGATGATCTTGCTAAGAGACCTACGATAAATGCAAATTCTGTCAGCTACTACTGTAGGTTAGGTTAGGTTAGAGGACGTGTACTTGCCAATTAAGACAAGTACAGTACCCGGAGGTCGAATTGACGCATTGTACAACGTCCTAGTTTCTCACACCACTTATGTTGTGTGTGTTAATTTCATACATGCCTGATGGAACCTACAGTTTAAAGTCGACTCTGAACGACAGATTTTTGAGAAACTTTTTCATGGCAATTATATTTACTCTCAGAGTTTTTGCCAGAAATCTGCTGAGAGGAAGTCGCCGAAGAAATACTTTTTGTATTTGGCCTTAATGCCTGGCCTGGGGCTCGAGCTCTGGCTTTTCGTCTAATAAGCCAACACACTACCGACTAGACTACGGCGACTTCCAAAAGTCGCCTTAAAATATTGGTCACCAAGTGGGAAATTTACACATCTTTTCATATATTGACACATAATGTAAGAATAAAATAACCACCAATGCTTCTCCAGTGGCCCACGCTATTTTTAAACTTAGAGCAGTGCGCTCAAGTCACAAGTACACACAAGAAAAAAAAAACTTTTTAACATCAATAGCACCGAGTAAGAGACTATCAATAGACAAATGATTACGATTTCCTATAATTTATTTCCTCATTGACATTGGTCTCCATATCATTTGAAAATAGCACTTTAGTGCCATTATTGTTTAATCACGTCTTCGATTTACTAGCCTTCTAAACTAACCTATCGTATGATGTCGTCCTACTGTAAAATGGAGCTGAATTTTCTGCTGCTTTTTTACATATTTTTTGAGGGAATTACGAAAACTTCTTTTATTAGTCGTTGTTGTTTTTCTTTTATTTTTTTTAATGAATTTTTTAACCTCTTTTTAGTAGCAGTTGTTGTTGTCGTTTTTGCTGATGTATAATGTTCAGCAATTTTTTCCATTTTTTGCCTCTCCACCGTAAATTTTAAGTGGAACAAATAAAAAAAGAAAAGGTGAGCAGGTATTGTTATGATTTCATGCGATAATTATAAGTTGTTTTTTAAGCTTCTCAGCAACCAAACATTACTACCAGCAACAGCAACAACTTAACAACAACGGTTGTAAGTTCTCTTCGTTGTCTTGTGTCTGAAAGTGGTGAAAGTTAAAATCCCAGTGTTGCTATTCACTGCGTTTGTTTGTGTTGGTGCTTAACGGTGTTTTTCAAATGCTTACAGAAGAGCGCTAAAAGAAAATTTCGTAAGACAGAAAAACGCGCCAAGTGAAAGAAAGGTGAGGATATTTATCATACTTCAGAACAATAATTCTGATGGACAGCACAAAAAGTGGCGACAGTTAAGAATTTATGGCAGAAAAACCAAAAACAATGGTTACGACCATAACGTTGCATTTTGCACAATAAAAGAAAACAACAAAAACAGCAAAAAAAACAAAAAACACGTTTTATAAAAAGGTGTTTCGTAAACTTTGAAGGGTCAATGAAATTTCGCTTATTTCCATGCAGTTTTTAAGAAAGTGCTGGAAATTGGTTACAAGTAATTTACGACGAGTACAATTTTAATTGGTTAGCAATTAAAGTTTAACAAAGAAAATTTATAAGAGAACAATTAAATCAAGTTTCCAAAATTGTTTTAAAATTTTTGAAACTTTTATACAGAAGAGTATTAAATTGGACTTTCATTAGATTTAGTTTTTACAAGTCGTAATGGGTATAATAGTTTGATTATCTGTAGAAAATTCATTGCCATAGATTAGGGATTAAACGTAATTGTTAAAGTAACCGATGAAATTAATTTAAGGAAGCAAAACCTGAGCATAAAACAGGAATTATTCATTGCGGTATGCAACTAAGAGCTTTTAAATTTCTGTTGCATTAAAGGCACTTTTACCGAATAATACTATTACATAACATAATACTATTACATAACACAATCCTTCAGTCAGGATTACGACTTAGGTGCTCAAAGCACTTATGTTGTGTGTGTTAATTTTATACGATACATGACCGCAGGGACCTACAGTTAAAAGTCGACTCCGAACCACAAATTTTTGAGAAACTTTTCGTGGAAATGTTATTTACTTTCAGAAATTTTGCCAGAAATCTTATGAGCGGAAGTGACCTATTAGACTACGGCTCCGCTGGAGATATAGCTGACAATGGTAATTTCTATTGTTGACCACTGACGAGCAAGCTTCACTTCAAATTTCTCTTGTTGCTACACTTTTTGTTCGATTTACCCAAATCATTTCAAAAAATCTCTTAAAATTATTGAAATCAGTAACAAAACGAGAAACTAGATCGTAATCCTGACTGAAGGGTTGTAATGACCAATTATGTAACAAAACGTTTATAAAACTGCTCCATATAGACATACTAATAGCTCCTTTCATTTTAAGTGCTATTCTCCGATATTACGATTAAATTATTCGCTTTAAATGCTAGTCTCTTGTCATTCTTGAATTTTTTTATATTTTGAATTCGTTATACGTCCACAAGTGTCTGAAGAATTCAAATTGCTTTTGCGGTTATCTTCTCAATTGTGTGTGTAAATGCTAGTCTTTTCAAATCTCTTAGTTTTGTTTTAATGTCATACAAATCATTCTCGCGTTGGTGTAAGAGTCTGCAGGTTATTTCTCTTCTTTCTGAGCAGGCAAACAGTTGTGTGTTAAGCTGGATTCACCCATCGTTTCGGAACAAAATGCTTGTTTCGGAACAAATTCAGTTTTTTGAGAGTTTGTTCCGAAACGATTCACCCACTTCGAACAATTGTTCTGTAAAAACAAAGCTACCATATGAAATATTTTTGTAAACGATATGTATTAGTTTTACAATTAGGCAGCACAGTAGCAGATGATTGCAATTCGTTTGTTTTCTTGGCTTGAGTGTGATCATATGTTTTATTGTGTTACAAAGAAATTGTAAATTAAAGCAAATCTGAAATTCTTGAAGTGAAAAAATTTATAATAATGGATAATAATGGATATTATACATACATAAATAGATACATACAAATGTACATACAATATGATGTGGCAGCTCAGTTCAACTGTACTTAAAAAATTAAAGTAGCTGGCAGCACAGTTCGATTGTTTCGTAACAAAAATTTAAATTAAACCAATTCGAGCTGAAAATGTTCCGAAGCAAGCTTACTCTCTTTCGCTCTCTCTCTCAAAAAGAGAAACGTCAAACTACATATAAAAAAAATTGTTTCGGAAAAAAATTTTTGTTCCGAAACAATGGGTGAATCCAGCTTTAGAGCACATACTGATTTTAACCTAGAGTTGGTATACAAAGGTCAATTGATGCTCCCACTGTGAACATTTGAAAGTTCTGCATTCCTCTGAATGCAAATGATTTGCTTTATGGTCTGGAGTACGTTGTTATTATAAATATTTGCCATAAACCAGTTGATCTGATGGTAATACAGGGTACTTTGCTGCTCTGTAGACTGAGGAGTTATAATGTGAACAGTGTTGGTCTTATACACATGCATACATAATTGGTCATTACAAACCTCAAATCAGGATTACGACCTAGCTTCTCACACCACTTATGTTAGGTTGTGTTAATTTAAAACATTAGTGGCGGAACCTACAGTTTAAAGTCGACACCGAACGACAAAATTTTAAGAAACTTTTCATGGCAATTTTATTTACCCTCAAACTTCTTGCCAGAAATCTGCAGAAAAGCAGTCCCCGAAAAAATATTTTTTCATATTCCGTTTTGTTGAAGATGTCTGACCTACAGTGGCCTGATACACGCAAATTCAAATTGTAGAAAATGCCTTCTTATTTCTCGAATTATTGCATATTTTACTTTAACATTCGTTTCTATCTAATGACAGTCACAACCTTTTTCATACAATCTTTCAAATGCCCCCTTTTCGTTTAATTACACTGAAACATTTCTTTCCTAATTCCATACTAAAGCGTTAAGTATCTAGAATTTCAGCTATGGTTCCGATGTCCACAAAAAGAATTGCAACTGTCATTCCATTTTCGCAGTCTCCTTGTTATGGTACTACTTCAGTATAATATAGCAGACCCTGGGATGACATCAATACCATGTGCTGTTTGTCCTCCGTCTGATCTTCCCTGTTGGTGTGCTCATCGCTGGAAAGGTGATGGCCCAGAGGGCTTCTAAATGAATAATTTTGAAGTAATTTCAACTTTTAAATTTATTTTAAAAAATTCAATAATCATGATGAAAATATATTCTTCACCTTCGAGGTTTAAATCAAAATTAATTGTGTTTATATATTAGAACTTTGAATCTACTCCACGCTTGCTCTCTAATTACTTTTTCAATCATGATGTCTCATTTGGTTAGGAAAGGTCTGCTGTCCTTCATGTCATTGTTTTTAAATTACGTCACGCCTGCTGTCTTATTAATTCTGAATCTACGATAACCAGCTTTGTCTCATTTGGTAGGGAAAGATCTGCTGTTATTGCATTGCATTGTGTTTACGATGAGTTTTCTGAAATGTGGTTCTCATATTACCACCTACACATGAATGTTTGATTATATACTGCTTGAGTCTTGTAACATTTGCCCATAGTGAGATCATCTATCATCTAATGTGGTTTGATTTAAGTCCACTTTTTTACTTTTTGTTTTAGATAATAGGATTTTCACTAACTTGCTTAATTTAATTGGCCATTGCAATACTTTAGTCAGGATTACAACCTGGCTTCTCTCACTATTCACGTTGTTTGTTCATTTTATTCGTCAATGGCGGCATCCACAGTTTAACGTCGACCCTGAAAAATAGATTTGAGAAACTTTTCATAAGAGTTTCATTTACTCTCAGAGCTATTTCTTGAAGACTGCTTAAAGGATGCTTAAAAGCATGCTTTTGCCTTCATGAATTTAAAAATTTCGTTCCAAAATTAACACCATCTGCACTATGCATCCTTCAATGTTTAAAAAATAAAATCCTGTCCCGATGTTCAGGATTTGATTAAATCTTTCTGTGAAAAAAAATCCTTACCTAGTCTCTAGCAACAAATACTTCCATCCGCTTTATAATCAAAATTTGATATTAAACGAACTGCTATAATCAGTTGACTAATCACTATGAGTGACGTAAAAACTAAAACAACACATGACATGATAATGAAAACAACAATAAAGACTAACCATTAAGGAACATGTAAATATGTACTCCATGGTTCATTAAATTGTGACAAGATTGAAAAGGTCATGAATAATAAAATCCATGTTCAAATCGCCAGCATTATGAATATGACATACGCGTAACAGTGTATAAGTGTTTAATTATAATTGAGTAGTGCGTGGATAATGATTGGAAATATTGATGGCCAACGTATATAAGACTTATACTATCAGTGATAACAATCAGAATAAACACACATTGTCAAGCGTATTTAAATGGCGGAAATTTCGTTTAGCGGCTGTTTTTGTATTATCCAATGTGTGTGTATGTGAGTGCAACTCTACTCTTAACCAAATAATTACTTGTAAATAAAGTTCTTCTGTTCACCAACACGTATGACTATAATTTGAGACATTATTACGTATACGTACGTAGGCATCAATAACATTAAAGCACATGTATTTTTGATATCTCTTTTTTTAGTTTTTGTTTAGCAAAAAAGTGATAAAAATTAAATATAAAACTAGATATACAGCGGTGGCCATGAAACTAGAACAATCGTAATGACAGTAAATTATTCGTTCTACATATTTTCAAAATTAAAAAAAGAACAAAATTTATTTTTCAGTTCCTAAATCAAAAACATTAAACGGTTATTAAATGTTTTATAAAAAAAAATATTAAAAAAAATCTTATAAATAGTTGGCTATACAATTCATAAAATTACTAAAGGCCGTAGCCTAGTAGGTACTGTGTTGGCTTATTAGAAGTATGGCTTAGGTTCAAACCCCATGGCAGACATCACAAAATAAATGAAATATGAAATACCATATCTGCGGCAACTTTCGCTCAATAGATTTCTGGCAATAACTCTGAGAGTAAATAAAATTGCCATGAAAAGTTTCTCAAAAATCTGTCGTTCAGAGTCGTCTTTAAACTGTAGGTCCCGCCACTCATGTATAAAATTAACACAGACAGCATAAATAGTGTGAGAAGCTAGGTCGTAATCCTAACTGCATGGTTGTAATGACCAATTATGTATGTATTATGTAAAATCAGTGCCAAAAGAGTTGTAGAGGAACAGCCTCCCCACGCATTTCGACGTTTTGCCACAATTCATTAAAATTTTTGGAATTTTTTGCCTTCCACCTTTTTTAGCTTCAATAAGTTCTCAATTGGATTGAGGTAATGGAATTGTGTTGAATAGTTTTGATCCTCTACGCAGCTTTTCACAAGCCTTGATGTGGGCTTATGGTTATTGTTGTGCATGAACTTACCGTTAAAGGTAAATTTTTCTCCATGTATGGTAGCATGGTATTATTGTCTAATGATTTTTTATAAAAATGTTGGTTCATTCTAGAACTAACCATCGAAATTTGGGAAAATGACATGCTCAGAAGAAGTGCTCTAAACTATAATGTTCCCGCCATCATAATTAATTGTTTCGGCGGTATATTTGGAATTAAGATATTGGACGCCATATAAACCATTTCCCATTTTATCTCCATCAACTCATTTACTTTTTCATGTTTTGTTTGCCAAAATTCAATCTGGAAGAATTGTTTTTTTCTTTTTCTTACGAAAATTTTTCGCTGTGCTATTTATCCACGTCCAAAAGTTTCTTTAAGCCGTCATTTAAATGTTCTTGATGACATATTAACACTATATATTGACGCTAATTCAGCTTTAAGTTGCTTAGACCTTTTAAATTGATCAGCTTTAGACGTTCTTATGACAATAGCAACTTCCGTGGCTATATTTAATAAAGTTTGAGCACTCTGGATAGATTATTTGAAACACTAAAATGTTTAAATATTAAAACGCTTCATTACATTATAAATTTTTTCTCTAGAGCAACCAAGTGACTGGGAAATTTTGTTTACCGCCTTTTATTTACCGGTTCCTCTAATGTTGAGTATACCCAATTTTTGTACACATTTTTTGTACATAATTGTTCTGCTATCATTTGAAACACAGCTATCAATACATTTACAATTAAATATATATATATATATATATATATATATATAAAAAATTTGTAATTATGTGTTCACTTGAAAAACCACAACACATTCTGTGAATAATGACTTATTTTCAAAGAAATTTCAAATGAACAGAATATTAGAGAAAAAATTAAGTATGAGTATTTTTCTAGTGAAAAAGTCCCCTTGAATATCATATCAAATAATAATATATAAAATTGATTTAATAATAGTACTTATGTGTTAATTGTATGTCCACCACTGTATATTGTATCTGCTTTAAATACTTAAAAGAGTAGAAATACTTCTCTAATGTCAGCGATCCATTTCTTTATATTCAAATTAAGAGTAATTAGTGTAATAAAAAATAACAGAGTTTTGAAATCTATTAGATTCTGGGATAGATAGCTTAGAAATTTTTTTAATTCTGGTAATCTGAAGTTGCCGTAGTCTAGTAGCTAGTGTGTTAGCTTATTAAACGTAAGGCTACGGTTCAAACGCCAGGTCAGACATCAAAACAAAATACAAAAAGTATTTCTACGGCGAATTCCTCTCAGCAGATTTATGGCAAAAACTCTGAGAGTAAATAAAACTGCCATGAAAAGTTTATTAAAAAATCTGTCGTTCGGAGTCGACTTTATACTGTTGGTCCCGCCACTCGTGTATAAAATTAACACACACAACACGAGTGGTGTGAGAAGCTAGGCCGTAATCCTGACTGAGGGGTTGTCATGGCCAATGATATTATGTGTAATATTAATTGCATTTGACGGCACTATACCTTAATATTTTATGCTTCACTTTGTTGTTAAAACTTTATTAAATACATGTGAATGCGTTTAATGTCCTTAAGTCGCCGTAGTATAGTAGTTAGTGAGTTGGCTTGTTAAACACGAGGTCTCGGTTCGAAAACTAGGTCAGACATATCAAACAAAAGGAAATATGAAAAAAATAATTCTTCGGCGAATTCCTCTCAGCAGATTATTGGCAAAAAGTCTGAGAATAAATAAAATTGCCATGAAAAGTTTCTCAAAACTTCAGCCTTTAAACTGAAATTAACACAGCAGCTTACCATTGAAAGCATCGCAAAAAATCTGTCGTTCCGAGTCGACTGTAAACTGTAGGTCCCGCCACTCAAGTATAAAATTAACACACACAACATAATTGGTGTGAGAAACTAGCTCGTTGATTATGACTGAAGAATTGTAAGGACCAATTATGTCTGCATGTATGCATGTATTGGGTTAGCCATCTATCAGTTTAAATTTGAATCATTGGTTATTTCGAATCCGGCAATGCTTATGTCATTCTATTCTGTCACAAAATGCAGTATATTATATCCAGTGAACTTAATTGATATATGTTTCATCAACGTCCTCCTCTAACGTTGGGATTTATTGAAAATTTATGTCCAAAATAAAGACAATGGTTTGGAATTTTTTACAGGAGCCAATGCAGCCATTACGAGTTACTGTTTGGTGCGACTTGTGGAGCGGAGGCATCATTGGCCCATATTTCTTTGAACTATTTTCTGTAGCTGGACTATTTTCTGGGGGGGCGAAAAGTGTTATGTTGAGCAGTTAAAGGCCAATATTCGTGATGCCATTGCCGTCTGCATTTTTTAATTTAAACTTTTAAATTTCCCACCCTGTATAACATAGGTATACAATAGATAACTTATTTTGAGTTCTCTAAAATCAAGCAAAACTGAATTCTTCCTCCTTGCTTAGGTTTACCTTGTTATTCATTATCAGAGCATAATACAATAAAATTCATCAAATTGAATAACAATCCATCCACCACTGTATATGTAATTAATTACTTGAAAATTGCCAATCACTCTTGAATTTTTTGTATTTTTAATAATTCAAAAGCTAGAGCAAATTTCATCTTCAAATGCGCCCTAATGTTTGTATATGAGCATATGAAAGGCGTTTGTTTAGACAAACTCTTTACGGTAATTCATATCATAATTTTATTTATTTTGTAATTGTTGTTCTTACTATTGTTTTATATAATTTTCTTGTTGTTGTTAGTATATTTTGACAATTACTTCAATATAATTCGCTTGAGAATTATTTTGAAATTACGAAGAGAAAGGAAAACAAAACAATATTTGAAACAAAAAATTAAAAAGAGAACGCACAAGTAGAAAACAATACAAAAAAAAAGAAACAAAAGAAATAAGAAAAAATAATAACAATAACAATAACAATATAAAAGAAAAAGGAATACAATACAAAACTATATAAAGGTTGAGGTGTTTACAATAGGGCAACAACAATAGCTCGCTTTTACTTACAAACACACAGGAATACTTTGAGTATAAATACACACACAAATACCTAAGTTCCGGTTCATACATATACTCACTCGTACAGCTCTATTCAAACATAACGAGTACAAATTGTACGAATATTTCTTAACTCAAGTGTTTTCAATATAATACAACAATAACAACAACAACAACAAAAAAATCTGATCCAAGAGCAAGTAGAAGAATAAGACTTATTAGAAAGAAAGAAGTGAGGGCAAAAGAAACGTGTAAGGTAAGCACGTTTGTATTAATGTTAATTCGATATATGGGTTAAATACACACAACGTGTTACAATAAAGCATAAAGGTGCAACGTGTGTGTGTGTGCGTGTGGGTCTATGGCAGCTGTTTGTCATGTTATTTCAGTCTCTTGTTTCGGCAATTTTTTCTTTATTTTGCTGTTGCTGCTATACTTTATGCTGTAATTCCGTTGTTTATACAATACATATGTATGTGCATACATATGTATAGAGTACATTGAACGTAACCGTTGTAGTATAAAATTTGTAGTAAAAATATTTGGTTTACATTTTCCTCTTTCCTCTCTCTCCATTCTTCGTCGTGATGGCATAATAATAACCAGCATAAAAGCCAAGAGAAGAAAAGCTTTAGAAACGAAGAGAGAGATTTTAAAATATTGTTGTCCTAGGACCAAGAATAATATTCGAAAACTTGTTTCATTTCATAGCAAAAATGAGAGAGAGAGTGAAATTTTAAGAGTAAATAAGAAGCTACACTCTCTTATAAGCTTTTAATAAAAAGCATCTCTTTCCTGTCCTTTACACAGCCACGAATATTGAAATCAAAACAAAATAAAATAAAAATTCAACACCAGTTTACAAATGCAATCTCTCACGTATCAAAACACACGTATACAAACACACACACAAATTGTTGGCTCTCCAAAAAGGAAAACTAAAACTATTCTCTTTTGCTCGGTTTTTTTTTTTTCTTAAAAGAGAGAGAATGTGTTAGAGATTTTTTTTTTTTTGTTTTTGTTAGATTTTTATTACAACCTACTCTAATATATTATAAAAACTAACGGGGTTCTTTTCCCCGTGCTTACTGTGTGTTTTGGTGTACTTTACACTTGTATAATGACCGTATCTATAGCTCGTATACCCTCTTAAACATATACAAATGCACAGCAAAAAATAAAGCACACGTTAACACTCATACCAGCATATTATTGTATAGTGTGACACATTTTATAACAAGCATACATGTACGTGCGTGTGAATACAAACGAATTCATGCCATTACTACTACTACTACGTTGAAGAGAATTTTCATATGACCCTCAGCATTTATAATAAGCCTTTCTAGTATTTTTTTAACGTTTTTTTTTAATTTATTTTTATAAATACTAGCATGTTTACACATACAATTTTACTTTTGGAGTACATTTTATTTTGTGCTTTATTTTTTTTTATTTTCTGTCTAATTTATTTATTTCAATGTTAATACACTTCTTTTCTTAATATAATAATTATAGCTCAATGTAAAGTTTTCAACAGCGTTGTTAAAATTCAATTCAAGTAAAGCAAATTTACATTTTTATTTCATTAGATGTTGATTTTTTGTTTTGGTTTTGTTTTTCTAATGGTATGTATTTAACAAATTTACGTGAACCTTAAAATTCAAATTGAACTGTACAAACAATATATAAAATATTACAATAGGGTATTAAGAAATAAATACTGAATCATACCTGCATTACATACATAATTGGTCATTACAATACTTCAGTCAGGACCTAAAGTGTAAAGTTGAGAGAGAAGTTTTTTCATATTTCATTTCGTTCGAGATGTCTCATCTGGTTTTTGAACCGTTTCCTGACGTCTATAGCCACCATACTACCTACTAGACTACGGCGGCTTCTAAATAATAATTCTTTTCGTTCTAATCTTCAAAAAGCTTGGCAGGAGATTATGTCGGAACAAATGTTGCACCTGATATGTTACCTTGACTGAATGGGATACAGTCGGTATCCTTAGAAAATTTAATAGAAATAAGACAAAGGGCTACATATATACCTTCAGTCAGGATTACGACCTAGCTTCTCACATCACTTATGTTTTGTGGGTTAATTTCATACATGAGTGCCTGGACGTAAAGTTCGAAGTCAATTTCGAACGACAGATATTTTGAGAAACTTTTTTATGGCAATCTTATTTATTCTCAGAATTTTTGCCCAAAATCTGATAAGAGGCAGTCGCCGAAGACGTGTTTGACATGAGGTTTGAACCGTGCCTCACGTCTAATCAGCCAACACACTACCTACTAGACTACGACGACACTAATATGTCGAAAAGGTACTATTAACACTAAAAAGAAGATGATGTCTTGTGGTGTTCCAGTCAATGTATAAAACTAGGGATCTTATTTATTTGTATTTAGAAAAAAATACATCCAGTCACACTCTAGTAAACGCCCTTGATGCTGATACCAGCTTTATTTGGTTCTAGCAACAATATCGGACAATTTTATTTGCCTGTAATCGATATTGAAATTGTATTTAAGAGTTCATGTAAATAAATCTGATGCCCTGTTGGTCTGAAGGGTAGTGTGCTAGACTATTAGCGTAAGGTTGTGGATTCGATTCTCATCAGGGACTTTACATTGAGAATAAAGTCGAAGTTACTTAGCTCATTACAATGGAATTTGTCATTGTATTGTATTTAAAGACCTCTATAAATTTCAACTACAGTTTATAAAATAAAAATGAATCTTTTTGCACAGAACATATGAAATAGTCATTGACTAATTGGCCAAAATACAAGGCAATCATGGAACTAGAATTTTTAATGTTGTTGCCTCGCAAACTGTGTAGAACTATCTCCAATTATATATCTTATTTTCATTAACAATTTTCTGTCTTCTAGTGCTATCTACTCTTTTGAAGATGGCAACAATATTTGTCATTCATATTCTTTTAATGGTAGGCCGAGGCCTTTGGAGATTGAGGTGAAATGGCATAACCAAGTACGACCTACAGTCAATCTCGTGCGAAAAACGTAAAGTTGTTTATTAACATACAAGCGCAGCAATAATATTGACTAATCTGTAGTTATGGTTGCTGTAAATGTTAATGAGTCAGACGCACTTGATGTTCTATGCATGAAAATTCAATGCGATGTTCGCTGAAACCAGCTGAAATGCTCAGTAATGATGGTAGGGTATTCAATTCTATTTATTCATTGGCGCATCGTCGTAATGTGGATTGTATTTTACTGTTCTATCAATACTACTAAGGATTTTGCTCTAGCATGATAAAAGAACTTGTTCCTGAAAATCGTTGTTTCTTATATAGCAACCATCTTTCTCGCAGGGTACATCCGTTTGTGGTCGATTGGCCAGTGGATCGCATACTGCATTACAGACAGAAGTCGTATGGAACTCCCTACCGGCAGAAGTTTTTTCCTGCCACTTACAATGTAAAGAGATTCAAATCTAATTTCCACCAACCCTCCTTCTGTCTAACTCCTATTTTCCTAATTCCAACACAATACACTGCATGAATAAGGGTCATCCCCATAGTGTTGGTCTAATAAGAAAAAAAATTAAATATTGAAAAAGTTTGTTTAAAATTATAGTTTTTTTTACTTATTTTCATTCTTTCACTAAATTCTAATTTTGCTTTATTTTTTACTATTACTATTTTTCATATTCCTCTTCGTAGAAGTAGACCCATCGGGATGTCACAGAACATATTGTCCATTTTGTTATCTTTACTTTATTGCACCATTCATAATCAAGTTTCTACCTTTTAAACAAATGGTCTACTGTAGTTAGGCCTTGGATAATACGGTTATCATTTGGCATTGGTTAAAATTGCTTACAAAAAAGATGTTCTGTAAACATAAATTGGATTGTTGGAATCGGATATAGTTGGACGTTAATCATTGAGTTTCTGTGATGTTCATTGTTGACAATTTTAGCTCCCTTACAATCTCCCATTTGAGTTATATAAAGGGGGTATGATGTCTATTTATTTTAAAATGCGAAAGATTAGTCTATATTAGCTGTACAATATTGAAACACATATGACCGGTAGCAGTTTGCAAGCTGTTAGCATACTTCTATCCTAACCACTTCATGTAAAATTTTATATTTATTCTAGAGTTCAACACTGTATTTGCAACCAGATCTTCACTATCTAAGATGTTTTACCAAAAATTGAAAACTTGTTGTACAACAAGGATAATAGAATTTTAATGTTTAAGTTAAATTTGAGTGTTTAGTTTAAACTATTGTTTATTTATATATTGTTATTAATAATTCCTTTTTCCTTGTTGTTTGCAGGTAAGCCACAATAAATATAGCCTTATGTTGCCAACAAATGCAAGTAAGTATGTATATTGTGATGATTTTTATAATTAAAATATAATAAAACAAAGTATTATTATGTAAAACAAGAATTCTCGTCCATTTACAAGGACTTAAAGTTTAAATTTATTAAATTTATTTTCAAATGTTTCCCTGATGCAAAAATCATTTAATTTAAGGGTATACAATCGAATCTGTAGTAGACTTGTATCCTGTACATGAATTGACATTGAACATGACATGAAATTGAATTTGTAAAGAAGCAATTTTATTTAAAAGACCATTTATATGCATATTTACAGTTCTATAATTTCTATTTAATATGCCCAATGATTGGAACCCCTATGGCCTGTCCTCAAAAAGGGAGATCCTACCAGATCTTTACACTACGGCAAATCCTGGAAAAGACCCACGAATAACAAGTCGACACACACCATCTTTTTGTCGACTTTAAGGCAGCTTTCGGTAGCCCACTAAGGGACCGTGTTTTTGCCGCAATGCGTGAGCTCAGTATACCTGCGAAGCTGATAAGGTTATGCAGAATGACGTTGAGCAATTCTTGCAGCTTTTGATACCGTGCGAGGTTTCAGACAAGACCATCCCTTGGCATGCGACCTCTTCAACTTCGTCATGGAGAGTGTAGTAGTAACCAAATAAGCTCAAATCAAATCGAAAATCTACGAAATTTATTGGGTTAGTTGGCAGAAAATTAACAACTGAAATTAGATTGAAAACTTCTGCTTTGCAATACATTCGTATTATATTTCAATTACGTACAAGATCTTACGTACATAAGGATTCCAACGTTACAGCGAGCAGAATAGAATGAGTCAAAATATTTCAAAGTCCAACACCATGGCCAACAGTAGACGCATTCATCTAAAAATTCTGTCATCTACACTCAACAAACATAATGTTTCCGAATATGTATGAGTGAAGGGAAAAGTCCAGTTTATTCTTGATGTTGACCAGGCTAAACAGAAATCCTTACATTCGAGAGATGACTAGTTCTTGTGTTTTTATTTTAATATGTTTTTCACTAAATAATAAGTAAAACTATACTGTGTGATCAAATTTTAAAATTATTAAATAAACCCACATAAACAAACCTGCAGTTCATTACATTAAAATTGCAATTAGACTGTCTCCATTATGGTCATTCATATTGCACAAAATGCTAAATATTTCCTACTTTTATATTCGTATCGTTTATTAAGATTTTAGGTTTCATAGTGTGTTATTAATTATTTGGCAAGGCTGTCAACTGTTAAATATCTTGATATCAATTTACAGAAAAGTTTGTCATTTACAAATTCAGAACATCTAACAACCGAAAAATGTATTAAATTAGTGAAAACTTACTACAAAGGTTGTGATTCAAACGGAAGTAGTTTCCGACCATTACTAGGTGAATATTACCATCATAATATTCCCCTACAGTGCAAAGAAAGGAATCAATGATGAAAACATCGCTTCTGTTAGAGAAACCCAAATTTACCGATTCCACTGAGTTCTCACCAATTAGGCATAGATATCGACTTATTACTTTAGAATTTGCAATTTTAAAGAAACTTTAATAAATATATGCGCAGTGACAATAATTCAATGACGGAAATAATGCTTCTGTTAGAGTAATCCGAACTTGATGATTCCGCAGCGATTCTACATCAATTAGGCTTTGGTAAGGTGCCCTGGTAGTCTAGTGGGTAGTGTGATAGCGTGAGGTTCGATTCCCACCAGAGACTCTGGTCTATAATAGTACACCAAGCATATGGACAAAGTTACTCAGCTCGTATATAATTAAAATATAATTTGTAATTGTATTGTAATTATTTATTTATTTATTTTAAATTTACGCCTCGAACCATATCGACGCCTCTGTTCTATAACATTCTAAGTCGAAAAAGTGTGTTTTGAGTTATGAGCTCTCAAAGTTTTCACGCGACATACGACTATATGTGTATTCTAAGTAGATTTTTCCCTATAACTTTGGAACGGATTGTCGCATATTAACCAAATTTTGACAGTATTTAAGTTAGAGAACGTAGAATTTGAAAATGCAAGAACATTAAAAACGTTCTAAGTACACTAAGAACGTTATAGATATATATCGATATACAGTCCCACTCAGGCAAAAATTAAAGCGGACTAACCATTCGCCGTAGTCGAGTTGGTAGTGTGTTTGCTCATTAGACGTGAGGTCATAGTTCGTATCTCCGGCAAAATATGAAAAAATATATTTGCTAGCAAAAATCTGAGAGTAAATAAAAAATTGCCAATTGCTTTAAACTGTAGATCCCGCCACTAATGTATAAAATTAACACACACAACATAAGTGGTGTGAGAAACTAGGTCGTAATCCTGACTGAAGGGTTGTAATGACCAATTATGTATGTATGTGTGTAACCATTCACAATGCCACAAATATGCTGATTGAATGCTAAAGCAATTGGCTTTTTGTGCCAATGTCTCAAAAAAGAAATTTATTCAACGCTAAAAATCATTTCTCTGTAGGTGGTTACTACAACAAGCTTAATTAACGCATTGTCCTGAAGAATTGTGGAAACGCCAATAGTGATTGTTGTTCATAACTTCATACTGATTTGCCAGTATCTTTCATAGTCTACATTATGGTAATTACTACGTCTTGTTCAAAGCTCATGTATTTCTTTCATAAGCGCATTTTTTTGTTTTAGATTTGATTGGTATGTCAATGTATCCTAAGATGTTTTGTGTTTAATATTCTTGTGTTATTATTTGACTTTATAAAATATAATTTAATTTTTTTTGGTGTCTGAAAACCTATTTAGTTGACTACGAAAAACTCTGTTTAGTTTTTAGATTGGCAGAATATTTTCCATTCTGTAGGCAAAAGGAAATTTTTGCCCAAATTTCTATATTTTAAGGAGATATACGTTAATAAATCAGTTAACTAGTTAGCCAGTAACGTCTCTCTTTTTTAAGCATACTTTAATATAGGTTAACATTCATTTGTTTTTTTTTAAATCCTTTTGTTAACCAAGTTTATTTGCTTTGGAGTAAGCTATTATAACAGTTTCCTTAACTTTTTACTCAAAATACAGTTTAAAATTCACTGCTGATAACGACTACATCCTTACAGTATATTTTGGCGCCAATTATTTATAGAAAACTTAACACAAATACTTAAACGCATGGGTATAACAGTTTAACACTCTTTGGTGGTATTCGAGAAAAAAAATGAAATAAAGCCGACGAAAGAGAAAAAACAAAAACAGAGAGAAATTTGATTTCACACTCGCTCTCTCTCTGTCTCTGGCTCCTTTTAAATGAATATAATAACGTACCGTTATTATATGAAACTCTTAAATACAGTAAATATACTCCCGCAATCGTATAATTTCGTAAAAATATGCACACACCAACACACACAATACAACACCGCTTCAATAAGGAGGAATACGAATACAAATGCAACTATAAAAGACGATGGAGACGATGGCAACGATGACTACCTCATGTTGTGTAGACAATAACAATAATAAGACCTAAAACGAAATCACAACAAATTATACAAAAACCAGTATGGAGAATGAAAAATAAAAACAAAAACAAATAAGCGTAACGATATAAAGGACGAATAAGAATGAAACTACAAATATGAAGCAATTTTAACGAAACCAGTTTGTAACGAACCATTGAAACGAACGGTTTAAATATTGTTACGGATGTAAAACGTTACTTTTACACGAAAACATATAGGAAAAAAACGACAAATAAAAAAAACGTTGATTTTCAAAAAGAAAAGAAGAACCGCTTTTTTATTTTGTTCCAATTTTTTTTTTCGAAAATTTCAACCGGAAGTGTGAAGATTTTCATTTTGAAAATTCTAAAAAAAAAGAATTCTTTTTTTTTAATTTAACAAAATAAATAAAATAAAATATGAAATAATAATAAAAGAGAAAGGAATAAAAATAATAATTTGAAAATTAAAAGCAAATAATGTAAGCAAATAAAAATTATTGTGCAAAGTGTAGTGCAATTAAAGTCAACCAAAAATATTGCCAGTAAAGCCGCGTTGCCATTTGTGTGACCCCAATGCCGCCATCATTGTGTTGGTGTTGTTATTTATAACGTTTCTTTTTCTTGAGGATAATAAATTAAACTCAAATGTAGTTGAAGTGACGTTGCTGGAAAATAAAGGTGCAGGCAAAAACAACAACAACAAGAAAAGCATGTTAAGCCAGCTGAAGTATTTTCTTTATTTTTTTCAAGTTTTTTGATTCCAATTTTAAATGAAATGAAAGGTTCTGCTACACTTTCTTTTTTTTAAGTTTTTTTTCTACGCCAAAAAGAAAAACAAAATAAAACAAAAAAACAAAAACCAGGTGTAGATTTGGTTTATTTTGTTTATTTTTTTTTACTGAAAACTGCAAAGGAAATGCTTAAGTTTTAGCTGCATATACAAAATTTATTACACTGTGATACAAAAAAATTTTTTTTAACAAAAACTTCTGTCGCTGTTAAGCAAAAATTTCATACATCATTCTTTTGCAACAATATACTCTGTATATACTATATTTTCTTATCGTTTATTTTTTCTATGGCAGAAAAAATTATATATCGCCTGGAAAGAATGCAACCTAAAACCCATTACTAATAGCAAACATTATATATAGAAAACGCATAACAATAGCTTGTGCAAAATTCTGCTTTAATATGAAACTTGCTTGAAACGAAAACTTTGAAAATAACAAATAAAAGAAAACTAAAACGAAGTTAGAAAAACTACTTTATATGCACTTTATAGTGCAATTCATGTTCTTCCTTTACACTGTTACTTAAACATGAATAGAATGAAGGAAAATGTTTCCTTCTTGTTAAAGTAAAATCCAAAAAAAGTATTGAAACTATATGTTCTATTAAGCTTATTGTTATAATCTCAATATTTGCTTTATACAGAACAGAATAAAAAATGTGAAAATAAGTATTACAGCGCTGGTGCCAAATAATATTATTCAGCAAAGAAAAATTGCTATTTTTTTATAACAATAAAAAAACTGTTTAACATCTGATTTAAAATTGGAAATATTTTTTCTTGCGCCATCAAAGTAATCGGTTTTATAAACAAGTTTTGAAATGAAGAAAAATTGTTAAAGAAAATTTTGCAATATTAACTCGAGCAGCTGGAAACTTGATCCAGATCCAAAATTATTGCACAAAAATAGTATGAAAAACCGATTAAATTTTACCTTTAAGTTACAAAAGAACTCTTTGATTCTTTTCCTTGTAAAATTTTATAAATTTTCTGTATTAAAATTCAATGCCATTAGCAACAGTCGACGTGGACTAGTAGGTAGTGTGTTGGCTTATTAGACGTGAGACCACGGTTCAAACACCAGTTTAGACATCTCCAACAAAATCTCGGTAACTTCCTCTCAGCTAATTTCTGGCAAATAGTAATAGACAGTAAAATGAAATTACCGTCCTCATAATGCTTACCATACGATCTTTGATTTAAGATAAAATGAAAGCTATCAATGGAGTTACAGATAGACAATCTACCACACTTATCCGAACTTAGATGTTTATTTGGTTCGTTTTTGTGCAGTAGTCAATGTAATCAATAATGAGCCCATTTAATTTGATTCGAATCCACCAAACTTATACAGAAACATTTTATTATTTGCTTATGAATCACTTGAATAAAAGCTCTCTGAGCATATTTTCTTAATCTTGCGGTTTTCCAGCAATCCAGATTTTATCTCCTCGGTTGTTAATAATTTTCTCTTTTCTAAAGAAGGTATAGTTGTAGTCTACCAGTCGAAAAACAATTTCTATACAAAAGCTTTGAAATGTAACCTGCTAAGGTAACGTATTCTCAAATAATTGATTCCTGATAGAAAACCGTCAATCCACCAATGTTTACATATGTACATAATTGGTCATTACAACCCTTCAGTCAGGATTACGACCTAGCTTCTCACACAACTTATTTTGTGCGTGTGTT
The DNA here is from genome assembly GCA_958299815.1 of Sarcophaga carnaria. Taxonomy (NCBI): domain Eukaryota; kingdom Metazoa; phylum Arthropoda; class Insecta; order Diptera; family Sarcophagidae; genus Sarcophaga; species Sarcophaga carnaria. The sequence goes on from OY283150.1 coordinate 49,450,146, forward strand.
AATTTTATACATGAGTGGTGGGACCTACAGTTTAAAGTCGATTTTTGAGCAACTTTTCATGGCAATTTTATTTACTCTCAGAGTTTTTGCCAGAAATCTGCTGAGAGGAAGTCGCCGAAGAAATACTTTTTGTATTTTATTTTGATGTCTGGCCTGGGGCTCGAACTTTTCATCTTGCTTTTCATCTAATAAGCCAACACACTATCTACTAGACCACGGCGAAACTTTTCATGGCAATTTTATTTGCTCTCAGAGGTTTTGCCAGAAATCTGCTGAGGGGAAGTCGCCGAAAAAATATTTTCATATTTTCGTTTTGATGTCTGACCTGGGATAATAAGCCCACACTACCTACTAGACCACAGCGACTTCCATCTGCTTTTTGTAATTTGTAAAGCGTTTCTTTGGAGAAGACTCTCTGAATTTAACGCCACAATAAGAGTCTTGACAATGCTTATAAAATCTACCTCCTTTAACAGTTTTATTCACACACATACATAATTGGTCATTACAACCCTTCAGTCAGGATTACGACCTAGTTTCTCACACCACTTATGTTGTGTGTGTTAATTTTATACATGAGTGGCGGGACCTATAGTTTAAAGTCGACTCCGAACGACAGATTTTTGAGAAACTTTCATGGAAATTTTATTTACTCTCAGATTTTTTGCCAGAAATCTGCTGAGAGGAAGTCGCCGAAGAAATACTTTTTGTATTTTATTTTGATGTCTGGCCTGGGGCTCGAACCCTGGTTTTTCGTCTAATAAGCCAACACACTACCTACTAGACCACGGCGACTAGTAACAGTTTCATTAGCGAAATATAAATTTGTTCACCACATAGAAAGCCCTCTCCGACAATTCGGTATTCCATCGACTACGAAGCCACTGCTATCCTTGAGACATATAGAATTCTATCAGCATGAATGATACGTGGCTATTTGCTCTCAGGTACGGGATTTCGATACAAGTATTCGCCGTCACTGTCATGCTAGCATTTTTTAAAGTGCGTATAGCCGGGGAATACTGTCTAAATAAATATATTTCTGTTAAATAGATTGTGATTTTAAATGAGAATAATTATGCTTTGCTAGTGCAAAATATAAATCTATAGAAAATAACACCAAATATAATGAAAGAGTTTTTGTTTCTTTGAGCGTGAGATGAGGGTTAACAAAAATTTCTATAATACATACATACGTACATAATTGGTTATGACGTTAAAGGGTTAGCCAGGATTACGACCAAGCTTAATTTAAGTTTAAAGTCGACTACGAATGACAGATTTCTTGCGAAACTTTTGATGGCAATTTTATTTACTCTCAGCATTTTTGCCAGAAATCTGCTGAGAGGAAGCCGCCGAAGAACTATTTTGCATATTCGTTTTGTTGAATATGTCTGACCTGCGGTTTGAACCGTGGCCTTACTTAGGCTACGGCGACTTCTGTAGGAAATTAATATCGAATCCAGTAATGTATTTCGAAAGAATCCCAATACTTTTGTAGGAAGCCATTGGCTATACTAATAATTTTGTGAAACATACGATAAATATTTACTATTTGAACAATTCTATTGTGCTCTTAAGTTGAAAGTGAAAACATAATTTTACGAACATAAACTACTTTTGAGGCCTCTAATATGTTAATAGAACTTGTGATAATTATTATTCTTTAAAATAAAAATAAACAACTAAAGTGTAATTAAGCTGTGAATATAATTGATGATATTGTGGTAGAAACAAATTTGGATACTTTCTTTAAAACATACAATTAACGAATAAAAAGTGTTATTAGTGATATACATTTCGAGTAATTTAAGTGTAAAGACATATGACAAAATGTTTGCTTGTTGTTTTACAAAGACAGTGTTAATCGAAAAATTACATTCAATTGAAATTCCCTAATACGTCTGTCCAACAAACTTTCAGTGTTCAATGATTAGAGTAAGTGCGTGTAATGTGAAGGAAGAAAAAAATAATTTATTTTGCAATTAATTTTTGGAGTCAGCAGAAAAACTTCGGTTATGAACTTTGGCGATACAATTAAAATGTTTCTGATATGGGTATGTAGGTGTTCCTAAAAGTAGTTTTCTCATTTGTTGTCATCCGTTCAGGTTTTAAGACTACATGAGACCACAGTGCTGCGTTTTATTAGTCCTGATTATAATTCTGACAATTAATTATTACTTATAGTTTTATGATGGGCAGTTTTATTTCTATTCCAACACTTCAAATGGACAGGACTATTGCATTCTGTATTCTGATTTTATGTTTTAAATGAAGCCGGTCTAATTGGATTGATATGTCATCAAAAGCAAAGGCCAAATGTATCGTAAAGTAAAACGATGATGTTCTGCCAAAAATCCTTCCAGACAGTTTATTATAATGAAGCAGAAGCTAGGTTTGAAAGCGTGTATAGCCATAATGACAAAAACAAAACACCCAGTGGTCACTGTGATCGTCCCATAGAAAAGTAAAGAACGAAGCATAATAATAGCGATGGAAAATGGGAAAGTAAATAATTAAGTCAGGTTAGGTGGCGGACCTCCTCGGATTAAGAGGTCCTTCTTAGGCTAACATGTAGGTCTATTGTGATACCACAATTAATTCTAGCCGGGGGTCAACCAGACTCTAGAGAAAACCAAGCCGAATCCAAAACAAATTGCTATTGCAGCAATCTTCATATTATAGAGAACGCGGTCAACGATGTCTGAAAATGAGAGGCGAAAAAACACCGTCTCTTCGTGACAAGAGTAGGGCACTGACAGATGAGGTGAAAGACAGTCTCTTCAGCCTACTCAGGCCCACAGTTCCGGCAGAAGTCATACTCAGTATTCCTACCAAAAGCACAATGGCAAGTAAGTATCGCTTTTGTGCGATGGATGGCCATACGATTTAAGCACAGAAGTAAGTCAGTTCTCTTAAGTAAAGAAGAAAGAAACAAAGATATGTATGGGCTATATAAAGATGAAGGCACACATCCCAGCCATCGTAATCCAGAGCGATTAATTCTTGTGATTTTAACCAAGGAGTTTATCTATGGTATTATCCTCTCATACTTGCCGGGAGGTCGGGAGGCGGAAGTCTATTACATATTATTACATATTATTGTCTGTGACATTCGAATGTTCTGTAGGATATTTAGCTATTAGTATCACTTTGAACTTTTTGCACGCGCCTGAAAAATGCTTCAATTTGCCTGTAGTCTATAATCCTTAAAAAAAACTCCTTCACCAGTGGAATACTATGATGTATCATTCTTCCACAAGGTTTTATCTTTAATGAAAATCTTAAACCAAATTCTGTTACGTTTCGGATGCCTTATCGGAATAACCGATAAGGACATATAGTCTTCCATGTCGCATAGTGCTTAACATGTTGGTAAAGTGGAGTCGGCATCTTCTGCTAACTATGCAAGTTCGTTATATCTTATTCAAGATTCCAAGGTGAAAAAACTTTATAAAAAAGAGTCGCGTTCAAACTGTCATGATAGACGGACGTGGATCATTGCTTAAAATTCTTTGTCGTTTATTTTTTGTCTTTTTTTACATATTCATATTCTTGTGTAAAATTGTTGTTAATAAATTTCAAGAGAAATAGACTCTTATTCATAAACAAAAAAAAATAATTTAATTATGAGTGAGCATAATGCTCTTTACTCATTTACAAACGGTGACAAAAACAGTGTAAAAAATAAATCTATTGATACACCAAAAATAGAAAATGCATGCAAAAGAAAATGTGTTACAATGTTAGAATCAACACCAAAACATTTAAAAAATAATTATTGGGCACTTCTTGCCGATGGAAAAAATTGTAATACCGAAGTAATACAACAATTTAAAAAACATGTGCAAGATAGAGAAGTACCCACATCATCCAAAACTGTTACTTTAATTACCTCTCCAACTACTGAGAGCAAAAACAATAATAACGCTTGTAATAGCAATAACAATAATAATACCAACGTTGAAAAAACGAACTCTAATCAAAATAAAAATAAAAAAACTCCTCCACTCTACATCTTTGATGTGGATCCTAACTCTCTTATAGAATTTGTTAAGAAAGGCCTTAATATAAATGATTTCAAGATAAGAGAATATAATAACAGTAAAATTCAACTACTCACCTCTTCGATAGACGATTATTCCAAAATAAGAGCATATCTACTCGAAACCAAAACAAAATTTTTCACCTTTACTCCGAAAAATCTAAAAACAAAAACCTTTTTGTTAAAGGGCTTAACTGCCAAAATGAATCCTGATCTAATATTAACTGAATTAAAGAAGTTTGAAAATGAAAATTTGGATTTTATTAAAGTAAGTCCATTTACAACTAAAAGAGCTGATGCCAATGGACATAATTTACCAATTTATATGGTTCAAATAAGCGGTGAGAGTAAAATTAGTGAACTCAAAACAAACAAGGGGCTGCTATATCGTTGTATCCATTGGGAAGGCCTACGTAAATCTGAAATAGCACAGTGTAGAAATTGCCAAAGCTTCCAGCATAGTGCTTCAAATTGTTATCTACCACGTAGATGCGTTAAATGTAAAGATAATCACGAAATCGGTAAATGTTCGTTACAAGAGGTTCCAGCAACTGAAAGAGAGAAGCTTTTCTGCGTGCTATGCAATAGTTATGGTCATCCAGCATCATACAAAGGTTGTCCAAAGTATAAGGAGCTTCAGCAAAAGCTACGGGCTAAAAAACAACAGTTGTCAGATAAAAAGACACAAAATTCCCCAATTATTATTAATGATAATATAAGTTATGCCAATATGTTAAAAAATAATTTTACACCACAAAATGTTAACTCAAATCACACAATTAACAATATCTTAGAACAATTAAATAACTCAGTACAAGCCTTATCTAACCAAATTATTAATTTGAACAAACAATTACAATTACAATCGTCTAGAATAGATGCTCTTTACTCTATGATAGAATCTTAATTATTTACGATGGCTGAAACAATTGCAAAAGAATTAAATATTATCCACATAAATATTAACTCCTTAATTAACTTAAGTAGAAGATACAACCTTAGTGTATTCCTAAATAATAACAATCCAGATTTAGTTTTAATTAACGAAACAAAACTTAACTCCAAACACAAACTGAATTTTGAAAACTATAATTTTATACGAAACGATAGAAAGAACGCTAAAAGGGGGGGAGGAACAGCTATTCTGATCAGAAAAGGAATAAAATATAGTCATCACAGTAATAAAAACCTCAATCTTTGTAGACACCTAGAAACATCTGTAGTAAAAATTCCTTTTTGTCCAAATAAGACACTTTTCATTATAGCTGCCTATTACCCTTCGGGAAACAATTGCAATCTTTTCAAATCAGAGCTTTTAAGTCTTTTTCAAACGATGAATCTGGAAAATACGGATAATTATTATATTTTAGCCGGCGACTTAAATTGCAGACATTCTGACTGGAAGAACTCAGAGTCGAACACTAAAGGCAACCATTTGAAAGAATGGATAGTGGATTATGAAATAAGATTTAGATGTAAACTACTTTCGACTTGTAGTCCATCATACCCACGATGTAATTCTTATCTGGACTTGTGCATAATTGATTCGAGACTGAAGTTTTATAGGGCAAATTATTCCATGAATTGCCTCGAGACGGTGGGATATGATAGTGATCATGATGCAGTTAAAATCAAATTATTAGGAGTTGAAAATGACCACCCTCTTTCGTTCTTTATAGAATCTCCCGAAGCAATGTTTAATTTTAAGAAAACGAATTGGAAGAAGTTCAAAAATTTGTTGTTAAGAGAAACTAATGATAATATTATAATTCCGAATGATAGGAATCTAATGAATAACGAAATAGATTTTTATTTGCGTGAACTGAACGATTATATTATAAAAGCCATGGGCACATCAATTCCAAAACATAAAACTCATGACTCGACGGAAAGATTCACCAATTCGATTATTAAAAAGCTACAGGTAGAGAAAAGTAAAATTCTTACCATGATAAAACGTTTCAATAGACTAGAAATCTTTGTAACACAATCCGAAATTAAAGTCCTGAAGGCGAAATTGAAGCTAATTAGAAAACTCCTAAACGACAATTTTATAATCTCAATAAATAAATACTTTCAAGACAGACTTAAACAATTGAGTCCTAAAGACTCATCAAATATGTTTGGTGAAGTGAGAAAACAGTTTAAGCCAACACGGCCTTTCGAACTAGATATTCTGAGAATTCCTCTAGAGGATGAAAGATTGATAAGAAACGGTGGTATTGACCCCCAAGTTCTAGAAAGGGAAGGTGAGAATTATTTGATTTACGGGGAAGAGCAAAACTTAAATATATTTGGTTCGTTTTTAGAATCGGTTCACTCTTTTAAGGAGATTGATCCTGATAATACAGTACATCTGGAAGTTGATAGTCGTTTCAATGATTTTTTGGAAGAAAAAATGCAATATGAATACAATTTTTCAACCTTGACAACATTTTCACAGTCAAATAAAGCAGATGACTTAAGCGAAACTCAATTAAATAACATTTTTGTTCAAAAAGATACAATTTTATCAATTTTTAAAAAATTAAGACCTAAATTGTCATCAGGAGTTGATAATATCCCCAAGGTTATATTGCGAAATTTACCCGAAAATTTAATATTCAAATATGGAATACTTTTCAATAACATGCTAAATAATGCTTACTTTCCCCGTGCTTGGAAGCAAGCCAAAGTGATAGTTTTACCCAAGAAAGATAAGGATACATCAAATCCAAAAAAATTTACGGGCAATAAGCTTGCTTCCAAACATAAGCAAAGTATTTGAAGTATGTATCAATATGACTATAATCAAATTTTGCGAGAAAAATGAGTTAGTTGGTGAAAGACAATTTGGCTTTAAATACAAGCATTCAACAGTACACGCAATTCATTTATTAGTTTCAAATATTCAATGGAATCTTAACAAATCTTTATATACTGGCGCTTGCTTAGTTGACTTTGAAAAAGCTTTTGACAGTATTTGGATTCCTGGCCTTATTTTTAAATTGCTCAAATATAAATTTCCATTTCATTTCGTAATCCTTATACATAACATGTTAAATAACAAAACTTTCTCAATTTATGGAAAACAATCAGTTAGTACTGGAAAATTCACCATTGTCAACGGACTACAACAGGGAACTGTTAATTCTCCTATACTGTTTAATTTATACTTGTTAGATTTACTAGATAAAATGGACAATGTTATAGCCTTCGCAGGCGATATAACTATATATCATGCTGACAATACAGTTGATAAAATTAATGACGGTTTGCAAAATAAATTTTCGATAATTGAAAAATATTCTGAAGATTGGCACATGAAGATCAATTTGGACAAATGCGAATGTATTCTTTTTAGGATACCTGTTGGGAAATGTATCAGTAATATTCGAAGAAACTGGAAGTCATTTGGTATTAGATCCGCAAATAATATAAACATTCCCGTAAAACAAAGTGTTAGGCTATTAGGAATAGAGTTAGATAAATTTTTATACTTTTACAACCACATTAATCAAAAACTTATAAAAGCTAGAAATGCATTTTTTGTATACAAAAAATTCTTTTTTTCTAAATATATACAACCAAGGGTTAAAATCATCATGTATCAGAGTTTGATTAGACCAATTTTATCATATGGCTGCCAAATTTGGTTTAATATTTGACCCTCGTATATGGAGAAGATTCGAGTTTTCGAAAGAAAATGTCTCAGATGTTGTACTTCATTGTACAGATCAAAAAGTAGCAACTACAAAAAATACATTTCAAACAAAATCCTTTATGAAAAAGCTAAAATATCTCGATTTGATAACTTTATTATTCATATCATAAGAAATCACATTCTAAACAGCTCAAATACCATTGAGAACAATTTAATTTTGGCTTCTTACTACGCTGACGAGGAATATATTTCAAAAACAATCGAAAATGGTTTCATCCCTCCCGAGGCTTTTCTATATCTTGATAAAAATGGTTTTATTCAAAACGAAGATGGTATTCCCATACTTTATCACATTTACAGACGATCCAATGAAAAAACTATAAGTTGTAACGAACTAACATCTGAAAACTGTCGTTTTGACACTAGTATTTATTTGGATGATAAAAATATTAAACCTAATCTGAATCTTAATAAATATTGGTGGCTAACTCAATAATAATTCCTTAATTTTAACCCTTGACCTTTTATTTTATCTTTATAATTATAAAAGTAAGATTTTTATTATCTTTTTGCTTACATTAAACTTGGATACCAAAACTTTTATGTACATATGTATACTAATATTTAATTAACTCAAAAATTAACTCTACTACCAAATACGTCTTATAAAAAAAAAAAATATCAAGATACTTTTTGTTTATTTGGAGTTTGTAATTTTTGTTCTAAATATATATTAAATAAACACTGAAAAAAAAAAAAAAAAAAAAAAAAACTTTATAAAAAGCGTTCTCAAAAACAACAGACTCGCAAATAATAACTTGTTTAACAATCACCGTATAGATCTAGTGAAAGTCCTTAATCGGTAGACACCAACTCTTATTATGGAATTGTTACACTGAAATAAATCATCCAGAATTCTAATTAAAGTGAATAATTTTTAGGTAAAAATAGAAACAAACAAAACAAAGCAAAATAAGTTCTATTTGACTTTGATGGTTCAAATTTTCTAATTTGAAAAATTATTTAACCCATTTCCTTATATGAAAGGCGTAGGACCAAGTATTTTCGCAGACAGTCTAAAAATGGAAAAAAAAAACATTTACAATTTATAAACAGACTAAACAATTTGCCATCTGAAAAGCCTTCTAATAAAATAACAATCATTTCAACTTTTATTTTCATGGAAAAAATATTAAAAGAAGAAGAAAAAGAAAAAGAAAAATAAAATGGGCTTGTGTAACACTTCCTGAATGCCTGAATTTGTGGTGAACTTCTTCTATGGCATACGTTTTGAAATAATTTTAAATTATACGTACAGGTACAAAACTTTTCACGCTTAAGGAAAATTTCTACAAGACAATAATGCCAGCAATAGCAGAAACAACAGCTCACCAAGCATAGAAATGAAAAGTAGAAAGGAAATGTGAGAAAGAAGAGAACAGACTAAATGAAAAGAGGAACCAAAACTTTCTTTTATACTTAAACTTATAGTTGGTGTATATATGTGAGGGGATATGTATGTTGGTGTGTGTTTTAAGTCTCGAGGGGGTTAGTAAAGTTGTTGCATAGAACTCTCACTCTTTTCGTGTTCTTGCTGTTAAATTTTATTCTATAAATACTTGTGCCACAAAACATATTTTTATGGAAATGGCAAAAGAGCAGAGAAACTATAGTTACGATTTGTAGCATATTTTACGGGGTTTAAGACACACAAAAAAAAATAATGAAAAGTGTAACATAAAAGCAGGCAAAGAACGTGTATAAAAATACAACATAAGGCTATAACGCACTAAAACTTAAATAAATGGTGTGTTGCTATTTCGGAAATTCATTTTTTCGCTCACGATATTTCTATAAAAGCAGGGTATTAAAAAAATTTAAATTTTTATTTAAAAATTAAATTTTTCCTGTATTTTTCAAAGTTTAACAGGTTTTTTTTAATATTTTAAAGGAAAAAATTATTTCCAATAAATTTTTAGAAGTTTTTTGGTTTTATGTTGTACCATTTATCTGTAACACCCTGTATAAGTATAAAGCCTTAAAGTAAAAGGCATTTCCTTTTCCACTAATTGTACGTGTAAGTGTAAGTGCAAAAATAACTTTTTCCTTTCGCAATTGTAACCAACTCTAGAACTTTTTCGGTTTTGTTTTTTTTTTCTTCCTCTGTTAAAATCAGGCAAGTGTGTAAATTTAATGTGAAATAAGTTCAACTCAGCTTGGAATGGTTTTATTTTTTGCGTTTTTATTTTTGGCTTAAAGGTCCTTAATTTATATGTGTTACCTGATTTTTAAAAGTGTCTATAAAATGTATTGTACCAGGAATAATTTTTCAAAAATAACGAAAGAAAACAACATGATTTCCTTTATCCTTGCTAGGTTTCATTCTTCATCCTCATTTTTTTTTTTTTGTTTTTGGTTTGAGAATCGAAGTCCTGCTTGAGTCATAAAAATAATATTTCATTTCGTACTTTTTGGTTGAAATGTGTGCACAATGAAATCAAAAGTTAATGTTCATGTAACACGTGATAATGACGTGATTAACTTTAACTTAAAAGCTAATTTGAAAAGATTTTTATTTTTCTAAAAATATTTAAAAACAGCTTAAAACAAAATTATTTTTCTGAAAAGTTTTAAATTTTAAATTTTAAATTTACTCAACTCATTTCATGTGGCACCAAAAATTACAATTGTTCACCTGTTTCTCATTCCTTTTTTTATAGAGAACTTGCTACAGATTTATTAAAGCGTAACCTTAGACTTGACTTCTTCTAATCAAATCATTACTTGATTTTGTTTTTACAATTACAATTTCATTCATTTATTCATTCATTTACTTAATTTCTGATACTTGTTCTACCTTTGAAAGTTTCATTTTTTTTTGGCTAAAAAAACAAAGAAAAATACCATGCCACTTTGCTCGGATTTCCAAAAGGTATATTTCCGTTTAATGCTCCATTAACTAAGGAGGGTTAGTTATTCTTGTTTTATTTTGTTTATTTTATTTTTTTTTTTTTTTTTTGTTACGTTTTTGGTATAAATTTGAGTTCAAAAGGTTTCTTGCAAGGAATATAAATTGAGTTTAAAATGCAAAGAAGAAAAACAAAACGTTAAACTATTTTAAACTTTCCATTTTAAAATACTAAAGCAAACACTAATTGTGAAATTGGAACAAGATTTGGTCGTCATTCTTTAATTTTTCTGCTTTTAATTCGTATCACAATTTTAAACGCTTAGTAAAGCATATTTTACTAAGTAGTTGCTGGTAGAGAACAAATATGCTGAGACATTTAAAGCGATTCATGATAAATTTTTCTACAATGCTAACAACATTTTCTTGTGGATATTGTTAATACCAGAATCTTTCTTGATATTACCACTTTTGGAATTATTAGTATCACAAATTTTAATATTTATGTCCTAAGAAATCCTAGCTGTAACAGCTGCCGAGTGAATTATTTTGGCAGCTTTACTTGGATTAAAAATATTTTTCAGGTGATTTATGAATACACTACCCCTTTTTCGGTATCAGTTTCTGACCGATTACAAACAGAATCATGTATTTGTAACTTACTTTTTTCTATTTCGATTTAATTGTGGAAAAGCTTTTTTTTTGAAGTCGCCTTAAGTCCAGTAGGTAGTGTGTTGGCTTATTAGACGTAAGGCCGCGGTACAAACCCCAGGTCAGACATCAAAACGGAATGTTAAAAAATGTTTCTTCGGTGACTTCCTTTCAGCTGATTTCTGGCATAAACTCTGAGAGTAAATAAAATTGACATAAAAAGTCTCTCAGAAATCTGTCACTCGGAGTCGACTTTAAACTGTAGGTCCCACCACTCATGTAAAAAATTAGCACACACGACATGATTAGTGTTAGATGCTAGGCCGTAATCTTGACTAAAGGGTTGTAATGGCCAATTATGTATGTATAGAATGTAATGCTTTTAAATTTACTTGCACTTTTTTATACATAACACGTAACACTTCAGTCAGGATTACGACATAACTTCCAACGTGCTTTCGTTTTATATAGGGTGGAATATTTAAAAATGCAATAAAACAAAAACGGTTTGATATTTTGCAAAATTTATTATTTTGTTGGGTGCCCTGGTAGTCTAGTGGGTAGTGTGGTAGACTATTACCGTGAGGGTCGTATGTTCGGCCGCGGCTGGCCTCACAGTACCTTATTCGATAGGATCAATTTTCGTGTCCTTTTTCAATCGCATCTCGGCAATAGTATCACGAATATTGACCTTCAAATGCTCAATTGTCTTTGGTTTGTCGGCGTAACACTTTTCTTCAAACAGCGCCGCACAGAAAATAGTCCAACGGTGTTAAATTGCAGCTTCTTGGCGGACAGATGATATCATCATTTCGGCTAATTAAACGGCCATCAAAAGTTTGATGCAATAAATCGGTGGTGGTAGGATATGTGTGGGCACCATGCTGCAGCATGCCGTTGAAACCAAACATCATTCACATCAATACCATGAAGAGCGGGTAGAAAAAAAACGGTTATCACGGCACAAATACGAAATATGCGTCAGTGATGCATCAGCCACACAAGCCGCACCAAACAGTCACTCGTAATAGCTGCATTGGCTTCTGTAAGACCACTTTTAGTTTTTCCCAGCCCCAAATAAGGCAATTTTGTTTAATAATGTACCCGCCGAGATGAAAATGAGCTTCATACGAAAAGATGCTTTTTTTTGCAAAATCAACATCAACGTGCAGTTTGGTCCAATAAATCCCAATGTTGCACAAGCGTAAATCATTTCATTATGTTCAGTGGAGATAATATACTGAATTTTGTGGCAGAATAGAATGACATAAGTATTGTCAGATTCGAAAAACCGATGGGTTAAATTTAGTTTAAATTTAAACCATCATCATCAACTTAAATTAAACCATGAGTAGCGCGATCATATGTTAAAGCTTATACCGAACGAAAAATTTTTGGAGAAACTGTTTCATAGCAATTATATTTACTCTGAGTTTTTACCAGAAATCCTATGAGTCGGCAAAGAAATATTTTTTCATATTTCGATTTGTAGGAGATGTCTGACCTAGGGTTTGAACCGGGCGTTAGGTCTAATAAATCAACACACTACACACTAGACTTTGGCGACATCAGTTTTTAAGTACTAAAATTTTCTGTGATTCCAGAAGATTTTGAAGACCTTTTTTATTTCCAATTAGTTTTGAACAATGTACGCCCCAGGCCAGACATCAAAATAAAATACAAAAAGAATTTCTTCGGCGACTTACTCTCAGCAGATTTCTGGCAAAAACTCTGAGAGTAAATAAAATTGCCATGAAAAGTTTCGCAAAAATCTGTCGTTCGGAGTCGACTTTCAACTGTAGGTCCCGCCACTCATGTATAAAATTAACACACACAACATAAGTGGTGTGAGAAACTAGGTCGTAATTCTGACTGAAGGTTTGTAATGACCAATTATGTATATACGCTCTAGTTAAACAAAATTGAAATAAAATCAATTTGAAAAGGGAAAAACTATAAACTTCATCAATACAACAAATGAAATATCAAAGCAAATGTAAATGAAATTGACTGTCAATGTGAAAATTATGTCGAAACTAAGTTTTGCGTCATTAGTCCTTTAAAATATCTCCGATTAGAATTTTTCATTTTAATTTTTCAAGCATAATTGATTATCCTTCATGGTTAAGTATAATTCTTGTTAATTTCTTATTTTCAAACAAAACAAAATTTGTTGAGTTAAAGTTGAGTTACAATTATGAACAGATTTTATATATTTACTTTGGGAATTTTTTTTCCTAAGAAATGTTTACAAAGCAAAAACTGCAAACTCTCTAACTGTTGCTTGTAAATAATTATGATGGTTTTTTCGTTTATAATAAATACATACTCATATAATCGTTATAATTAAGCAGATTATAATTAACCGGTAAATTAATTTAATCAAAAACAATAAAGTTTTTAAACACAAATTAAAAAAAAAACATAAAAAATATGATTATTTTTGCCAATAATTTAATTTATTCGTGTTAAATTATAACAAAAAAAATAATAGAATAAAAATAATAAATTAAATAGAAAATCCTATGCATATAACAGCCATTGTTGCAGATTAGCAAAAAAAAAGGAAAAAGGGAAATAAAAGAAAAACGATTTTTCTATTTCTATGCACTGTATAGATAGAGAGACAGGCCTATTTTAGGAAATAAAATTGAATTTAATTAAATAATATTTTCAGGTCAAGTCAATTATAAAAATACATTTCAATGAATTCGTAAAATTCACAAGAACAAAACAAAAGCTGTTCATAAAAAAACCAAATCGCTGATGACAAGTCGATGACTATTTTTTATATAAATATCCGGGCAGACATACTCAGTTTAAAATCATTTACTTTGAAATTTTTTATTTTAAATTTATTGTCTGATGTCTATTGCAATGAATGATTGAATAAATAAAATAATAAACGAATTTACTTACGTACTTAATTAGTTATTGAAACACTTTAATCAGGATTATGACCTAGTTTCTCACACCACCCATGTTGTGTGTGATAATTTCTACATGAGTGGCGGGAAAAATATTTTAAGAATTACATCGAACGACAGATTTTTGAAAAACTTTTTCATGGCAAATTTATTGACTCTCAGAGTTTTTGTAAGAAATCTGCTGAAAGAAAGTCGACAAAGAAATATTTTTTTTTCATATTTCGTTTCGTAATATTTAATTATTTTGATATAAATTTCATAAAATCATAAAATTAATCAACCCTTTCTTTATTATATGAATTTTCAATACAACAAAATTAAAAAATCTCGTATTAAAATTTAACAACTGCATTCCAAATTGTTCACCTTGAGTTCAATTTCTTTTTAGAAGAAGGAAAAACAAAACATTTTCTATTTATTTTATTTTATTTTATTTATTTATTTATTTATTATTTGTACAATAACTACAAAATTTAAATTCATTGCTGTTCAGCAGCAATTGTATTGCTTACCAGTTGTAGTCTCAAAAACTTCAATGATATACGTGCAGTTGTAGACAGTGGCAGAGTATACTCGTAGACGAAAAATGCAAATCTAATATGAGTGTATGTAAATGTATGTATGTTCGTATATGAATGTCGTCTATACATTGATTAGAATTGCTATTGGGTAGGTGAAGTAATAAAGAAATTTTTATATTAGAAAGTTGCTAGATTTTATTCACTTTAGCAAAAATTGAATGAAATACGGTTCGTTTAATAAGAAAAGATTTAAAGCCATTGCATGGGAATTAAAGTTACAGTTTCTATCAGAAAACCGCTCAGTGCAGGTGGCCAAAAAAGGAATTTTTTTTTTCATATATTTGTTCCATTATGTGCTGAAGTTCAAATTCTTGAGTTCTCAAAATCAGTATAAGTCATCACACTGCAAAAATTCTCATCAAGACTTAGTTCCAAAAAAGAAAATATGATGATGTCTCTGCTTTTATGATTAATATTGTTCTGTTGAGATACTACAGAAGTAGCCGTAGTGAAGCAGATAGGGTGTTACCTTATTAGACGTTAGGCCACGGATTAAACCCCACCAGATCAGACATCTTAAACAAAACGAAATATGAAAAAAATATTTCTTCAACGACTTCCTCTCAGGAGATTTGTAGCAAAACCTGAAAAGTTTGTCAAAAAACTGTCGTTCGGAATCGACTTTAAACTGTAGGTCCGACCACGTGGTGGTGTGCAAAGCTAGGTCGTAATCCCGACTTATATAGTGACCAATTATGTATATATGTGTGTAGATGTTATATTACTACTGCAACAAAACGATTTAATGTACTGCCCTTAGCCTATACAGGCCTTCTACATAATGTCTCTACCACTTAGTTGCCCTGTAAATCTCAATATGCTATTCGCGGTGAGCATAGATAATAATATACTTATCAACTCCTAGTTAGGGCGAATGTATTCTGATAATTTGTCATCCTTATACCAAAATCTACATACTCGGTTTGTAGCAATTTGTAAAATTATTTCTTGAGTCTTAATAGTGAGAAAACCAATTACTACTGTCAAGTAAGGAACAATAGTGACAATCAAGGGAGACACCTATCACACCGTCAAACCGTTTTTGTATCCCGAAGTGCTTGGTATTGATGTGAACGATGTTTGGTTTCAACAGAAGTGTGCAACTTACCATATATCACTTGCCACAATCGATTTATTGCGTCAATCGGTTGATGGCGGTTTAATTAACCGAGACGGTGATGTCAATTGGCCGCCAAGAAGTTGCGATTTGACATCGTTTGACAATTTTCTGTGGTGCGCCTTTGAAGAAAAGCGTTATGCCAACAAACCAGAAAGCAGCATGAGTCATATTGAGTCAATATTACATGAGTATCGAATGTCAACCTGACTTCCAAATAGTATTCCTGTATCTCGTCTTCTGTACCTTCTTTTTAAATTGAATTAAGCATAAGTTGCGGTAACGTAAACCTCCGTTTAAAAAATACCCACATGGCACACTTGAGTTCCAAATATTACTTTCTGGTTGCGAACAGAACCACTCATGAATCACTACCAATATTCGACACATTTGTACATCACGTACGAGAATATGAAGCTTTTTTAATTGCCTCTTTCAATTTAACACTTAGTCTCTGTGCGAAAACTGCATATTAACATTGAATTGGCTTCTTGATATTTACATACTCGTTATACAGACATACATAATTGGTCATTACAACCCTTTACATAGGATTACGACCTAGCTTCTTACACCACTTATGCTGTGTGTGTTAATTTTATACATGAATGGTGCGACCAGTTTAAAGTCGACTCTGACCGACAGATTTTTGTGAAGCTTTTCATGGGAATCTTGATTACTTGTGTAATATATAGCAAACCAACACATTAGACTACGGCAACTTCATTTGAAGTAAAATACGAGGAGTTAATCTGTCCAGCTATTTTAGTATTCGTTTTAATGCCTTCATATTGCAGATCATATTCATCATATTACAAATCGTGTATGCAATTTCCCTTAATTCTGAATAGATACCCTCCAGCTCGATAACAAACAATGCAGGTGATACAGGCATTCTTTTTTTGCAAAGTAGGCATAAAATGCTTATGATTTTAGTGATTTTGAGCATGTTAGCTTGTCTGCCAGCACGAAATTCAGTAACCTTTTTATTATTAATAGAAAATCAAGTAAAGATCCTGGGAATATATTTTTCCATCCTACCAATAGTACACAGTATTCAGTCAGTATTTCCACAAATAAAGGATAAAAATTTGGTTCAAAACAAGAAAAATTTTTTTATAGATTTTTCGTTTTGCTTTCTGTTTTGCTTTCTTTTAATTTAAATAAATTGTTATGGATTTGACTTTTACCTCTTTACACATGTACATAGTTGCATACATACATACATACATACATATATACATACAAAACGTATGGATGTCTACATGCATTGAAATGTCACTACTTTTTTCAATTGTTTTTTGTGCTTGTTTTTGTGAGTAAACAAACACAAATAGAATGGTATTGTTTTTGCATACATATGCACACATGCATGTGTATGTCTGCCTATACAATATGCAGTTTGAAATGTAATTGTGTCAGTTCGTCTATGAAATTTTTGTGGCAAAGGGAGAGAGATAGAGAGAGAGGTTATGTTCTATTCTCTTGTTTTTATTTATTTTTATTTTTTTGTATATTTACAATGAATTCTTATTTATTTGATTTTGAGTTTTGTTTTATTTATTTTCAATTTTTTTATATTGTTTGTATGACTATTTTTAGTTACGGTAGTTTAAGTTTAAAAATGGTTTGCTGTCACGCTTGATTTGTTGCAATTTCGTTCGTTTTTTGGTCTGGTTTGGTTTATTTTTTTTTCTTTTCTTTTATTGTTGTTATTTTTGTTGTAGGAGTATTAGTAGGTTCCATTTATTGTATTTTAAAATTTCTCAGTTCTATTCTCTCTCTCTCTCTCTCTCTTTTTTCCTTTTTCCCTCTATTTCCGCTCATCACTACTTACAAAATACCCCACAATTTTTTGTAATTTTTTATGTGTGTTTTGTTTCTCTTTTTTATTTTGAAATTTTTTTTTACTAGAGTAAATGTTGGCATACGTGAGTGTAAGTGGGGGTTGAGAAGTGTTGCAGGTTTGTGGGATTTTTTTGTTTTTGTATTGTTTCTATGATTGTGATTTTTGTACGTTTGATAAGCACATTTCAGTGTGATTTTCTAAGGGATTTTCGGTTTTTTTTAGTTCTTATTTTTTCCACTTTTTTTCCTCATTTTTGAGTGTTGCTTCCTTTATTTTTTATTTGTTTGTTACGATCCACAAACTATGTGTTTAAAGCTCTGTTGGTAGCGCATGGAAAATAATGAAATCAGTCACTACAGGAATACAATAAAAGGCTTGATTTGTTTTACTTTTTTTCTTTGTCTTTATTGTCGGAATTTTTTGATGTATTACAAATATTTTATTTGTTTATTTGTGAATATTTTTAATAAAATCCTGGTATTTTATTCACAAATAAACAAATAAAATATTTGTAATACAAATAATCGTTTATAATAATATTTAATGAATTAAAAAATCTGTTAATATACTATTTACTTTAAAACAAAATCATTTAAAATACAACAAAATAACAGATTAATTTGAAACAAAATGAAATTCCTAAACTCAATGAAATCAAATAAAATTATAATAGTTTTTCATTCATTTCATTTTTCTATTCTTTAATAAAATTGTTGGATACTTTTCCCCTTTTTGACTGCATATTCTACTGCATATTTCTGATTGAAGTAGTAAAACAGTTCTTTAAGTTATTCACGACCGATACCATGCAAGACTTCTTTAATTTCAAATACTACTCACTAATTTGCAGATGACAGCAATATTTGTCATTCATATTCGTTCAATAATAGGCAGACTTTTCTTAAGATTAAACCGAATTATGAATAACTCATCACATCCGACATACAGTTAATCTCCGAATAGAGTCGAATGAATAGAGTCGATTTTAATTCGCGAAAGACAAAATGCTGTTTATTGAAATAAAATCGCAACAATAAAGTTTGGGTCATCTGTTATAATGGATCGAAAGCTCTTTATATTGTAGGCAAGAAAATTCTAATTTCACATATTTCAAGTGTTGGAAAAAGCATTCAAATGACTTAGTTTTAGAAGATGGTGCAAGAAATATTTCGCTCCAATCGATCACCTTACAGTCGCCGTAGTCTAGATGAAATGGAATATGAAAAATATTTCCTCAGCAGATTTGTAGCGAAAACTCTAAGAATAAATAAAATTGCCATGAAAATGTTTCTCAAAAATTCGTTGTTCGGAGTCTACTTTAAACTCTTAGATCCCGCCACTCATGTATAAAATTAACACACACAACATAAGTGGTGTGAGAAGCTAGGTCGTAACCCCAAAAAGGTTATAATGACCAATTATGTATGTACTTATGTATGTATGTAACTGATCTCCTTACTATTTATACGAGTTTTGCCCCAACGAGTAGTCGTCGTAGTCTAGTAGGTAGTGTTTTGGTTTATTAAACCCTAGGCAGTGGTTAAAACACTAGCTCAAAACGAAATATTAAAAGAAATATTTCTTCCTGTAGAAACTAAATATTGTTCACATCAATAGCGTGAAGTGCGAGTACAAAAAAAATCGGCTATCATGGTGCAATAGGTATTTCCGTTGACCGCAATGGTAGAGCAGTGCTCATTTTCAAAGAAATATCGGCCAATGATTCCTCCGCTCAACAAGCCGCACTAAACAGTCACTCGTAATAGGTGCATTGATTTCTGTAAGACCACCTTTAAATTTTCTGAACCCCAAATAAGGCAATTTTGCATAATAACGTACCCACCAAGATGAAAATGAACTTCATACGAAAATATGATTAATTTTTTAGGCAAATAAATTCAATTCAATGTGACAAAATAGAATGACATAAGTACTAACAGATTCGATAACCGATGGTTTAAATAAGCTTTTTTATTACAAATAAGCTAGAATAGTAACCAGAAATGATGCCATTTTAAATCTTCCAGGGTATATTAATACTTAATAAAAACCTCAGTTTATGCTCCTCTTCTAACATCCTCTTCTCAAAATAAAAACGCAACATGATGTTGCTTAAGAAATAAATCAACTTTTTTGAAAATAACATTTGCAGTCAGAAACATATACATACACTAAACGAAATTTTCATTCGAAATCAGACATTCTTTAAAACAATCACTAAAATTCTGTAAAAATATTGGTTTATAGGGTTAACGATTGAAGGGTTTATATAATTGAAAAACTGATATATGTAGAGAAAGCTACATTTTATTCCAGTGCATATATCCTAAGCGTTTAACCTACTTTCTCCCACATCTGGTGTGTCATTTTTTAATTATCCGTATGGTATACCACTTAGGAGTCGCCGTAGAGGCCACGGTTCAAACCATAGAGCAGGAATCTCAACGAATTCCTCTTAGCAGTTTTCAGGCAAAAACTCCAGGAGCACATAAAAATTGCAATGAAAATGTTTCTTTGAAATCTTTAACACACACACAATATAAGTGGTGCGAGAAATTAGATCTAAATCCTGAGCGAATTGTTGTAGCGTACGCATGTATGCCAAGCCTGAGAGCTGAAATTGATGTTGGTAGTATTCACGATCATTAACAATCATTCGGAAGATTGTGAAGAAAATTAATATTGGTGATGTCATCTCATCACTATAAAGAACGAGGCTACAGGCAAACTTTTATCAATGTCTTCATTTTATAATTCAGAAATGTCCTCCAATTTCTGGGTACTGGAAGAACTTCCTGCGCAATATTGTTCAAAATTTTATTGCAACTTAAACTTGTGAGGTTATAAAACTGGTATAAGTGTGCACAACATACATACATAATTGGCCATTACAACCCTTCAGTCAGAATTACGGCCTAGCTTTTCACACCACTCATGTTGTGTGTGTTAATTTCATACATGAGTGGCAGGACCTACAGTTTAAACTCGATTCCGAACGACAAATTTTTGAGAAAGTTTTCATGGCAATTTCATTTGCACTTAGAGTTTTTGCCAAAAATCTGCTGACGGGAAGTCGCCGAAGAAATATTTTTTCATATTTTGTTTTGATGTCTGACCTGGGGTTAGAACCTGAGTCTTACGACAAATAAGACAACACACTACCTACTAGACTACGGCGACAACCAAGTGTGCACAACAGGCATATTTTTTGGCATGTTCTGTGAAGTGCCTTAACATGAAATCGATCCATATCCATAATGTTATCGCTTCGAGAGGACAACAATATAATAAACATTGTAGACATACACGGCAGTGCTACATCCTGAAAAAGCGTAGAACTGAAACATCACTTTGCACAATTTAGCAAAACAATACATTTACACTAAAGTCGTTGTTTCTTCACAAGGACTGATTTCAACCATATAACCTTAGGACCTGGATAAGCATATTTGGTAATCAAAAACAATGATGGGAAGTCTGTGTTTTTTTTAAGTGTATTTTTCTAAATGCATCATGAATTTGACTGGAAGCATTTGCAAAACAGCATGTAATCACTTATTATGTGGAGCTTTTCAGAATTTCAGACATAGACCGCACGTCATTTGCTACAATGCATTTTTTTTTCTTTTCGTCTACTATTTACGAAAGAAAATAAAAAAGAAAAAGAGAAAAACTGTGAAAAGGAAATAAACTTATGAACAAAAACAAAAAATAAAAAATGGAATTTCATTTATAACTTTATAAATGCAAATGCAAATGCAAAATGTTTGAAATATTTTTTTCTCTTTCGTTGCCACACAATAACTGCAAGTAAATGCGAATGATGATGATCTTTTGCATAATTTTCAAAACAAATTGTGTAATGCAAATCAAAAACCAAACAAACAAACAAACAAAAAAGGAGAAAGAAAAAGAAAAAGAGAAAGAGAAAGAGAAAGAAAGAAGAAATCAAACTAAGAATTACACAAAATCCTTTAGGAAAACAAATTTTTTTGAAGCTTATTTACGTTTTTACTTACTCGTTTTGCCTTGTTATTCGTAGAGAAAAGTAGAGTAGAGAGGAGAAATTGATTAAAGAACATTCTACAACCGTTTAAGTAAACAAAATAAGGAAAAAAATAAAATATTTGTAAAAAAGAAAAAAAATTTTGTAAACAAATTGTAAAAAAAAAACAACAACAGAAATAATAATAACAATAGGAAATAATACATATCTAAATATCAACATGCAATCGACATATTTATCTATGATTAGTTATGTTTATTTAATATGTATTGATTTTTTTATTCTTTATTTATCATTAAGTACACTCACAGGCAGGAGAACAGAAATTTACAATTCAATCCATTTTCCACACCAAAAACTAAACATATACTTACACTGCTTTTCATATATTTACTATTGTACAGGGTTTTTCAAATTTGAATTTTTTTCTATTTAATAGAAATCTTGAAAGAAATGTTAAACTTTTAATATTTGTAGTAAAAGATCTACAGTTTATGAATAATAAATTATTTACTTACGTTAGTAGGCTAGTAGGTAGTGTGTCGGCTTATTAGACGTAAAGCCACGTTTTAAACCCCAGGTCAGACATCAAAACGAAAATATGAAAAAATTTTCCTTCGCGACTTCCTATCAGCAGATTTGTGGCAAAAACTCTGAGAGCAAATATAATTGCCATGAAAAGTTTCTCAAAAATCTGTCGTTCGGAGTCGACTTTAAACTGTATGTCATGTATAAAATTAACGCACACAACATACATAAGTGGTGTGAGAAGCTAGGTTGTAATCCTGACTGAAGGGTTGTAATGACCAATTATGTATGTACATATATATGTTACTTACGTTACTTAATTTCCCATTAACAACCGTATTATAAGATTTCAGCCTGCCTTAACATATCCTTCCCGTCGCCTTAGATTCTTGCACGCCTTCGCCAGTTGGTCATACAAACCGATGACAGTGCTGCTGGAATTTTTTCCTTCCAACGCAAACAAGATCGTTCAGTTCGCCTACCTCCGGAAATCCCCGCATCAAATACCCATCTCGTCGGAGCGTCCTTTTCCATTTGAACGACATGACCGAGCCAGCGCAGTTGCTGGATCTCAATATGCTGCACAACGTCCATGTCGGAGAGGAGCTTATACCGCTCATTGTTGGATCGGATGCGGAAATCACTGCCAACTCTCATTGGGCAGAAAATCTTACGTCGGACTTTTCTCTCAAATACTCTAAAGACTGCTGCAGCAGTGCTTAATAGAGTACATGCTTCTGCGCCATAAAGAAGCACGAGGAGGATGAGCGTTTTGCACTGTATTATTGCCGGCAATTTATCCCTGTACACATAATGAGTCTTTTGTTAAAAATTTTTATGGTTTTTTGGCTTTGCCATGCTCTTCAGACGGCTAAACTGCAGCGAATATTGTCTGGGCAATATATTCATTGTTTCAAAGCCTGAATGGTTAGTGACACTGTCAACCCTAACGAACTATATAGAATACGAGCATAAACTCAACAATTTTGTTTATCTGTCGGTTACTAAACGCCCCTTGTGCATTGAACAAGCTAGTTTCCACCAATATTGGAATAGTTATCGCCTTTAGAACAATAATCAATCAAACGGTGTTAAACTTCGAACATGGTTTTTATACGTTTCAAAAAGATGCTTAACTTAGTGAAGTTTTACTCAATATGGTATATAAGGTTCCCACAAAGCATTATCAAAACAATGTTCCTAAATGTTCGCAGTTGCTTCATTTAAAAAAAAAACTTTACAACGAACGACATATGACAAGGCTTTTCAATTTAACCACCTCTAGAGGTGGGGGCTCTTCATCGATATTCTAAAAATTCAGATGTCGTAAATGACATCGGCCATATGTCACATATGCGTGGCGATATTAACATGGCAACATGCATCAGCATCTTTGCACAAAGAATAGGTCTTGAACTGAACATTCACAAAATAAAAGTCCTTTGCATCAACAACACTAACATGAATTACTTCAACGCGAGTCGAATCAGTGACTGCATAAAGCATAAAGTCTGAATAAGACTGTACAGGTTAATAGCCACCATTCGCCGGCATAATTAAAGATCGAGCATCACCTCAAATATCGTGGTACCAGACAATATCTTATATGCAGTGCCTGTGTATAAACTTCATCTACCTGGCAAATCGCTTAAATAATAATTGATCGGCAAACAATAGCCTTTGTAAACCAGCCGATAGCTTAATAACAAGTACTTTCTAATGTAACACATAAAGGTCACCCAAAAAGAAGGACATAAAACGGCTCTGCTAAGTAGCCTCAATATAGAAAGAATAAATTTGTCACCAAATGATATGGGACTTCGAAGGAATGAAAAATATTGATGTACAGAAATTGTAGGACATAGAAACAGTGTCTGTTGCCCTAAAGAAATAATAAAAGAAATAAAAAAAATGAATTTACAATGACGAGGGGAGCTTATAAAAGTGCTAGACTTCCAACTCAATGAGACGAACTTGCAAACGTTCGTTCGTAATACATACAGAAACTCTTTGTCCCTCTAGAGAGGACAACTTTAGCAATTTTGAAGGATTAGGCTTAAAGAACCACTACAATACCCAATACTAAAAAAAGTTTTCTTCAAAGGGTTTTCTTTCTATTCACCAACCTTTGTATATCACTACATATGGCAACACTACTATCCTAGAAACTGCTACAAAACAACAATCATCCTTAACGAATAAACAATTTGATGTTGTGAAACAATTCTGGCAAAAACTTAAGCTTGTAAGGTAAATATCTGCTTGAAACTGCAAATACTGGGAACACCATCAAATTCTCTAAATTTCATTTGCAGCGCAGATATTTTTATTTAAGGCCGGAAAGCAATTAAGCAGGTTTATTCGCATTTTGTACTCCGTCGGTTGACATATATTTTCTGAATATAGAAAGTTTTAGAAAATCTGTATTGAAAACCCAATCTAAACTTGAAATACCCTATATTAGCCCACATTTTGTAGCACATGCTCGTCGATAATTTTCAATTCAAAATGATACCCTTATGTAAAACAAAGCGAGGAAAACCAATGTATTCACAAAAGGACCAACACAACACAAGTACTTTATAACATAATAATACTTGCAAAGCCTACCATTCTAAGGCTGATTGAAAACTTAAAATGCTTGTGTTATTGCCATATGTAGTAAATAACTATACTTCTATACTGAAATCTATTTATAAAACAGAGAAAGAGAGAGAGAAAGAGAAAAAGATACTTTCATTACAATGTATTTAAAATCACTCTTCGATACCTAGTTTTTCGTACCAAAATAAATATCTCGTCATAGTGAATATGTATTGCCTGCCACTTTCTTTTTCCTTTGTTAGCCTGTAACTATCAATCAAGTGTTGTAAGTTACTATTCTCTATAGGATTGTGGGGGAAAAGTGGACAGAGTTGTAAAGGCTACAGAAGTAATATTAAAAAGATTAAAACAGTAGCATGGTGTAATGGCTAATGAACTTGATTACGTTTTTGGATACAAATCCCAGGAGAAAACGATAAAATGTTTATAATGGTTTTCGAATCATAAAATAGGCCATCTAGGTTGGATTGTTCGAATGAACATTGGGATGAAAAACTAGAAAAATCATAGGAACCATTTTCAGCGTCTTACGGTGGCAATCGTTGTTAGAACCACGTCATCTTAATAAATTGCTACTACCAGGCGTATAAGCAGAACAAGCATCTGGGAACACGACTATGACACTAAATGCTACAAGAACATGCATACATATAGGCTACGTTCATGTCAAAATTTAAGGGAACCAATTTTTGAGTCCCGCTCTTAGCTGAATAAAGTTTCTAAGTAAGACCCAATTATGAGAATGGCCTTAACCTTTCAGAAAAGTTTTCATTGACAGCTCAATATCGCACACAAATTTTGCATAAAAAACCTTTGGTATTCCTCTTTAGAGGGGACCATCCAAATGATCTTTCATACATAACTGGTCATTGCAACACTTCAGTCAGGATTACGACCTAGCTTCTCTCATCATCCATATTGTGTGTGTTAATTTTATCCATAAGTGGCAGGATCTACAGTTTAAAGTCGACAAATTTTTGAAAAACTTTTCATGGCAATTTTATTTACTATCAGAGTTTATGCCAGATATCTGAACCGTGGTCTCACGTCTGGTGAGCCAACACACTACCTACTAGAGTACGGCAACTACAAATGATCTTACACTGCCCAGTTTTCTCTCTGTACCCATTGTAGCTAAACAGTCTGTGTGTAACATACCTAACTAAGTGCTACACGGATAGATTAGGTTAGCGGGTAGCTTGCCATTCACAGACAAGTTCACTGGGTGGCCAATATGGCCCATTGTGTTACCCTTGTTATAATCCATTAGTGGTGCGTTTGAACCACTCTGAGTTCTACAAGCATACATAACATTGTAATTAACATCATTATTACTATTCTAAGTAATTCATATACAATAATTCATACCTTGCAATGAAAATAAAAATATTTCCATAATCAGACACTTAAGTGCCTACTCCTCTAATGCAAACTAAAACATACTCCAACTACATGTACTCAACTAACTTTTCATTTGATTGTTTCATATAAAAAAAAAAACATAACAAAAAGGTAAAGAAATATAAAAAGAGTGAGCGAAGAGGAGGAGAGAAAGAAAAGGAATTAAAGAAAATGAGGCAATTGAAAGTAGTGATAGAAGTGAACATAATAATGGATTACGATTTCGTTGCAGTAAATATTGAAGTATTTTTAACTGCCATTATATTAGTAGTCTGACTGTTACAATTGTTTGTATTTTTCCAATTATTTTGTAACTGATATTGATCGTTTGTGTTTTTCTTTTGGTTTGTTTTTTGTTTGTTAATTTTTATCTGTTTATACATTATATATTATTATATACAGATTAAGAATTTTTAGTTTGTACAAGGCACATAGTCTTACTACAAGTCCTTTAAAGTAGCGTTCAAAAGAAGAAAATTGAAGGCTTTAAAAAATTAAACCTTTTATGAAATATAAAAATTTTCATAAAAAATTTAAATTTTATATTTTATTTAATCTAAAATTTATATTTTATTTTATTTAAATTTTATAGATTTCCGGCAAGCGCCTACTCTGATGGCATAAAACATTGTCATTTTCTTTAAAACGTAGAGACATTTGAAATGCACAATATGTACTCGAAATAATGACACAAGTAGGGCATTTCATAAAAGCTCAAGTATACTAATTTATTTATTACAATACAATTACAAATTAAACTATAGAGTGGGTAATTTAAAAGTTTAAATTTTAAATAAAACAAAAATGGTTTTAAATTTTACCAAATTTATCGTTTTTGTTTTTTGCTGTGAATTCATATGACTGCCGCGGCTGGCCTCACAGTACCTCATTCGATCGTACCAAATTTCATGCACTTTTTCGAGTATATGGGATCGTATCTCGGCAATCGCATCACGAATGTTGGCATTCAAATGTCCAATTAAGCGTTATTTTTCGGCATAACACTTTGTTCTTTCCAGAATAGCTGCAATTTTAGTCATTGCAATAAAAGTAAGTGTCAGTTCGCAAATTTCAGGGTAGTCACTTCCACAAAAAATTACATTAAATTTAAAAGTGCATTGAGTACTGAGATATCGTTTATATAAATATATTTCGACAAAAATAACACATCAAAGAAATCTTACATATTACAACTTTACTTATGTCTGCCGTGGGAATCGCGGTCCCACCCTAGCCAATGTAATGCGAAGGAATAAAGAACAATTTGAGATTAGTATGACATGATCTGGGCATATTCAAAAGCTCGGCAAGTGGAATGGGTTTACCTCTACTGGATTTCAGTTTGTGTGGGAATTTTCGGCAATGGGGAGGAAGATAATACACAAATAGTAATCAGCCTGTAAACCGGACACTGTAGACTGAAGGTACACTTGACCAACATCGGGATCGATCAAAACCCAATACGTAAATCATGTGATATTTGTCATCTGTGCAAGGTTAATGCATTTCAAATGCGTGTTTAGGCAGAGAATAAGACTTACTGACACCAAACAGCAACCTAAAGTTTGTCAGGGATTAGACAAGACTTTACAGGGATGTCTATGTACACTACAAAACGAAGTGTTAAGTTACATACAAACCTCGATTACTGGATTGCAACACTACTACACGCTACTAAACACTTGTTATGGATACTTCTAAAAGTCATGCTTTTTCAAGCTGTAGAAGGTTAGCGCCAGAATGTTGATTTCAACGGCCTAGTCCATGTCGATTAACATTTGTAAAGCAACTTTTAACATCCACTAGATTTCTTGATGGAAATTTTTAATATCTTTAGTTAGTTAGTTAGTTAGTTAGTTTTATTAATCCAATTTAAAGTTTTTTATCTTATATCTAGATAATAATTTACACTTTTGAGATCTATCTTAATAATACTTCAGCAAGTAAATTGAATGTAATTTTATATAAATAAAAGCGTATCATTTTAAGCTAGTTATAGGTAAAAAGGATATAAAAACCTACATGTGAAATAATAGTGTTGATTTCAAAAATAATTAGAAAATAATTGTTTAAAAACTGATTATACAAAAATAATCAATTATAATACAATTATTTTCTATTTGATAATTATTATTATTATACAAAGATATGAATGTATTATACTAATTCTCTACTTTCACGTATTCTACGATAGCGTGATGTTATGATTTTTTGGAAATGATTATCATTTATTCTTTTAACAAAATCTTGGAATAGCTCGTATCCTGTTTCCTCATGAAGTAGGGAATCTCCAATGTAGATTATGGATCATCTTAAGACATTTGTTCTGGATGATTTGGTACTTTTTTAGATGGGTTTTCGAAGCACGATACCATATTGGAGATGCAAAGGACATTATTGGCCGGATAACGCCTTTATAAATAAGATTTTTATTTTTTCGGCTTAGTGTTGACCTTCTGTTTAAGAAGGGCCATAGACATTTAAAAGCATTTAACGCTTTTTGGCAGGATGATGATATGTGATTTTGAAATGTTAGTTTTCTGTCCAATGTCACACCTAGATAAATTACATCGTTTACGACACTAACCTCATTACCGTCAAAATGCAGATGGCGTGTTGGTACCCTTTTTGGAGATTTGTTGAACGGGAAAATGATAGCCTGTGTTTTATCCTTATTTAATTTAATTTTCCACTTTTTAAAGTAATTGTTACAAGATTTTAGGCTTATCTTCTTTAGGAGTGCAGTTGTGAGCTTACTGGACGTTATGAGAGCTGTATCATCTGCATAGTAGGCTGTATCGACTTCTTTAGGTGGTTTGAAATCTGATGTGTAGATTGAGTATAGTGTAGGAGAGAGTATTGAGCCTTGTGGAACACCCGCAGGGCTGGATATAAAAGATGACAAGCTTTTGTTAACCGAGACAGCATACGATCTATTTTCAAGGAACTGTGAAACAATCTTACAAAGATATGTGGGTATATTGGCTAAAACCATTTTATATAACAGTCCGTTATGCCAGACAGTATCGAATGCTTTTTCTATATCAAGAAGAATGAGGCCAGTAGATTTCCTTTGGCTTTTGTTGTAAGTTATTTTATTTTTAATACGTCCAATTTGATGTATTGAACTATGTTCTTTCTTAAAACCGAATTGATTTTCAGAAATTATATTATATTCTGAAGCATAATTCAAAATTCTAGTATTAACTAATCTCTCGTAAAGCTTACCCAAATTGCTCAAGAGGCTGATTGGTCTGTAGCTGGAGGGATCGTTGGATGGTTTGTTTGGTTTTTTAATTGCAATGACTTTTGCTTTTTTGAAATCAGAAGGGTAATAATTAAGTCGTAAGCAACTGTTGAAAAGCCGAACCAAAAGCTCTAATGCCTTTACAGGAAGTTTCTTTAAAAGGATGTTTGGGACAGCATCGGAGCCTGGAGATTTGGAATATTTTAATTGCGCAATCAGTAAGGACAATTCTTGGACTGTGATGTAAACAATGTCAGTAGAGGATGGATTATCCGATTTTAAATTATTTGCTATATAATTTACTGTACGGTCGATTGAGTGGGAATACGTTAAAGTGAGTTCGTGGGCTTTAAGAAATGTATTAGCAAGTATTTGCGCTTTATCGGTGTGGGTGATGATTTTGGTACGATCTATTATGAAGTGTGGGATTTTCCTTTTGCCTTTGCCTCTTAAGGATCGACTTATTTTCCAAAATCGCTTGTCCCCTGGTATCATATTCTCTAGAAGAGCTGACCATTTTTGGTTCCTTATAGTGCTTAGTTTTCTATCAATGTGTTTGGTAAGAAATTTGATGCACTGACTGTAAAAGCGATATTCTAGACAATCATGAGCTCGAATTTGATTTCTTTTATAAAATTTCCTTTGCCTGATCATATTTGATATGTCGCGTGGCAGTTGTCGCGTAGCAGTTGTTGATTTCACTTCTAAGCGGTGTTGATAAATTCCTGGCCAACAGAATGAGTTTAATAAAATTTTTAATTTCCTGGTCAATAGCAAATTTGGAATTATAACTGTCAATATTCAATAAAATACTTCGGTCAATTATTTCTTGAAAGGTATTCCAATTAGTATTTTTGTATACAAAAGACGGGGTGTCTTCCTGCTGAAAGCGTGCCGAAATTGAGCAGACTATCGGCCGATGATCCGAAGGTATTTCATAGTCCAGAGTTATAACTCTTAATGGAAGTGAAACGTTGCTTAGGACAATATCAACTGTGGAAGGGCTACAGTTTCGACGGTGAGGATATAATGTGGGAGTACTCGGATAGTAAATAAAGAAATTTCTTAATTGTTTTTGGTTGTTAAGGGCACTCCCTGCCGAATTGTTGATGGAACCGTTCCAGGCGGTGTGTTTCGCGTTAAGATCACCGAGGAGGATGAAATCTTTGTCTACAGGAGTAAGAGAGACGATGTCATTTACAAATGAATGAGCGAATCGTGGAGAATATGGTGATGTGACAATGACTTTTCTGCGATTTATAATGATTTCTACTGATAGATTTTCGATCAAACTAGACCTTGTTACAGGAAGTAGAGAATGTTTAACTCTTTTATGAACAAGTATTGCAACTCCACCACAATTTGCGTCACGTCGGTCGTTCCGGTAAAGGTTATAATTAAGAAAGAAGGGGTTATGATGGTCCTTAAAGAATGTTTCGTTTAGTCCAGCTATATGAATATTGTTCGATATTAAAAGATTCTCTAGTTGTCGAATACGTGAATATGACGTTATACCGTTGGTATTCCAGTGTAAAATATTTAATGTATTTAAATTATTATTTAAGCTCATAGGCGTATTTTAAAAGAGATACAACAACTTGTATTTGTTGCACTTTCGAAGTACATTTGCTAAGATCTTCAAGAGAAGTCGTAAATATATTAAAAAGATCATCTATGCTAAACATATCAGTGTTGTTGTTTTTAACCGTATCAGCATATGAATGTTTATTACTCATTACAGGCTGATGAAAATATTGTGTGTTGTTTTGTTGTACAAAAGAATGTCTGGGGCGTACAATCATGGCCCTCTTGTTTTGATTTGAGGTTACCTTTTGCCTTATGTCAAGATATTTTTGTCGTAAAGGGCATTTAATATCATTAGCAGAACTTCTCCAGCTTGTTTGCAATTAAAACAGGAGAACACCGCTGGACGTTTGTTATCCTTGGTAAAAGGACATTCGGAGGTTAAGTGCGTTTTCGCACATGTCATGCAGGCTGGTTTCCTGTTACAGTGGTCACCACCATGGCTTTAATATCTTTAGTTTGTTTGCCGATTTATACACAAAAAAAATGAAAAAAACAGAAATAATATTTTATTTTAAATCAGTGAAGTTTATTTTACGTAATGCAGTCGCAGTACATTTTGCTTTCAATGCATTAGTAACAATCAACACTAAGGCGTATGAGTTATATGTAATACGCTGCTGTAGTTAAAAAATATTGCTCATACGTATGCGTGCTTATGCTTATGCTTAAGGTAATACCCGTAAAGTATGCAACATTAAATTAAAAAGAGGCAAAGAATTAAAGAACAAAAAGGGGTGGGCCATTTAAAAGTTTAAATTTAAAAATGTAATAAAGTAAAGACGGATGGAAATTTTTAAAATTTTATTTTTTTGTTATTCCGGTTAGAAATGGAATATTCTTTCATTCGAAGGACTGACGAGGCTTGCCTCACAGTACCTTATTTGATCGGACCAATTTTCGTGCACTTTTTCGAATCACCAATTTTGGCCTGCAAATGCTCAATTATCGCTGGTTTGTCAACATAACACGTTTCTTTAACGGCGCCCTATAGAAAACACTCCAACGGTGTCAAATCGCAGCTGCAAAGTGGCCAATTGATATCACCATTTGGGCTAATTCAACGCCATCAAACGTTTGACGCAATAATCGATTGTGGTATGAGATGTGTGGCAAATTACACCTCTTGTTGAAACCAAACATCGTTCATATCAATACCATGAAGAGTGAGCACAAAAAATCGGTTATCATGGTGCGATAGGTGTCTCCATTGACCGTAATCGTTGCGCCGTCCCCATTTTCAAAGCAATATGGCTCAATGATGCCTTCGATCCACCAGCCGAACCAAACAGTCACTCATAGTGGGTGCATTAGCTTCTGTAAGACCACGTGTGGGTTTTCTGAGCCCCAAATACGGCAATTTTGCTTATTAAAGTACCCACCAAAATGTAAATGATCTTCATCCGGAAAGATTATTTTTTTTGGCAAAATCTATGCAGCTTCAATTCTTGAAGTAATTGATCTCTGTAAGGCGTCATACTGAGATCTTTTCGCAAAATGGATGGATGGATTCTAACGCACACACTCAGCCACACCTTTGATATTTTCGAGTGTACGAGCACCTCTTGGCACATCAACAATTAAACCAGTTTCACGAACTTAATCAATAAACTTGCGAAAACGTAGCACTGATGGTTCTCCTCTGCAAGCAAATTTCGTACGACGTTTTCGTGCAATTTCCTACGAATTTTTTTATTTTGGAAATAAATTTCCAATAAATCCGAACGTTGCTCGAGCGTAAGTCGATACTTTACGTACAGTAGGGAAAATATACTGAATTTTGTGACACACATATAATTATTACGAGCTGAGTAACTACACCTTATGCGCGATAAAGTTTAAAAGACTAGAGTCTCAGGTGGGTAGAGAATCCACGACTTTTATTATTTTTATATTTTACTAATAGCCTAGCACACTACCTACTGGACTACTAGGGCACCCAGCTCAAGTATAAACATTTCTTACTACAAATACAGCAAGGACAAGAGATAATTCTAATCTATGGAAACACTGTGAAATATCTTTAAAATGCTTTTCAAAATGCCTTACAATTCATAAATTTATATAAACATTTCCGTATTTGTTAAGATTTAAAAAATCTTACATATTTTACTTGATTTTTGTGAGTCACTTTACTATTTTTAATATCTGTTTGTCTCAAGTTTCCAATTATGCTGTCATAGCATAGTTATGTTTTTATATTTCTTTTGTAGTAAGTAGTAGTAAGAAAAGAAGAGCAAATACCATCCGCAATCATAATTGTGATGAGTTTTGTGTGTTGAAAACTGTTCAGCTGATGCAGTTGTTTCAATAATTCATAGAACTTGAAAGAAAAGGATGGAACAGAACTTGAATAAAATCCATACATATTTAAAGAAAGACGAAAACATAACTCAGAGTTATTTACTACGATTCTGCAGGCAGTGATTGATAATTCGATAGACACATATAAAGTGGATCAAAAAAAAAGAAAAGAGAAACACTCCAAATACCTGTTCACTGCTGTCTGTATAATTATCTATAAATGTTAATAAACGTCTACCTACACGCTTTTCTAATTATTTAATAATAATTACAGATTTTCTGATAAATGTTGTGATATCAATGAAATTCTTGCGATAATTATTGTCCCCTCGAACC
Source organism: Sarcophaga carnaria (assembly GCA_958299815.1). NCBI lineage: Eukaryota > Metazoa > Arthropoda > Insecta > Diptera > Sarcophagidae > Sarcophaga > Sarcophaga carnaria. Next base: position 49,483,877 of record OY283150.1, read on the forward strand.
AAAGCAATGAAGTGAAATAAAGCCAAACAAAATAAATTGTGACATGAAACAATCATGTGTTCATACATATTTCTGCAGCCTTCAATCAATCATTTCAAATTTGACACTCTTTAATGCACAATGTACGGGAATGTGAATGTAAGATAGCTGCTTGAAAAGGACTCATTGTTCAATTGCTAGAATTTAACAAATGTATGGGTATTTAATTCGTTGAAACAAAAAACAAAAATCTATTCGATTATAATACTTTAACGAAAATTATAATGAATTAATAAACGATCTAGTTTTAGACGATTTGAGTGAACATATTCTATGATTTCAATGGATTCCATACAGAAGTAGCATTTAATTTATTTGGTTTAGTTTCCCTTTATGGAAAGTAATAAATTGTTTATTTAATTTATGAAAATAGTTTAAAAAATAAAGTTAATTTATTTCTTTCCATTTTCTATTCAGCCTATTCTTCTATTCAGTTAGAACTTAAACCTACTTGTTCACTGTACAATCAGAATAACTGCAAGGTTCCATACAATACATTATTATAAGGAGTGTCTCAAAAGAAAGTCGCCGTAGTCTAGTAGGTAGTGTGTTGGCTTATTAGATTATTAGTTCAAACTCCAGGTCAAAGATCTCCATATATACATACATACATACATACATACATACATACATAATTGGACATTACAACCTTCAGTTAGTATTACGGCCAAACTTATCACACCACTCATGTTGTGTGTGTTAATTTTATAGATGAGTAGCGGGACCTACTGTTTAAAGAGTGTTTGTCAGAAATCAGCTGAGAGGATGTCGCCGAAGAAATATTTTGTCGTATTTCGTTTTGTTCAAGATGTCTGACCTGGGGTTTGAACCGTGGGCTCATGTCTAAAAAGCAAAACAATACCTACTAGACTACTGTGACTTCATGGACAACCACGCTGAATTTTACTATCAAAATTTGTGCCGCGTGAGAGAATTCTATTCTATCGCAAAATCTTCTTCGGTGACGAAGCTCCATTTTGGATAACCGACGCATATGGATGCACCAAATGGTGTCCTTTTTAGGCCGTTAACTTAATTCAAATGTACAGTCACTGAAGCATTTTCCAGTCCGAGGATTACTGAGTTATTTATATGTATATTCAATAAGAGGATAACACGTGGCCGTTGATATCATAAACTTTTTGAGTGACGAGGTTGTTAACCAGTTCATATCAAGTTTAGAACTGCCCATTGTTTGTCACACTTTTACGATTTTTCCCTTTGACTTTTGTGTTATAGACAGTGCTGCCCAGATTCCATGTGTTTATCTTTGCGATGTTCCAAAGCAATCTTTCCACTCGCCATTGCACTTTTTTTCTTTTAATGTGTCATAGTATTTTCTATAATGTCCACAGGAGTACACCTTGAGAGCCTAAAACTCTCACTCTGAGCAAACCATTTACCATTTACTGGCTTTAAAACCGACGGCTAGCAACTGTTAAATATCTTTTATTTGAACGTTAAGATTTATGAACTCGCCGTAGTGTAATAGTGAGTTGGCTTATTAGACGTGATGCTACGGTTCAAACCCCAGGTAAAATATCTTCAACAAAATATGAATAAAATTTTTCATAGACGGCTTTCTCTCTCTGCACTTCCGCCATTCATGTAGAAAAGGGTTATAATGACCAGTTATGTATGCATGTGTGACTATTTTCTAGTATTGATCGTGTACCGTGGCCAGTTTTCAAAATTACAGGAAGAAGTCTTCAGAATCGATCTATTGTGCTACGCAAAGAACTAGAAAGATTATAAAGAAAATTAAATATACTGTAAGAGCTACAGGCGTGTCTTTATCTACGTATATATACGCATCAGCCTGTTGCAAAAATCCTGTGCTGTACGTAGCAATTGAATTTTAACGCGACCCTTATAAAGTACAGCCCAAGCAACAATTACATAAGGCTAATCGAATGTTATTTTCTTCAACGATCAATGTAACATCAACAATATTTGGTTGGTTTCAAAATTATTGGATATGTGGCTTAGAAAATCTACAGTGATTGAGGAAACAAATTTGCATTTCAAAAAAGCGACCGTTTAGTCTACATTTTTAACTATGCAGGAGTCGTTTCAAAAAATTTCTCCTTTTTTTAACATACAATTGACATTTATAAAGATCGCAATGTATAATTTCAATAAGGCTTTCTGATTTATCTGTAAAGCGACATCAAAAATCCTGACCACGCGGATAACCTCCTAACTTTGGATTCGTCAAGTTAAGCTAAATGGATAAAGCACTACTTACAACCCATATTTTGTTCTTTATTTTATGCACAATGCAAAGTCGAAGTTTTGGTAATGCTTTGGATTACCAGATATTTTAATAATTTTCACCCTCATTTGATTTCTGCTTTACTATCTACCATACTATCCTGTCTTAATATGCCATATCTGAGTAGAAGAATCGCAACAACAAAAAATGTTTATGTATCTACAATTAAAATATGGCTGTGTTTTTCTGTTTTTTTTTACCAAACAAAATAAATAAATAAACGAATACCAATACAAATAAATAATGATGGATGAGTTAATATATTGAAATATATTTAATCTCTTTCTATCTTCTCATACAAATTTTCAGTCCACTCTGAAATATATATGTACATGCGATACCCAATGAAAATAAATAAACAATTATTGTTTTCCAAAGTATTTTAACACATTTAATCGATGTGTATATATGTATGTGTTATATCTCTATTATTTAATTGATTAAATGAGGCGTATTAAAATTTATTGAATAAAAGCACAGCTATGTGAGGCAAACATGTATGCAAATGTGATTTTTTCTTCTCACTTACGTATAATACTCACACTACTGCAGGCGTACTTTTATTTAAATACTCATGTATTTTCTGTAATTCTCACACTTGTTTATACGAGACACATGTAGCATGGATCCGAGGCTTAAAGGTATTGTGTTAGAAGATGAGGTGTTAATGCAATGAAACCTTTTTTTAATTGTTTCGTTTTGTTTTTTGGTCTTTTGTTGTAAATTTCTTTGTTTGATAATTGCTTAAATTTAATGCAATTGTATTTTACGCCCTACATAAAAAACTTTACAATTGCGTGAATGATTGAATGAATGAATTATTTGAAATACTTTCATCTAATAATTGTTGCAATTAATAACGCTAAAATTTTTTTTAATTTTTTCAATATTCCACAACGAATTAATGTTTGGTTTGTATTTATAAAAAATGTTTACAGTGTGTACTAAAAATTCAAATCTAAAACATGTAACAAATTTTTAAAAATAAAAGAATAATACGCTTTAAATATACCTCTCTGATGGCAGCGCATAGCCCTAACTTATGTCAGTTGCATTGTTTCGGTCCATAAGCTAATATTTGTAATTAAATTTGGCTAGAAGATACCTATTCCGTTGTCTCTCATCTAATAAGCCAACACACTACCTACTAGACTACGGCGACTTGATACAAACCACATGAAGCAAACAAAAATAGTGCGTCGCGTACGCTTAATAATTAGAAAATTCGATTTTAACCGGGCTTTAAAGAGTGAAGCTGCTTACGAAGAACTGCTTATTGTTTAACGCTATTATTTTATTGGTCTGTAAAGCAATCTAGGACTCATTCTTTGTTTAAGTCAAAGCCGTGTGAGATTTGTTTTCTAACATGATTCAACATTTGTCTGATGGTATGAGACTGGAATCAGGGACATTGGTGGAGTTATCGAGCGATGCTGTAGTCCAATATAACTAATCATCAAAGCAGGGATGAAGAAATTGTAACCTTAGGCTATTGCTGTGGTTCAAAGCATGTCCAACATTTTTTAATGGTAACAAGATTAATTATATTCATTGTATTAATAATGCTATTATCTTGCCAGTTGTGGCGGTTTTTAAGATCGCTTTCTTTTGGAATTTTACGTATCACACCTTGGATGAGCTCGTTACTTAATAATACAACTGAAAACAAGTCCATGATGAAAGGCGAATGGACATGTGTACCTATATTTGAATCAGTCTTGTTGTTCTTGTGTAATCTTATTGTATTAATTACCACAGTTATGACAGTTCATGAAGCTTTAACAGAGGACTGTATCTATTATTTTTACAAGCATTGAAAACCAAAAATTCTTCTTAGAATCCAAGTGTTGTTTCACAGGTGTTATAAATTTACCATTACAATAGTGGAGGCACATACCTGTGTGTCAGTTTCTCAATAAATGCTGGTTTTCTTAATCGCTTGTGTTGAAAAAATGAGGAGAATACAGAGAATTTGTAGGTTAGAGGACGTGTACTTGTCAATTAAGACAAGTACAGTACCCGGAAATCGAATTGACCCATTGTACAACAGAGAATTTGTAAAAGAGAATAAAATATTTATTGGCAACGGTAAATAAATGCCTGCGATCTGCTCTTCAAAGTTTGTTTCATAAAATTTTGTGGACCGAGAGCTCCAGCTTTAGTATACTTCTTTCAGCAGTTTGGCCGATATCTCTTTCTTGGCAGTCGTAATGTTGTCTTGCAAGACTAGAATCGTAGCTGATTTATTCCTGTGCATGAGAAACTGAATGTTAAAATAATTTTTGGAAATCACTCACCAAACTCTTACCTTCCAATAGGTTAGTAATATCGCATAACGTGTGTTATGAGTTAACATTGATCGCTCTTGAAAAAGTATGATCCACGGTGACCCTAAAACTTCACCAAAAAATACATCTTTCATGGATGCATTGGCATCTCTTCAATTGCCTTTGGCTGCTCTGCACAATCAAATTCGACAAATGATTTTATTGTCGTAAGAATCGAGTCAAAAGTATGCCAAATCACTGGAGATAATTTTTGAGATAAAAAATATTTCTCCCACAATATGAATTGCAACAAAAATGATTCAATGATTCAATAACAAATTTTGTAATAATTGCACTGGAGAACCAAATGAGAAGAAAGCTTCAATTAGTTTTCTTTTCTTTCTGTTAGTTCTGTTATTATCAGCTGTTACTTGAGCTTTTCGTGCCATTCACTTTTTACGAAGTGTGGTAAAATATTGTGTTGCCGCTTGATTTCTAGTTGTGCAGCCTTCCAGTAGGTAGTGAGGCCACGGTTCAAACTCCAGATCAGACATCCCTAACAAAACGAAATACGAAATAATATTTCATCGCCAAATTCCACTCAGCAAATTTGTGGTAAAAACTCTAAAAGTAAACAAAAAATTGCCATGAAAAATTTCTCAATAATCCGTCGTTCAGAGTCGACTTCAAACTGTAGGTGCCGTCACTCATGTATGCAATTAATACATACAATGTAAGTGATGTGAGAAGCTAGGTTTGTAATGATCAATTATAGATGTATGTATGTAAGTAGTCTAGTAGATAGTGTGCTGGCTTCTTAGACGTAAGGCTGCGGTTCAAACCTCAGGTCAGACATCAAAACGAAATATGAATAAATATTTCTTCGGTTACTGGCTCTAAGCAGATTTCTGCCGAAAACTCTGAGAGTAAATAAAATTGCCTTGAAAAGTTTCTCAAGAATCTGTCGTTCAGAGGTCCCGCCACTCATGTATAAAATTAATGCACGCAACATAAGTGGTGTGAGAATCTAGGTCGTAATCCTAACTGAAGAGATGTAATGACCAATTATGTATGTTATGTATGTATGTATGTAAGTTGAGTTCTGGTGACATATTATCCGTGGCTTCGAAGACACTTTTCCTCCTCATAGTCTACAGAACGTGACAAGTTTTAGATATGTCTTAAAAGTTTAATGTTAAAGGTTTTTTTATATTTTATTTTCTTTTTTAATAAACTATAAGGGAATAACGCAGCACAACGGGCCTTTTTGGCAAATTTTATTGTTGGGGTTTAAAAAAAATTTATTCTCTTCATTGCATATTTAATAAGTTTGTAATAAAATATTTTTTAATTAACTTATTCATAATTATGCCATAAAATATTCAACAATAAAAAGCACACACACATTTCTGTTTCTTTTTTTTAATTCATAATACCCGTTACTTTAAACAATTCTGAAACAACAAAAATTAAAAAAAGAAGAAGAAAAAAGTTTTAAATCTGCTCAACAATTTAATTAAGTTTTTAACAGGTTTTTTGTTTGTTTGTGTGAACCTAGCTAACAAAGTGACCACTGAATTTGTTAAAAATTAAACACAAAAGTTTATGAATTTTTGTAATAAAAGCTAACTGTATGAATTATTGCAAAAAAAAAGAAAAACAAAAATTATCAGGCAAATTTACCAAAAACTAGGCTAGAAAGGATTACGAATAAAAGTAGAAAAAAAAGGAAATTTTTTGCCTTAAACAACAAAAAAAGAATAATTTTTAATGCATAAATTTGTTCCGCATCATTCAACCGTAGATCGAGCCTTAAAAACTTCATAATTCTAGCTTATGTATCACTTATGATACATACTTGTAGTACATACAATTGTCACGATTATTGATAGGTTTTGTTAAAATATTTAAATATTTTTATTAATTTTAAATCATTTATATTCTAACATTTTATTATCACTTTAACATGATGTATATTGCAGCATGGTTTTTTACGTAAAAATTTAACACTTCATGTCAGCATGGTTTTATTGTTTTCTAAATGGTTATAATTTGACATCTAGCACTTTTGCTTTGTGGTGATTTATAAGTTTCCAATTGTTTATATGGGGCAGCTTATTGTCACTCGCATCAATAACACTCTCAACTAAAGGCTGGCTGAAAGCTGGTATACACCATTGTTATATTTCGTTAGAAAAATTTTTTGTCAACGTCATGTGAGGTAAAAAGGTTTGATTCTCTTTGATTCCTCTCTGTTTTCCCGGATACAGGTTTCCGAAAATACAGCTGTAAGCAGTTGCTGTGCACGTAGCATGTACATGAATCTAAAACTAACAACTCGGTTTCGGTGGACCACGAAATTTATAACGACCATAAAATTGAATTAGTTACTAATCTACAGCGACAAAATTATTGGAATTATTAAAAGCCGAAAGTGTTTCAGCTCATTTTTCGAAAAGGCGTAATAGGTGTAAATTTATCATCATTTCCGAGTAGGACATTATTAAAGTGAATGATTCTTTTATTTCATACGTGCATAGTTGACCGAAATATTATCATCTGTAATATCTATGATATAGTTACGTTTTTACCCTTTTAAAAACGTTAAAAATATGAGTTCGTAGATTGCAAATAAAAATAAAAATAAATTTGGGTTTAGTTTTAATTAAAATTCTTTATTGTTCGCACAATTCCGTGTTCTACCTTTCACGACTTGACTTAAACAACAACAATTTGCTTTAATTGTTATTATTCTTTACACTCTTCCGCGTACACAATAACAATTGTTCAATAGATCTTTATAACGCAGATTTTCAAACCACAATTGTTGTCTTCACACGCAACGTGTCTTCACACAAGACTGACTGAATTCTTTCTGATACCGTTGCCTGTTTTGTCTTGCCTTTTATATCGCTGGCAGCGGTGCCAGTAATTTTTTTTAAAACGTTTTACTTCTGGGAAAAAAAATTTAAAAAAAAATTGATTTCTACAAAGGTATCAACATTTTTAAAGGAAACACCGGAGTCCGGTGCCCTCTATTGGTGTTTCGTTGCTACTTTTGCCCGGGACTAATAAAATACACAATATTTTATTTAATTTATTTTATTTCGTGTTATTGTTGAATTTACTGAAATTTTGAATTTTTCGAAATAACTTGTTTTGTTAGAAAACAACTTTAATGAAAACTTTTTCGCATCTCAAAAAACTTGGAAAAAAGGGAAAACTTGGCAAATGGCAACTCTGATCACTGGGTAAATAGTCTGATGAATACTCTCGGAGGAGAATGACTGCCTTCGCGAAATATCTATAAATGTAAACAAGTTGTTTTCATTACTGTTGTTTGTGTATTATGTTTACATATGTCCTTGCAGTGTTGTTGTCGCTTGTTCGTTTACTTTGTTTATCCCCTTTTTTATACACTGATGTTGTTGCTATATTTTTTCTCATTCTTTGATCATGTAAACAAGTCCATTGTTTTGTTTTTGGAGCTTTTGTTTATGATTTTAATAACACCATTTCCATTTTCGTAACAATATAAAACATAGGACGAATCAATTTTCAATTATTTCTAAAATATCATAAATAATGTATTTTTTAAGGTAAAACTTCACAAAATTTAAGAAAACTTCAAAAAATTAAATACACAACAACAAAATGATTCGTAAGCCAGAATTATGAAGTTTTTGATTTTTTAATCCCTGTTTAAAATTTTCCTTTTTTATTTAGTTTAAAATAATGGCGATAACGATAGTAACGAATTAAAAAATATCAGGCACCTAACTTTTTCTGAATTAAAGTTATATGATCTGAAAAATTTAAATGTATCATTTTTGATACAAAGCTCAATCTACGGTTAAACAAAAGCATCCTTTTTGCTGTTATCCTGCAATAAACATGCTTTGGTATATTATTTAAGTAACACAAGCATGATTATGGTTTATGATATGTTATTTCTCTGAAAATATGATTGAATGTAGAAAATATGTACACAATATTATGAAAACAATATTTTTTGTTATAATTAACCCGGATAGACATTATAAGGGTTTACTGAATCTGCTACTTATTAATATTTCTCTGCAATCAACAGCTTACTTTTGTTTAAACACAACTAATACCCTGAAATCATGGTAGACTTGTGCGTGTACATACATGCACACGAACAAATTCGTTTGCTTGCAAATAATCCTAATAAACTAAGACACTCATGCAATAGTACAGGGTATCACCAGATCTATGAATATCTAATTAAGATTACATTCATAAGCCTGTTACAATTTGTTATTCCTCTGTTGTTTTTGAGTCGAATGTAATGTGTTTCATTGTATCCAGACATTTCGATGTCAACTGGGAGTGACAAAACGGATGGCATATCATCAGATTTGATTGTTGTGATCCTTTGTAATGAGATTTATAATGAAATAAATTCGTATTGAAATTAAAGCAGAAGCTTTAATAAGCATTTGCATTTCATTAAATTATAATGAACATTGGCTTGGATATTCATGTTAGACCAAAAAGGAATACAAATAATGTCGTAATAATGAAATGTATCCATCAAAACCTTATCAAATTAACAGTTAAAAAATATCCTTTAAAAATCAATATCGACCAGCTTTTTAGCATTCTATGCATAATTAACCTAAAGTAGCTCATGGCAAATCACCAGACCTTTTAAATCAAATCAGTTTTGATTACCCTAAAGTTTGTTGGTCATACGGTCTGCAAAGATGATCCCTACTTATGCAGTGCTATGCGTTGGAATACAGGAAAGATAAATTATAGCAGAAAAGATAGTTTATAGCATGAAAAGTTTCTCGAAAAAATCTGTCATTCGGAGTTGACTATAAACAGTAAGTCCCGCGACCCATGTATAAAATTAACACACACAGCATGGTGTGATAAGCTTGGTCGTAATCCTGACTGAAAGTATGTAATGAGCAATTATGTATGTTATGTATGTCAAATCACATATAATGTCAGAATATAATTAGACAATCACAAACACCCAGAGTCTCTGAAGAGAATTGAAAATACGACCTCGGTACTTAGTATTTAGCACACTACCAACTAGGCCATCGCTGATAGCTATTAAGGATGATAACATCTCTGGGAAAGATTGTGTATAGCCAGGTTTTCGTCAGCGCACGAATTTAACATAATGTACATCAGGACGGTCTACGGTTGCTGTGAATCTCTCAATAAGACATCAGAGCGGCAAAATGGTCACATAATTCAGATGCCAAGGCATATACATAAGCATCGAAAGTTCGACTGTGTTCTCTACATTGAGAAAAGAATCTGCAGACTTAGTACTGACAATGCAGTAACATGTAGCACAACAAATTTTTCTGACTCCTGTCGACAGATTGATTCTATTCAGAGTAAGATAATGCCAGGACATCTACTATCTCTGGGCTTGCTTATGTCTGTCATTAATAGTCCCCCGATAAAATATTATTGCCAAGGCTAGCATTTTCATACCTATAAGAAGACTATAAAAAATTCAATTTAATTTGAAGCATTTCAGTAACAGTGTAATAGCATCATTTGTATTAGTATTTCCGAAGTTAGAAATCGTCGTAGGCTAGTAGGTAGTGTGTTGGTTTATTAGACGTAAAGTCAACCTCTGGCTTAGACATCTTGTACGAAACGGAATATGAAAAACATTTCTCAGACGACTTCTTATCAGCAAATTTCTAGCAAATACGATGAGAATAAATAAATTCTCCATGAAAAGTTTCTCAAAATATCCAAAAAGCCTGTCGTTTGTTGTCGACTTTAAAACTGTAGGTCCCATCACTCATGTATAAAATCAACACACACTACATAAGAGGTATGAGAAGCTAGGTCGTAATACTGACTGAATGGTTATAATGATCAATTATGTACAAATGTATGTATGTATGTATAACTACAGATGAGATAGTATTATTGCTGCACTTGTGTATCAATAAACAACATTCATATGAAGCCTTTTCGTCTCAGTCTTTAAAAGGCTGAGCCTGCCACTAAAACAATATGAATTTCAAAATTTGTTGTCTTTTGCAAAATAGTGGATAGGATAAAAAGTCAGAAAAAGAGATCGTTAATGAAAATAAGAAAATAGTTTTGGAAATAGAACTGAATTTTGCGGTATTCTTGAGTTTAACATGAACTCGTCTATATCCCATCCCGTCTATAACAACCAGTATATTGGGATACCTGAGAAAGCTAGTTATAAATCGAGCAAAGCAATAAGCTTCTACAGAAGTGCAGCATACTTACATTCCTTTGTGGTAATATTTTATTAAAACGCCTCTGTACCCGGCGTATTGCTTAGAAACCTTGTTTTATTTATCCCGAAAGCCTACATATCTCTGTCACCGAAGTTTTTTTAATGCTCTTCTGAAATAGAAAAAAGATGAATAATGAACCTTGTTAAGATCTGTTAAGTGTGCTGTAATTATCACTTCATTTTTAGCGGTTCCAGAAATCACGTTTGACTCTGATTGACAAAATTATTGAGTACGTAGACTATAAGATTGAAAGTAAATATTTCAATGAGCATGACTGTCATTCGTTAATCCGCTTATAAGGAAAAATTACAACGAATCTGGCCTATCCTGACTTAAACTAACGTAATGTACTGCACTCCGAAACTTAAATATTTTTTAAGACATTCTGTTGTCTTTAAATTTTAATTTCATTTCATTTAAAGAATCAAAAACCCTAAATTGCCGTCACATTTCATCCCTTAAAAATGCCTTTTTCCAAAGAAAGAAAAAGGAAAATCATTTTTAATTACCCCACTATTTGAAGAAAAAATAAACACAAGAAAGCCATGTACTTAAAGTTAATTTACAATGATGCCACAAAAAACTGCCAAGAAAATTAACACACTTGCCTGCTACAATATTTTTTGCTAACGCTGACACACGCGTCTTCTCTCGCATATGTACGAGTGTGTATGGGTATGTAGTAATTAGACAAGAAAAGCCAAGAAATTGTAATCACCGGTTTGGATTTTATAAGAAAGAGAGCGAGAGAAAGAGAGACATTTTGAAAAGGATGATGATGACTTCCTCCCCTAAGCTAAATAAAACGATTGTCTCTTAACATTTGAAATTATGTTCCTTATGTCTGGATGCACTGTGGTGAAATAATAACAGAGTAACATTGTTTAATTGTTGGATTATTTAGAGATTTAACATAAGGCGCAGAGGTTCGCAAATGAGGATATGGAATGAGAAACAATTTTCGAATAACAGTGTGGCAACTTTCTCTAACCTCTCACCAACGAATACTAACGTTTAGCGATTCTATGAAATAAAAAATAAAAAAATTATACTTAAAACCGTTTGGGAACAACTGTTAGCAACAATTAATTTTATGTAACAATTATACAGCCTGATTTCAGGCAATTTTTTCTTTTTTTGTTAAGCATTTTAATGGCACATTAAACATTCCCCTTCAGTTATTTCCTTTTTAGAATATTTCTTGTGAATTTTTAAATTTAATTTTTTACTTTTGCGTGTTTTGATTTTTAAACTGTCAATGATTGTTAAGGATTTTAGCCTGCAATTAGTTTTAAATTTAAAGCCAACATATTCAACTAATTTTAAAGGCATATTCTTTTAAGACTTCCACCGAAATTCTTAAGAAAAAACTCTTATTGTATAATTAAAACTGACGCTAATTCAACATTTGCTGTGGCACACTAATTGCGAACATCTTGTTGGTATTGTTGCTATTGACTTAAGGCACCAGCAGACTTTTCAGACAGACTGTACAGACTGTGTAGTACGATGAGGTAAAATGCTTCAAGATATACGGTCGTATATACGACTTGAATGAGACGGCATTAAGATGTTGTTGTATGTAAGTAAATATAATGGTAATAATGCACTTGAAATGTTTAAACACTCGTTTACATTCAAAATAATGCCATTTACTCACATTTACACACTCAAATAATAAAATTTAAATTCTGTGCCAAAAGAAATGACAAACTTGTGGGATGTCAGACATTTTAACACAGAGACGTTGAGACTGGCTATGTGATTAACGAAGAAATGTTTTTGAGACAAATGTTATTTGCATCTTGGGATGGTAGTATTCTGTTTGATGTGCGTATCTCCCTACATTACGTAAATATTATGTGAACACATTATTGTTCACTCAACTTTATGTTCCACATATTTAGCCATTTGTATAGCTGGAGTGTGTGATTCTTCAGTTGATGAGATATCATGTAAGCTGAGACGACTCATGCAGTTCATCACTAAAGATAGAAAGAAGGGTTAATGAGATAAACCAAATTGATTGTGTCACTACCCAAATTTCGAGTGAGAATGATTCCCATTCCATGATTCCCCAGGTGGTTGGGCATAGACCACTTTTATCGACACAACTTTTTTTAAGCCATCGATAGCATTTCGTAAAAGTGGCTTTCAGTAAGAAATTCATGCTAGCACGTAAACAATTGTGAATCTTTAACACTTTTTTTCATTACCCCTCTGACTGTTTTCGTGCAAATGCTGCTTTTGCTTTATTGATTGTTGATTATGTACTGCCTAGATAGTACAAGCTATCAACATATTTGACTCGTTGGCTTGTAGCATTATGTTGTCGGTGCTTACGTTGTTAATTCTTATGGCTTTGGTTTTCTTGATATTTATCTCAAGTCAACATACACATACATAACATACATAATTGGCCATTACAACCCTTCAGTCAGGATTACGACCTAGTTTCTCGCACCACTTATGTTGTGTGTGTTAATTTTATACATGAGTGGCGGGACCTACAGTTTAAAGGCAATTCCGAACGACAGATTTTTGAGAAAATTTTCATGGCAATTGTTATTTACTCTCAGAGTTTTTGCCAGAAATCTGCTGAGAGGAAGTCGCCGAAGAAATACTTTTTGTATTTTGTTTGATGTCTGGCCTGGGCTCGAACACTGGCTTTACGTCTAATAAGCCAACACACTACCTACTAGACCACGGCGACTTCATCTCAAGTCCAACATTGCGCGCTATTCTTTCTACATCCTCTAGTGTTATTTGCATGTTACAGACTTGATGAGCAAATAGACAAATATTATCCGAATATCCTCTTAAATATTCTCTAATACGGTTTTTTCAGATCGAAAAATTTCCCAGAACTGTTTTGTACATCACTTACGTACATCACTTCCACATCTTTGCCCTACAGTTTGGAGGTAATAACTACAATGCATTGCTAAAATTCTTAAAAGTGATTTTATATGTACGTTGTCACACAACAAAGCCTTTATTCTCAAGCAGCACATCATCAATCGGAAATCATAATCTTGAAGAATCTCACTGTCGATCTTTAGTCCTTGCAAGAGTTAATAGTTGCCCCAAAATTATTAATGAACGGTATATATACATTTATATGTATATCACTGTTTTACAATCATTCGAAGTAACTTATCGATTCATTGAAACAATAACAAAGCATCGATATTTTATTTCATACATCGAAATTTAAAACTTAATACAAATACTAATGCAAATCAATGTAAATACATTCTTACATACATTACAACGATTCAGTTAGGACTACGACCTAGCTTCTCACACCACTTATGTTGTGTGTGTTAATTTTATACATGAGTGGCGGGACCTACATTTTTAAGTCGAATTCGAACGACAAATTCTTGAGAAACTTTTTCATGACAATTTTATTTACACTCAGACTTTTAACCAGAAATCTGCTGAGAGGAAGTCACTGAAGAAAACATTTTTTCATATTTCGTGTTGTTTGAATGTCTGACCTGAGGCTTGAACCATGGCCTGACGTCTAATAAGCCAACACCCTACCTACTAAACTACGGCGATTACAAAAAATGCATTCTTAGAGTATGATAAGTTACAGGAGAAGTACTTGCTTTGGTATAACCGTGGCAATTAGACCCTATCCTTTAATGATTGTTAACATCAGATCCATGGAAACTATGGTTAAGTTAACCGAAGGCAACACGATGCTATATTATATAATCAGGGCACAGCGTGACCTGACAAATCGAATGGAATCGAATTTTTCTTAACTGTCCCCTAGACAACATCAGTAAACTCTATAAATATGGGAAATGCTCCACAACGAGTATGAATTGCTAATAAATACTCTATTAAAAGAGAGACCCTTTTGTGGTATACTAATAGGTCAAGCACATATAGTGGGATAGACCGAAAGTATAATAATCAGAAAGTAGTGTGTCGGCTTATTAGACGTAAGTCCTGGGTTCAAATCCCAGGTCAGACAACAATACGAAAAAAATAAAAAATATTTCTTCAGCGACTGCCTCTCAGCAGATTTCTGGCTCTGAGAGTAAATAAAAAAAATCTGTCGTTTGGACTCGACTGTAAACAGCAGGTCCAGCCACTCATGTATAAAATTAACGCACACAACATAAGTGGTGTGAGAAGCTAAGTCGTAATCCTGACTGAAGTGTTGTAATGACCAATTATGTTTGTATATGTATGTATAAGTAAACAATCGTGTTGCTTTCAACCGAATATTTAGGTCTTCGAAAAATGTGCCTATTTCAACATATCTAACAATAAAGCTGAGTTCCATTCAGCTTCTATAAGGCAGAGGCAATGGGCAGCCAGATTTGAATGAAGTAAGGGTAGCTTCAACAGTGCTCATAAGGCCAGACCTTTCTGTGGAGTAGAAAGAGTGGTTTGGCAGGTTATGCTTGAAAAAAAGAGGAAGACTGGTGTTCGCTCTCTTCAACTCGAAGGGATTTAAGACAATCTTAACTTTTATTGGGTAATTGTAATTAGAAATGATTTGAAATGTGTATCAATCAGTCTACAGAGGAATAAGCAGACATAGTTGAATCAAAGACCACTTGTTATAGAATTGGAATCATTTTAAGCCCAAACTGCAAATCAGATCTTTCGAAGAGAAATACGAATCACCGTATACCTACTTGAAACACTGCTTCTCCTTTTAACTCTGACTTTCTCTTTCTTTCCCCCTCTCTCTGTCTCTGTATAACAGCATTTAAAGAAAAGCAACAAATAAAAAAAAATTCACCATTTCCGTTACGAGATGAAGAAGTTTCAAAGATTTACTCAATGTTTTGTGTTTTTTTTCTTTGCTCTTTATTATCATTTCTTTGACAAAAACGTGTACAACATGGTGTCGACGTCATGAACAATAAAAATCACGCTAAATTTTTTCTCGTGTGTACGTATGCGTATGTGAGAAAATACTAAACTAACATGTACACATGTGTGTATGAGATATCTGTGTAAATAAACAATCATTTTTTTGTGCTTTTGTTGTTATTCTCTTTTGTATTTTATTATACAACAATATGTCTAAAAAACTTTTTGTTTTTATTGTTTCTTTTTTCCCTTAATTTCATCTCATTTTGTTGGCGTCGCTTTTGTTTCTCTTATCACCGTGCCGAGGCTGGCATGACTGGTATGACTGACTTGTTCTGGTTCGTCTTGGCGCGCGTTAAATGAGTTTGAAACGTGTTGTAATTAATTGCATTTAATGTTACTGATACTTAGACACTTATACACATAACATGTAATGTGTACGTGTACTATGTCTACACTTGACTACTGCTTCTATATGCATGCATACATAGATATCATATATAGCATATAACACGAAGGAAACAATACAAAGTTTACATGTGTGTATGTGTGTATATTGCTAAAGAGATTGTTATGTGAGTGTATTTTCCTTTTTTTTTTTGGCATAATAGACATACTCTTCCACTAAATATTTAAACATTACGACGATGTCTATGTCTGTATGTATGTTATTGGGCTAATTTAACTTAAAACTGCTGTACCGTAGGTACACAAATGTTATCAAAGATGCCAAGAGTATGAGACAAAATACTTGTGTACGTATGTGTACCTATAATAAATATGTTTTTAGCACTTTATTTGTTAAATTAAAATCATGTTCTGCCAAAATAGAAAAAGAAAAAAACAAAACAACAAGAATGATAAAAAACTTGTTTATAGAAAAGGAAGTATCATTTAGATGTTCTCTGATTTTTTGATTATCTCGAATACGTTTCCTAAAGAGCGTTAATAAAACTTTTTATATTTATTACATATTAAATTACACGGCATTATGTCAACAGGTCAATAAGTGTCACGTTAATTTTCAACTGGGGAAAAATACAAACAGGCATTTGCAATAAATTTAAGAACAATTCAAATTCAGCCGCAGGTTCAAAATCAGGAAAATGTTTATCATGGTTTTTGTTATAGAAAAACACTTTCAAAATTAAGGCCTTTAAATCCCCTGCCAAACACCGAAACTCTGTGATTGCTGTGAGAGCTGCTTAATAACTCTCATATGCTCCTAGAGGAATTTAAAGGAAAATTAATAAAGTGATTGAACTAAACTCTTCAGGTTTGAATCCAGAAAAAGACAGAAATACATTATCATGGCTTTTGTAATGAAAACAAACACCCACTAATTAAGGGTCCACAATTTCGTTTACTACCAGAGAGAATAACACCACCAACGAGCATCAAAGGAAAGTCAGCCAGCGTCAAACATACATAATTGGTCATTACAACCCTTTAGGAAGGATTACGACCTAGCTTCTGACACAACTAATGTTGTGTGTGCTAATTTTATACATGAGTCGATTCCGAACTACAGATATGTTTGAGAATCTTTCCAAAGCAATTTTATTTATTCTCAGAGTTTTTGCCAGAAATCTGCTGCGAGGAAGCCGCCGAAGAAGTATTTTTTTATATTTTCGTTTTGATGTCTGACTTGGGGTTTGAACCGAGGTCTCATGTAATAAGTCAACACACTACCTTGTAGACTACGGCGACTACAGCCAGCGTCAACTCTTGAGAAAAAGGACGGAGCCAATCAACAAACTATAAAAAGCATTGTTGCTTTGTTACAACAGATGACAAGCCTATCACAGCGGACTTCTTTTTTAGCTAAACTTTATTAAAAAACTGTAAATGACTTTGCTTTGTGACGGCTTTTTGTTCCCTAAAAAAATATAAAAAAAAATTATGATATAATGAAATAGCCAATGAAAAAAGTAGTGGTGTTGACTATAAACCCAAACAATCCAGGTTCAAAATCTTGAGAGGATTTGTTTCATGATTTTTAAATTTTCAAACAAAAAGTATTCCAGTAGATCCTTTGGCTCTTCACAGATAACAACATATACAATGAACATCAAAGGATTATCAGTTCTTAAAAAAGATTACGACTCACTTAACAAATTTTCTCATCACTATACCTAATAAAAGGCATCGGAGATATCTGAAGGAGAGACAGAAGGCAGGAGAGGACAGCAGGGATATATGCGCCTCTACAAGAATTATTTTCCAAATTCAACAAACTGTGCATGGTCCAACATATCTGGTTGCCAAATTTTTTAAACTGCTGTGTTCAGTAGTGGATAGCAGGAGAACCAAGGAATTACTTAAGTTCTATAAGAGAACGGTTCTCATTCTAAAAGGAATTCTAACATTACATTAGTATATTGTCAGCATCGCTAACAGGCTCGGCCTGCACCAACAGGATTACTGAAGAAGCTACCATGATGTGATTATGCAAGTGACCTTTACTTGAGGACAGAAGTTATTGGATCTAGGCATTGTGGTGAACGTACCCGTAAGTAAACTAGCCGGTTTCATTCGGGGACTTGCTATAGTAGAGCGATAACCTAATGAATTCTGGATTAATGAAACTGGAACAAAGCGAAGAAACAATGAAAAGATAGTGGCCTATATTTCTAACCGCACAATGCTCCTTAGAGGAACTAAAATAATAATAACAACAAACCACTCAATATTACAGGTGATGGGAAATATATTAAACGTAGGAATATTAAACGAAACAAGCCAAGGGTCACACAACAAATAAGCTTGAAGGCTATGTATCTGATGGAATGGAAAGAAAATATTTCATTATGAGCTGGCACCGTATTAACGAAACTTACCCAATACTATATTTACTTAATTAGAAAATGCGATCTATTTACTTATTCAAAGCCACACATATTTTTGTGAAGACCGTAAGATCTAGAAAATATCTTTACTATGTTTTTGCATCTACTCGATCGACCTATGTATTTTCTTTATTCTTATACATTCAGCGGCTACCTTTCGTGTGTCATATCAATTGCAATATGAGTTTTATAAGATGTCGTAGTGCTTTCATTGGTACCGTAGCGTACTACCTACTATGTTCGGCCGCTAAATTATCAGCATTCTGTGGAGCATCAAGACACATGTGTAACACTAAGCTCGTATGTTGCAGCGTTCAAATCGCTCATTGAGACAATAGGTTAGGTTAGGTTAGCGCATAGCTTGCCGTTCAAAGGCAAGTTCAGTCGGTGGTCTTATTGTGGTGTGTTTGAACCACCGCGAGCTTTGGATGAAACTGGCCAGCAGTTTTGTTGGCACCAATAATTCGAAAATCATCCATATACTTGCTTTGCAAGCTCAATCCAATATCCATCGAAGAGCCATCTGATGTTAGTAAAATGCTAATCCAGTAACAGAATAAATCATCATTCTCTATGGTATTATTACCGATTTCGTAGTCCTCCGTATTTTGTCGTTAACGCTCATTAGTTTCGTTTTTCATTTATTTTCAATTCCGTTCATGCTACGGCTTAGGAAACAAAATCCGCCAAACTAATTTCACTTGTGTAGGAAGTTTTGTTGCACCCTGACTATTACATACATACACAAACACAATTGGACATTAGAATCCTTCAGCCAGGATTACGACCTAACTTAACACACCACTTATGTTGTGTGTATTAATTTTATACATGAGCGGCGGGACATACAGTTTAAAATCGGCTCTGAACTACAGATTTTTGTGAAAGTTACAATTATTTATTCGGGTTCATGGTCTTGCTTCTATCACTAGCCACGTTGTGTATACTAATTTTATCCATGAGTAGTGAACCAAGAATATATTTTACGGCAAATAGTTTCAGCTTTTTGCCTGAAGACTGTTGACAGGAGATCTTTGAAAAATTTATTTTTAATATCATTCATAAAAACTCTAGTCTTACTAGGCTGCAGTAACACAGTTTGTTGGGTAACGTAGATGTATGTCACGAGTCATTTATTGAAGTCATGTCATGTGTATCTAAAACAAAATTTTTTAAATATTCTTGTCGTTTACCAAGGCATGTGATATTTTTTTTTTGCTGTAATTTTTATTTGATTTCGTTAAGATTTATTGCTAAAAAAAAACATTAAAATTCTACGTTTCTTAACTTTTGCTATAAACGACTGACTGCTGCTCATATGAGTGTGAGTATGAGATTTTATTCACAAAATAAATGATTTTTTATTTCAAATCTGAAGTTAAATGAATTCAAAGCAAAAAGAAAAGCAAATAGAAACAAAAACAAACATAGATTCAGATACAATATAACGATTAATAAAAGTCTTAAATTTGTTATAAAATACACATGTTTTTAAACGTATTTAAATGAACAGACATATAGACATACTTAGATAACAAATCGACAGATATGTAGAGAAGTAAAAGAAATAGAAAAATTTTTAAGGGGATATAATCTAAATAAAGAAGAATTTCAATCTGCTTTTTTAGTTTGTTGGTTTCGTTAAATACCAGATTGTGTTTTCTTGTTGCATACAACAATATGGTTGCATGATTTAAAGCCATATATTTTATTAACTTGCAACACAATCTTGTATGTGTGTATACAACAGCACATCTGAATACAATAGCATGTAGTAAGGAGAAGAAGACATTATCATTCAACTGGTGATTCATTCCTTCTCTAAATCATTCATTTTCCGAGCATGACATTTTGCCCCGTCTTGTCAGTCACATTAACATAATGGATAAATTCTAGTTGTTGCTTCTCTTCACTACGCATACACATACACAAATACACACACAAACACTCAAAGGAATGTACATTAAGGAATTTAGTCTGAAAGATTAAGGACAGACACACACATTTTGGGTAATCTTAAGAAATATCGCATAAATTTTGTAAAGATTTAACTCAAAGATAGTGTAGATATGTACATACTTATTTTCTTTTTGCATTGCCATTATAATGTTGTGACTTAAAAATGTAACCCCATTAATAGGTACAAATATTTTGTATGTTTTTTTAAGTCTTTGTAATTTTTGTCCTTCCTCTAAATGCAACATCATGTATTTGCTTAAAATCTTTACAGAATTTTCAATATTTCTTTGGCTGTAAGCTGAAATATTTATTGTATTTTCAAATACAGAGGAACCTTTCATGGCTTTCAAGAATACTGCCTTTTTACTCATACTGGAATACGAGTTGTTTTACTTCTCATTCATAAGTTATGTTTTCTTTTTTTATATTGAAAGCTATTCAAAGAGACATTGAAAATGTTCTCATATCTGTTGCATTGAATTTAATTTTTTATCGTAATAAACTAACATAAAATTTATTTTCACAGTTGGACTCAAAGTAAATCATAACACTACATACATAATTGGTCATTACAACCTTTCCGTCAGAATTCCGATCTAGCTTCTCACACAGTTGGTGTTTTGTGTGTACAAGAGTGGCCCGACCTACAGTTTAAAGTTGACTGCGGACGAAAAACTTCTTTAAGAAACTTTCCATAGCAATTTGATTCACTCTCAGACTTTTTGCCAGATGACTGCTAAGAGAAAGGGTCCGAAGAAATCAGTTTTCATATTTCGTTTTGTTGGAGATGTCTGACCTGGGGTTTGAACCGTGTCCTTACGTCTAATAAGCCAACATACTATTTACTCGACTACAGCGACTAAATAATAGTCGTTTTTAACAGAATTTTTCTTTTCAAATTTGTCGATAAATATTATACAATACGCAATCCGAATAATATTGCCAAAAACTTTTTAGCTGTGTATTTACAAGCATTTAGGTCGCTTCACAACGTGCTGTACACTCATAAGAAAGTAGTTTTGATTCTCGTGTGTTATAGAGAATAATGTCACACACATATGCTTTTCGTGATAGAACATCTGCAAACACTACTCAAAACCATGAATTCATTCTTGTTTTTGATATTTCTTTGAAATGGTCACTGGAAACACCTATCATATCATGATAACCGATTTTTTTTGTACCCGCTCTTCACGGCATTGATGTGAACGATATTTAGTTTCAACAGGATAGTGCAATCTGCCACACATCTCATGCCACAATCGATTTATTGCGTTACAATTAGACGAAATGGTGATGTCAATTGGCCGTCAAGAAGCTGCGATTTGACACCGTTTTGGCCTATTTTTCCATGTGGGGCGCCGTTAAAGAAAAGTGCTATGCCGACAAACCAGAGACAATTTAGCATTTGAAGATGAACCATTGCCGATATACGACCCCATACACTCGAAAAAGTGCACGAAAATGAATCCCATCCAATGAGATACTGTGAGGCCAGCCGCAGTAGCCATATGTATGAAATAATATTCCATTTCTAACCGGAATAATTGTACACCACAACAAAAAAATAAATTTGGCAAAATTTCCATCAGATTTTGTTTTATTGCATTTTTAAACTTGAACATTTAAATGGCCCACCTCATATGTTGTTAAATTCTTTGCCTCTTTTTAATTTAATGTTGCATACTTTACAGATCTTAAAGAATAAACACGTATACGTATGAGCAATATTTTTTGAATACAGCAGCGTATTACATGTAACTCATACGCCTTAGTGTTGATTGTTACTATAATTACCAATGCACTGAAAGTAAAATGTATTGCAACTGCATTGCGAAAAACAAACTACACTGATTTAAAACATTTTATTTTTTCTTTATTATTTCATATTTTTTATTTTTATATTTTTTAAACCAAAGTTATTGAAAATTTCTATCAAAAATTTCAGCGGATGTTTAAGTTGCTTTACAAATCTTAGAGGACATGGACTAGGACGTTGAAATCAACATTCTGTTACCAACCTTCTGCAGCTTACAAAAGCATGATTTTTAGTAGGTTTAACAAAAAAGTGTGTGGTAACGTGTAGTAGTGATGCAATCCAGCAATTCGCATTTTAAAAATTTTAATTGTTGTCTAATGCGATCGAAGAAGGCTTGAAAAAAACATAATTTTGTAATCAAGAATCATATATTTCCTAGGACTCCATGCTGAATATGCATGAAAATACTTTCAACACATTTCATATCAAGTTCTTAAAAATTAAATTTATCAAGAAATTGAAAATGTGCCCTGGTAGTCTGGTGGTAGTGTGCTAGACTATTAGCGTGAGGGCCGTGAGTTAGATTCCCACCACCACAGACCCACTCTATTACATTAGACCGAACATAAGCTCTAAGCTACTCAGCTCGTAATAATTATAAAATAATTTGTAATTGTATTCTGATAAATAATCTATCTACGATTATACTCGTATATATACAAATGAATGTTTGTTTGTATGTCGTTTATAGAATAGTAAACTATGCATTTGATTATGTTATGATCTTTAGCAAAGTTGTTGCGCATGAGCCGACGGAGGTTTCTAAGTTTGTGCGATTAATTTCCTATAGATGGCGCCACTGAAAATTATTCAAAATGAATTGAATCGTAAACTATGCATTTGATCATGTGTTGATCGGACAAATACCAGACATTTTAGGTATCATCATTTATGATTTTAATAACATCTGGTATAACTCATTCCCGTAAAAGTTGGGGAAAATTTTTATAAATGCTGTTGTTTGTATCTCAGGCATTAAAAGACATTTAATTTTTAGAAATATATAGTATAAATATTTACGGTCTAAAATTGAATTAAAATATTTCAAAAGACAATACATCGTTTTGATTTTCCTTCTTTTAATATACATAAGTATATACAAATAAGTTTACATTGTGTTGAAGAGATATAAGGTAAATAGGTACCATAAAAATACATACTTAAATTTCTTCTACAAAATTTTTAACATCGATTTTAACAATTCTGGAATGCTACTTTTTGCCACTTCTTATTTCCCTCAACGAATTGGTGATCACCGTTAATATTAACATTTATATCCATGTTTGAACATGGATGTTCAATTGGATTGGGTACATTGTGAGATTCTAATAAATTTAAACACATTTATCACGTCGTTCCCATGCAATCATGCCTCCAAAGCGACAAGCAATTGGTCGCTCTACACCTCAAGCACGGAAGAAAAAAGCATTACAAGCCTCAGACTCAGACGAGCAATGAGCATTGAGATTGGAAAATCTTCGAGTACATGCCGCTGAGACCCGTTCGCATGAATCACTTGAACAACGAGAAGTGAGATTAGAAACTGATCGAATGCGTACTACTCAGGCCCGTTCGTCTGAATCATCTGGACAACGGGAAACAAAATCCATAAAATGATTCAAAATTAATTGGATATTTGTGTAATGTCTTTCCTTCAAATTTATTTTAGTTGGCAGCGCAGCAATAATTGTTTATTATTTTATTCTTATTTGTTTAAAGTCATCACACAAAGTTTAAAATGTTGATCATTTTGTATTGTTAATATTCAAAATTCCTTTTTACTTAACTTTTATACAAAATATATCTTTTAAATATTTTTAGACAAGGTTAAACTTCTCAGACGTCTTTACAGGTTTATAATCATTGTTATTATTATCATTACACTTAAATAATTTGCTTTTGTTATACAATATTTAAGACAAAGAGAAAAAGTGAATCCTAAATGCAATCGTAAGAGAAAAATTAAAAAAGAAAAATAACCCAAGCAACACAACATTTATAACCGTTTAGATAATAATTAATTACGTACATACACTTAACATTGACCTATAACCGGTATCTTTTTAGGCTTTTTGAAATGTCTAGTCTTTCTGTGTATCCCTCCTTCCTTTCCTTTCATGGCTTTGATAAGGCTTGTCTCTTAATTTATTTAAGGGACGACGTCTACGACGGACTTCATTAACAATGACAGGCTCACGCTAACAACAATAATAATAATAATAATGAAGGCAATTTTTTGGGGTTATAAAAGCCAAAAGAGTCGGTCGTAATTATTTGCCAACGTTGGTGACAATGAGACAATGAGGGTGACCTTATGGTTGTTTATCTTTTTTTTTGTGCTCACTCTCTGCGCCATCTAACTTGGCTTCATTTAAAATGTTTTATTAGCGTAAGCAAACAGCATTAAAGGCAGTGACTGAGACACAGAGAGCAGATAAAAGAGAGACAGAGAGAGAGAGAGCGTGTATAAAGGATAATGAAGACTTTTAAGATTCTTATTTCAAGCCTTTGTTGTTTGGCAAAAACCAAAACAAAACACAAAAAGATTAAACATGTTGGGACTCTAAGGTCGTCACTGACAACAAAGTGGTATATTGTATGAAAGAGAATACAAGTAAAGAACTACAACAACAGCACCATGAAATTATAATAAGAAGCTTAACAACAATGCATATGATAACATCAGCAAGAAACAGCGAATATGCAAAAAGGAAGCATTTTATCACATACACACACAGACAATAAAAACAAATATATGTATGCACATTTTGAGAGAGATAGAGAGAGAGAATTAAAAACAGAGAGAGCGAAGAATTCTGCCAATGGGTTTAAAAGTGAAATAGAAATAAAATGGAAGAAATGTATTCACATAAGCCAAGGACATGATACTTAAAACAAAAACAACACCAGCCAAACGTACACAAAATTAAAAACAGCATTTGAAAGAAAAACGAATAGAGGGGTAGATAAGAACCACACAATCTTTAAAATGTCTAACATTATAAACAAATTCATATAAACAGAAGTATGTAAATACAGTGTGCGCCATAAGTGAGTCAACACTTTTGTTCTTAAGTATAAAAAAGTTCCTTTATCATGAATTGTCGTTTTTGTTTTAACATTTTATAAGTAATGAATAAACGTTTTAATTTTTGGAAATTTATTCGACTATTCTCATTTACTTTTCTCGCTATCCTAAGAAAATGAATTATTTCAGTGGTGTTTACTCACTTTTGGAGCTCAGTGTATGATTTATTAACGATTAACAATAAAACGTGGTAAAATAGTTTAATAGTTATGAAGGGTACAAGGAATAAGCTAAAGAGCTCGCTAACGAAACTAAAGCCAAATCGGAGGCATAAATACCCGCGAACTAAACGAAGTTAACAAGCATTTCTCAAATAAAAGACAAAACATCCAACCAATATTCGATCGAATTGTAATCATAATATACAGAGCACTAAATGCGCATATGGACGAAATACTTAGAGAAGATTATCAACGGAGAAGTAATCAATTTCAACCTAAATCCAAGATCAAACAAGTCACATTATTTCTAAGAGTTTATAGACCTTTCCATGACGAAGTAAAAGAAACCGTATTCCTTCTAATGAAGCACGGAGCTAAAATAATGGCAGCACAGCTAAATATAATTAAGTCCTGTACCAACTCGGAGCGTGGGCATTCTGCTATTCTAGAAAAATAAAGACACATCCGGGTCAATTAATATGGTTCCTTATATTTTCTGTATGGGACATTTGATTTTAGAATTCCAACTATGGGGTTCTGGTCTGAAGATCCGCGAGGTTTTTATAGATTGCTCCTATGGTTCGCCGATGTATACTTATTAAGAATTCTGAAGTCTAGTAGGTAGCCTGTTAGCTTAATAGATCAAAAAATCTGTCATTCGGAATCCGCAGCTCAAGATAACATAACATAAGCTCAAGAACATAAGTCGTAATCCTGACTGAAGGATTTGTGATGACCAATTATGTATGTATGTAAGAAATTAAACTTTCTTTTATCTGATCACTACAATATTTTCCTGCAGAAGGTCATGACTATTTTGAAAGCAACGCAATGCATGTTGGAAGAATCTCTGAAAATCTCCTGATTTCGGACTCAAGCAAACTGCTCTCCCGAAATGACATCTTTTTAAAGACAGTCCATAGGTAATGAAAATTCATTCTCATTGCGCATTGCATTGCTAATGAACTGGCCGGGGCCAAGACGGAACTCGAAATCTCCGATATGCTACATGCCAGAGATATTCCGACTACATACATAGTTGGTCATTGCAACCCTTCAGAGAGGATTACAAACTTGTTTTTCACACTACTGATGTTTTGTGTTTTAATTTTATACATGAGTGTCGGGACCTTCAGTTTGAAGTTGACTTCTAACGACAGATTTTGGGAAACTTTTTATGGCAATTTACTCTCAGATTTCTCGCCAGAAATCTGCTGAGAGAAAGTTACCGAAGAAATATTTTTTCATATTTCGTTTTGTTAGCGATGTCTAATCCGGGGTTAGAACAGTGGCCTCACGTCTAAATACCCAACACACTACCTGCTAGACTACGACGACGAATGTCGAATTTTTCGCAGAAATAATTCGGATTATTCAGAGATAACTCTTATTTGAGTTTCGGGACATGGGGAAATCATCGGGAACTGCATTGCTAATGAATTAGCCTGGAACGGTGCGGAATTCGAAATCTCCTACATGCTACAGGCCAGAGTTATTCCGATTGTCTCAGTTCAATTCGAAGAGGCTCAATTTCGCTGGCAGCAATATTACTGCAATATTGCTAGATTGGGAAGAGGATTGATTCATTTCCATTCTTAAATTCTTTTGGAAGGCATGCTGAAAAACTTTGCATTCCGTCAATTAACTTCTTTAGGAGCTGAAATCTGAGGAAGAGGAAAAAATATATTTGAAATGTGAACCAATACTTCCACTGAATCGGCACTGATATTACCAACAGGGTAGCGAATGTCAAATGTGTATTGGGACGTTTAATGATAATATAAGCAAATTTATCAGCTGTTGCGTATCACCAAATAACGGATTTTCGACGAATGTGAATGTGACATCACATAATGAATATATGACGTAGGCCATAAGGAAACCTTGCAAATACCGATTAATATAAGAGAATGGATGTTTATAGGCCATACTCTTAGAAAGTCCGTAGTCCTTTGTCCACAAGATAGCTGACATGTAGGTCGCCTTAAGGTGAGAAGACTAAAGAAGATAGAAAGACGTCAGAAATATCGATGACATTAAACTTTTTGCAACGAATGTGTAAGATACTAAAAAGTATCGCTTATGTTTATGATGTTAAGAGAAATATATAAAAACGAGAGCAGATTCAAAACAATAACTCAACTATTTATCGACTTTAAATCAGTAAAGTTTAAATAAAATCTTAAATTTTTTTAATAAAACTGAAGTGCCTTCATGAATGAATTCTTTCAAATTATGTTTCTTCTATCAATGTATCTAAAAACTGGAATTTTTTCTTACTAGCTTTGACAAATGCGTAAAATTCCTAGAAGCACGTTTAAAAAGTATGCAATTTCGTACAGAGAGTGAAAGACATATAGAAAGAGAGAGAGAGAGAGAGAGAGAGTGAGAGGGAGAGAGAGAGAGAGGGAGAGGGAGAGAGAACAAAAGAAAGAAAAAATAATATATTAGCATGGGAATACATGACTACATGTAATAAAAATGAATTTTATTTTCTTTACTCTTGCTACAGATATAAACCATAACGATTATTAAACAACAATACCAGAAACAAGAACAACAACAAAAGGAAAAATAAATAAAAAGAAATGGTTTAAGTGACCACTTGACATTTGCAGTTGAGTACGTTTCCTAACAAAAGGAGTAAATGGACCAAATGAAATATGTTTTCTTTCGTTCTAATTTGAATTTTTTGTAGAAGATTAAGAATTATTTTAACAAATGATTTAAAAATAAAATGTATGCATAATTTTAATATCCCATCATAATAAACTATATTTTAGGACTTTATAAAAATAATATATAAGAATAGTCTCCTCACCATATCTGCTTGTAATCATTGGTGGATATTTTTTGGTTACTTATACGCCATATATTGTATCACATACGAAGTAACAAAAAAATTTTTTCACTAGTGGAGATTCACTAGAAGATTCTTGAGCCTTGTGGAATGCTCGCAAGTGCCATTGTTTTTATACTACAAGTTTTCTTTCTGAAAATACCATACGGCCAATCCATCTCCATTTCATAGGTTTTACCCGCGTTATTATGGGTTCCTCATTTTTAAGATGCCAGATTCGATTCGATAGATATATCGGTCAAAAATAATACAATTTCAAGAGAGAAAGTATTTGGCAACGCATACAGCATTTGACTCAAGCAAAAAGTTGGCAACCGATCTTAATTTTCATTGAAAAATACGATGAGGCCCATTTCTAGAAGAATGGATACGAGAATGAAAAAATCATTGAATTTGGAACGATACCACTCCACATGAGATCCAGTGGTGTCTAATGCCTGCCGAAAAAGTTACTGCTCGGTGTGGATTTTCGACTGGTCCATATATCTATGAGATTGATATTCTTTACGTTATCACTGTGAATGATGAGCACTACAGGTCCAAGACTACCGACTTCTTTTAGTTAAAAATTGGTTAACCTGGACACTAACGACATATGGTTTCAACAAGACCGTATGCCAAATTGAATATTATACAAAAGCGATTTGAGGACATGTTCATCTCACGTGGAGGTCGTATGAACTGTAAACGAAGATAGTACGATTTGACACTGTTAGACTTTTCTGATGGGTCTTTTCTTAAGCCGGAGGCATTTGGGAATAAGCCAGAAACACCACTGCTGTTGTGTGTGTTAATTTTATACATGACTGGTGGGACCTACAGTTTAAAGTCGACTCCGAACAATAGATTTTTTGCGCATTTTGGCAATTTTACTTACTTTCAGAGTTTTAGCCAGAAATCTGCTGAGAGGAAGTCGACGAAGAAATATTTATTCATTATTCGTTTTAATGTCTGACCTGGGGTTTGAACTGTGGCCTTACGTCTAGTAAGCCCACACACTACCTACTAGACAATGGCGACTTCACCAGAAACCTCAGGAGTCCTCAATAATATCGTATTCATATGAACATTTGAATGATGTTATATTCCACACATAGAGGTATCAATAGATCTATCACACTGTGTTTTATTTAAAACAATATAAAAAGATGTCAAATGACAAAAATTAAAAACTTTCAGGTAAACTTTTGGTGAAGATAGTATACCACTTAGATTTCAAGTAAAATTTTGAACTTTCGTGATCATTACAATCCATCAGACAGGATTACGACCTAGCTTCTCACACCATTTATAATGTGTGTGTTAATTTTATACATGAGAAGTCTGACCTACTGTTTAAAGTCGACTCCGGGCTATAGACTTTTGAGAAACTTTTCATGGCAGTTTTTTATTCCCAGAGTTTTTGCCAGAAATCTGCTGAGAGGAGAAACAAATTTTTCATATTTCGTATTACTGGAGGTCTTTAACCTGAAGTCGCCGTATTGTAGTAGGTAGTGCGTTGGCTTATTAGACGTAAGGCCACGGTTCTAGCTCAAAGCCAGACAATAAAACGAAATATGAGAAAATATTTATTCGGCGACTTCCTGCCCGCAGATTTCTGCCAAAATTTCTGAGAGTAAATAAAATTACCATGAAAAGGCAACATGGTGGTATGAGAATCTAAGCTGTAATACTGACTGAAGGGTTTTAATGGGCAATTATGTATGTACATATGTATAGAGATCTTTGACCTGGGGTTTGAACTGTGGCCTCACATCTAATAAGCCACTACACTGCCCATTAGACTACGGCGACTTTCTTTTGGGGCACTCCTAATAATAATGTATTGTATACAACCTTGTAGTTATTCTGATTGTCCAGTGAACAAGTTAGTTTAAGTGCTATGTACCACAATATCATCTAATAGCGCTTTCTAAAACTGCTGAATTAAAATCAGGAAAACTATAAAACCACACACGTAGCAATAGATTTCGTTAAGGTCATACCAAAATACTTATGAACGCAAATTTAGAATTTTTTTGTTTACCAAATCTATACAAATTCCCAACAATAAACACCCTCATCAAGGACAAAAGCCAAAACATACACACATTCATATACATATTCTACTCATAACAGTAGTTGTTGTTATTGTTTTTTATGACTTTTTTTGTTTTTTGTAAGCAAAGTTTGTTGCCGCCTTTGATTGCTGTTGTAACAAGTGTTTTACATCAATTTTGATAAGATTTAATAAACTTCTACGTTTTTACGCAATATTAACTCAATCAAATTAATTTTTTTTTTTCAAAAAGTTTTTCTTTAACAGATTTGTTATTTTCTTTTCTCTCTGCTTTACATCAATTTTCTGTAATTGTTAACAACAACCGTCATCGTCATCATAAATGGCAAAAAAAAAATATGAAAAATATGTTGTAGAAATTGAACTTTTTTAAAAAACCATTTCTTTTCTTTTTTTTAAATATTTTTTTTTCTTTTTTTGTATGTTAAACATTTATTTTTTAAACCAGATAGCATAAGTAAGAAGGCAAAACTTGATATGAATTTAAAAGTTTGTTTAAACTTTCTTGTTTAGCCTGGTCAGCAAAAATAAATGGAGAGTAAAACTGCTCTGTGTTTGTATGTGTATGTATGCTTTGAAAACTTTTCCTACAGGAATTTTTCAAAGGAATTTTTTCTACAGGAATTTTTAGAATTTTTTCATTATTTTTCTAAGGAGAGTTTTAGAGATTTTTGTTATTTGATTTCATTATTGTTAACTTCTTGGTAACTGAATATTGTTTCTATTCTATGGAAACTAAGAAAGAGAAAGGTACAGCCCAAAATAATGAATACCTGTAGGCGTTGTATTAATTAAGTATTAACAAATGAAATCATTTCACCACCGTATGGGTAAATAGGTAGCAGACCATAAGAAAGTGTATCTTATATAGAAAACATTGGTGTTCTCTTCTACACAAATTTGAGTATAATCAGGATAAGCTGAATTTAGTTGGGATTATAAGCAGTTTCTATTGTAATAGTTATGTGGCATAATAGTTGAAAAAATATTTCTTCGGCGACTTCCTCTCAGCAGATTTCTGGCAAAAAGTCTGAGAATAAATAAATTTGCCATGAAAAGTTTCTCAAAAATTTGTCGTTCGGAATCGACTTCAAACTGTAAGTCCCGCCATTCATATATAAAATTAGCAAACACAACCTAAGTGGTGTGAGAAGCTAGGTCGTAATCCTGACGGAAGGATTGTAATGACCAATTACGTACGTACGTTACATCCAAGAATTGTTATTGTCGTGAAGAGGTGACTTCCTTACAACTTCATAAGGTATCCCTATAAATGTCTCAGTATCAACAATGCCAATTCCCTGCCCCAACACCTAATATTCAGTCTATTGTTTCCTTCTGGGATGCACAGGTTTCAAGAATGTGCCGCAATAATTCATTCTCATCGTCACAAAATCTACATATGGGGCTCGAAACAAGCACCCGTTTGAATAAGTGTATCCTTAGTTTCCGGTACCCTGTCAAAAGATCGGTTATCAACCTCATGTTAGTGCTTGATAGTCTGATGCATTACTTAAACCTTCTCTTAAATTAGTTTCCCGAAAATAGTTTTGATTGCCTCAAACCCATTTGGTTTAAGGAGAGTCTTTGCCTCTCTTTATCTTCCCTTTCGTTGCGCATACCTTTCCAAACATCCACCCACACTACACAGAACAATTCTGGTGCCATAAAGGATGTGGAAGCTTACCTCACAAGCTCGTCTGCTTGCTCATTGTCAAAAATATTCCCTTAACCTGTGTATAGAGCAACATTATTTTGTTTACCCAGCTGATTCAGCTTATCTTCTATTTTCGATTAAATATCTTAAAAGCAGAATCAAAGCTTTGCAATCCATGGACTGCCTATTGAAAAACGGCATTTCCTTAACAGGGTTGAAGATTTCCTCTATTAAAATTTAGTTTAAAAGACATCATTTGCAATTTGGCCCAAATATCCCCCATGCTTTGAGATCTTTAAGCGATGTAATACTTATATGAGCAATTCTTTAATAGCCAAGCACAGCAAATTAAGGCAGTAGATTTATTATTGAGATTGCTAAAAACCGTGTAGTTTTCCAACGTTCATATGCCTATCTAAGAGCTTTTCGTAGATAGACTACCGCAATAAGTGAATGATAATCTTGAACGCCACCATAAGGAGGAAGCCAGCTAGAGCAGATCATATCTGAATTGTGATCAAAGCGTTATAGCATATGTAGGTTCCATATAAGATATTTTCATAGATTAGGCTATCCGTGATAAGATCCTCTTCCCTCTTCGTGGACTGCACTAGAATGTGACTAGGCTATCCGTGATAAAATCATATTAACTATTTTGTGAACTGCATTAGAATGCGACTGGTCCAATCAGGTTAAATGGAATAAGAAGGATGACATTCATGACTTTCCCTTTATACTCTCCCCTGTGAAACCCCAAGCTAAATAGATTGAAAACTATGACTTCCGTAAATATGACTACCGTAAGGCCAGTGTCAATAGTACTTAACGCCACGCATATCGACAATGTGTAGACATATTTAAAGAATGCAGTTCTAAAGTTGCAATTATGTCCTGTACAAATAAGGCAAAAATATTTTTTTATCTTCTCCATAAGATACGACAAACTGAATAAGTGTTACTGTATAAAACTATAATCAGAGACGCAACGAGTGTTTTTATAAAATGGATTTAAGCGTTCCTAAATAGTTGTTTGTCCAACATAACAGGCTAATGAAATCTTATATTAAAGAATTGAAATAGATGTGGATCAGTCATATTCTCGGAACATCAACAAAGTAGCACAATAATGAAATCAATAAGACCAATGCAAAATGCGTGACAATGTATTACTGAGATTACATCTATGAAACCGTCATATACATACATACATCTATCATTACAACCCTTCAGACAGGTTTACAACCTAGCTTTTCATACCACCCATGTTGCGTGTGTTAATTTTATACAGTTTAAAGTCGATTCCAAATTTTCCATAGCAATTTTATTTAGAAGAAAACTGCTAACAGGAACTCTTCGAAGATATATTTTCTCATATTTCATTTTGTTGGATAGTTCTGACCTGGGGTTTGAACAGCTTCCTTACGTCTAAGAAGTCACTGTTCACAAATTGATGTAACAACAACAATTGCTTTGTATGTTATTCCTTTGTTTACACCCTTTGCATAAACAATTACAATTACTAGACAGTTGTTCGACAGATCTTTGTAACGGAAATCTTCAAACCATGATTACTCCCTTCAAACACACCGCGTCTTCACACAAGACTGACTGAACTTTTACTAACTCAATTGCCTACTTTTATATGGCAACGTAAACAGTCTGATGAATATTCTTGAAGGCGAATGTTCGTGGCTTCGCCTTTTCGAGATCTCTATAAATGTAAACATCGTTGTTTCATTAGTGTTGTTTGTGTATTTCGTTTACACTTATTCTTGCAGTGTTTGTTGGTACATTTTTGTTTACTTGTTTATCATTTTTTTATGCTGGTGTTCGTTGGTATATTTTTGTTTACTTGTCATCTTTTTATGCTGGTGTTTGTTGTTATATTACGCAGGGAGAAAATGTAAAAACAAGTTCATTGTTTTTGTAGCTTTGGTTTATAATTTTAATGCGAAACGATGTAAAAGCAAATATGCTCTACAGAATATAATTTCTTAGAATCAATTTATTTCTTTATACATATATATATGTATATGTTATGTATCTTTTTCTTGCGTACCATCAAATAGATGCAGTACATTACATAGTATTTTTTTAATGTTAAATTTATTATCATGGCATATTTTAGCTTATTGGAAACACCTGCATTCTACAGATTGTAATTTCATTAAATTTTTTTTTTAATTGGCTCTAAAAAATCATGACAAAAAAGAAACCAAAAATCAAATTATTACCAATAAAAACTTTTTCTTTTAATTTTCTGCCTTGCCTTGACTTAAAAAAAATGTGGAAAAAGTTTTGCTTTTCAATAAATTTAAGGTCTTGGCATAAAGAAATTTCTGAAAAAAAACACACAAATTATATAAAAATTTCTAGAAAAAAAAGAAGAAACAAGAAAAAACAAAAAATCAATGTCTATATTTAAAAAAAAAGAAAAAAAGGAAAGTAGGAATGGAAAAGGTAACACTTGAGTAAAGAAATAAATTCTGCAACACACAAAAAAAATGTATTCAATTACTTCAACCGCAAATTTTATTTTATGTCTGTATATGAAGCATATTTTTCAACATTTTTTCTCTTCTTTCTTTCGATTATGTGTCCAAAGCAATATTTTTGATGTGAATCTGACAGAACCAGCATGAATCAAAACAGACTGCATGTCTATCGGCCAGCCACTCCATAAGTGATTATACGATTCATCTGAAGTATAGAAAAGAAAATTCACATGATGCTCTTAATATTTTCTGTTTCTTCTTTTGTTGCCTGAACTGACTTACATTCCATCAATTGCTCAATAATCAAAGTACCATGAAGCAATTCTATGTCTCAAGTTGTTTTTATCTTATTTGCGTTCATGTGTTTGGTTTGAAAATTTTTATGGATTTTTTTTGTCTCTGTTGAATAAGAATTAGAAAATCAAAAAGCCAAATACTTGTACTTAAACACTTTTATAAAAACAAAGTCAAATAAATAATTTAATTTTAATATAATTTGTAAATACATATAAAACAATATACAGCACTCGAAAGCCCTTTTCATTCGCTCTTACACGTTTAGGCAATTTTTATGAATTAATTCAAAGAAAGTTCATTTTCTTGTAACGAAATTGATATTTAACTATGACTTACTCATCCAATCAACTTCATAACAGATCTCTAGTAATGCCAACATATACTGAATTGAATGGTTAAATACAAGACTAGACAGCACAAAACTATTTGAGAAAATAATATTTCAGATAAACCACAAGGCGTAGTCGAAACATAACGTAGCACTGATATGTGCATAATGATGAGAAGGCTAAAAAAGTCACCGCATTCTAGTAGATAGAGTGTTGGCTTATTAGACATGAGGCTACGGTTCAAACCCCAGATCAGATATCTCCAACAAAATGACATATGAACACATATTTCTTCAGTGACTTTTTCTCAGCAGATTTCTGGCAAAAATTCTGAGAGAAAATAAGAAAAGTTTCTCAGAAATCTGTCGTGCGGAGTCGACTTTAAACTGTAGGTCCCTCCACTTATGTATAAAATTAACACACACAACGTAAGTGGTGTGAGAAGCTAGGTTGTAATCCTGACAGGGGGGTTGTAATGATCAATTATATATACATGTAGGTATGTATGTAAGTTTGTCTAAAAAATTC
The DNA here is from genome assembly GCA_958299815.1 of Sarcophaga carnaria. Taxonomy (NCBI): domain Eukaryota; kingdom Metazoa; phylum Arthropoda; class Insecta; order Diptera; family Sarcophagidae; genus Sarcophaga; species Sarcophaga carnaria. The sequence goes on from OY283150.1 coordinate 49,519,682, forward strand.
CTCCAGTACTGAAGGTCTTATCCAGCCAGAAGAGAGTTCCAAAAACCAATGAATTTCTATTCTTTACAGGGGAATTTGATTCAAACTCAGCTGTATCATGTGGGAATGAGTAAGCAGCTGAGTTTGTGAAGTGTCAAGCCGCTGATAGTACTAGAACCATTTCTTTATATGGGAAGAGAAGTTAGGCGAATAGAGTAATAGAGAGTTTCGAAGACTGTTCTCAAGCCAAATGGGTTTGGCTATGGTTTTACTCGGTAATTACAATAGGAGAGATTCGAGTTATGCTTCAGACTATCCAGATGAACCCTGACAAAAGTAAACGAACTTCTGACGAGAGGCTGTGGAGACAAAAGTGAAACCGAACCACTAAAACAGAAAGTCAGTAGTACTTTTATCTATCATCTTAAAGCGCATAGAACAGAATAAGCAATTAAGACCCTAAATAACCAACCTAGTATGCATAATAACCACCATAGATAACTATACATGTACCTGGCATTTAATAGGACACATCCCAAGAAACCTGGAGTTGTAATAAGGCATGAAGTCACAGTGGTCTAGTAGGTAGTGTGTTGGCTTATTGGACGTGAGGCCTCGGTTCAAACCCCAGGTCAGGCATCTCCAACTGAAAGAAATATGAAAAAATATTTTTTCGGCGAATTCCTCTCAGCAGATTTCTGGCAAACACCCTGAGAGTAAATAAAATTGTCATGAAAAGTTTCTCAAAAATCTATCGTTCGGCGTCGACTTTAAACTGTAGGTCCCACTACTTTTGCATAAAATTAACGCACACAACATAAGTGGTGTGAGAAAAATATCCTGACTAAAGGGTTGTAGTGACCAATAATGTATGTATGTAATAAGGTATCCATTTTTCGTTTTCAGCATGCAAGTTAAAAAAACACATATAAATCTGTAATTCAAATGAAACATTTATTTCATTATGAGGCTTGAACCTTGTCACCATGTACAACTTTGAAATTAATTGCAGCAGATAATGCTTTTGAGGCCACTTCCATACATTTCGAACAGTATCACGGTGATAACTTGATGACTGTTGCATTTCAAATGTTCCAACGTTAGGGGAATATCTGTGTAGACATTGTCTTTGATACAGACATGATCAAAAATCTAATGGCGTCAAGTTGCATAATTTTGATAAACGCTTGACGTCACTAAAACGTAAGATTAAAAAGTCAAAATCAAACATTACAATTTCCAAAGTAGAAGACATGTTGGAGAATGTAGCCAGGTTGAGAGGAGAAAAATGAATGGGAAAAGAAATGCTTGGAATAATTTTGTCATGGAAATTGTATGCATTTGTATCTGAATTTTGTGTTTGTAAAGAAAAAAATGTTTCCAAATTGAAACCTATTTTTTTTTTTTGTCAAACCTCTGCACACTGTTTAATTTATTGTGCTCGTGATGTAATCGATGGATTAATTTTAATGCCTGCGACGGCATCTTCTATTCTATTTGCATGCTTCTTATTTACCAATCTCTTCCGATTGCTTTCCTTTTTTTATACATTCAATATTTCTTCTTTTCTTTTTCTTTTTTTTTTGCTCTTATTTACGTGATTGACTGCATTTTATGATGACTTTAAAATTGTTGGCATACAGGAACGGTGTAGATGACAGACTTTCTGTCAGCTTCAGTTTTGCTGTTTATTCTATAGTCTTACTCTCTACGTCTTCTCTTTGGATTTACAAAGTGATTGCATCTGTTTTTGTTTTATTCCAAACAATTTATTTGCATATGTAAAAATGAAAGACATACATACACACACATACATATACACACAATATTTGTTAACGTCAGACATAGTCAGACGTGCATTAACATGCATACCGTTTACGCAGGAGTGATGTATTTTTATTTGGATTTTTTGTTGTGAGAATGTTAATTTTTTTATTTTAAACAAAATTATTTACGTTGTTGCCTTTGTTATCATGTCGTTCTACAACGATTTACACTCAATTTAAGTTGTCGCATCATTTACACAATACACATACAATCGTATATACATCTGTATTGTATATAAACTCCTTTCAATATTCACTCTCTCTCTCATCGATGCATGAGCATAATATTGTTCTCTTATTTTGTATTTCTATGTGCACATATAAATTAAACATTCTATATTTGTTGTTATTAGTTGTATATTGCGTATGTGTATGTATATGTGAGCATACCGTCTTCATTAGTTTTCACTATGCTGTATGTGAGACTCGTCTTTTACGATAAATTTTATTTGATTTCAATTGAATGTACAATGGGAAATCAATAGAATTTTAACTGCTATTCGAATCGTTCAAATTTTCTTTGTATTTATTTGTTTTGCAATTGAAATGAATATTTATTTTGAAAATCCAAATACATACACATATGCAGTAGACTTATGTACATAAAAGACTTACTTGTATGTCTGAGGCTTTTTAATTGGAAATCTTTGAAGAGCTTTATATTAATATGTGCGTGGCATTTTAAATATTAAAACTGTAATAAGAGACAGATAATGGAATACATTTCCGTTAACAGGTTTACAGACTCTTTTATTTTTGTCGTGTTATTTGTCGTGTTATTTGAAAACATTGCTTCTATAAAAATCATCGGACTAAATATGTGAGAAATATAATTTGAAGTTACAATGCATGTGATATCATGGACTTGTCTCACGTAAACTCTGCCATGCTTTTCGACCACATAGGTGAGAAATTTGGAGGTTATATTACAATACAGTCCTAGCAATATCACTGTTATACCTCATACATATATATTCTATACAAATAAAATTTCTTCTCATTGATGTTCAGTTTGTAGTATTTATGCTTTAGTCAGAAGGAACATAATATCTGCTGCAAACGGTTGATAAATACACACATTAACTTAAAATTTTCAGTTGTGAAATACATGCTGTGTAAAGGCAATTCGAGTCGAATGCGGATGTTAAGTTGAAGATTTGTCATAGTACAAATACCTTCGCAGTATAGCATGTTAAAGAAAATTTTCCAGCTGATACAACTTTTAAGTTAAATATGTATTATTTTGCATATGACTCTGAGGCACTTACAATGGACAGCAAAAGTCTTAGTACGGCAATATATTTTAGCAATTTCATGAATTTTAGCCAAAAGTTTGTATAAAAATGTATAGTTTATATATTTATTTTATTAATTTATTTCTGTTTTATTATAAAACAAACAATTATTTAATGTTTTTCATAAAACAAGAAAAAATAAGGAAAAGTTTCAGATGACTTCATAGGTACCCCCAAGGGGAACCCTGAGTAAATTTAAAACTCAAAGGCACATATGAAAATGTTATCCCTTGTATTTAGTAGAATATCCCTTAAGATCTAGCACTCCAATTAACCCATTTGGAATTGAATGTACAAGTTTTGTTTAGTGTTTTCTGGTGGCACCAAGAGCAAGTTTTTCGGTTGACTTTTATTTGAGGTTTAGCGATTACGTAACATTTGTTTCAAAAGATCTCCTAAATACTCTCTAGAAGTCATATAGGGACTTTGTGCAAGAGTAGTAAGCCTGTGGGGACTTTTTTGTCAAAATATATTGCCGTACAAAGACTTTTGATGTCCACTCTATATCTAAGCTCTGTACTTAAGGAACTTCACTAATTGTTTTATTGTAGCAAAATTTAAATACTGGCAACGATAAATAAAAATTAAGCCATATTTTATATTTTATCTTTAATTAAAAACTCTTATTTGGTAGTAGATAGTCAACTGGCCAAAAACTCACTAAAAAAACTTTTGAGTCCAACATTCATGTAAAAATTAATACTATAACACATGAGCTCAAAATTACATAAATAGCCTTACGCCACTTGAGTAAGGTTAACTCTTAATTTCCACATAATTATTCTTTAAGAGAATTGTGACTGATAATATCAGTGATTAACTTTCACCAACATTAACACAAACTGACAGTGATGGAATTGCTTAGGTGTTTGTTGCAGGCATAGAGCTCAAGAAAATATCCGTAATCTGAATCTATTTAGTTTCAGCGACCCTCTAGTGTAGTGATAGAGAAATTTTTGGATTAGTAAAGGACAAATGAATTCGCCTTAGTCTATTAGGTAGTGTGTTGGCTTATTAGACATAAGACCTCGGTTCAAATCCCAGGTCAGACGTCAAAACGAATATATGAGAATAATTTCTTCGGCGTCTTCCTCTCAGCAGACTTCCGGCAAAAACTGTAAGAGTAAATAACAATTGCCATGAAAAGTTTCTCTAACATCTGTCGTTCGAAGTCGACTTCAAACTGTAGGTCACACCACTTATGTATGAAATTAACACACACAACATAAGTGGTGAAGGGTTGTAATGACCAATTATGTTTGTATGTATGTAAAAGACAAATAGCTATCCTGCTATCCATTTTCTTTGTCAATGCTCATCTCTTGCGAGTTGCAGTTTTAGGTTATTTGGCTCTGCAATTCTTGTCAGGTTGTCGGAGCTATCATCCATTGATGTCAAGGAAATAGCTTCGTTTGTCAAACTTTCGGGCTGGTTTCCAATCGTGGGGTATTCATACTTTAAATGTGCAGCCCTTGCGCTGATCAAATTCTTCTTCTTCCCTGGTTTGGAGGAACTTGGTCAGTACAGAGACTGCGTTCACCTATGCCGTCACAACGGGCCGCTATGCCTGTTCAAGTGAGCTTTTAGTATCAAAGTTACCACTCAAACCTAACCTAACCTAAGCTAAAGGACAATAGCGTCCTTCCAGCAATTCTTCACCATGAATGTTGAGCATTTTAGCCTTTCAAGAGACTACTGTTGCAACCAATAGATGGAGTAGACGTCTCAATCTTCCTTTTCGTATGGATGTCCAACATTTTTGATATGCTTTCTTGTCCCTCTTGTCCTGGCAATATCAAAATATCAAAAAATTATTTAATACATTTAAGCTGCAAAACTAGTTTTATACAGTAATTATGATTGTTACGCCTTAGCTTATCTTATTTCCTAAAGAGTCTATCATTAAGGGCTTCCAATCTATAAATTTAAATAAAATAAATTGTGCATGTGAGATATCATCGAAATTTTTTGTTCGTTTAAAAGCCCTACTGATGCTATTATATGTGGAATATAACATCGTTTAAATACTTGCCATGGCTTCTCTTCGTTTATCGCAGCCGAAATATAAAATTTTTCATTATTCTGGTCCATAAATCACGCTGAATTTTATCGATGTCATAAGTTATGTTGGCTTTAAGTAAAGCTGGTGACATATTCATACACACCTGTGACCTGAAATGACCCCACAAGGAAACCGGTTTACATCACAAACACGTGAGATGAGCATGCACTTAATTCGCTCGTACAGTCATTGTGGCATTAGCTGTGTATAATTTAGTGCTGTCCTATTGAAACCATATGTCGTGAGAGTCATAATACATATACATACATAATTGGCCATTACAACCCTTCAGTCAGGATTGCGGCCTAGCTTCTCACACACCTCACGTTGTGTGTGTTAATTTTATACATGAGTGGCGGGACCTACAGTTTAAAGTCGACTCCGAACGACAGATTTTTGAGAAACTTTTCATCGCAGTTTTATTTACTCTCAGAGTTTTTGCCAGAAATCTGCTGTGCGGCAGTCACCGAAGAAATATTTTTCATATTTCGTTTTGATGTCTGACCTAGGGTTTGAACCGTGGCCTTACGTCGAATAAGCCAACCCTCTATCTACTAGACTACGGTTATTTCCTGCTACCTTATTTATACATACACACATATACATAATTGGTCATTACAACCCTTTAGTCAGGATTATGACCTAGTTTCTCACACCACGTATGTTGTGTGCGTTAATTTTTATACATGAGTGGTGAGACCTTTAGTTAAAAGTGGACTCCGAACGGCAGATGTTGAGAAACTTTTCATGGCAATTTTTAATTTATTCTTAGAGCTTTTGCCAGAAATCTGCAGAGAGGAAGTCGCCGAAGAAATATTTTGTCATATGTCGTTTAGTTGGAGATGCCTGACCTGGGAACTTATTCCTTATTTATACAGAACATAATTGCAACCTCAGGACTGCTATCGTTGTATATGTTGATAACTTGTCGATATGGAAGATACATTATGACTTTAAATATTAAAAAGTTAATTATTTTCACTCGCATTATGTTAGAATTCATCATTCATCAATCACTAATAGCTTGGATTACATTGTTATTTTTTAATTTGTCAAAAATTTTAATTAAATTCTTTGCTCATATGATTATTAAACATTTTCATTTTTTTATTGTTGTTGTAATATAAAAGGCTTCATCATAATAATAATTATTCTATAATACCATATTGAATATGAAATTTTATTTTTGCTGCTGTTATTCGTTCTGTTTAATTACTTTTTAGAATTATTTCAACGAAATGTACAGAATTTGCAAATCCTTTAATTGTGTAGTGAAATCCTTAAAAGAGAGAATACGAAGAAATATGTATGAAATATTGTTTAAATAAAAACTAATTTCTAAAACCTCAACACGAATGTCATAAACTGTCCGCAAAAATGAAACCTGACAGCTTATTAATGAAAATATAAAATTTTTTTGTTTTTTTCATTTTTTTTTTTTTGTTTCCTACAAATGCTACACATACATACTCGTAGGAGCAGTAGAGAGGGAGAAAATACACAATTGCATACATACATACATTCATACATACAACCATATAGAAATGGACATTTTCGAAAAAATCCTATGAATCAATAGCAACAGTATGTATACAAATCTATATATACCGTGAAGATGGGAAAAAACTAACCGAGAAAAAAAAGAAAGGAATTTTTACATTTTATGCGGACATGCATATACTCGAGGGTGTACATATACCCATACATACATTATTCTTTGAAACTATAAAAATATCTCCACATAAATCGAATAGATTGACATGCATATGTATGTATGTACATATAAATATAATGTTGCTTTCTCTTTTTTGTCATACAAATACAATCTATTTTACGTTATGTATTCACAAATCTAACCATGAATATTATTAGGCCACTGTCATATAAACGACATCAATAAAATAAACAAGACATGAATAATAATAAAAACAACAAACATGTTTTCATACACAATATAAAGAGGATAAAAAAAAATTTGTTAAGGACTATCAACGCAGATAAGGTGATTTTTCGTGATTCGGCCAATGCCATACCTTAATCGTATTTTACAGGATTCTTGAGAAAATTCGATTACAAATTTGCCAACTAATTACACACGTTTCCATTTTGGCAAATTGAATGAAAATGAGTTTCGTTAAACCACATGCCAATGCAGTTTTGATGCTTAACATTTTGCCATTTTTAAGGTAAAGCCCAGACTTTGCAGAATTTTTGCAGAAATTTTCGGAATTTAATTTTACTCCAAAAGCCGTGTACTATACGCCCTGCAGTACATCGCGTGAGCCATCTATCGGTTTAATTTTAAGAAATAGGTTTTATCGAATCTGGCAATACTTCAGTCATTCTATTCTGTCATAAAATTGAGCCATACACTCGAAAAAGTACAAGAAAATTGGTCCGATCCAAATGAATGAAATAATATTCCATTTCCAACCGGAACAATTGTACTTCACAACAAAAAAATTAATTTGACAACATTTAAAACCGTTTTTGTTTTATTGCACTTTTAAATTTAATGGCCCACCCACTTTATGTTGTTTAATTCTTTGCCTCTTTTTAATTTAATGTTGCATACTTTACAGATCTTAATACGAAACCTAAGGACTCATACGTATGAGCAATATTTTTAATACAGCAGCGTATTACATATAACTCATACGCTTTAGTGTTGATTGTTACTATGATTACCAATGCATTGAAAGCATCTGAATTACAAAAAGAAAAAAATTTCGCTGATTTAAAACAAAATTTTTTTTTAAGGTTTTTTAATTTTTTCTTTATCAATCAGCAAACAAACTAAAGTTCTTGAAAATTTCCATCAAAAATTCCAGTTAAAGATTGCTTTACAAATGTTGAAAATCAAATTTCTGGCACCAACCTTCCGTAGCTTGTAAAAGCATGACTTTTAGAAGTATACATAACAAGTATTTAGCAGCGTGTAGTAGTGTTACAATCCAGCAAACCAGGTTCTAATACAGAGCATGACGAAAAAGTGTTACGCATGTGCCTTAGTACGTCATGTAGTGTACATAGGTATCCCCGTAAAGTCTTGTCTCAACCTTGACAAACTTTAGGTTGCTATTCGGTATCAGTAAGATTAATTTAGTGCCTAGTAATTGATAAGCACTCATCTGACGTTACTTCTCCCACATAAGGGAGATAGAAGCTTCTTAATAATTTATGATCATTGTAATCAGGGTTCTGGGACAGAAAAATATCATTGGAAATAAAAAGCTACTAAACTGAGTGTGGTCTCGATTAATAGAATATCTGTGCTCATCTTATTAAACATTTTTTACCTCATGACAGCTGTCAAGAAAAAAAAAATTGAAGAACTGCTCTTGTGGAATTTAAATTTTTGTTTGATCATAACAAGTGCTTTGAGACAAGAGAATAACATTGACTTCTGAAAATATATCGCTACTCTGCATTCAATTTTTTAAGAGGGTACAAAGTTTTTTAGAGGAAACGGTTCAAACCCTAGATCTGAAATCTCCAACAAAACGAAATATCCTTCCTCTCAGCAGATTTGTGGAAAAACTTTAAGAGAAAATAAAATTGCCATGAAAAGTTTCTCAAAAAATCTGTGGTTCGAAGTCGACTTTAAACTGTAGGTCTTGTCACTCATGTATAAAATTAGCACAGACAACATAAGTGGTGTGGGAAGCCTGGTCGTAATCCTGACTGAAGGGTTGTAATGACCAATTATATATGTATGTGTGTAAGGCATTATCTGGATGACATATTTAACATTTTCGACCCACTTTAATTCATGCTTGTGGAATATGGGCGTCTGGGCTTAATACTTTTCACTCTAACGTGATGTGACTCTCAGGTAGTGAAGTGACTTTCGGCAGTCGAAGTGTTAAAGATCTAAATATTTGGTACTAATTATCGTCTAATACTATGATCAATTACGTACCACCGGTGGTACACGCCGCCCGATGAGACAGTCTAGTGCTTGCTACCGATAGTACACGCCGCCCGACGAGAGGGTCTAGTGCAGGACAGCTGTGGTCTGCGGCGGCGTGAACGTGTTAAGCAAGGGAAAATGAAGATCAATTTTAAAAATTATTTTTTATTTAAATTTCTGTGAAAAAATACTTTGTCAAAGGATAAGCATTTGTGTGTGTTTTACAAAAAAGGTCCTTAAGCTTTGAAATAATTTGTATAACTTAAATATTTGTTGTGTTTTATTACACTTTTTCTGTATACATACATACATACATAATTGGTCATTACAAACCATCAGTCAGGATTACGACCTAGTTTCTCACACCACTTATGTTGTGTGTATTAATTTTATACGTGAGTGGTGGGACCTACAGTTTAAAGTCGACTCCGATCGACAGATTTTTGCGAAACTTTTCTTGGCAATTGTATTTATTCTCAAAGTTTTTGCCAGAAATCTGCTGAGAGAAAGTCGCCGAATAAATACTTTTTGTATTTTGTTTTGATGTCTGGCCTGGGGCTCGAACCCTGGCTTTATGCCAACACACTACCTACTAGACTACGGCGACTTTTTCTGCATGTATTTTATAATTAGAATTTAATTCAAAAAGAAAAAATCTTTCAATTTTAAACTAAAATTACGATTCCATAAAAAAGTAGATCATTGCCTGTTTCACAAGTAGAGAGTGTTTGGCTGTTTGTATGTGCTTTATACTCAACTACAACGGCTTTAATCTGTTAAATACCACATAATGGTGTGTATAATTTTAACAAACATGAACACACAGCATAAAACAAAACTAAAAGAGAAACTAAGCAAAAAAGAGGGAAATATGTATAAGAACCATGTCAGATTGAAAATTAACACAGGCAGCTACAATATGAAACAGAAGAAGGAAAATAAAAAATTTCAACAAAAAAAAAACGGAAACTTAATATGGCAGACGTTGTAATTAAAAAAATAAAAAGACAAAAAAAATGGAAACTAATAAAACTTTAAAATAAAATAAAAACATGTAAACACATGCAATTTGTAGAATAAATATAAATAATCTGTAAAGTTTTTCTCTTTTTTGTTCTCTCTTCTCTCTCATGCCACACATACATACACGTTATCTATCTTCTATAAATTACAAGCAACCGACATCATCATGAGAATTTTCAGACACAAGACTGCAATAAAATAAAATAAAACAAAAAATAATAAATAAAAAAAATGTGGGTATAAAATAAATAAAAGTATGAATAAAAAAAATAATGTTGCATAAAAAAAAGTTAAACAAAACAAATCGAAAAAAAGTAGTTAATAAAACAAAACTTTTTTTTGTTTTGTTTTTGTTAAAATACTTTTTTTTATTTTGAGGCCATTAGTACTTTTAGACTTTTTTGTATTTTTTTGTATTTTCGTCTCTACAGTTCTCGTTTTTTGTTTTGTTGTTTATTTATTTCTTTTATTTGTATCTGTAATTTTCCGTCTGTAATTTTATGATTTTTAATTTTTTATTCTCTCTCCTCGTTTTTGCTCAATTTCCATATTAAAAATGAGAAGTGAAAAGTGTGCAATTTGTTCATTTTGTTCATTTATTAGAGTTGATTTTTCAGTGCTTTTTACATCACAGCATTAAAATTGTGCCAAAGTTGTTGAAATAGTTCAGTTCATATGGCTTGTGGCATACAAAAAAAATAATATAGAAATATTGGCAGTTTCGCAACAGCGATAAGTTTACTTTTATACAGGTGTGTTGCAGCCAGCTTACGAAGTAATTTTGGTACCAATTTCTACATTCAGAGAAAAAAAAATTAAATAAAAAAATTTCATACTTTTGATTTGAATTTAAGCAGAAAAATTTGTTCGAATTTTCTTTAATATATTCCATTAATTTGCAAAATAAGATCCTTGGTTAGGAAGATTATCTTTGTTCACTTTGTTCGTAGTGTAGTATGTAATACTCCACCAGAGATAAAAAATTCCTAACATTTCGCTTTTTTGCCAGTTTTTTCTTAGAGAGATTTTGTAGTATTCCTATCCCTTTTTGTACTAAAATTCTTATTATTTTACTTGGTTTTTTGGATCTGTATATCCTGTCTTTCTTCCAATTTCACTGTTTCCTTCAACTCCAAAGTTTTGTCTGTTTTTGTATATATTTGGGGAAACATGTTGTTGGTTAACACAAACACTGCAAACTTGGAAGAGAAATTTTTATTAAAAATTTTAATTGTTCTACTCCACGATTCTGATTCGATGTTTATTTTGAGAAAAAAAAATGTTTTTTGTTTGGTTTCATAGAAACTAAACTTTGATTAATAAAGCAAAGTAAAAGTCAATATAAGCCTACAATTTGTGCTCAATCCTTCATTACAGAGGAAATTATAGTCAATGTTTCGTTTCTGAATAACAAGCTCAGTTCTGCGTGGTTACTGCAGAAGCTGCCGTGATGTGGAGGAAACGGAATCGTCACAACACCTTCTATGCAAGTGCCCTGCACTACAGAACAGATGTCATCGGACTTTGGGTGACAGAAGAAGATCTGAGGTGATGAATGCGCCAAGAAGAGAACTGGTTTCATCGCCATAATGAGCTATAGTAATGGGCCGGGTGAACTTGTCGTTCAGAGGCTAATCTAATCTAACGTAACCTTACTTTCTAAAACAACTACAATTTATTGTATAATTTTTGACAAATTTTTAAAGTTTACTGTGAAACTATGTTACAATACAAATTTATTGAAAGGCTTAGCAATTGTCAGCTACGAACTTTTCGCTTATTTTTCGAGAGTCATACGTACAAGGATTCAATTCAATTCCTGTTATTCTGAGTCCAAAAATTTCTGGTAATTTTCTGATAAAAGTGTTTTAAATTGAAATAAATATTAGTTGCAACATTAATGGTCCGAATTAATAGGTTTTTGAAGGACAACTTCCCAAGGATTCAAAGTAATTCAACACTGGTTTTAACTGGTCTAACTACATGCGGCCACAAAATATTACTGTTCTTCCTTCAGTCCAGAAATAATTCATGTGAACTTAAGGAACTCTATTCTAAAGTAAACCAAGGTGAGCTTTCTGCGGCAATCCAAACTGGTGATTCTTTCCTTCCTACCACAACCTATATTCCTTGTTCCCATACAATGCACTGCATGAGCAGGAGCCCTTTTTTCGGGGATTACCCATCAATAAGAGAAAAAAACCAAACTAGTTTTGCATTAGGTGACAGAGCATTGTCTGAAATATTATTATTATTTGATGTTTGGCCTCACATTTCATTTCGATTTACATATTTTATTTCTTTTATTTCCGTTTAGGCGTACTGAGCGATTTTAGTGTATTGCTCAGGATCTATTTTAACAGAGTTGAGACATTTACATGAACTTTGCGTTGAATGGTCTCATCCAATAAAAAAATTTGATCTCCATTTCTGCTTTGATTATATGTTCAAGACGATATTCATATACAAAACATACATACATACGTAATTGGCCATTACAACCCTTCAGTCAGGATTACGGCCTAGCTTCTCACACCACACAGTTTAAAGTCGACTCCAAACGAAAGATTTTTGATAAACTTTTCATGGCAGTTTTATTTACTCTAAGAGTTTTTGCTAGAAATCTGCTTAGAGGAAGTCGCCAAAGAAATATTTTTTCATATTTTCGTTTTGATGTCTGACCTGTGGTTTGAACCCTGGCCGTACATCTAATAAGCCAACACACTACTTACTAGACTACGGCGATATTCACTACATACAAACCATTACCCCAGGAACGTTGATTATGGTATTCAATAGGGTTTCAATGAGGATATCGTAATTAATACATTTTTTCATTGGCAAAAATTTATTTTACATGGCATTCAAACATCATTTAGCTGCGGCATAACTAATAAACTTCTTATAAGTTTTGATCGAATGAAAACGAAATATTGCTCAAGCAATGATACTACATGCAGGAAATGTGATGTCCGAACTTAGGACTAGCAATTCTGACCGTTCAGTCAGAATTACAACTTAGCTTCTCACACCACTTGTGATTTACACACGAGTGGCTGGACCTACAGTTTAAAGTCGATTCCGAACGACAGATTTTTGAGAAACCTTTCATGGCAATTTTTAATTACTCTCAGAGTGTTTGCCAGAAATCTGCTGGGAGGAATTCGACGAAGATATATTTTTGATATTTCGTTTTGTTGGAGTTTTCTAGGCTGGGGTTTAAACCATGGCCTCACGTCTACCTAACACACTACCTACTACGGTTTCCTTTATTATTAACAAGAAATGTTTCGAATTTTTCATATCATATCTTGTGATAATGCGCTAAATTTAAACCACATGTATTTTATTATTTGTTTAATATTAAAAATTTATGATACTTTTTTAGTTCTGCCTTGTATTGGCAAATCGAGGAAGTTTTTGATGTATTGAGAACATGTCGATTACAAAAAATATGATTAAATTGCTATGATCAATAGTGTACTATGGCACTAGTGTGATATTGCATTATTAATTTTGTCATAAAATGTAAATAAACTGGAAAAAATTAAGTATAATATTTGGCAGAAATTCTTTATTCTTCTTCTTTAATAGAAGAAAATATTTAAAATCAAACTCCTAAAATAAACTCCTTCTTCTTTAATAGAAGAAAATATTTAAAATCAAACTCCTAACCGACAGTGTAGGTCAATGTAAAGCCAGCGAGATGATCTTTTTAAATATTGAAAATACTTTGAGAAATTTATTTGTGTTTGCCCGAAAGAGCAATCAAACTGTGATTGAACAATATAAACGAAAACTTCACCTTGAATACTGCAAAAACTGTTAAGAAAAATCGACAGAAATTTAAATAAAAGACTGTTTTTTACTGGTAATATTTTTGCTCAACAGAGCTTAAAAAAATAAAAAAACAGATAAATAAAATTTCTTTCTTCCTTTAGAAATGTATTTTAAGATTTAAAAGGCAAAACAAAATACACACTAAAAAATAAAAAATAAAACAGAAAAAAAATGCCGAAATCAGATAATAATCCATAAAAACGATTTTATTCTGCAATCTCTTTGGCATGCAGTAAAGAAAAAGGGATATTTTTCTGTAAAATAATGAAAAAAAAGTAAAAAAAAATTAAATCAACAACTAAAAGAGAAGAAAAATAGCAACAACAACAACAACGGCAATAGCAATAGCCATTAGTGTGTGTGTTGTTGCATGCTATCAGCTACAATAATCTGAAAGTTACAAAATAAAGCAACAGTAGCAAAGAAGAATAAAGTAAAATATTAAAAAAGAATACAACAACAATAACAAAAGAAAGAAAAAACAGAAAAAAACTGCAACAAAATCTGTTGTTGGTTACAACAATATACAAAATAAACTCTACTCAGCTTTATTTAAGGGTAAAAGAAAACAGACACGCATATGCTGTTAACAAAAAACAACAACCACCTACCCAACCAACAACCACTTCAGTTAAAACATTCACTTACTTGCAACGAATACATGGATGTCTGTTGCATATGTTGTGCAGCATAAAAAGGAACGAACGGTAATAACGAACGCATACAAACGAAGAAGAAACAAAAATATATCAGCAGCACTAGTAAATATTTGTTGAAAAGGAAAATAATAATAAAAAAAAACCGCCACTAACAACAACAGTATACAACTTAAGCAACAATATTATTACCATAACAACTATAGCAACTAAAAAGATACTTGCAACACAAATATATACCCAACGTATACGAATGTCACAGCTTCGTCTGAAATAACAAAAGCAACAGTAACAACAGCAACGTTGACATACCCAGTACAACGTACAACAATTTAAAATTGTTGTCGTTTTCGTCTTACGTTGAATTGTTGTGGAAGTCGGTGTTGGTGTTGGTGTTGACGTGACCATCGTCAGCATCATCGTTGGTGGCAACATCAGCTGCAGCTACAGCAATAGTAGCCTTATTGTCATCAACATGACCCGCTTTAAAATAAAAAATTTAAAAATTCTCTCCTCCTGTTGCCTCAGTCTATGGTTTGCCATAATATTTGGAGCCTTGCAATTGGTACGTTGTAGTGAGTTTCCTGAACGAGAATGTTGTGATTTAACAACAACATCAACAGTCAGTCCCTTGCCAGTACCGCCTGTAGTCCTGCCAACGGATAAGACATTGTCAGCAACAACAGCTGTACAAACAATACCAACCGGCAGATCAGGTAAGTAAAAATGAACAAAAAAGCAAACAAAAAATAACAACAAAATAAAAATAAAACACAACAAATGCAAACAAAACGAATTCTATTTCATATTTCTTCAGGTACCTATGCAAACAAATAGTGAAGGCCGAGTTCTTGTTTTTTATACTTTTTTTTTGCTTTTTTGTGTAGAGTAAGACATAGAAAAGGCTAAGAAGAGCTGAATGAACTAAGAACTCAATTTAAGAATTTTTTTTTAATTTATTAGATAAATTGCATTTATTATTTAAAATACAGCGCAAGTGAAGTCATTAACGTAATTAATGTACCGAATTGCAAAGGCCATTAAAATTTTTAAAGAAAAGCAAAGAATAGTTTCAACTAAAATAGAGAAAATGCATCAGAAATTTTAAACAGAAAAAGAAAAACGAAAAAGTACCTTTCAAATGATGCCAGAGATGAAAACTTCAATATTAGGAAGGCTATTGAAGTAAGGCTGATCTATCATCAGCATCATGAGTCCTCGCACAGAATGTGTTTGACGGTTAAAAATTTTCCCCTATTATTTCAAATTTACCTCAACGCACAATTTTCCGCTAAATAATCAGGATTCTGTTCTATAATTTTCAAGTTTAGGCCAAAGTAACGTGAATATTCACAATCGTAAACCATATCTCCAAAATGTGTCTACTTTCCGACTGATTACCTGATAGATCAGCAAAAGGAAGTGTACCTAATTATTCACTTGGTCAACACACTTGTGAACCCTGCACAACATCTTCTATACCCTCCCCACAACGCTCTTTGTGAGGGCCTTCCTGACACCAACCTCGATGTCTGCTCATCATAATCCAAGTTAGTTTCAATTGGCAGGCACCTCAATGGGCACAGCTTACTTGGGTTTTATAAAGTCCCATTGTAGCACTGATATTACCTATTACTTCATATAATTACAGCACCTGGTAGGCATTTCTCAACCATCCCGAGAGTCTTATGAATGTTAGAATTTTTTTCAAATCGTCTTTGGCTACACGTGTTTGAACCAAGAATTGATTCTCTTAGCTTCCCAAATGCCATACAATGGCAGTTCTTGCAGCTTCTGCTGCAGTTGTTATGAAGTATTCTTAATCTCCATGCGTGTACACCCAGAGGCCAGTGTTCCATCAAAACTGCTATAAGGATCCTTGGATAAACGTTTGATAGGTTTAATGTAAATTCTCTTCTACATATATTCATATCGAGCCAGATATGTCTGGTGTCTCTACCATCTTATCGTTGCCAATGCATGAAATTTTTGTGTGACCATTTGTTTGGTGCTCTGTAGAAATACAATTTAGTTTTAAGTGGTGCCAGCTTTTGCGCCTGCATCTACTTTGTTTTCACTTTAAATGTCCTCATGTCCAGGATCATAATTAATTTTTCTTATATCTGAAAAACTTGACTTGGCATTCTAAAACCTTTTATTTCCTTTTGATGACTATACCATGCAGCAGTCGGAGAATATAAACATTTCTGATTACATCCCTCATCGGTTTTTCGATAGAACGTCCTGGATACTGCATATGTGGGACCTGATCTATGCCATGTTCACTACTTTTCATTTAGCTTTCAAATTCCTATATGATGAAAGGTTGTGTTTATTTGTTTCTGATCTTCTACAACGCCAGTCCAGAACGAATTTTCTATATTTAATGACTACAAGGGATTTAGTGAACACAAGGATGTAATTAGTGTGCATTTTGCGGATTCAATTCGTACTTAAGAATCTGTTCTTTCGATCTGAGTTTAATTTTATTATTAAATTAAACATTATATTATGTTTTAGTTATCTCAGCAACTATATATACCGTAGTCGCTGCAGTTTAGTAGGTAGCGTGTTGGCTATTAGACAAGAGCCCGTGGTTCAAACCGCAACAAAGACAACTCGAAAAAAAAGGAAAAATATTGCTTTCTGCGACTTCTTCTCAGCAGTCTTCAGGCTTCAAATTGAAGCTACCGCCACTTATTAACACATACAACATGGGTGCTGTGTGAAACTAGGTCGTAATCTGGAAATGTTATAACCAATTAAGTGAATAAATTTTATTGTGCCAATAATGGAGAATTTCAAATTGATTAGTTTGTTATAGATATGAAAAGATTTCTTCAAAATTTTTTTCTCGCTTTATTAAAAAGCATTTTAACATTTCAGGAAGCCAAATACGACTTAATTGAACCAATATCTAGGCGGATAATATTACGTTAACAACTTAGCGTTAGCGTTTCCTTTATCGAGATTTACAAAAGACTGAGGTTTGTATGTACCTCCTTCTTTCAAATAAAAATGTAGAGTTTACAACAAATTACCGAATTTGGGGCTCAGGAAGTCCACTCGTGGTCTTACAGAAGCCATTGCACCCATTACAAGTGACAGTTTGGTGCGGCTTGTGGAACGGAGTCATCTTCGTCCCAGATTTCTTTGAAAATGAGGACGGGGAAATCACTACGTCTATGATAAACGATTTTTTTGTACCCGCTCTTCATGGTATTGATGTGAGCTATGTTTGGTTTCAACAAGATGAATGCCACAATCGATTTATTGCATCAAACGTTTGATGGTCGTTAAATTAGCCGAAATGGTGATATCAATTGGACGCCTAGAAGCTGCGATTTGACACCGTTGTACTATTTTCAGTGGGGCGCTATTAAACAAAATATTATGCCCACAAACAAGATACAATTAAGCATTTGAGGGCCAACATTCGTGATGACGACCCTATACACTTGAGAAAGTACACGAAAATTGGTCCTATCGAATGAGGTACAGAGAGGCCAATCGCGGAAGCCATATGAATGAAGAAATATTCCATTTCTAACCGGAAATCACCGTAGTCTAGTAGGTAGTGTGTTGGCTTATTAGACGTATAGCCAGGTTCGAGCCCCAGGCCAGTCATCAAGACAAAATACAAAAAGTATTTCTTCGGCGACTTTCTCTCAGCAGATTTTTGGCAAAAACTCTGAGAGTGATTGCAAAGAAAAGTTTCTCAAAAATCTTTCGTTCGGAGTCGACTTTAAACTATAGGTCCCACCACTAATGTATAAAATTAACGCACACAACATAAATGCTGTGAGAAACTATGATGTTGTACAATGGGTCAATTCGACCTCCGGGTACGGACTTGTCTTAATTGACAAGTACACGTCCACTAACCTAACCTAACCTTACCGGAACAATTGTACTTCACAACAAAAAATAAATTTCAAACCGTTTCTTTTTTATTGCATTTTTAAATTTAAACTTTGAAGTGGTCCACCCTATACAAATGCTTCTTTCTTTTTGTATTATTTTTACGGATAGGCAATTTGAATCTGCAATAAAACAAAGGAATATATTTTGAATATCAACAAAACGGACTTTGTCGAAGGGAAAATTATATAAAATTAATTTTTAAACACAATTTCGGTCATATGTGTAGCCGCTGCGTGTACAGTTTTCACAAACTATTCGTAGAGTATACTGCAAGATTTTGTAACTTTTCCTCGAATTTTGATATCCAGATGTATTGAGTTCAAAATAAATTAAAAATTTTGCTTCGTATTTCTAGTACTGTCTATACTTTTCTATTTCGAAATCCACAAAGACTTATAGTTTTAATAATAGGTTTGAATATATAAATAAGTTTTCTATTCAACCACGCAATTACTTCTAAACGACAAGAGCCTACTACATGCCAGTATTATAAATTCCATTTGAAAGTAATCCTAGATTGTTAACCTTTAAGTTATTTATAATTTAAATAATTTCCTAGAAAAATAAATACATTCAACGAATATTATATGCAGCGATACATAAATACGATATAATTGGACATTCATTGGCAAACATTTGTTCTTGTTTTAGCTCAAGTCCTACTCCTGCTCACATCTTAATTTTTCTGAATTGACCATAATTATCCTGTTTTATTCTAGGACATCCAGACTTTATTAAACTCAATTTAAATATTCATTTCAAATAGTAGTCTCCAATATGCCCCATATTATTATTGCAATTAACAATTTTATTTATTCATGCTGCTGCTGCTGCTTCTGCTGCCTGTTGTCTTCCAGGAAATGCAATAATTCTGGTTATTTATATGCAAATCAATGCAACGCAAATCGGAACATGTGTTTGTGATTTAAAATTCACATCAAAGTCTCCCACCTCCTCCACTGCTGCTACTACTCTGTTATTAAACAAACAAGTTGACCACACAAATCATGGGGAAATAATCATGGGTGTAGTAATAGAGTGACAAATGCAAAGAAATAATTTCCAATGGAAATTTATTTAAAAATTTTTAAATACACAGAGCGCCCGAAATGTAATTAAAAGACTTCTTAGAAGAGAGTTTTTCAAACCCAGTAATTCTATTTTAAAGTAGTAACACACCACGTTTCGCCTTTAATCGTGTCGCTTGCAGAACGATAAACGCCTAACTTCATCATTTATGCCGCATTATTCATAAAATATGAATGAATGCGTGCATTTTGTTGTATTTCTTACAATAGTTTTCTATTCTTTTCTTCTTGTTTTTTTATTTTTTTATTTACTGAATGATTTTCGTTTCTGCTTTAAGTTAACTGGACTCAATAACTGAATATCGTAGTTATTTATGCGTGTTCTTTCGATATGAACATGCAAACTTTAAAAGAAATACAAATAACATGCAAAAGTTTGTGTTGTGTATTCTTAAAGTGAGAGCAGCTGTCAACTGATTAGGAACGAGATTTACTTTTCAATTTGAATTAAAATTAAAATAAAATTATTTTAATTCCAAATTCGTCGAAGATGCTTTTTAAATTATCACCATTCATTCAGCCAATAATTTAAGCCACCAATTTTTATCGATATTTAGAAAAAATGGAACAGTTCAGGAAGGCTAATACTATGTTCAGATATGCATCTTTATTGAATCAATATTCCGTTTATTGAGTACAATATTTTAAGTGTTCAGACATAATAATATATCTACGCAGTTCAGCTGCTTATTCAATATTCATTTGACAGCTGGTAAACAAAACAGCTGGTTGTTTTAACAACATTGTTTTTCTTTTTTGTTTGTCGTTTTTGACATTAGAGTTGTCAAATATCAACAGAAAGTGTACGGATAATGGTAATATGCGCACTGAACGTACTTATGACAGTGCTGCATTTTAAGTTTTACTCAGTTTTATAACAATTTGCGTATTTATTGCGCAATAATTAATTGAAAAGTTATATGAAATATTGAGCTCAATAATGGCGTTTATTGCGATTTACGCAATAAAGGTATAAGTATAAGTAAGTAAAGCTTTCGCTTTTGACGTATATTGGCCTAGCAATGGAACAAATTTCAGCTTCAAAACCACATATCCACGATTCATTGCTTTACTTACTTACTTAATTGATTATTACAACCGTTCCGTCAAAATTACGACCTATCTTCTTACACCTCTATGTGTGTGTTAATTTTATCCATTTATTAATTTGGATTTGAACCGCAGCCTTACATCTAATAAGCTAACACTTTTTCTACTAGACTACGGCGACTTTTTAGCAAAACACTATCATCATCAACATCTTTCCAATGTTTTATAAGAATAAATGTTCCTGTCTATCACTCTCATGCCAAAATCATGACAGAAACTAATTTATCATACATACATCCATAATTAATCATTACAACCCTTCCGTCAGAATAACGACCTAACTTTTCACTCCACTTATGTGGTGTATATTAATTTTATATATGAGTGGTGGGATCTACAGTTTAAAGTCGACTCCGAACGATAGATTTTTTTGAGAAACATTTCATAGCATTTTTTTATTGACTCTCAGATTTTTTGCCAGAAATCTGTTGAGAGAAAGCGGCTGAAGAAATATTTTTCGTTTTGTTCGAGATGTCTAGGCTGAGGTTTGATAACACACAACCTTTCATACTACGGCGACTAAAGAATGAACTTTTTGGCAGACCATTATTACCATCGACATTTTTGCAACGTTTTCTAAGAATGAATGTTCCTGTATATCGAGGTTTTGACTTCAATTCTTCATCGTTTTACTAAATTCATTATTAGAATTTTCTCAACTGCCTGTAGCTTTGCGTACCAATCTGTTTTACGTAAAACATTTCACTTCACTTTGAACATTTATGTCCTAGGGACTGGTAAGAATGTTTTGCTTAATGTTACTAGGTTAGGTTAGATTAGGTTTGAGATCGTGTACTTTTAATTGGGACAAGAGCAATACCCAGCGGTCCACATGCGTATATACATAATTGGTCATTACAACCCTTCAGTCAGGATTACGACCTAGTTTCCCACACCACTTACGTTGTGTCTGTTAATTTTATGCTTGAGTGGCGGCGCCTACAGTTTAAAGTCGACTCGGAACGACAGATTTTTGAGAAACTTTTTATGGCAATTCTATTTATTCTCAGAGTTTTTGCCAGAAATCTGCTGAGAGGAAGTCGCCGAAGAAATACTTTTTTGTATTTTGTTTGTTGTCTGGCCTGGGGTTTGAACCCTGGCTTTACGTCTAAGAAGCCAACACACTAACTACTAGACTACGGTCCACATGGCCCATTGTAAATTCGTCCTAGAAGAGAGGGAGGATATTAAAGGCTATAGGGAAATTGGAAAAAGAGAATAAGACGTTGCTATCTCAGCAACCTTAATGTGGGCATAGGCTTTCAATAAGTTTTCCCTTCTTGGACGCCAAGCAGCTGTTATGTACAATCTCCTGAAATAATTACACACGCTTAACAAGCATCTCATTATGTTTGGTGGCTAGCGATAATGTTTTCTATTCTTCACAACTTTTTTCAAATTCATCTTCAAATCATCAAATTTATTTCTGTATTGACGTTATGTTATATTTCTCTTTTTTCGTTAAGGTATTGTAGTTAAGCTCCATGGCCACACATCAAATAAACCGTGCGCCTTTATATTTTTGTAATTGCCTTATTAAATAAATTAGTCTGTTCAACTATAAACTGAAGTTTAAACACATAATTTTCATATGTTGCTGTGCTAAGAAAAACAAAAAAGAACACCTTCAGATGCAATTGATTTGATGAGTTAACTTGATGTGTGGCTATGCTGCTTAAAATTCTGAATGCAAATAAAAACTAAAAAAAAGTATTTCTTTTGTTACTTGCCTTACAAAAACTTTTAACTTTCTTTGTCAAAGGTCTATATATATATTGCTAAATCCAAATTTTTCAGAATATAATACTAATGTTCTAATTAGTTAACCACTGCTGTATGCATGTTTATTTTAATAGCAATGGTCATATGCCTGCATATTCAAGAAATCGATCGATTTTTACTCATTATTTTCATAAATACACACAATATTTATAGTGGTGCATATTTAATACACACACAAATACACAGGAACGCATACAATTATTTGTGTGTGTGTGTCTGTGTATTGTACATAAGAGTAAATTTTTATTACTGGCCTATACTAGTTTATGTTTCTTCTTTTTTCTCCCCTGTTGTTGTTGAAAATCAACTTTGAAGTGGTCATGAGTGCACAATATTGAATATTTATTTCTTTGTGTATTAGTGTGTTTCCACCGAACACATATACATTTGCAATTTGTGACAGTGCAAATGTATGTATGTGACAGTGCATAATACTTGGATGAAGTAGAAAACTGTTGAATAAGACGGAGTCAAATGGGGAGGTTAAGAGGCAGATTATAAGCATATTAATGACACATATTTAAACCAACATGTATGAACTGAAAATTTAAAGGATATTATAGCATGAACACGTAATCATTTTACCATTTATACTTAAAGTATAACACATTCAACTACAACTGACTACGTTTATTTTTACCATAAAAAAAAGGAAGGCGTATTTGGTTTTCAATAAAGCTTTAAGAGCCGCAATATAAAACCATAACAGTTTATTTAAGTGCAACTAAAAGTTATTACTTTTCAGTAATTGTAGCTCCCCGAGTGACTGAATGGCTTTATTTTATGTTTGAACAATTCCATATCGCCACAGGTGCATGAACTGAAATGTAAATATATTTTGAAAAATTGTAATTTAACAAAATTACATAATTTCTTTCCTATTAATAGCATATAAACAAGTATATCCGTTAATTCAATTCATATTTAGTTTAAATACTCGTATCAAAATAGATATATGTATACCATATAACGTAGCATTCTTACACTTAATCTGCTAAGATTCCTGTCTTAATTGCCATGTAATTCAATAATAATACCACAATCAAATAGAGATGTTTCCCAAGTACAAACCATAATCAAAGTACAGTTTGGGCTATGACCTAAGTTCTCACGTCACTTATGTTGTCTGCGTTAAATTTATACATCAGTGACACGACCTACAGTTTAAAGTCGACTCTGCACGATAGATTTTTGAAAAACTTTTCATGTCAATTTTGTTTTACTCTCAGAGTTTTTGCCAGAAATCTGCTGAGAGACAGTTGACGAAGGAACATTTTTTTATATTTCGTATTGTTAGAGATATCTAACCTGAAGTATCAACCATGGCCTCACGTCTAATAAGCCAACACACTACCAAGTGTTGAAGATATTCGAAGGATTTTAATTTCAATACCTAAACAGTATTTCCCAATTTTTGCTCTTAACTCATTTACAGTAGGAACTGTCATCTCTCTTCGTTAACTTTTGTTGCTAAAATTCCAAATAAGTTGTCAATGGAGTTGTAATCGGTAATACATACCTGGCTATGAGAGAATATTTTAACACATTGTCTTGTGGACATTATCTATGTCAGACATGATGTCATGTAAGACATCTTCCAGATGTCCTGTTTTAGTAGTAATGAAGCAAACAGAAAGTTTGAAGTTTTAAGAGAATGTTTCGCACTTCACAACGCTTCCACTCTCAAACTTCGCTTGGGTAGTACAATCCTTGTTTCTTTTAGATCAAGGAAATAACACCTATATCAGTCTGGAGTTCTCAAATTATATTTTTCCATTCATCGCTCCATAACATAGGGATTTGAGCAAATCAGGGATGTTTCTCACTGTGTATCTTAATTAATCGTAGCTTATATTTCATTCTCTTTTTTATTTAACCGATGGTGTAGCATTTGAAACAAGAGCCATAGATCTCCTAGGAATGGTAAAAAAAGTGTTTTCTTTATTTGTCGACATGATAAATGATTTTTAATGACCTCATGTCAAATCGGATTTTAATTCGATATTTACTTTTAGAATTTCATTATGTTTGGAACTTAATTTCCATAATTTTTGCCACTTATCACTCTTAGAACTCCTTTAGAACGCATTGGTATTCCATCAATATTTCTATTAGAAGCTCTATTTTGCTTTAGGTTGTTGATAATGCCTTTCCTGTTTCATTTCCAAAGAGTTTTCTTTAATTTTAATGACAATTTCATATTTTTTTTTTATATAAACTTGTCATTAAAATTGTCATTAAATTTTGAGAAACACTTCCTTCAACAAATCAAAGTTACAAATCAATGACTTATTTGATTACTGCAGTCAAACGAATGCGTTGCTAATAATAGTTTCAAGGCGCATTTACTATGAGAATGTCTTTAGACTGATAGTCGTTATTATTTTTTTTTACTTAAAAAGCCAAAAATAGAAATAACTTTGTATTAATAACTACAAGAAAACAAATTAAGAACAAAGTATTAAGTGTGGCCAAAGGATTGTCAATGCCTATATAATAAAAACAAGTTATTTTTTAATTTGTCATAGTTAATGGGTAACATTTCGAATTAAATAAAGATCGGATTGTTTAGTAATTTCTCTCCAGTAAAACCAAGCTTCTATTGTATTGTAAAAGGATTTTTAAAAATAAAATCATTCAACATAGACCTCAGCCTTGCTTTCAATCATTCGTAGCTATTAATGTAAGTAACCTGATATTGACATAAGGGAACATAATTATCCTTAACCACTTGCTAATAGATAGGGAAAATAATAAACCTCAGCATTAAAATAAAGTAGGTTGTATATTGGCTTATTAGCCATGATGCCATGGTTCAAACCCCAGGTCAGACATCTTCAGCAAAAACGAAATGCGTAAAATATATTTATTCAGCGAACTCCTCTCAGCCGATTTCTGGCAAAAACTCTGAGACTAAAATACAATTGCTATGAGAAGTTTCTCAAAAATCTATAGTTCGGAGTCGACTTTATACTGTAGGGGGCGCTACTTATGTATAAACTTAACACACACAGCTTAAGTGGTGTAAGAAGTTAAGTTGTTGTCCAGACTGAAGGATTGTAAGGAGAAATTTTGTATGTATTCATATATTAAAAAAGCGGCCCTATGCTCCCTAGAGGAGTAAAAGAAACATATATATATATGTATTAAAATAAAGCAAATTTACATTCTGAACAGTTATGTGTACTTTTTTACATGGTCGATGTAGTCTACTGAGCAGTGGTTTTACTTACAAGACATGGATAGTCCGAGAACCTTGGCCATAAGTATGTGTACAGGATTGGCAAAATTGTGTCCAATGAAAGCGAAAACCGTTTTATGTTATGGCAAGACCGGGGCATCTAATTTTTTTTAATGAGCTTGAGATTTATTAATTGGCACTTAGAAAGCGAGGACTAAGACACTTACTACGCTAATTTGTTTGAAAACCCAAACGATGCAAGAGTTCAAGTTGTAAATTTAAAAAAGGAAAATATTGCAAGAATTAAAGTTTCTTTTTAAAATGCTTTTTAATTTATCAAATTTAGTTCTCTCGTTTTTTATATTTTTTCAAACATGATAAAATGGATAAAAATTCTTACTTTAAACAGGATATCAAACCTATCGAAAAATCTCTGAGAAAAGTGCATCCATTTAAAAGGAAATTATGTTAGACATTAAGAGAATTGTTTATTAATTTGTTATCGTCTTTTTTTCTTCTAATATTTCTTTGAAATAAAAGAATTATTTTTTTTGGTTTTTTTTTATTGTAACCTAAAAAGTATAGGACTTTAAAACATTTCTCAAAATAAAATTGAATACAAACTTCCGAGGCATTGCCAAACGAAGTCTTTTTAACCAAATATATTTTTTTGCGCTGTAGCTTAGTGTGTAAATGATGGCTAACAAAATAGGGGTGATAAAAAGAGTTAGAAAAACGTTTATTAATAGTTTTGCAGTAGTCGTTTATATCTACACTTATCAACTTATTTACTATACGTTACACTACTACCATTACTACAGCTGTGCACTATGTATCAGTGTATGCACGTATATATATCACTGTATGTACGTATATGTATGCATGTGTACATGGGTATGTATGTATATGGCAAAATAAATTATTAAAACCCTACAACAAACAACTAATAGATGTTATTGTTGTTGTAGGAACGAGTATTTATTTATAATGCATTATATTCTCCGTATAGTAGTACTTCAAACGACTTATTTCAAGTCAACAATTTAAAAGAAAAATTAAAAAAATTATTATCCCGCCTCTGTAGTTTGCTTGTCCCGCACTACAATTTTTCATTTCATTTCAGCTTTTTTTTTTAATATTAAACGAGTCATTGAAATTCAATCGATATTTTTTCCTTTATACTCACTCGTACGTATATTAAGTTAAAAAAAGAATTTTTTTATTTTTTTTTTATTTCCTTTTTCAATAATTTCAATTACAGTCTCAGGCAGTAGTAGCATGAAAGAAAAAAAAATCGTAACAACAGTCAATACCATTCGCTTCCCAATTCATAAATGAATAGAGTGGAGGGGTTAATGTACTTGATTATTATTTTCTTTTTTTTCGCTTTTGGCAAATAGACAAAAAAATAGACGACAGTGTATACAACATACATACTTTGACAATTGACATTTTTAATATGTAACTAATTTGACAGCAAAATGCAATTTAATAATATTTGATAAACGAACAAAAAAAATTCCACAAGAAAATATTAGAACGAATCAGATTATAATCAAACAAAAAAAAAGTAAGTGGAAGTAAGTAGAACACAATGTCTGGGGTATTAAATCCATTTCTGCTATTTGCAATCGCAATGGCTAAATGGCAAATTTTCAATTTATTTTCGCTAGAAAAAGAGAAAAGGAATGCATGAACATAAACTAAGCAAAAAAAAAGAGCTTTAAACTGTGATTTAGATCATTAAATATAAATTAAAAAAAAATAATCAAAATTTTAAAATGAACATTCTTCTTCTCTTAGTAGATATACTACAACTTAAAGTCTTTATCAAGTATGGAAAGAGAAACCTCATTATCAGCATTTCAGTAGTCATCTTTTGTACCTTCTTCAAGCTTCTGACACCACTTATGTTGTACGAGTTTTTCGTGTATATAGTATAAATAAAAATCGGTTATTTCGAATATGGCAATACTTATGTCATTCTATTCTGTCGCAAAATTCTGTATATTATATCCTCTGAACGTAATGAATCGATTTACGCTTAAGCAACGTTTTATTGGAAATTTATTTCCAAAACAAAGGCAAATGGTTGGAAATTGCATGAAAATGTCGTATAAAAGAAGGACCAACAGTGCCCGGTACACGCAAATTTATTGTTAACTTCGTGAAACTGATTTCATTGTTGATGCGCCAAGACGTGAGAGTGCCAAAAATATCGAATCATCGTTCTCAGGAATTGAACATATCTCGCATCTGTTTACGTTGAATTTTGCGAAAAGATCTCGGTATGACGGTTTGCAAAGTTCCATGGTTCCAAGAGTTGAAACCGCGTCACAATCCGCTTTGTTTTCGCTTCGCCAGATGGGTCAACGAGAAACTCTACGATGATGTTAATTTTGCCAAAAAAAATCATCTTTTCGGATGAAGCTAATTTTCATCTTGGTGGATACGTTAATAAGCATAATTGCAGTATTTGGTGTTCAAAAGAACCAGACTTCTTCTTACAGAAGCCAGTGCACCCATTACGAGCGAATGTTTGGTATGGCTTGTGGACCGAAGGCATCATTGGCTCATATTTCTTTGACAATAAGAACGGCCCAATCATTACGGTCAATGGAGACACCTAACGCACCACGACAACCGATTTTTTGTACCCGTTCTTCATGGTATTGATGTGAACAATATTTGGTTTCAACAGAATGGTTCAACTTGCCACACATCCCATGCCACAATCAATTTATTGCATCAAAAGTTTGATGGCCGTTTAATTACCTGAAATGGTGATTTCAATTGGCCACCGTTGGTCGATTTTCTGTGGAGCGCCGTTAAAGAAAAGTGTTGTGCCGACAAACCAGAGACAATTGAGCATTTGAATGCCATTGTCGAGATACGACCCCATACACTCGAAAAAGTAGACGAAAATTGGTCCGATGGAATGAGGTACTGTGAGGCCAGCCGCGGCAGCCATATGAATAAATATTCTACCGAATATTCCATTTCTAAATGGAACAATTCTACTTTATTAAAATTTTTTTTTGCGATATTAGCAGAAGATACAGGTGTAAAGGTATGCCAAATTTGTTCATGCGTATTCCTTACTTGACTTACAAACTCAATACAATCCCACTATACACAGAGTATATAAACACATATAGTTTGAAGTAGTAGTGTTACACATTACACTGTGCAGATCCCTCAAAGGTACCCACCATCACACCTGAGCAATTATTTGCTCATTTAATATGTAAAAATTTAATTAATATTATGACACACTGGTCAATATACAAATACCACAAATACTAACTCATATGCATGCATGCATATTGAGTTGAGTGGGTGCATATTATAATTATAACCATTATAATTTAAATGCATATTTCAGCTTATTAAATATGCTCTCGCCATCATGGTTTGTCGAAAGCAAATAAAGGTAAAAGCCACATAGGAAAGCAATGGCTGCAATTATTTAAATTGTTTAGACTAAAATTACGTAAGTAAAATAGAAAAAATTATGTAAAAACAACAAGTTAAGCATATTAATAAAATTGTTAATAATTTCACAAAATAATCCATTTAAACTTATCAGTTTTTTGTTTTATCGCATAATGATAGAATTAATTTAATTTCACTTAATTAGAAAATTTAATACCGGTATTAAAAAGCCAAATTGTTGCTATTAAAATTAAATTATTATTATTTTGTATTCTATTTTTTTTTTTAATTCATATTCTGTATGATGGACAAAAGGTTCTGACTAAAAGAGGAGAAATTGCCATGAGAGCAATTCTAATTCCAGTGGAAAAATATACGAACATCTATAGCTTGAATTCCATAAAAACCTATGCAGAACACACTAAACTTAGTTCTGAATATTGATAAAGTAACATAATTGGTCATTAAAACCCCTCAGTCAAGGTTACAACCTAACTTTCCACACCACTTATGTATGTTGTATGTACAAATTATTCGTATATGTTGAATATATAAAAATCGGTCACTTCGAATCTGGCAATACTTATTTCATTCTATTCTGTCGCAAAATTCAGTATATTATCTCCACTGAACGTAATGAATCGATTCACACTTGAGCAATGTTGTGATTTATTGGAAATTTATTTCCAAAAAAAATGTCTATATGGCTTCCTTTCCCAATTTTCGAAGAAGTCTTCATTTGATCTAGTCCGGTTAGAGTGGCATATATACATACGTACAAGCGAATCCGGTTACCGACGTCCGGTTGCTTGTTTAACAGTGACTAGTATTCTAATTTGTTCGATTTAAATGGAATTTAATCGTGAATTTGGACAAAACCACTTATCTGTGTTCGAAAAAAACTTTCTGCAATCATCACCAAAACATAGTAGTTGAGGTGACAAGAGATCATTTCTTAACAGGGACTATTGCTAATATACATATACATATATACATATACATTCGCACTTGACATCCGCAAAGATATAAGTGGAATGCAACTATTGCTTCCTCGATTAGTGCTTCGCATTGATAGGAACAAGAGCGATCTTTGTAGTTAATTTATTTACTGAAGGTTAGTGGCGTTTCAACGGCACAGTAAGCACTAATTCCTGTTTCCTGGTAGAAAAAAAGAGGTATTAACGCGCTATCGGGTCTTTCAACACGGACTTGGGAACCTTTACAGTTGATATCTCCCATCTTGTCGAAGCTCTATCTTTCAAACTAGTTGTCGTTTATTCAGTTTGATTTGTAGAATCACAATGGACGAATTTAGCATCCAACAACATGAGCAAATAATAAAATTTGTTTTATCAAAATAGGTGTCCTATTTAGGCAACCTAATACGCGCCCATTTTATGATTGGCGTAATCTTTCTGCCGAGAGGACTATTCGCAATGTGGTGCAAAAATACAAAACCATTGGTGTAGTAAACGACCGACCGAAAAGTAGCGAAAATATCGCCGCTGACTGTAAGAGAATAAAAAGCAGTCGATTGTGCATCGCTCACAAGAACTCAGCATTACACAGACTACAAATTATCGAATTATGCATTGTGGCCAGGGCCTGCATCCGTAAAAAAGGTACGCGACCATAGACAATGACGTGTGTTCACTGAATAGGCCCTGGAGTAGTTGACAACTGTCCTCAATTTCCATAGAAAAATCATTGCCAGCCACGAAGCCGGATTTTGCATTAAAAGGTATGAGAACAAACAAAATAAGGTCCAAGAGCATCGTAAATTCTTTGATGACTGCTTTGAGCAGGCAACATTGTCAACGACGACCGCTATAGATTCTTTTGGCTTAAATTGTTTTGTGCGGACACCAACGCTCTGTGGTTTCAGCAAGGCTGTGCTAAGTAACACACAGGTCATTGCGCATTGGATATTCTGCAGTAGCAATTTACGTAGATGGTCGTCTCACTTGAATGTGATGTGATCTGGCCACCAAGATCGTGCGATATACTCCCGTTATATATTTTATAAGATTTTCTTAAGTGGCAAGGGTATGCGAATAAGTCAAACTACAGTAGTCTTCAGAGGCAACAAAAACCCATGAACGACTTCTGCAGAAGCTGTAATGGCACGGAAAAATAGGCGGCCATAAAACATATATGTTGCCGAAGTCGCAGTAGTCTTATAGGTAGCGTGTTGGCTTATTAGATGTGAAGGAAAGGTTTAAAACCCTGGAGCAGACATCACCAACAAAAGGAAATATGAAAAAACATTTCTTCGGTTACTTCATCTCAGCAGATTTCTGGAAATAAATCTGAGAGTAAATAAAATTGCCATGATAAGTTTCTCAAAAATCTGTCGTTCGGCATTGACTTTAAACTGTAGGTACCGTCACTCTTGTATAAAATTAACTCACATAACATAAGTGGTATGAGAACCTAGATACTAATCATAGCTGAAGGGTTCTAATGACCAATTATGTATGTATGTAGGTATAGAACATATCTATTATTGTTATTTGGGGGACATATGAAGAATTTCTTGATATAACTTGTCTAGTTGAAGGCGACAATTCACATCTTTCTAAAACCAAGCATGAGTTGTGATGTTGTGATGTTGTGATGATGTAACCTTATAGGACCCAAGCATGCTATGGTTATTGTATCGGCTACCAATTCACCACAACTTACTTTAATTAAAATGCTTCCAAAAGTCACTTTCTAAGCACAATTGAATGAAATCGTTTAAAAACTATCTGTAACTGCTAACGCTCGCCACTGCATAGTCACTACTTATGTATTTCTTTGTATTTAATGGCTTGTAATTCTCAAATAATAAATTTCTTTGTTGTCATCAAAACTTGATTACTTTAAAAGTGTCTATGAAAAGAGAAAATTTCTAAATGAGAGCAAATAAACAACTACAAACTACATATTCCACACTATTCCACGTTCTTTGGCTTAAGGAACGTGAGAGCATTAAATGTCAAACATTAGGAAGACAAATTGAAATGTAGAACCGCATGTTAAAGCCGTATACAGACGATATACGAAATGCAGATACACAAAGACCATCCCAAAACTTCTCATACTACGACGATAACCACTGAATGCAATCGAAATAAAACTAGAAGAATATATTTTTTTTATTATGATGTTACGATGTTAACGAGTAATAAACAATGTGAGGAGAATGGCATGTTTACACGTTTTATTTAAAGATCAAGACACCTGAAGGTAAACAAAAGTATCTGCTGTTGCCACAAGATAAATTGAGGCAGTCTTTAACTATGCTAAAGTGTTTATTATATTTTATTTTATTTTTTTTTTTTTTTGTTGCTGTTCTAGTAGCTGAACGTCTTCAAGGATTATTTTATTATCTTGTGTTTATTTTTTATTATTTTTTTTTTTGTGGATTTATTATGGCTGAACTTTTGAAGGCCAGAAGTTTAGCATTGAAAGTTTATTTTCACGTCTTAGTCGATGACTTCAGGTGAAATTCTTCAATTTGATGTTGTTTTTTTTTTCTTGCTATACGTTCTTGAATATAAAAATTGAAAATGCAACATCAATATTTGTTCAAAATGTAATGCATGTCCTTTCCTCTTCTGCTATTCAACTCTTAGCTGCACTTCTTTCGTTTACACACATTCTCCCAGAACCAAAGCACACGTTTTTGTTTGTTTTCCTAGAGTATTATTATGTTCTATAGACAATTTTCTTTTCTTTTTTCCGATTTTTTTTTCTGTCCTCTACAATGTATTGGTATATCTGTGTTAATGTTTTGCATACCAAATGAATCTAGTTTGAGAAAAACTAGAGGGTTTCTTACTATTGCAACCAAGCATTTCATTTTCTTCTTTCTCTTGTTGACTTATTTATGCCATAAACAATGTCGATTTGACAGTAACACTACAAGTACCTTGAATTTGGTAATGGATTGCGATAATAAATGATTAAGGATAACAGTCACATGATGATGTTTGGACAGAATACTCAAATCATATAACACACTAATAGCATTACATATTGATTTTGTGGATGTATGTAGATGGTAGTCATGTATAGGTCATAGTTAATTGTTAACATTCATACATACATAATTAGTCACGGATTTCGGCATACCTTAACACATCCTTCTAGGTGCCTCTGCTTCTACAGCGCCTTTGCCAGTTGTTCCCACCAATCGACGACAGGGTTTCCTCGATTTGGTCCTACCAACGCAAACTTCCGCTGACTTCCGCAAATTCCCGCATCAAATACACAACGATGCAAATTTGAACTTTTTGGGGGCAAATAAGATGTTTCCGAAGGCATTTTTCTTTTTCTCCAAAACCTGACGTGATGGAAAGTTTTTGAACCCAGATTCGTGTTAAGCGCGCAAAATGCCTTCGGTAACACCCGGAACCATCTTATTTGCAAAACTGCGTTCAAACGACGTGACCTAGGCAGCGCAGGATGTTAATACGCTGCACAACGTCCATGTCATTGAGGAGCTTATACAACTCATTGTTAGGTCGGATGCGGAAATCATCACTTACTCGCACTGCACAGAAGATCTTAAGTAGGAATTTTCTCTCGAATACTCTCAAGGTTGCTGCATCAGTACTTAATAATGTCCATGCCCCTGCGCTATAAAGAAGCACGGAGAGGATGAGCGTCTTGTAGTTTCGTCGTACGAGAGATGTCTCTGCTTCTGAATTGCCTCTTCTTGGCAAGAGTGATCACGCGCTTGATCTCCAGACTGACATCATTTTTGGTGGTAACGGCGGAGCCAAGGTAAACAAATTCCTTGACTATATCGAAAGCATAGAAATAGCCGTAGGTAGTGTGAGGCCACGGCCCAAGCCCCAGGTCAGACATCAAAACGAAATATAAAAAAATATTTTTTCGGCGACTTCCACTCTGCAGATTTCTGGCAAAAACTCTGAGAGTAAATAAAATTGCCATAAAAATTTTCTCAAAAAACTGTTGTTCGCAGACGACTTTAAACTGTAGGTCGCGCCACTCATGTATAAAATTAAGTGGAGTGATAAGCTAGTTTGTAATTCCGGCTGAAGGATTGTAATGACAAATTATGTATATATGTATGTGCGTACATCGAAAGTATAGTTATCGTCCGTAATATGGCATTCAATAAGCCGCAAGACGTTGATTGTCAACAACATATACTTCGTTTTGCCTTCATTTACTGCCAGACTTATCTTAGTAGACCGCCGTTCAGTAACATTAAAGCCACCAGTAACATCTTGCTTGGTACGCCTTATGGCGACAATGTTGTCAGCGTACGCAAGCAACTGAATGTTTTTTTTTTTTTTTTTTTTTTGAAAAATAGTGCCATTGCGTAGCTCTCCCGCCTTCCGCAGAACACTCTCCATGACGAAGTTGAAGGGGTCGCATGGTAAGGGTTCACCTTGTGTGAAACATCTCACGGTATCAAGAGGTTCGGAGAGGTCCATCCTTACCTTGGCGGAGCAGCTGGAATTGCTCAACGTCATTGTGCACAGCCTTGTTAGCTTCGCAGGTATACTGAGCTCAGACATTGCGGCAAAAATACGATTCCTTATGGGGCTATCGAAGGCTGCCTTATAGTCGACAAAAAGGTAGTGTGTGTCTGCTTGTTTTTCGTGGGTCTTCTATAGGAAGATTAATTTTTTATACATGAGTGGCGTTCTGTTGGAGATGTCTGCCTTTGGGGTTTGAACATTGGACTCACGTCTAATAAGCCAACACGTTACCTCCTAGACTACGGCAGCTACGGAGACTACGTTGGGAAATAAAGAAAATATTTACAAAATTTTTTGCATTTTTCTTTGTTAGGTCGGTCAGCTAATATTAGGACCGATCTCGTGTATCAGTTAGACCACTTCTGACAAATTCTAACTTTATTCAAAAAGTTCACAGTATATATGTATATGTATGTATATGTACTGCACTTTCATTTTCACTTGCTGCAGTCGTAAGGTTAAACAAAACGCCAACAACAAGGAGAGAAAATGAAAGAAAAAAACAACACACACCTAAAAAGCCTTATAAATATTCTTGTCCAGGTAATGAAAGTCGGTTGAAAATACTAAATGACTGCAAGAAAAAAAAGAAAAAAGAAAAGTACTCAGAGAAAAAGAGTGAAAAAGAATGGAAAACAGAAGTAGAAAAAAATAAATGTTTCACAAACAAAATAGGTTATGAATACTTGATGAAGAGATGCATCTGAAACCAAGTTATTCATCACTATTGCTAACGAAAATAATGATGATAACGATGGCCAAGACGATGACGATGACGATGATGCTATTGCTATTGCTCTGTTGATGATGTTGATCGTCGTAATTCATTTTTTATTAAGTGGGCAAACGAGAGATGCTCATCTAAAACATGAAGAAGTTGATGAAAATTTAACAACTTTATTAGTTGGCCACTACACTCCACTCTCTCTGGCACTTCCTTTAAAATGAAACTTAAAGAAGAAAAAAAGCCAATATTTTAGGTCGAATAGTTTAACTAGAGCATTAATGCTTAATTAATTTGGCCTGCACTTGTGAACACCAGCAACTGAAGCCTGAGTTGCAGTATAATAAGAAGCTGTTTTCACAGACGCTTGTTGACTGCTGCTCATTTTTATTTCGTTGTTCAACTGATGCTTGTTTTATATCCTTTTTGTTCTTTTAAACAATTATGAATATTGCACGAAACGTATGGCTTCCTTTTATTTGTTTCTTCCATAAACTAAAGCAGACGGAGTATTTATTATTCAATTAAAATAATAAAAAAAAATTATTTTTCTTTTAAATATACTGAGCAGGACAGTTGAATAGTACGTATCTTTTCATGTAATCATAAATAAAAAGAAGCTATTGAAGTCACACTCTGGACAATATTTTATTTTATAAGTTAAAGTTTTAATTAAACGCACAATAGTGATCCATGCGGGCCATTGTCCTTTTGGTAGGCATGCCGATAGGCTTGGCATTCTGGCAAATAACTTTTGCAGGAGTTGTTGTTTGGAGGACGAGAAAGGCACTGAGTTTCGCCTAATATGTGAGTACCCTGCTTTTGTCATGAAAAGTCGGGCAAACCCTTTTTGGTATTCTTGTTCGATCAAATAGAAAGATTACTGCAGTAGCAAGATTTCTTTGGGATTAGGTTTGGTTTCTTCTTCTAGGATATGTTTGATCATACATACACACAACCGGTCATTACAACTTTTTAGTCAAGATTAAACCCCAGCTTCTCACACCACTTATGTTATGTGTGTTTATTTTACACCAAAGTGACAGGATCTACAATTTAAAGTCGACACCGAACGACTTTTTTGAGAAACTTTCCATGGCAGTTTTATTTACTCTCAGCAGTGTTCTTGTAAAAACTCTGCAGAAGAAATATTTCTTCATATTTCATCTTGTTAAAGATGTCTGACCTGGGGTTAGGACTGTGGTCTCACGTCTAATAAGCAAACATACTACCTACTAGACTAAACGACTTCAGAGAATGTTTGATCACCAGGTTGAATATTGATTGTGAGCTCACAATGGTTCTAAATGCTCACCTAAGTGGGACGAGCTCTCCCTTCAAAGGAGGTCCACAACATTACACAACTTTCAAGATTTTTGATAAATTTTAATATGTTATGTATATATTTCGACTTTTTATTTGTTTAAAACACAATTTGATAATATTATGTGTGGAATTTAATACCCGGCATCTCTCTAGAAGGAGTACAACCGAAATGTCAAATTTTCCATTAATGTGGCGCATAGGTTAGCTTACACAGGGAAGTTCACTATTGTATCAACACAGTGTGAGGTAAGCACCCTTATTAGCGGTGGGTTTGATCCGTTAGTAGTGTGTTTGAACCACCCCGATCTCTGGATGAAACCGCCCAATTTCCTTAGTGGCACGTTCACCATCATGCCCAGATCTTCAAACTTTCTGTCACCCAAAACCGATGACGCCTGTTTTGAAATGCAGGACACTTACGTCAGTTTTGATGATGACTGTAGTTAGGTTAGGTTAGAGGACGTGTACCTGTCCGTCAAGACAAGTACAGTACCCGGAGGACAGATTGGCCCATTGTACAAGCTCCTAAAGGAGGGAAGGATAGTATAGGGGATAGGATGAAAGGAGGGTGTATGGAAAAGGGGGGAGTTGGAAGCGGAGGACGATGACTGTAGTTTGTGTCATACATCTGCACAAAAATGTCTGTATCTAGTTAACATCATGGGAGATAATTATGCACTCAAATGGCTCGTGCAGAATATCAAATGTGGCATGATCTGGATGGCACGTAGCTCCATCATTGTGTCCACATCATTCAATTAAGTTCAAAAGGAATTGCAATCATCGATCGTTAGTGAGAACGAAGTTGTTAAAAATATATGGACATATGAAGCCGACAGCTAAAACCGTTATTTTGTCGCTATAGGATTGGTTGATCTTGGATCTCATGTGGCTAAAAACAACCCCGAATTGGATAATTTTGTTTGTTTACGTAGCCATTTATCCAGAAATGGGAGTCATTGCTGAAAATCATTTATTATTGAAATTAGAGTCTGTCGTCTACTACTTCATAGTACATTTAGCGATCGTGTGTCCACTTGGAAAACCCTATATTTTGTTTTCTTAAACAGTAGTCGCTGAAGGCTATTAAGTAGTGTGTTGGGTTACTAGACGTGACGCCACAATTCAAACCCTAAGTCAGACATCTCTAACAACACAAAATATGAAAAAAAATATTTCTTCGGCGACTTCATCTCAGCAGATTTCTGAGAGTAAAGAAATTTGCAATGAAAAGCTTTTCAAAAATCAGTCATTCGGAGTCGATTTTAACCTATAGGTCTCGTCACTTATGTATACAATTAACACGCACCACATAAGTGATGTGAGAAGCTGGGTTGTAATCCTGACAAAAGGATTGTAATGAACAATTAGGTATGTATGTATGTATACAATAGTAGAGCTGTTTACATTCTCCTTTTTTTGGTTTTATTCCTTCTTTCTTTTTTTTAGCGTTAAAAGTGTTTAAAAAAATCTTCTTTTCTTTTAGAAGAAGTGAAGTAAAGAAGTCTTTTTTAGAACTTAAAATTTGTTTCTTATATTTTCACAATCGTTTTTTTTATTTCTATTTTTAATTTCTTACTGTTCAATATTAATCATAATAGTTGCTACTCAATAAAAATCAAAGATTATTAAAAAAGTATACAAAAGAATTGAATATGAACAAAAGCGTAGCAACAGGAGTATTAAAAAGTTTCTTGGCAAAAAAAAAAATTTTTTTCTTAAAAAGATTTTAAATTAAAAAAGTTTTTAATGAACACTGATCAAAATAAAAGGAAGAAGCGAATCAATTAATTTAATGATAAAAAGCATGGGTTTTAAAATACAAAAACAAAATTGTGTGTAATTAATGTTTTGCGAAAAGAAGTAAAATTAAGAAGAAAACTGTTTTCATATTTCCAACTTAAAGGCTGGAATGCGTATAATCATGGAGTAAATGCCTACTCAAGTACCGTGCACTGCATGGATTCTTGGAAAATAAATTCAGAATTCCATCCATACATCCATTCCAGCAGCAATAAATCAATGAGGCACTAACTACAGGGCATTAGTAATTTGGTTAATCAGTAGACTTCTTCTTAAACTCAAGCAAAACGGAGAGGCATTTAAATACACTTCTAAGTACCGACAAATAAAATCGATTTTATTTCTTCTTTACCTACTATGTTTGGTCGAACGTAAGGAATTTTGAAATAAAGAAAAAAATTTAAGAATATTACAAAATAAGTTCCGGCCTCTAGGCGCTTTCAAGAAATGATGTACTTGAGGTATTTCCAAACGGTTTCCAACTTATGAATTTGGATCATTTAACAGCTGGAAAAAAGTGTAAAAATGTGATACAAAAACAGTGTTTTAAACATTACTACTTTTAGAGCACTTCAGTGATATTATGCGCGTCCCACTACACAAGGAATTGGCAAGATAGAATATTGAAGAGGTTAGATGTATAACAGAAGTGTTTAGAGCTCTACATAATCGCGATGTATGAACTTCTGAAAGTTTCACTTCTTTTAGATAAAGTGTGTCGCAGAGTCTAAATTTACCGATTCCCCGAGATTCAAAGTAATTGGAACAACCAAATGACTTATTACGACGCAAGTGCAACAATTAAAGACGGCTGACCGTCCACAATACTAATCGAGTGCTAGATCAAAAGGCTTTCAATACTTACTTTTCGAACAGAGTTTTCTGCAGCGATTTATGACCGATGGTTATGTCAACAACCAAATTGTCGCATATACGACTAAGAATACTTTGAAATGATTGTGAAGAAGTGATTAAATACATACATAATTGACCATTACAACCCTTCTGTTAGGATTACGACCTAGCTTCTCACACCACTTATATTGCGTGTGTTAATTTTACAGAAGAGTGGCGGAACCTACAGTTTAAGGATTTCGAACGACAGATTTTTGAGAAACCTTTTCATGGCAATTTTATTTATTCTCAAAGTCAGAAATCTGCTGAAAGGAAGGCCGCGACTTCCGATAAGCCATTGCATTCCTAAAAAGTAAAAGCTTGATGCGTGTCATGTTCTGGACATTTCATTGGTTAGTATATATTTTCGAAAGTGACCACGGAAACACCCTTACCGTTAATCCAGAGCGCTATGGTCATATGTTAATAGATTTCTGTGGCATGCAATTGAAGTTTACTAACATAATGATATTTGGCTTCAAAAATTGCCCAGGCAAGAGGACTGAATGTGAGGTTGTAGCATAAGAAATTTAATACCATACTTTGGCCACGTCAATTTTCCACTAAAATCGTACTATTCAACACTTTTAGTAAGGAGGTATGAAAATATATTACAGAAAGTAGATCAAAATGTGAAAACAAAATGGTTGAACCTTGAATAGAAATTTTTTTCACGAGAATTCCTTCTTGTAAAATCACTGTAGTTTAGTAGGTAGTGTGTAGACCTATTAAAAGTGTGCCTGTGATTCAAACCCCAACTCAGACATTTTGAACATAACCAAAGGAAAGAAATATTTCTTTCAACGACTTCCACTAAGTAATCTTCTGGCCAAAAACTCTGAGTGTAAATAAAAATTCCCATGAAAAGTTTCTTAAGTCAGTCGCTAAAAGTCGATGTTGTGCTGAAGTTTACCATAACAAGGGTTATGGATATTATCATTACCCCAGAGTAGCATAACCGACACGCAGTTTAACATCGTCTCTGAAGCACAGATTTAAGAAGCTTCATCAAAGCAATTATTTACTACCAGACTGCTGAGAAGAGTCTAAGAAATATTTTTTTTCTGGGAAGTCAGAACTGAAATCAAAAGCTCTTGTCTACCTAATGGAATATGCCGACGACATCTCTCGTACAGTTTCAAAGTTGGAAAATTAAATTAGAAAACATCTTTGTAGTGGCATCAAGCATCACAGGTTCAAACTAAACAAAAGAAAGCAATTTTTCACTGTGAATATTTAAAAATTAAAGTAAAATAAAAGTAAAAGTCTTATACTTCTTTAAATAAACCCACAAATGGCAGACAGCCACTCCTATTAAAGGGTCTCAAAAAACATTGTTTTTAGGCAACAACAGATGCTATGATTATTCTTAGGATCCGCTATGCTAAACCTATAATCTGGAAGTTGAAGAAATTTTGTTTAAAACAAATAAAAAATCGTTTAAAATCTCCGGTACTTTCTTTAATGAACTGCTATCAGATGCATGATAGTACCTTAAGTAAAGATTATAAAAATTAGGCCTATTTATTGAATTTTGACTTTTATCTCTCAACTGTCTCTTCATGTTCTCGAACTTTAAGTTACAGTTTTAAATTCGATAACAAATCTAATATTTACAACAACAAATAATAACTAATAATAACTGTAAAAACATCATCATCATAACCCCAAAATGATTATTTCAATTAATGTAATAGTTGTTCTTGCTGTTGTTGTTTTTGTTGTCGTAAATATTTTATTACTCTGCTGTTAAAATAAAAATGACCCACTTTGACTTTATGGCTCATAACTAATTTAACTACAACAACTATAAGCAACAAGCAAAAATCTTAAACAAAACAAATACACACACATAGTCATATTCAAGTACTTTGTAATACAATGCCAATGAGTTCATACATATGGCATGTAAAGTCATCAAGCTATACACATATACATACATTTGTATGTACATACATACGTTTATACTAAGTAAACCTAGTAAAAATTTAAATAATGAGAGTGTATGAATAATAGAGGGTAACTAGCAAAAGGAGAGCAAGTTAAAATGTAAGAGTTTATTAATATACACACACACACACTGATACATGCACACACAGACATATTTTTTTCTTATTGTATAACAACACAGTAACAATTGTGTGATTAACAAAATTTTAAAAGAGCAATAGGAGTATAAGAAAATAAAGGAAAGAGTATAGAAGTGTGTACTTCATTTAAATGTAATGCAGTTACACTCTATTTTACACACATATACATACATGTGTATGTGTATGTATGTGTATACAAGTGCCGATACATGAATACTTAATTTCGCAGGTGCATAGGAAACTTTGAAGATAATTAAAAAGAGAAAGGTGCATGGTACCTCTTTCAATAGGGATTTATTTTATTTTGGCTGATAGTTTGTTTGTTATATGCATTGCCAAGTATCAGTTAGGAGACGCACAATTTACAAAAATAAGTACAGGTAAAGGAGTAAAGTCGACTCCGAACGACAGATTTTTTGAGAAGCATTTCATGGCAATTTTATTTTCTCTCAGAATTTTTGCTCTCAGAAGACTGCTGAGAGTAAGTTGCCGAAGCCAGGGTTTGAACCATGGCTTCACGTCTAGTAAGCCAACTCACTATCTACTAGACAACGAGGCAGACTGGATTCGGTTAATAGTTTAGAACCGCCACCTTCTCTGTGAACTTATTGTCAATGGATTACGGGCGATATTACGACAACTTTGGTTAGTTCAATACTATGTGATAGTGCATTATGCCCCCATAGTTGAAAGATTTATTGCAAACGAATTTAATAATTTATCCATTTATTTAACAAAGTTAAAGCCTATTTCCTGTAAGGCAATGTATAATACTGAGATTATGCAAATTTATCAGCAGTTTTACTAGCAGTAAAAGTTCTTTAAGATGATAGCATTACAAACTGTTATCGGAAATTTTACCAAAAATATTTGATATTTGTAGTCAAATATCTGGACTCCTTTGTCAAATTTTCTACACAATGGCAATCACAATAAATCTCCCCACAAATACAGCTCAAATGTTCATTTCAAATAATGAACCTAATTTTGGAACGCCATATCCAATAACTACAATTAACTTGTGAAGTATGATTTAAAGCGAATTGCATACACATTTATGAAGGGATTGAAAGGAAGGATGAAAAGTGCACTGCATGGCTGCTTAAACTCCAAAGAGGCACTCATAGTGCAGTTATTGGAGCCATAACGGGTCATTGCATTAGGGGTACACACGCGAGGCACATTGATGAGATGCGGAGAATGATGAAATTGTTCTTCACTCACTGGAAACATGCCCGGCACTATGTCAAAGGAGAAAGGGGCATCTTGGTGCCTACTACATTGATGATCTGTCGAACGTTGACATCAGCAGTTTAAGTCGCGTCATTGGAAGCTCCAAGTGGTTCCATGACTGGGGCATAATTGATAAAAACTATGGTATTAAAAAGGGCCCCATGTGCCCTAAGTGGGTCCATCCGGATTCCTTTTGTGGACAGCCACTTCAACCTACCTATCTACTTACCTACTTAATTGTCCTTCCAATCGCCTCTGCTTTTTGCGCGCCTACGCTAGTTGGTCACACCAATCGATGACAGGGCTTGCTCGATTTGGTCCTTCCAACGGATGCAAGGTAATCCTCTTCGCTGACTTCCGCAGATCTTGCCGTAGCATCCTCCTCCATTCGAACGACATGGCCGAGTCAGCGCAGCCGCTGGATATTAATACGCTGCACAACATCTATGTCGTTGAGGAGCTCTTACAGCTCACTGTTGGATCGGATGCGGAAATCATCGCCAGCTCGCACTGGACCGAAAATCTTATGTAGACTTTTCTTTCGAATACTCTCAAGGCTGCTGTATCAGTGCTTAATAACGTTCACGCCTCTGCGCCATAAAGAAGCACGGGTAGGATGAGCGTCTTGTAGAGTATTAGTTTTGTCGTACGCGAGAGGTCTTGCTACGTAATTGCCTATTGAGACCATAGTAGTAATTGTTGGCAAGATTGATCCTCCGCTTGATCTCCAGACTGACATCATTTTTCGTGGTAACGGCGGAGCCAAGATAAATAAATTCCTTGACTGTATCGGCCGTAATCTGAGAATCAATACGTCGCACGTCTCTACTTGTCGATAACATATACTTTGTTTTGCCTTCATTTACTGCCAGACCCATCTTGGTTTTTTGAAAAATAGTGCCATTGCGATGCACTCCCGCCTTTCGCAGAACTCTCTCCATGACGAAGTTGAAGGGGTCGCATAAAAAGGGGTCGCCTTGTTTGAAACCTC
Source organism: Sarcophaga carnaria (assembly GCA_958299815.1). Lineage (NCBI taxonomy): Eukaryota > Metazoa > Arthropoda > Insecta > Diptera > Sarcophagidae > Sarcophaga > Sarcophaga carnaria. The sequence continues at coordinate 49,563,358 of OY283150.1, forward strand.
GCACGGAATTAAAAGGTTCGCAAAAAGTCCATTTCTACCTTGGCCGTTCACACAATACGCCTGCAATCTATCACCCTTAATATTTCGACAAGACAGATTATTCTTTTAACATTTCATATCGGGTAAAATTCTTATAAGCACTGAACAAAATGTATAGAGATTGCGTCCACCTACACTTTTACATTAAATCAGTGCTAGGTCTCACCACATTTTCCTGCCTTTCTGCCTATTGTTTGTTGTATTGTTCGTGGTCATTATAAACCTTTAGTCAGGATTTTCTGTTATTAAGCTGCTCCAGATCAGCTCTGATAAAGGTTCATTTACGCTAAAAATAATTCGTCCTGTTTCCGTGCCCACTAACTGCTAGAATTTTAAAATTTCTTGTAAAAAGTATTCAAACGATTTGGCGGACCTCTTATGAAAACCACAATTCCATCTGTGGAAGAAACCATTGCCAACGTCATACTTCTTTAAGACCGAATATAATTTCCTAAAACAATTTTTTTAAAATTTTCGAGTTTTTATTTCCAAGTTTTTGTTTTTGTTTTTATTTTTTGTTTATGGAAACATTATTTATTCATTTTAATTTTCCCAACGTCTCCATTCATGGAATCATAGACTGCAAAAGTATTCAAATATTCTGCTGCTCTTCAATGCATTTATGACTTTAAAATATCCCCCAAGTGCGCCAGTACTTAAACAAACTATGAAAAGAAAAGGAAAAACTATACAGAAAAACACAAGTGAATTGAAAGAAAGACAAAGAAAGAGAAAATGAAAATGAATTGAATTGAGTGATTTTATACACTCAAAAATTGAGGAAATGAAGTAAACTAATGGAACCACTTAAAAACAAATGAGGGAAATGCATTAAAATACGAAAGAAAGAAAGAAATGAAAAAATTAAAAAATTAAAGCATATGTAAGGGTTGAGGTCAAGAGAACGTCGATGGAGTGAAATGATTGATTTTGGGTTTTTATATGATATACGATTGTCATATGCAGTTTTAGTACCTTGTTAAATAATTTTTTAAAACAGATTTGAAATCTTAATAGGGCAACTATTTTTTCTAGTAATCTAGAAGCGTTGAAATGACAACTCAACTTAAAGATAACAACATTAAGTTTAGCTAGAAAAGCAAGACGCATTGAAAGAACGGATTAGCAACGAGGCACGACAGCTTATTTTTGATAAGAAAGCCGAATTTTTAATTGACTCAAGCATGGCATGACAACTATTTTTTCCAGTAATATAGAAGCGCTGAAATGACGGCTCAACTGAAAGATAGGAACATTAAGTTTAGCTAGAAAAGCAAGACACATTTGATAAGAAAGCCGAAATTTTAATTGACTCAAGCATGTCTAGTTAATTCTCTCAACCAAGAAGTTAGGAAAAGCATACGTCTGTAGACAAAAGAAGTGTAAACTTAGCCAAGAAAGCGCAGACAGCCGCCTAGACATTTGCCGATTACTTAAATCAAACAGCGAAGAAACAGAACAGTTTAAAGAAAATGATGTTCGATTATTCCTATGGAGGTTTAACGCATTGCATCATTTATCTTGGCTTTCATGTCATCAAGAACTTTAAACAATTTTTGCTAAGAAAAAAGAAAATCTCTTCACTTTCTGGAAAAAAAAGAAAACGAAATGCTAAACCTCATATATTGTACGGAATAAATCCTTCTAAATTCCCTTTTTTAAAATACATTTAATTTTATTCAATATCAGCTTTGCAGCAATTTGCCGATTTCTTAACAGATTTTGCTTTTAATCGGATTTTATTTTTAAAGATTTTCTCTTTTTTTTTTTGGTATTTGCCTCTTCTCTATGTAGTGTCTATCGCAAGGAAGACGAAAAGTTTTCCTGTCAACAAGTATCGATTTCTTTTAATATAATTTAACGAACGAAATAAACACAAGCCAAATACAAATACAAACAAAATGTACTACATGCCATACGTAGAAGAAGCATATGCGTGCATCCATTTGGGGAAAATAACAGAAAAAATGGGAAAATAAAAAAGGAAAGCAATATACATACATTCGTATAAACACAGGCTAACACTTATTTCTTTTCGGCTCTTCCTCTCTCTTACTCTGTTCACACTACGTACCGACATACATACATATATATACGAGTATACTTTAATTTTACGTTTACAAATTGTGCTATAATGTGCCTTATGTTGTATAATACAACATTATTTTATTGTTGTTGTTGTTGTATAATTTTTGTTGTAGTCACTGTTGTTATTGCCATTATTGTTGTTGTAGACATTTCTTTAATGTTTATACTCAAACACATATCAAATCATTACGATCTAAATGACATTTTGACAGGAGATGACGAAGACTAACAACGACGTTGAAATTTTTGCGACGATTATTTCACATTTTCCCTCCCCCTTCTTACCACTGTTTTTAACATTTCTTTTTTACTTCTTTAGTTCTTTTTTTCTATTTTTCTAAGGATTTTAAATAAAACAAAATATTTTTTTGGCATAAGGAGTGAGAGAAGTGAAACATAGTATATTTGGCGTTAGAGAAAAAGTACTTTTATGGTACTTTTTTCTAATCCTTTGAGTTGGTTTTACAATTGAAATTTAGAGGCTTATACCTTAAAGACCTAGCACTGTAGCATTTAAAGAAGAAGTCGGCAAAAATACTTTTTTATAATTATTATGCTCAACCATGGGCCAAATTTTACTTTATCACTCACAAAGGATCAATCTTTGTCGATCATTTTAAATTCAATTTAAATTATAAGGCTTTCGGCCTCTATAACACTTTCTTTTTAAAAACCTTCTGTAAATTCCAGATATAACACGAGTTCTGACCCACAGGCTATTTTTACTTGCGGTGTTTTCTACACAATTATGTGCTTTAGATCAAATATTATTTGGTGACTCCTTATTCATCGGTTTCCATTCTATATGGGGCATAGGATAAATGCATTCAATTCGGATCAATGTTAGGCTATACAGGCTATTATTTTCACTGTCACCCCGCTATCCAACTGTGTTTTCTATATTTGAATTTATCTTTCAATGCTTCTGCCACTCTGTGGATTCCAATCTATAGCTGTCAATGTGATGCTGTCCGCTGGCTGTCATAAAATGTGGCCTAATCAGTTTCACTAAGGTTACATAGGCCGGAATTAGAAATAAGATTTGGAGAAAAAATCTTTTCAATGTACCTTTCAATCATCGGTTAAAAAATACCTGAAGTGTGTTTATTTCGCAGACTGCTGTATCCCAAGTGTCGCATCTGTCCACTAAAGTTGATTAAACTTTGGAACTCAATGTAAGAAGATATGTTTCCATAGACAAATAAGTCGTATTCTATTTAGATAGACTGCCCTACAATTTCTGTAACTTTTATAGTAATAATGCTGTCGGTCTATAAGACTTTATACATATCCTTTAACCTCGTTTAGTCCATGAAAACAGAAAAAACGGCAAGTCCTTCAAGTTTTTTTTGGTGAATCCAGTTTCTGTATTATTTTATACTTATTGACTCACTGCCCTGGCATTAATAAGCTGCAAAGTATTCGAATTGGGGAAACAAAAGTATCGGATCCGCAGATCAAAATAATAACACAATACTATGTCGTAATACTGATAGTCGCCGTAGTCTAGTAGGTAGTGTGTTGGCTTTTAGACGTAATGCCACGGTTCAAACCACAAGTCAGATATCTTCAACAAATCGAAATATAATCTCAACAGATTTCTAGCATAAATTCTGAGAGTAAATAAAATTGCCATGAAAACATTCTCCATTATCTATCGTTTGAAGTCGACATTAAACTGGGGCCACTCAGGTATAAATTTAACAAACACAACATAAGTGGTGTGAGTAGTTAGGTCGTAATTCTAACTGAAGGCTTATAATGACCAATTATGTAAGTATGTATGTTTGCCCTTCAAATGATTTTAGAAATATTTTACCTCATCTGTCTCCATTTCTATTTACAATTCCAAAAATTTTGAAGCCTATTTTGAATCCCCTTTTCAGTTTCTTGCCTATGCTGGTAGTCAATGTGAGGGAATTCTTACAGCAGAAGGGTTTTCTGATGAGATATATTTAGGGAATAAAAATAGATTCAAATCTAACACATCTGAACCGATCTCTTTGCTTATTCCCACAAATCACACTCTTCCTTAGTTCCAACACAATGCACAGTGAAAGTATATGCCATCCACTAAATATTTATGCAAAGTGTACTGCAAGTATGCTGCTTATCGTGGTTTCTTGCTATTAAAATCGCAGTTTAAGAAAAATGTGTCTTTATGGAGCCAGCATTGAGTTTTTAACACAGATTTGGCGGACATAAATTCGTTAATTTTTCAGGCCTCTACGGTAGTTCACACATTTAAGACAGTTCTGCAGAGATTAAACATACATAACATTATTGGCCATTACAACCGTTCAGTCAGGATTACAACATACCTTCTCACACCACTTATGTTGTGTGTGTTAATTTTATACATGAGTGGTGGGACCTACAGATTAAAGTCAACTCCTCACGACGGGGTTTTGAAATACTTTTCATTGCAATTTTATTTACTCTCAGAGCTTTTGCCAGAAATCTGCTGAGATGAAGTCGACGAAGAAATTTTCTTTCATATTTCTTTTTTTGGAGGTTTGCACTATGGACATGGGTTGAAATATGGCCTCAGATCTAATAAGCCAACATACTACCTACTAGACTACGGCAACTACATATCATTCACTAAATGTTGATGCAAAGTGTGTTGCGATAATGCTACTTATCGCTGTTTCTTGCTATTAAAAACGAAGATTTAAAAATATGTTTCTTGAATGGAACCAGTATTAGGCTTTTAACAAAAAAAAAGTCGTTTTGCAGGCCTCTACGTAAATGTAAAGTTCACGACAGTCCTGCAGGGATTAAAGCAAATGACAATTTGAAGTTGCATGATCCAGGCTATATATTGGATGTATTAAAACTTCCCAGCCATGCTTTTTGTTGAAAGATGTGTGTGATCTTCCTTTGTCATGATGGAACACAACATTTTTTACGCGATCAATTTTGGCCATTTAAATTGAATTGTTTGCTTTAGTTTCATTAATTGTTGAAGGTAAAGACTAAATCTAACAAATTGTAGAAACTCATAATGAACAATTCTTTTCCAGTCACATCTGACAAATAGCTTTATGATAGCTCTGGTTATGAATTCTACCATCCGTTTCGAATTTTTCGTAGCCCGTTATCACTCAGTTCAGAAATATTTTGATTTCATCTGTTTTAGCAGTGAATCATGGAAAAAATTGGCTCTTTTGAATTTTTCACTGTTAAGTCGACGCATCCATTCTATAACGTTCTAAGTGTACTTAGAACGTTTTTAATGTTCTTGCATTTTTAAATGCAACGTTCTCTAACTTAAATACTGTCAAAATTTGGTTAAGATGCGCCAATCCGTTCCGAAGTTATAGCGAAAAATCTTCTTAGAATACAAATATGGTCGTATGAAACTTTGAGAGCTCATAACTCAAAATACACTTTTTCGACTTAGAATGTTTTAGCAAAGTCTATATGTTGCAATTTTAACATACAAAATTGATGTGAATTTAATAATGCTATCAACGACATGAAACTTAAAATATTGTTTTTCTCTTCTTATCGGTTATTTGTTGTATTACCAGAGGTATTCGATGATTATGTCTGATAGATGTCATGCAAGTCGGCCTTTAATTAAGAATATCGAATAAAAAAAGAATTCAAAGTCGTAATACGTAAAAAGTACCAAAACTGTGAAAACATATTCAAATTTGCTTTTTTTAATATGTATCAACCATTAAAAATGTACTCCCAAAAATATTGCGTCCCACTCTACCTCCCTTACTCCCACCAAGACCATGAACTGTTTTTTAATTTTTGGTGTAAAATTATAGCCTGACACGAAACAGCAAGAATGTAACAAAAAAAAAAACCAAAAATAATCGTACGATTTGCGTTTCGCAACAAACAAACACGAAAAGAAGAAATAAAACTTGCGACAAAAAAAAACGCCAAGAGTCAAAATGGAAAAGCAACAACAAAACAAAACTATGTACATTAAATTAAAATAAACAAAGAAAAACAAAAAATAACGAATAAGAAAAAGAAATAATAAAACATAGCCAAACGACACATTCGCTTCTATAAAATGTGTTTTAGAAGTAAAATACCAACACAAAGAATGGAGACGTTTTTCCATTTCCATCCTGTTGCCAGTTTCAGATCTGCAACCAAAGGCAACACAAGTTGTGGTGTGACAAAAGAGTGTAAAAACAAAAAAAAAATAAACTCACACATACGCTCTGTTACACAGAAATGCAATGGAAATTATTTTTGAAAACACTTAAAACAGATAAAAATATATATTTACATACATACATACGTGCATACATACGTAAGTGTGTTAGTGTTTATGAGTGTTTTTAAATTTACCGGAAGCGGAAAGCTTTTCGCTTAAAAGGAAGTTTTCTGGGTTTGCATACAACATGTAGCAAACGTGTTATCATACAGCGCTGTAACTATGTACATATGCACATGAAGATAAAATATTGTGTTCGAGTTGTGAATTGTAAAACGCTGTGCCTCTATTTATGTGAAAACATTATCGTTTACAAAAAAAAAAAATATTTTTTAAATTGTTGTTGGTTCTGTTTTTAAGAATCTCAAGAAATATGACACTCTTTCTTGTTTTTAAACACTTTCTTAATGTTTTTCAAGGGAAGTGTGTGATGCAGGATCATTTACTTTTGTTATGAACTTCAAATATAGTCATCAGTTTCAGCAATGGGATCCTGACAAGGATCGAAGGGATTTTGGTGAAAGCTTAATAAAGTATCAGCGATAAGTGTTGAAGAGTAAAAGTCAAGTGAAGTAAGGAAAATATAAAAAATCCATTTTCTTTAAATCATATATGAAAACGACTACTTCTTCTCAATTTGCAAAGATCCTTGGCATAATAATCAGTAAAGTTCTTATCGCCAATCTAACTTCAATAGAATATAGATTAAGACCCCCATACATTGATTTTAGAGCAACTAAGATTCAATTCTGCCGTAGTAGTAGAATTTCCTTGATTCTATACTTAAAGCTGGTGGTGCACAGAACGTATGCTCATACACATAACATACATAATTGGTGGTCATTACAACCTTTCAGTCAGGATTACGACCTAGTTTCTCACACAACTTATGTTGTGTGCGTTAATTATATACATGAGTGGCGGGACCAACAGTTTAAAGTTGACTCCGAACGACAAATTTTTAAGAAACTTTTAATGGTAATTTTATTTATTCTCATCTCTCTGATGAGAATTAATGTTCCCTTAAATGTTTAATAAATTTTCCATAAAGTTTGCGAAAAAACGAAACAATTTTAAATGTTAACAAGCCGTATCAGAAAAGAAATGAAATTATTCCACAAGTTTGAAAAACTTTCCAAGGACAGATCAGTGCAACAACAAGTTATGAAAACGTTAAAGAGATGAGAAACTGATAGTGAGAAATAGTTGAATTTCCATTAGATATGTTTGTGAAGATCTGAGCTCCTTTTCCAACGTAAATTAGTGACTTTTGTTTTGGAACCATTTTATTGTGAGAACTATTGCAGAATGATCTGACAATAAGTGCCAAGTGATACCAATTCTTATTAAAACTGTTTCAATGGAAAATCGCTCATCAGTCAAAACAGAGAAGACAATTTAATTTGAAATGTTATGGGCTCTGCAGACAATTTGCCTTTGATTTTAAAGTAAGTAGCCTCACTCGAGCAGTGTAGTGTAGAAAGTGTTGTTGAAAGATGGAAGGAAAGTTTTCTATACGGCAAATTGCAGTTGAAATGTTTTCTTGACTATATCGCACCAAAGTCTTTATGAATTATTTGTTGAAATTGTGACTACTGGAGTGATTTATCTTTTATGCGAACGCACAACCCTCGCGATAATAGACTAGCACGCCACCCACTGTACTACCAAGGCAAACGCATTAAAATTATATGACGCTTATGACTAGAATAGCAAAGGGATTTGTGAACATTTTTCGGCACATTGTACCAGCAGTACAATGTACAACAGTATACCACACATAAATGATAAACCAAAAAGCATACATTTTCAAAAACCTTGTGTGTGCTCCAATAGTCACTCATTCGACCATAAGCCGACTAGCTGTATAAGCAGCAGTACTACCGAACAATATACGATTGCAAGTATAAGTTCTTTCCATTTACGGAATATTTCTAGTGTAAACGGAAGTCGCCGTGATTTAGTAGGTAGTTTGCATACTTCTTAGACCTGAGGCCAAAGTTCATACCCCAGGTCAGACATCTTCAACAAAACGAAGAAATATGAAGAAATATTTCGGGAGCGATATCCTTTCAGCAGATTTCTGGCAAAAATTCTGAAAATAAATAAAAATTGTCATAAAAAGTTTATACAAAAAAATCTGTTGTTCGGAGCCGGCTTTAAACTGTAAATCACGCCACTTATAGGTAAAATTAACACACTCAACGTAATTAGTGTGAGAAGCTAGGTTGTAATCCTGACTAAAGGTTTACAAGGACCAATTATGTATGTATGTTAGCATCCAATGCGCAGCTAGAGTATGCTAAGCACCTGTCTAGCTAGAAAAACAAATTAACAAATCCTACCTCAAAGCAGAAGAGCGTTTAAAAAGACTAAGATTTATTTTGATACCTAACAAAATGGCAGGTTATTGTTGTCTCTCCAGAATTATAAACGAGTGAGTATGACATCCAATCGACTACTTCCAAACGTGAAATTGATTACCCATTAATCTCTCTGCTCAAAAGGTTTCTAATATTTGTCGTGTAGCACTTGGTAATCCCCATAGTCTAGCAGGTAGTGTATTGGCTTATTAGGCCCCAGCCCTGACATATCAAACGAAACTAATTTTAAAACAATATTTCTTCGGCAATTGCCTTAAAGCAGATTTCTGACAAAAACTTTGATAGTAAATAAAATTGCCATGAAGAGTTTCTCAAAAATATGTCGTTCGGAGTCGACTTTAAACTATTGGTCCTGCAACTCATGTATAAAATTAATACACACCACATAAATGGTGTGAGAAGCTAGGTTGTAATCCTGACTAAAGGGTTGTAATGACCAATTATGTTTGTATGGATGTTAGAATCAGAAAATGATTCATAACAAGCTTTTTTTTTTCATTTTTTATTCGTGTCACGAAAAGTCATTTGAAAGACGGCGAAATAAACCAATTGTTAAACAGCGGAGGAAATTTATAACTTAAACTTTAAGAAAATATTCTAAAGTTTTACTTTCAATGCTGGCCCCTATTTATAGTTTTTTTTTTTTTTTTTTTTTTTTTTTTTTTAACCCTTAACAGTACTTTTATTCTAAGTATCTCATTTAAAATGAATATAAAATTTAATAAAAATCTTTTATTTATTTTCTCTTTGCAGGTTTGTGCAACATTTTTTTATATGAAAATGAAAAGAATTCTAAAACAGCCATAAAACGTCTCCACAAAACGTGGGTGCAACACTCAATGGCCTAGTCAATATCCATTAGGAGAACAAGCTAGAAAAAGGGGTTAAAATTATAAAAAAAGGAAAAGAAGAAAACAAAATGTGCCGTTAATATATACAAAAACCCGCTGACCTCTTTTGTTATTTTCCATTTTTATAAAAATGCATGGCATTTATTTTGCTTCATTGTAGAAAATTATAAAAACAAAGTGGAAGAGAAAAATTAATTATTAACACTTGTTTGGTTTCAAGTTCACTATGAAATTAAAAATAAAAAAATAACAACTAAATGAGAAGCAGCATCATTGCAACATCATCTGTGTATGGCACAGAATCTGCAGCATTGTGATATTGAGAATGATGGACGTTGCCAGCACAATGGGTTGCAAAGCAACAAAAGAAAATGAAAATTAACTAAAAAAAACCAAAAAAGGATATGTTGTATGTTTTGTTTTTGTATCATTTTTTTATATAAAGTTTTAGCCAATTTAATAGCCATATAAATGGCCTTTTACATTAGCCCAATGGAGAGGATAGTGGATGTTATAAAAAAAAAACTTTTCATTTCTGAGAATATCGCATAACGATGAAATGAATGGGCAACTTCGTTTATATCGATGTTGCAGCAACCTTCATTTATTTTTGTTGTTGTTTTTACGTTCTGCAATTTGTGTTGCAGCAACTTGACCCATACGCTGTACATATAACCCAGCAGTGCAGCATAAAATAACTTTTATATAGATCTACAAAAACAACAACGAAAACACCACCAATAAAAACTATAAAAGAAAGTGAATCTATAAAAATACAACAAATGACAGCAACAACAAAGCAATGTAAAACAAAAACCGAATTTGAACAATACGGTGGTGGTGGGCTGGCTCTGTACATAAACATTTTTTATATAAAATTTTTATGGGTCATTGAAAAGCCATAAAAGATATTAAATTAAATATTAATACCAACCGAAAGAAAACAAAAGAAACAAAAAAAACGGAATAAAAAATAAAACATAAATGCAGGAGAAACACAGAAGCATTGTCAATGGCAAAGAGCTGATGAAAAAAATTGTTGTAATTTCATAGAAAACATAAAGGCTTATCCCCACATGTTAAAATATTATTAAATTAAAAAAGCAGATAAATAATGGAGATATATGATTGAATAGCTTTATTGCTATCAAACTGTAGAATTGGAAAATTTTTAATGTATAAACTTTAAAAAAATTATTTAAAAATTTGGATTAGCAGAATCCGAAAACTACAATTAATTTTTGAATTTTGTGAGGTTAAACTGACATTGTTCGTAAGTAATCGTCGTAGTCTAGTAGGTAGTGTGTTGGCTTATTAGACGTGAGACCACGGTTCAAACACCAGGTCAGACATCTTCAACAAAATGGTATTTGCATCTCAACAGATTTCTGGTATAAACTCTGAGAGTAAATAAAAATTGCCACGATAAATTTTCTCAAAAAATCTGTCTTTCGGAGTCGACTTCAAACTGTATGTGCATTCGCCACTCGTGTATAAAACTAACACACACAATATAAGTAATGTGAGAAGCTAGGTCGTAATCCTGACTGAAGGCTTGTAAAGACCAATTATATATGTATGTATGTTAACTGGCAAAGAGTTTAAGCATAACTTAATGGCCTTCTGTTCAATATTATTACGTTTTTATCTTTAAAAAACACAAACTTTCTGTAAATTCGAAAAAATAAAATTTGAAGCTCAAAAAATTAATATTTTCATTGTGCATATATAAATAATTTTATCGATAACCCTACGCTCCTCTTACTACAATAATCAAGCTTAACAGTTTAAACTATGCTATTTTTACTGCAACTCTATTCCTGGGTCATTTAAAAGTTGAAATTTAACGCTTTCCACTCGTATGTCTAGCATATCACTCGGTTGTCCCCTCTGAGGGGACATGATAGTTTGTTAGCGATTACGGACAATGAAATTATTCCACCGCAATTTTTTAAGAAACAAGTGTTCTCCTGTAGTTTTCTGTTAAAAAGGCACAAAAAAATTGATCGAAATGTGATGAAATTAACAAGATGCATGATAAATAAATCGTCCGTTCTACACGTCGAAAAGGAACGTGCGAAGTGCGTTCATGACGACCTGTACACTTCTCTGATCCGTTGAGCAATTCGTAGATATAGTGGATTAGGGGTCCACAGCAACATGGGTGTGGCTCAATGAAATGGGAAACTTGATACGTTAATAAAGAAATCCGATAACCGAGAGAAGAAATAAACAAGATCCCAGTTCGTACTGAAGCGTCGAATAGAACAAATTTTTGATATTTTTTTGTAAATATGTGTTCTTCAATGTCCACAAATTCATATAAAACAAAAATTTTTTTTTTGTGAAGTACAATTGTTATGTAGATCTCTTTCTAACTCCAAAGGGTATGCAATAGCTTTTAAGTTTATTCTCTTACTACGAACACTCACCATGTCGTATGATGATTTTTTGTTTTGTTTGTTTGTTTTGACATATTCATACGCATATAATCATACGCACCACATGTAAAATAATTTTTTCAATACACAATTTTAGCCAAAAGTTTCTATAAAAATGTTTAGTTTATATATTTATTTTATTAATTTATTTCTCTTTTATTATAAAACAAAAAATTTTTTAATGTTTTTCAAAAAACAAGAGAAAAATATAGAAAAGTTTAAGATGACTCCATAGGTACCCCTAGGCCTAATATATGCAAATTTTATCCCTTAAGGTCAAGCACTCCATTTAACCCATTTGGAATTGAATGTACAAGTTTTGTTTAGTGTTTTCTGGTGGCACCATGCGCAAGTTTTTCGGTTGACTTTTGTTTGAGGTTTAGCGATTACGTAACCGTTCTTTCAAATGATCTCCTAAATACTCTCTTGAAGTCATATCGGGACTTTGTGCAAGAGTATTAAGCCTGTGGGGACTTTTTTGTCAAAATATATTGCCGTAGTAAGACTTTGCTGTGCACTGTAAATGGATATACATACTTATGTATCATCTTTTGCCTCTTTAAAGTACCAAAAATATTATTCACTCATAGCGGAAAGTAAGGATTGGCCATTTAAAAGTTTAAATTTAAAAATATGCAATAAAACTAACGTGGCTGGCCTCACAACACCTCATTCGATCGGACCAATTTTCGTGCCCTTTTTGTGTATATGGGGTCGTATATCGGTAATGGCACCACGAATGTTGGCCTTCAAATACTCAATTGTCTCTTGTTTGTGGACATAACTGTTTTCTTTAACGATGCTCCACACAAAATAGTCCAACGGTGTTAAATCACAGCTTCTTGGCGGCCAATTAAAATCACCATTTCATTTAATTAAAAGCCATCAAACGATTGAACCAATAAAACGATTGTGGCATAAGATGTTGGGTAAGTTGTGGCATCCTGTTAAAACCAAACATCGTTCACATCAGTACCATGAAGAATAGGTACAAAAAAAGCTGTTATCATTGTGCGATAGGTGTCTCCATTTACCGTAATGGTTGCTCATTTGCTCATTTCCATAGAAATATGGGCCAATGATGCCTCTGCTTCATAAGCCTCACGAAACAGTCACTCGTAATGGGTGCATTGGATTCTATAAGACCACGTGTGTGTTTTCTGAACGCCATGGCAATTTTGCTTATGAACGTACCCACCAAGATGAAAGCAATCTTCATCGGAAAAGATGATTTTTTTGGCAAAATCTATATAATCGTGGCCCACGAAATGACAGCCTTGCTCAAGCGTAAATCGATTCATTACGTTCAATGGTTATAATATACTGAGTTTTTTGACAGAATAGAATGACATTGCCAGATTCGAAATAACCGATGGTTCAAATTAAAACCAATAAATGGCTCACCTCATAGTTAGAGTTTATTTATCTCTTGTTAAAATCCATATAATTGTAGCAATTTTGTGGTGGTGTGGAATTTTATTCTAATCACCTCTAACTAGATAAGTTTCGTCGATAAATTATACACAATTTCAGAATTGTCTATAATTGAACGTATTACATACATAATTGGTCATATCAATCCTTCAGTCAGGACTACGACCTAGCTTCTCACACCACTTGTGTTTTGTGTGTTAATTTTATACACGAGTGGCGGGACCTACAGTTTAAAGTCGGTTCTTTTTATGGCAATTTTAAGAAGAAGAAATAGTTTTTTTATATTTCGCATTGTAGGAGATATATGATCTGGAGTTTGAATAATAAGCCAACACTAGATTATGGCCACTTTAATTATTTTTGAATAATAAGTCGTAATAGCTCCTTAGGATTGACCATTTTGGGCATTGTATTTATTGAAAGGAAGGAGATTTTAAACATATAATACTAAAGAACGCAATTGAAGAGATTTCAAGGCTTTAATCAACATGTTTGTTCTGTTCGTTTGTTCTTCCCAGTTAGTTACAGCATGTCAGTTTCAATTCAACGTCCATAAACTACTTCTTCAACCTATTTATAGTGCTATATGAGTAGACAGCATATCTTAAGTATACAAAAAAGAAAACGAAAAAATGGTGAAAGTATTATAAAATGAAATCAAATTACTTTAATTGATTCTTTCATTGCGTAATAGCAGTATTCCAGATATTATTAGTTGTACTGGTACTCTCAATAAGTCATAAGGAATAAATTATTTTAGCATTCCCGTACTTGTTTTCAGTGGGACTTTTGAATTGTTTACAAGTCGTTATCTAATAATGATGTTTTATATGAAAAAGAAAATGTTGGATAATAAAGCGTTTGATTGTCAACTGAATTGTATAAAAGATATCAGTTTATAATATTTTTCAATAGTATGCACTCAAGTTTGGTCCTTTTTCCACAACCTTAACCATATAATTCTCTAATTTAATGCCATTTTATTTGCCGATGAATAAAAAAATATTTAGCATTCGTTCAATACGAAAATTACAAAAACTGCCAAATGTTTGTATGTACCTGTTCGCATGCCATTCTAAATAATGCCAAGTACTTTAACGTTTATGATACGTCTCCTAAAAAAAGTACGTACACAAATCGCCACAAACATAAATATACTTTTTAAATACAAATACACTCTCTCTCTCTCTCTCTCTCTGTTTCCCTGTACAGAAGCACTCTTTTAAAATACCCCATAAATGTTTATTACACAGATGCATACACTCGCAACTACAGAGCCAGAGAACACATGGGTATTTGGAAAACTACACTTGCACTAGTACTCATATATATTTGTTTAATGTTTAAAAAATGTACTTGCAACAAAATGTTGCAAGTGTTTAAAGTTTTATAGTGAAGTTAGAAGTACAGCAGTATGTGAGTCAGCGTAACAGTCATCTGTATCTACAATATTAAATTTTTTATGGGCCTTTACACTAACGCACACATACAGTGTATATAGGGAAATAACAGTTGAAGGCAATAATGTTGACCACAACCATTTTAGCCACAATTACCAATGCAGCAGTTGTTTATTTGCAGATCATATGGCACAGCATTCAGACAGGGCCAATCGAACCAGTCAAGTGGTTGAGTATTTATTTTAAAGCTAAAAAATTACTCAATGTATGTATGTATGTATGTAGATATATGTATATACATACAAATACATATATGTATTTACTTAATTAGTGTTGAGCAAACATTTAAATAAATATTTTGATTGTATTCACACACACACAGAACGCTTTCAATCGACATGCTTGCACCGTGTGAGGCAATGCTTACAAACTCATTAGCCATCAAACGATTTCATTTTCAACAGTTTCTGTTGTTTTTTCTTTCCTTTCCTTTTTGTTTTAAAATTCACTTTTTTCTACGTTTTATTTTATCTTTTTTTCTATGTTTTGTATTTGTAATTTAGCACTATAAATGCCAATTGAAAATTCGCCACATTTTTGGCAATTAAGCGTCATGCAGTTTATTTGTTCGCATACACATACACAGCGCATAATATTTTGAAAGTTACAGGGTGTGTTCTAACAAATTGGGCAAATTCCTGTATTGCCAATAATTTTAAATATTTTCACATATTTAACCCTTTTCACTCGGCGCCGTTTAGGACGTTACCTACCAGCAACTCGACGCCACTTTTTAGCGAAAACGTACATCCTGGAAACGTGATATTATACAGTACAATTATAGAACCAAGTAAGGAATTGTAATGAAATTTGTTTTATATGAATTTGTGGACATTGAAGAACACATACTTACAAAAAATATCAAAATTTATTTTTTATAATTCTCTACAGTATGGTAAAGTTTAAAGCAATTCCCAACATGCGTAGCGGGTTGATTTGTACATGTTTCACAATAAAATGTTGTTTGCCGCCTTCCGCCTGGTGTTTTTCTGTCAGAACAGACAATACAATCCCGTTTTCTTTTTCCCAGATCAGAAAAGTGTACAGTCCGTGTGAACGCACTTCGCACGTTCTTTTTCGACGAGTAAAACGGTTGATTTATTTATCATGCATCTTGTTAATTTCATCATATTTCGTTTAGTTTTTTGTGCCATTTTAACAGAAAACTACAGGAGAACACGTGTTTCTTAAAAAATTGTAGTGGAATAATTTCATTGCCCGTAATCGCTAACAAACTATCATGTCCCATCAGAGGGGACAACCGAGTGATATGCTAGACTTACGTTGTTCCCTCAGAAGGGACAGCCGAGTGCAAAGTTTTAAGAACATATCTACTTGAATACATTGGTCCACAAATTTGTTGAAAATAAGCCGCTTGCGTGTTAGTAGGATATTAAGCAGTCATCATCAACACACAGCTATCTATCATTTTAAGAAGCTGGATACACACACACTTACATACTTATGTATGGAATACATAATGGATCATTACAACGCTTCAGTCGGGATTATGACCTAGCTTCTCATACCACTTATGTTGTGTGTGTTAATTTTATACATGAGTGCCAGGATCTACAGTTTTAGATCGATGCCGAACGATATATTTTTGAGAAACTTTGTCATGACAATTTTATTTACTTACTCTCAGAATTTTATTTAGGGTCATGAATTATGAGTGAAAATTTAATGAAAAGAGTACCCATATTTCATACCATTTCTTATAAAAAGCTTATGAACGACAAAAATGTTCGAAGAAGATCATGGGAGAAGCGACAATATTCATAGACGTTGTCAAAGTTGAAATGGTCAAAAGATTGTAATGACTGGTGAAGTAGAAAAGAAATTTCCTGGTCAAATAACTGATTCTGATTGTTACTGTCAACATTTAGTGAGTTGCAGTCAGCAATTTTATTGAAACGCAGAGAAACAGAAAAGGTGTTGCGCCCCATTGTGATAATAGCAGGCAAAACACGTTTCTCGGCAGAGCCTAAGAGATCTTGGGTAGGAAGTTTTAACGTGTCCATCATTTTGCCTAGACTTTTCGATATAACAGTAGGTTATTCCAACAGCGATTTGCGAACTTTGATAACGGCCATTTTATTAAAGCTTCATCTGTCCAATTAGTCATTTATTCTGTCTATTTTGCAATGGACGACCATAATCAACGACATATGTTAGCTAAATGGGCTCCGGCGCAGATATCAACTGATGCTAATATTTATCAAAATATCATGTGTAGCTATTAGGCCCTATTCTGAAAAAACAAGTATAGGAACAAACAAAATTGAGATCGAAATGAAATCCAAAACCATTCAATGCATCCTGCAAAAGTCCCTGCTTTGCGATCTATCTAGAGAAGCTTTGGTGCACATTTCACGGATATTATATTCCGCACGTAATTAGTATCAATAGGTCTCAGAAACGAATGCAAAATACCGATAATATCCCACACACACTCTGTGTTCTTAATATTCGAAGATAGGAATCGTTTAAAACAGAACCATTGCAAGGCACTTAGATGCTCAACAAACTTTCTGAACATCTGTCTTTTTTGTACCAATGCCTTCACTTTACTACAACTCTACGCTTTTGTTCACTTCGGTAATAATCTGACTTCCCCGTGTTTAAAACAGGTTGCCATTCCAGTTTATAGCAATTCTGCAAATATAGTATGATAGCCTTCTAAGCCCCATTTACTCCTATATTTTACTGCCCTTCACCAGATCATTTGTTTTGAATATATTCCTCGGCCAGAATATTTGAAAAATCATTCAAACATAACGACTCTAAATCCAGGTTTCGCAACCGAATACTGAACGAGAACTGTGGATTTTACATTTACTTTGAAAGTTGAAACATACATATGTACGCAAAGTTAAGTAGGTCGACTTCAGAACTGATCTAATGGAACCATTCATCTGATGAGCTGTTATTAGCCGATTGATCATATCACCAGCTAATACACCATTTGTGGGATGTATCAACATTCAAAATAATAACATTAGTCGCCGTAGTCAAAAACTCTGACAGCGAATAAAATTGACATGAAAAGTTTCTCAAAAATCTGTTGTTCAGAGACTACTTTGAACTGTAGGAAAAAATTAACGCACACAACATAAGTGGTGTGAAAAGTTAGATCGTTCTCCTGACTGAAATGTTGTAATAACCAATTATGTATGTATGACATCGTAAATTACAACATTTGTTGAAGAGTCTTGCAAAACGCAATTGGGTCAGTTTTTTGTGTCAGAAAATACAAAATGGAACCTGATGGAATTATTCAAAAATCTTCAAAATGTTATCGATTAAAATGTCCGGTATTAACCTGGTGCAATAAAGTTCGATTCAAATGTAAAAAAGAGTATTTCCTTTCTAGGCAAATTGTAGCCGAACTAATCTCAACGTTATTTTTTCTTAGCTGGTCATTATAACCCTTCACACAAGATTACGACTTAGCTTTTCACACCACTTATGCTGTGTGTTTTAATTTTATATATGATAGGCGGACCCTGCAGTTTAAAGTCGACTTCGAACTACAGGATGTCTCCGAAGAAATATTTTTTTGTATTTCGTTTTGCTGGAGATGTCTGACCTGGGATTTGAACCAAGGCAATTTTGTGTTACATATAATTCCTACGTATATGTTCGTTCTTAACTGTAATAATACCATATTTTTTAAAAAGATTTCTTTCGTTTTTGCTTATCAATCCTGGATAACGACTCCGCATTTCAATCATAATTTAATGCAGATTCAGGGGAAAAGTTACGAATTAAAATTAATTATCTTCTCCTATGATGTGTGGTTATTTTTCAAACTTTGTTCCATATTTCATTAAATCTTTGAATTACGTTCACATTTTATAGCACACGTACTGTACTCGTATTAATATCTAAGCATTTGGGGGGAAAAAATAAACGTATTTAAAAAAAAAAGAAACAATTTTGCAAAATCAATAGCGATTTGAAAATGCAATATTTGGTTAAAAATCTGTTATTTACCAACGTAATGGGGAATCAATTAAAATTTGAAACCTTTAAATGGCATTTGCAAATATTCGGTTATTTTTTATTATTTTTTTTATTATTTTTGTTTTTGGTTTTGTTTTTCTTTTTTCCATAGAAATTAAATCAATTAAACTTGCAAAAGGTGTTAGTAAAACATTGAAAGTTCATGGAAAGTTTAGTTTATTCAACCAGTATAATATAAATAAACAAAATTGTAAAATTATATCTGCGTGATATGGAATTAATGCAGATAAACAATAAAGAAAATAAATTTCAATTTAAAAATCATATGGAAATCAAAAAAAAATAGTTAAACGAGGATTTATTGGATGTATTCATATATAAAATAATAATTATCAGGCGTATAACCCTTATGCTGCTAAGTAGGGACATACATTTTGTTACAAAATTGAACACACACATTCTAGTAGCTTCTCACACCACTTATGTTGTGTGTGTTAATTTTATACATGAATGGCGGGGCCTACAATTTAAAATCGACTCCGAACGACAGATTTTTGAGAATTTTTTTTTTTTGCCAGAAATCTGCTGAAGAAAAGTCGTCGAAGAAATATATTTTTCATATTTCGTTTTGCTGCAGGTGTCCGACCTGTACGACTAGACTACTGCGGTTAGAATATGCCACTTAATTAACTACATGGGTTATAAAATCTTAAATGTAAAACATCGTTCTGTGTGGGGAATTCTAAATTAATTCAGTTTTCACCGTGAAAAGGTTAAGTAATGAGAACCGTTTCGTATCGGTTTGTTTGCCGGGACATAAAGCTGTTTTACGAGACTACATATGTTAAAGATCGCCACCGATTAGGCTATCTGTCCACCACAATTCGGACACCATAAGTCATCAATGGTGTCGGAAATCGGAAATTCAGTGAAATTCCATAGCAAATAAAAATTATGGCCCGGAGAATGTATGTCTCGTAAAAGTCCATGACTTGGGACTTGGTGCTTTCGAACGCCGTACTGAATACTTGTTACTGCAACTTTGAAACAATAGGATGGAAAAACGCAAAAGCCTTTTAGTGATGCCCTCAGAAATCTGTTTTTAATACCAACACTTAGGAGATGTATTGCGATGGAATACAGATAAGTTGGTTTATAAGAGAAATGAAGGAGGGATTAATGTCCGACAAGTTTTTTTATATTGACTACTATATATACCTTCGCCACTTTTGTTCGAGAATTGCTTGTTTTAGTAATAACTCTCAATTTCTTTTTTCTATTGTGAGGAATCACATATAATGTCAGACAAACAATCAGACAATCACAAACTCGTAGAGTCTCTGGTAGGAATTGAACAAACGGCCGCGGCCCTTGAAGTTCAGCTGGGCCATCGCGGCACCCAGAGTTTGATCGGTTATCTAAAAATGCAACTTAACTCATTCCTCGCGCCGAAAAAAGCCATCGCCCAGCCTCAGTTGTAGTTAGGTATGATGTCTCTTGCATGGGGTCACTGATTTGCGAATAATAAGTCAAAACCTGAGCCAGAGCTTATCAAAAGACGATACTGTGTTCCAAAACCAGGTGTTGACTTTCCGGCAGTATTCTACGCCAGCTTATAAAGCTAAAACGACCCAAACCAAGCTACGAAACAAGTTATCAAAATTCATATTCTCTGCGCTTATGATTTGTAAGCGCGGACATGGCTTGCTAAAAAAAGATACCCTAATATTGGTTCTCTCCAAACAGTCTTGATTCGTGTGACCAATTTTCCAATTAATTCGTCTGCTGAAACAGTAATTCTTAGCATATTTAATTTGACCAATAAATTTAAGGAATTTTTCTCAGTCAATAGATATTGGAGAATTCCTAATAGTAGTATGCGTAAACGTAATTTTGTCTTTCGTAAGATTTTTTTGGACTACTTTATGGACTACTTTATGTAGTCAGAAGAAGCAACACAAGCTTGATTTATTGTGTTACGAATATCATTAAGATCCCCCAGGCGTAGTTATCCTGCATTAGCGACGGACATTAAAAAATATATCGATGCTTTTAGATGCATTGTATAGCAAAGAGCATCGACGTTATTTCGATTTATCACTAAATACATCGATGTTCACTGTGCATCGACTAATTTGTATAAGGAAATAGGGGTCAAAAAACAGAATATATTTATTGTTGTTTAAAGATATTGTACAAACTATATAGGATACCCCTATAACGACTTCCCGAATTTTGTTGTCCTGATAATTTCCAGTCTATTGATTGACAAACACTTAGTGGTTAATTATGGGATGCATTAACGCATCCTGCTTTGTATTTCGAGGGATTCGAAATCGAATTTTACAAATCGATCCCTAATCTAAAACAAATATTTTTTATATCTTCAATGCCCAGTCGTTTACCACGCTCTTAATATTTTATCCTGCTAATTTTTACAATGATGTCATGTCTGCTGGACAGTATTGTCTCCTTTGATGGCATAAATTTTCGCTTTAAAGAAACTCGCATGTTTCCCCAAGAGCTCTGAATATTTCACTTTATTCTCAGCACATTTGAATATCACAGTATGGTCTCTCTCTAAAAATATTATGTAGAAACCAAATTGTTTCTTTCAATTTTATGAATCATTCTCTTTGCAAAGCGATTCCTCAAATCATACAGTTTATTAGTCCCGCCTAAGGAAAAATTGAGGAGGCAACTTTCAGCCATTCAATGTGTTAGACCACGATGCTCACTTATGAATATCGCTTCAGATATCCTAATCATAGTGACCATTTTATCCTCAGTACCGTATAACTCCAATGCTATTATAAAAGAGATTGTCATTGTCTCAGTTATGGTAAGCCTCTGTATTTATAAGCATTTATGGGACACAGTCGCTGTAGTGTAGTAGGTAGTATGTTGACGTATTAGACGTGAGGCCACGGTTCAAATTCAAAGTATGTAAAAATACTTCATCAGTGACTTACTCTCAGCAGATTTCGGGCAAAGACTCTGAGAGTAAAAAAACTTGCCTTGAAAATTTTCTCAAATATCTATTGTTCAGTGTCGGCTTTAAACAGTAGGTTCCGCACTCATGTGTAAAATGAACACACACACAACATAAGTGATGTGAGAAGCTACGTCGTAATACTGACTGAAGAGTTATAATGACCAATTATGTATGTATGTGTGGAACGATTAGTTCAAGGGTTGTATTAAGTTTTTAGTTTCGATGCATAGTATAGAAAACATCGATGTTTTTTTTATTGAATTCCTTCCATGTATCGATAAGTTACATCGAGTGGCGTTTGTCTATATTTCTCTAGAATTCGTCTCCTGCAAATGCCCCAACTCGATACAAAAAAATTGTTAAAGAAACACTAACACTAGCACCTTATATCTGAAGAGAATTTAAAGAGAATTAATCTAACTAAACCACCAGTTTTTCTGATGATTTTAAATGTACGACTACCGTTATGCAAAATCTATAAACTTCTTTCGAAATCCCTTCAATATATTCTTTATTATTTCCTTTCTATGAAAACAATCCACAAACAAATATTTGATTATCTCAACCTTTTAGAGCCAATTAAGTAGTACTTGACATAAAAAAATTAACTTCTTATTGTCGTCCACTTCCCCTCGGTAGTTTCTTTCTTTTTTATTGTTTATTAAACAACAAATAATGAAATTTGTATCTGGGCATCTTTAATTCCCTAAAGGAAGAAAATTTAATAAGAAAAGCAAAAAAAAAAAAAACACACCAAAACGAAGTGAAATGAAATAAAACCAATAAAATGAATGGCCAATAATCGAAAGCTAAACAATTGAATAAACAAAGCCAAAAAACAAATAAAATTTTCCTGAACCATTGAAATAAGGCGAATAAAAGGTATGAATGTAATTGATTAGACTTAAATAAGAGAGACAGACAGCATTGGAGGAGAAATAAAAAACCGAATGGGAAAGGAAATCCTTCTAAAAGCAATAAAATTAATATTAACAACAGCCATAAACCACGTGATATTACTTTACGAGGCTATCGCAGAACATTAAAATCAACAGCGTGTATAGGTTTATAAATCTTGTGGAAATTAAGGAAAATTTTTGGGTAAAACTTAAATTATGCTGGAGCTCTTTAAGTCTTTTATACTTTAAGTATGATACAAACAAAAATATATTGTTTTATAAACTACTTTTAATTTACTGAGAGTAGTGGATGTCCTGGTAGTATGCTAGATTATTAGCGTGAGAGTTGTGGGTTCAGTTCACTTATACCGAGCATAAGGTCTATGTTACTCAGCTAGTAATAATTATAGTATAATTTATATATATGAAGTCCCCTTAGCTTAGTAGGTAGTAAGTTGGCTTATTAGACGTGAAGCCAGGGTACAAACCCTAAGTCAAATATATCTCAACAGAACGAAGTATGAAAAAAATATTTCTTCGGCGACTGCCTCTCAGCAGATTTCTAGTAAACACTCTTATTAAAAATAAATTGACATGAAAAGTTTTTCAAAAAATCTATCGTTCGGAGTCGACTTTAAACTGTAGGTCCCGCCACTCATGTATAAAATTAACAAACACCACATATGTTGTTGTGACGGCCCAACCATTACGCCTATCGCAACATGATAACTGATTTTTTGTATTCACTCTTCATGGTATTGATGTGAACGATGTTTGGTTTTTTCAGGATGGTGCAACTTGCCACACATCTCATGCCACAATCAATTTATTGCGTCAAACACGTATGATCGTTTAATTAGCCTTAATGGTGATGTCAATTGGCTGCCAAGAAGCTGCGATTTGTCACAGTTGGGCCATTTTTTGTGGGGCGCCGTTATAGAACAGTGACCAGAGACAATTGAGATACGACCCCTTACACTCGAAAAGTGCAACGATCGAATGAGATGCTGTGAGGCCAGCCGCGGTAGCAATACGAATGAAATAATATTCCATATCTAAACGGAACAATTGTGCTTCACAACAAAAAAATAAATTTAGAAAAATTTCCTACCGTTTTTGTTTTATTTCATTTTTAAATTTAAACATATAAATTTCCCACCCACTTTATGTTATTTAATTCTTTGATTATTTTTAATTTAATGTTGCATACTTTACGGATCTTAAAGCAACAGCACTCAGAAGCATTTATACGTATGATGAATATTTTTTGTATACAGCAGTGTATTGCATGTAACTCATACGCCTTAGTGTTGATTGTTACTATGATTACTAAGCATTGAAAGTAAAATGTACTGCAAATGCATTACGTAAATGTGATTTCACATGTAATCCCGCAAACCTATTATTTGACATGTATCGGATGTGTCATCTATTGGTTTAAATTTGAATCATCGTTTATTTCGAATCTGGCAATACTTATGTCATTCTATTCTATCACAACATTTAGTATATTATCACCACTGAACGTAATGAACCGATTTACGCTTAAGCGACGTTGAGATTTATTGCAAATTTATTTCCAAAGCAAAGTTAATTGATCGAGAAAATATCGTATAAAATTTGTTCTCAGAGAAGAACCAACAGTGCCCGAAATACGCATGAAACTGGTTTTCTTGTTTGATGCATCTAGAACAGAGCGTGCTCGTACAGTGTGCACACCCGAAAATATCGAAGCTTTAGCTGGGAGTGTGCGTGAGAACCCATCAAACCCATCAACTCGTCATAGTTCTCAAGCATTGAACATTTCATGCACCAGATTTGAAGCCGCATGACTCCGCTTCCTTATCGCTTCGCTAGATAGGCCAACGAGAAACTGCACGACGATGTCGATTTTGCAAAAAAAGATATCTTTTCGGAAGAAGCTCTTTTTCATTTTGGTGGGTACGTTAATAAGCAATGCTTTTGAAATTTAAGCTTTTAAATGACCCATCCTTTACTGAAGTGAAATCCAATTTCCCTAACACGTATCATTTCATTTATAATTTTCAATAATTTTTAAAATTTTTTAAATATTTTTTCTCCTGTCTTTTGCAAGATTTAATTCGTCTAAATTGATTATTGAATAACAATTCATTTTCCTTTAAAACCATAAATATTTAATCCAATTATCTGAAATAGCTTTAAACAAAAAGACAGAAACAGACAAAAGAATACAAAAGAATACACTTCATAGTATAAAAAATTCCTTAACACTCACAAGCCTGGCAAAGCTAGCACGGTTAACGTAGAAGATAACCTTTCGTGGTAGACAAATGGAAATACATACAAAAGCAATATAACCAATATAAAACGCAGTTGATAAGTTTGTATGTGTGTTACGTTGTGTTGTGTTGAATATTGTGCAACCCACTTACCGGAATTCCTTTAGTTTTCGTTGGACTTACTCTACCTCTGCCATTATTCTCTACCTCAGTGGCACTGTGTCAGTTGTTGGTTTCTTCTTCAATGACAACAACAACTCACTGAGCATTTCGTACAAAATGAATGGCATGATGCCATGATAGTCTTGACGGTAAATAATAAACGATATTATAAAACAACAATATACTCTATTTCCTTGTCTGTCCTTCATACCTCGTATCATTTCATTTTACCCCGGCACACATTCCATTCGATGTGTTCAGTCATTTTCAATATATTTCCTCGTTTCCTCGACTTCTTTACTTTTGTGTTTTTTTTTCCTCAGACGTTTTTATGAAATTTCAACCTCAATTTAACAAATTCTATTACGATAATAATACTCGTATAAGTTGGTTAAAGTGCCGCCAGGCTTCAAGACACAAACTAAACAACCGGAAAAAATGTTTTATGGACCAATACTTCGCAATACAATTCAATATCAAACAAAAGCCAACAAAAAATAGCTGAAGTACAAGTCTAAGAAATCCCAACAAAACTCTGAAGACAAAAAAAGTAGAAAAATTAATAAAATATTATAAATAAACCAATAAAGGCAATAGAAATTTTGTGTGTGTTCATACACTCGAAGAAAAAAATGTGTGTTAAGAATCGCTTGCTTTATTGAGAAGAAGAAACGAAGAAAGTTAAAATTGGGAAATTTATTGCTTCAGGGCCTCTATTTAATGAAAATTTATATCCTTTAAGAAAAAAAGATACACAAGAGATATGTCCAAGGGAACAGAGAGTCAAGTGTGCTACCTCCAATGCGCGCATAAGAGTCTTTGTAATTATCATACTTCGTGATCTCATACTCGTGGCTGCTCTTCTACGTTATAAGTCCAAAGTCCAAAGTTCCCTTTGCTGTTCACAGTGTTTAATCGACTACTTTATGAAATTATCTACCACATTCAACTATTTTTCGCGCGGTAATAGCATATCCACTGCATCTGACATTCGATTTCATTCTCCAACGAAACACTTTCCACAGTTTCATTTTCATTAAAGCATTGCGTGCATCTAGTTGAGATGTCACAGCTTAGGTTAGTGTTGTAGCTTTGATACCAAAAGGTCACTTAGGCACGCATAGCGGCCCGTTGTGACGCCACAGGTGAACGCAGTCTCTGTACTGACCAAATTACTCCGAACAAAGGATGGAGAAGTTGGTCAGCGCAAGGGTGCACATTTAAAGCAGGACAAAAACCAGCCCGAAAGCTTGATAAACGAGGCTATACATCAATGGACGATAGCTACATCAATCTGGCAATGGTTGGAGAGACAAATAACCTATATCTGCACCTCGCAAGAGATGGGCACTGTCAAAGAAAGTGGATAACAGTCTCCTCTTCTTCAGCGGATTTGCATACACAGCAGAAGTCGTTAAATGAGGACCCAGATAAGTGTGACACTGAAATGCGTAGAAAAAAGGTTGAAACTGCATGAAGATCCTGGAATTATTCGCAACGTTCGACAGAGACTTTATGGCAGCCTGGTTATCAGAAAAGATCCGTATGCGAGGATCCATTGAGCGGCCCGGTAGATGGCCATTACTTCCGCCTGAAACACGCTACAATAATCCGGCAGCCGGAGTGAAATATTTCAGTCCAATCTCCCAGAGTAGACTCTGCTAGCCAACCCGCCATCGAGTTTGGAGCCGTCGCTGTATACACGTCCTGGAGTTCCTTGGGGATGATCGTATCACTCCTGCTCGGAATCAGGAAGTTGAAACCCCTGTCAAAACAGTGAGATGTCATAACTGAAGAGAAATACATCGTTAAAGTTACAGTTAACTTTACAACTTTCATGATCCCTCTTCAAATATTTGGTATTAATTTGTAGGTCTGCTGTCTGCCATTATTGGTCATTACAACCCTTCTGTCACGATTACGACCTAGCTTCTCACACCACCCATGTTGTGCGTGCTAATTTTATCTATGAGTGGAAGGACCTACAGTTTGAAGACGACTCCCAACGACTATGCATTTAACACCATTCGAGACAATGCATTTGTATATCTGCAATCATAGTCTTTTTCCAGTTGGGATGGTACTCAATCAATATACACATCTAATTTATAGGCTTTAGGAAGTTTATGTCGCTTTCACCATTTCGAATCCTCATCATTTTCCTCTTCTGGTACCGACTTGGACTTGAAAGTTATGGTAAGCTTCTGACTTTTGCTTTGACAAATTGAAAATAATTGAATCCATTTAAAATGTAAGAACCCTAATCGTTTTTAAGTGTGCTTGATTGGGCTAATACAGTGATTTCATTTAAGTAAGCAATTAGAAAATAAAGTCCTCTCTGAATAAACTAAAATAATTCTTATGGCTCTATAGGACGGTCGTAGCAAACTTAAAGACGCTCGATGTTCAGTAATGCTATTCAATGCAGTGTATGATACCTAGAGGATTGGTTAACTTAGTTATACAAGTAAAAATAATTTGTGGCGGGATATACAGTCTCGGGATCTACAGTTTAACGTTGTAATTGAAAAGAAGCCTCTTCATGACAACTAGTTTCCTCCCAGGGAAGTCGCCTTAGCCTAGTAAGTAGTATGTTGGCCTGTTAAACGTTAAGCCATGATTTATGTTATGCCCGGTAATTTTATACATGAGTGGCGCGATATACAGTTTAAAGTCGAATCCGAAGAGAAACTTTTTGAGAAACTTTTCATGACAGGTTTACTCTCAGAGTTTTTGCCAGAAGTCTGTTGCAAGGAAGCCGCCGAGGAAACATTTTTTCATATTTTCTGCTTGATGTCTGGCTCTTATCACCATGACCTCTTATAAGCAAACGCTACTACTCCTACTACGTCGACAGATCATTAAATTTCTCAATTGTTCAAACAAAACAGTCAGAAAAAAATTCGTTGTAAAGACTGTTTAAGAACATATTTTTCTTATGCAACTAATACGGTGTTCAGATATATACCTTTATTGCGTAAATTGCAAAAAACGCCATTACTGAGCTCAATATTTCATATAAAATTTCAATTAATTATTGCGCAATAAATATGCAAATTGTTATAATATTGAGTAAAACCTTAAATGATGCACTGTCATAAGTATGTTCAGTGAGTATATTACAATTATCCGAACACTTTCTGTTGATATTTGACAACTCAAATGTCAACAACGGCAAACAAAAAAAAAAAAAAAATAAATAAAAATAATGTTAAAACAACCAGCTATCAAAGGAATATTGAATAAGCATCTGAACTGCGTATATTATTATGACTGAACACTTAAAATATTGTACTCAATAAACCGAATATTGATTCAATAAAAGCGCGTATCTGAACATAGTATAAGGAGAAACTAAATTAATTTTTAGAGTGAAATTTATGTTTAACTAGACTTAACCTCAATTAATGCCAATATTTAGCGTCAATAAATTTAACACCTCCTTTTCCAGCAGTGTAAATAAAAATCAGCAAATAAATACTTACAGACACTAAGAAGACTCATAAAAGAAATAAATTTCTTTAAAGTAAAACAAGAAAAACAATAACAACAACAATAACAATTACAAGGCATAAATAAATAAATAAATAAATAACCAGATAGAAAATAGAGAAAAAAAGAAGCAAAGAAATGAAAACAAAGGATATCGAAAATGAGCGACATCCAATTTTATTTCGATTGTTATCCAATTTCTGAGCAAATAAGTGAAAATGTTTTCATTTTCATGCCTTTAAGCTTTTTATGGCATTAATACCAATCAAACTGAGAAATTTTCTTTTTGCCTCAAAGGCAGACAAACAAAAAATAACGAAAAAAAACAAAAATAAATAAATAAACAAACAAGCGAAGAGATAGACAGACGCACGTACTAACAAACATACGAAGTGACAGGCACAGTACACAATTATTTATACATATGTACGTTATCTGCTCTCGACAAAAGTGAGAGTCTTATAAAGGAAAATGGGATAAGCGTAGCAAACAATACGGCAAAGTGATGGTCGCATTTATGCTAGCATTGGTACGTGTAAATGATTTTAAGCTTTTCTTCTTCTGCTTCTTCTTAGCACATATGTATACAGAAAGGGAGGCATATGAGTCATCGACTATTGCTTACAAAAAGCCAATAGTTTGGTTCAATTGAAGCGTTAGCCTGATATCTGTTTGCTTGGCTGCTTTTGCCTCGTTGCCATAACCAAATCTCAATACTTTTTGTTGACTTATATCCTGCATATAACCCATCTACATTATGGAACTCATCATTAGCACCACCGTCATCACACTAATACCAATACTTTCTTTCCTTTCCTTTCCGTTTTATCCTATAATGCCGCAGCTATCACTCTTCCGTCATACTCTAGTATTTCGTTGTGCTCAGCGGAAATATTGGAAAACCTTTAGTACCGAAAACAGGCAACATAAAATTTATATTTGTGTGCCTACGTGTGTTTTTGTTCTTGAGTAAAACGCACAGGAAAAGGTTCGTAAGTATATATAAATACGTATTGAGCATACAAACAAATATAAGAAATGGGCAAATAATATAAAATCACATTGTATAAGAGTATCTATAAGAGTGTGCACATAAACCCAAGCTCTTTAGCTATCAGACGAAAGGAATAAATGTAATAAGCACAATGGGTCATCTCTGTTTAAATAATACTCAAGCTCAAGAGTTAGTTTCTATTTTGGAAGAGACTGTCCCATGTTGTACAAAACATCAGGATCCAACGTTCAAAGCCGGGAAATCAACCACGTCAAATATGGTCGTGAGGCTCAGCTCAAGCTATCATGGGGGTCAGGCAGTTCCCGACCAAGAGCGGCAAATACGAAGGCGTACTACAAAAAAGCGCAGGTGAACGAAGATGCTATCTGCGACATTGTGAACTGATCAGACATCATCCCACTGAGGGATGCTACATAGAAGTGTAATGCCTCCGTGGTCCCCTCAGTTCCACCGAAGCAGCTAAATACGACGTAACACCCTAATTATGGTCTACCGGAAATTGAATATGAATAGGCAACGTAGGCCTATGATGGGAGTAGTAGTAGTAAGATGGAAGTATTCTGGTACTTTAGTAAGCAGTGTGGAAGCTGTTTGAAATGCTGTCGGCCTAATGCTGCCATTGCCTCGCCCTCTTAAAATTAATGCAAGCCTGTCGGTACGTTTCCGATTTGTCACCGTTGAGTTGCTGTTGTAGAACTGGATATGAATCTCTGGTTTACGTCGACCTGGCTCTGAATACATATGGTTATGTCTCCCATGAGGTTATGTTTCAACCCTTGCGTGGCTTCCATGCTTAGGCATAGATAATCACGGAGGTTGGGGCCCTAGCGAAATGAATATAAATTAGAATAAATCTGAAGATGAATACTTTGGAGCTGAAAGCTTTCGGGCAGCGCTCAAGGACTAGTGCGGAATCGGAAAATAAAGCCATTTGGACAAAGTACAAGGACTCCGAGATTCCCCGTAAATGGAAAATCTTCGGGATTGACGGCGTCAATCAGCGGGATTTTTTGTTTAACTCGTTGACCAAATTAAGAATTTGATTGATATGCTGGAGTATGGAAAAAGAAGGTCAATCTATGAGAATCCAATAAGGAATCCGATTAACTCTATTAAAACATTATACGACCTGCATGCAGATAAGTTGACGAGGCAAATTAATAATGAGACGTGTTGCAGCAGTTCTGCTACACAGATATAGCCTTGAATTGTATGAGGATGAGATTGGCAACACCTATCGCATATAAACTATTGATAGCATGTTCTCAAGAGAGTCAGAAAAAGAGAGTCTATTTTTACTGTTACTATGTTTATCAAAGATAAAGATTATTTCTCCTGCCTCATAGTGCACTCACTACGTTAATAACACTCGGCACTCATACCCATATTCTCTTTCCCCGTGTCATAAATATAAATTTTATTTTTGTATTCTTATACGGTATACTTATGTACGTATTGATGTTGTTGCAATAAGTAGAAGTACAAACAGCAGTTAAAAAGTAAATACGAAACAAAGTGTAGGATATTCCCGATTTCATCTGTCTGCTGTAGTACGACTCGTATCGATGGTAATGGCGGCTGCTGAAGAGAACGAAAATGAAGGACAAAAAACAGAAGAGCTCGCGCGACTGCCACAGTGATATTATACTTGAAATTCATGTTTTATGCAAGTGCTGCGTATCGCAAGTGTTTGTATATCTCTGACTGCGTGTATGTGTGACTGAGTACAAAAGGACTTATAAATGTGTCCTGTTAATTGTAGCGTAAGAATGTGAAGAGGTGTGCGCGAACTGATGGCGGTGGTGTAATCGTTTTTTTTTTCCTCTGCAAAGTGTAAAAATATGTAAAATATCGGAGGTTATTTAGTAAAGGTAATAATGCGGTTTTCTTTATTTATTCATTTCATTTTATGCTGTTCTTGTAATTTTTGCTTTTCTTATTTGTTTTTATTTTTAATAAATGTATGTTTCAATTCACTTGTAATTTAATAAGTATTTATTTAATTGATCCTATAACGAGCGGGGGGAATACAAAACAAAATAAATTTTGATTTAACATTCCCTTAAGTGATAACAGTGATGTGGTTATTTAAATATTTTATCACTTAAGAGTGACATCGTAACGCAATTTAATTACATGACTAAGTTTTTTTTAAAACAATAATATTCAGAGGGATGAAATTAAAAGAAAAGTTAGGATTTTAATACTGTTATGCTTAGATTTATTTTCTAGGCATTGCCGTGAAATCATTTTGTTTGTAATTTTTCTAGAAATCAAAAGAGAGAGAGCAACAAATGTGAGTTCCAGTGCTCTTGGTTTAAAATGTAGCAACATTTCACAACAACTAATAAGAATTCATACATGAGATTATCATTTCTTTTGTTAAAATCAAGCAAATGAAAACTGAAAGCCTTGATAAACCTTCCACTGTAGAGAGTATGAAGGACAAGATTTTTGTGAATTATACTTAAGACAATCACTAGGTTCTAAGCATATTCTTCCTAGTATTCAAAATATCCAGCAACGAATTTCGGAAGCTTTTATGAGAACGAAGAGCAAGACGCTGCTGGAA
This sequence comes from Sarcophaga carnaria, assembly GCA_958299815.1. NCBI lineage: Eukaryota > Metazoa > Arthropoda > Insecta > Diptera > Sarcophagidae > Sarcophaga > Sarcophaga carnaria. The sequence goes on from OY283150.1 coordinate 49,595,609, forward strand.
AAAAATTCATCGACAAAATGTTTCTAGCCAGAATCAAATTTGATATGAATATGAATATGCGTAACAAGTAATAAGACAAAATGATGTGCATATTTACCCTAGTCTTGGATGAAAATAAATGAATGAATGAATGAAAAGCCAATAGTTTGATTCTATTGAAACGTTAGTGAGATATCTGTTTGCTTGGCTGCTTTTGCCAAGTTGCCTCAAACATGATCCAACGATTGATCCATATTTTTATAAGATTTATATAATTCGTGGCGTATTCGCATACACATGCAATTTAGGAAAACCCCAGAAGATGTCTAATGGCGTCAAATGATGACGATGACCAATTCACATCGCCTTCAAGTTCGCTCGTGTAGAACATCCAATGTGGCGTGAGCTTTGTGCCACGTAGTGCCGTCCTATTGAAACCACACTTCGTTAACGTCCAGATCATCCAATTTAGGTCAAAAAGAGATGGTAATTATCTACCTATAGTGCTCGCTGTTTACAGTGTGTCAATGTTGTTCTCAAAGAAATATTGAGCTATGACACCCAAAATCCACTCTAAACATTGATTTGTTTGGTATGATTTGAACTCTCTTAGATCTCATGTAGGTTGATATAGTTTAAAATTTAACTTGTTTGTTTGCTTGCGTACTCTTTTATTTAGAATTCTGCCTCATTTTTTTTTTTGCTGAAAATTATGGTCAGCCATTCAACGAACATACATTGTGGTCGTCCATGGTGATTTTGCTAAATAGACTGAAAAAATGATTGACATTTAATTTCAAAGTCGGAAAAGGTAGTGTGTTGGTTTATTAGACGTGTAAGGCCACGGTTCAAACTACATATCAGCCATCTAAAACAAAATGAAATATAAAAAAATATTGCTTCAGCGACTTCCTCTCAGCAGATTTCTGTAAAAAAACCTCTGAGTGTAAATAAAATTTAAAAAATTCCTCAAAAATATGTCTTTCAGAGTCGACTTTAAACTGTAGGTTCCTCCATATATGTATAAAATTAACACAAACAACATAAGTGATAGGTTCAGCAAGATAGCTCTCATCAAATATCATAATTCAAACGTCCCTGTTAGAAGTCGCCGTAGTCTAGTAGGTAGTGTGTTGGCCTTTTAGACGTAAAGCCAACGTTCGAGCCCCAGGCCAGACATCAAGACAAAATACAAAAAGTATTTCTTCGGCGACTTCCTCTCAGCAGATTTTTGGCAAAAACTCTGAGAGTAAATAAAATTACCATGAAAAGTTAACTTAAAAACATCCGTAGGTCTCGTCACACATGTATAAAATTAACATACAAAATGTGTGGTGTGGTAATCCTGGCTAAAGGGTTGTAATTGCCCGAAGACGGCTGAGAGGAAGTCGTCGAAGAAATAATTTTTCATATTTCGTTTTGCTCGAGATGTCTAAGACAAAGGTTAAACCACAGACCTACGGCTAATAGGCCAACACTCTATTTAGTAGTAGTGACTACGACAACTTCTTGAGAATTATTCGAATAAAATGTGAATACTTTTCCCTTGCCGCTGTTTTTAGATCATCTAAAGCATAATTCATTATTGGTTTATAATTCTTATTCGTAAACCATTTAAAATTTATTTTCTTTTGTTGACTTAAGATTTCAAATGTTATCATATTGAGATATCTCCATTTTAGGTACTTTTATTATTAACATTCACCAGAAACCTTAGTAGTATTGTCCTTGAAAATTATTATTTAAAGTAAATAAAAACTTAAATCAATAATACGTGTAAAATATATTTCGATTTTTATTAAAAAAAAAAAAATGAGGCAAGAAAACTGGATACTTTTATTAAATTTTCTTTCACAAAGAATAAAAAGACAACAACAACAACAATTTTACTAAAACAATTACTTTCGTATTCAGCAACAGAAATATAAAAAACAAATTTAAAATAATTTGTAGCAGCATTTTAAGCCCACTTACACAGCGTTCGCATTTGTATTGTACATGCGACAACCAAATCTTCTTACAAAGAAGCTTCTTAAGGCAGAAGAGATTACAAGTATTATTGTGGTTGGTTGCTTGGTTGCCTGGTAGGTGCTTGATTGTATTTTGTCTTTGTTATTGTATATGTTTCGTATGCATTATAATATCATCTTTTATCTTCTTTCTCTCTTTCTCTTTCTCATTCACTCTGCCTTTCCTTTTCTCCGCGTTTTTTTTTTGTTTTACAAACAATTACACATTCATATGTGTAAGCATGTTTGAGTTTATGCTTATACGTACAGACAAACATATATTAAAACATTTATTTAAATGTTTATTTTTCTACTTACATTTATGTAAACAAATATGTACGTATATACGTAAGTTCTTATACACACACAATCACTGGTATGTTTTATAAAGCGTTTTTACAGGTTATTATGTAAATTTTACAATTTCTTATATACACACAAATGTACATATACATATCATACAGAGGATTGCAAACAAGCAAACAATCATGTAAATTTTATTTTCTTTATTTTTTTTTTTTTTTTATCAATATGAATGTATCCATGTATGTATGTGTTGAATGAGAGTGAAATGTAAGAGAAAGTGAATTTTAAAACAAACCTCAAACAATTCAATAAGCAGCGTTAGAGAAGAAAATTATTTTTTAAGAAAACCGAAATACATTTTACATAAGCAAAATAAAAGCTATTATACACAGACAAACAACCAAACTAACAGAGATAGAATCACACATTTGTATACTTTTTGGCGGTTTCAAGGCAATAAGGACCTAAATGGAATTTATTTCATTTTATGCTTAGCATGAGCAAGTCTTTCACCTCATGTGTCAGTGTCCTGCTCTTGTCATAAAGAGACAGAAGTTTCCGAGCTCCCACTTTTTGACGTCATTGACCGAGCTCTCTAATATAAAAATTGCTGCAATAGCAAGTTTTGTTTTGGACTCGGGAAGATTTCCTCTAGGGTATGGTTGACCCCAGGGCAGAGTAAATTGTGGTATCACTATTAGCCTAAATGCTGACTCAAGTGGCACCTTTTTCTTCGAGGATGTCCGCCACCTAACCTTACCTAACCTCGCCTAACATATGCTTAAAGAAGATAATATTTGCGGTTCTATTATAGCTAAAGTTTATCATCTGTTGACCGTAAACATTTACTAGTTTGGAGTTTAAAATATGAAATAATAAAAAACGAAAAATTTTTGGCCAGGATGTACTGCTATTATTTTAATTTTTAAAAATTATTACGCGTAAATATTGACCATGGTTATGGCGTATGTGTTCTATTCGTGAGCTCCAAACGAAGTCTTTCCAATATTTCAACCGTTTTCTCATCAATTGTAGCTGAAATGTTGTCTTTTGGAGATGGAGTTGAGGTTGCCTTGTCTCTGTAGAAAGAAGGCTTTATCGATCCTTAAAAAAAATTGTTTAGTGGGTTCAAATCCCACAATATTAACGGCTAAAGGACTACTCCAAAATGTGGAATTAATTGTTTACGAAACCCTCTTCTCAATAGGTTTATGGTATCGTCTTGTTGAAAGTGACCAACTTAATTCAATTCTTCCAGTACACATCACACGGAAGGACGGTCAACATTGACAGTCAACATTGAATATTATATTACGAATTTCATCGCTGTTAGAGAAATATAATTTAAAGATACAGCCAAAACGCATATCGCACCAATGACCATACATTTCTGAGTGCACTGAATTTTTTTGAATTGCTTCTATTATTCTATTACTCCGTTTGCTGACGTACCTACTGAAACGAAAAAGACCTTCGTATTACAAAATATTTTTAACGGAAATAATGTGAATTTTGATAATAAAATTCAATTATTTGCAAACGTTACTTCATTTGGACTTTTAAGACGCGTTTCCGTAGTTCAAACCCTAGTTCAGACATCTCGAACAAAAGGAAATAAGGAGATATTTGGATGATAGGTCAAACATCTGTAATTATCTAGAAAAGACACTTTCTATGAAAATGTTTTGGACGTAGTGGTAAGGAACATTGCTCATTAGTCCTGTTATTTCCAATTAAGGACTACCTGACTTTCGTTGTAAATACAAATATTCATTTCTCAGGGGCTTTATGATATGTATTATTTAAGTCTGGTGTATTAAAGCTTCTTACTTTTTTAAATCCGACTATTTTAACCACTGCTCTACTCCACATCTAAACTTTTTTCTTATGAGCCATAAATTTTATTCAGGGTTATTAGCCTCGTGCTACTTGAAGAAATTTCGTTATTTTACAGACATTTCAACACAATGAGGAAATGTCACCAAGGCATTGTGCAATTTTACGTTGAAAAATTTTGTAAAAAATATTTTAATTCAAAGTCTCAGCCATAGGAGGATAAGAAAATAATTTGTTTTTTAGTATGAAACTCAAATATATTCAATGGAATGGAATGTATTTTTTAGAAAATCTCTTTAAAAGTGGAATACATACATACATGCACAATAGGTCATTACAACCTTTCAGTCAGGATTATGGACCTAGTTTCTCACACAACTTATGTTGTGTGTAATAATTTTATACATAAATGGCTGGACCTACAGTTTAAAGTTGATTCCGAACGACAGATTTTTGAGAAACTTTTTCATTGCAATATTATTTTCTCTGGGAGTTTTAGTCAGAGAGAAGTAACAGAAGAAATATTTTTTCATACATCTTTTTATTGATCCGGGAATTGAACCGTGGCCTGGCGTCTAATAAGCCAACCCTCTAACTACTAGATTATGGCGACTTCTTGAAAAGGAAGTAGTAATAATAATTTTAATAGCAATAATACGAGCTTAAAAATATAACTAAAACTGAAAATTTCTAAACTAGAATGCCATCAGAATTCTTAGCATTCATCATATCATGGAATTTCTTTAGAATTTTTCTTTTTAAGAGTTTAAATATTCTTTCTTTTGTAGGAAGACGAAGTACTTTATTACTAAGGCACAGATTACACAAAGTATTTTCACATCTGGCTACTTCGGCTCATGAAACTGACTTCTGTTTTCAGAGCAGATTCTTTGGCGACAATTTCTAAATGCCTTGTTTTCTACTTGCAAAACAATCAAATCTTGTCTTTATCAAGCCAGAACTTCAAGATTCTTTCAAATGATATTTAAATCCCTCCATCTCTTTAAATTGTTTTAAAATAATTGCCTGTTACGCCACTTTACACTACTGCATCAGACGCTAGCATCTTTTGTTTTAAAATTTTATGCTTTAACGCTTTAAAATAACGAAAATTTTTATTATATCTACGATTTTTTCGCAATTTCAATTTTTATTTTGTTTTTTAGAACTTAAAAGGCAACAAATGTTTATAATTTTTTTTTTTTTATCCTTTATTTCTTTAGTTTTTCTATTTTTCCTTTTTTTGTGAAACACAACGCGGTAAAAGTAGAATGAAATGAAAATCTATGAAATTTTAAAAAAGACTATAGAAAAACTGAAATAAAAAACGACAACGAAATGAAGGACAATATATACGAATAGGATGTAAAGGATTCAAGTATAAGAGAAAGGAAAAACAAAGTTAAAATTGTGTTTTTGTTATTTAAAATAATTTTTCTAGTAGCGTAAATATATACGAGTACTTACAGTGAAGAATATTCAACGCCTCTCCATCCACTAGCGTTTGTAACGAAAAAATACCAAAAAAAAATTCTATGAAAAAAGGGTAGCTTGAAAGTAGTGTATAGAGAAACGAAAGAGCTCAATTCACTTTTAGTAGGTTGACGGAAAAGCGATGGATTTTTGGAAGGAAATATTTAAATTTTTGGTATACAAAATTACGTAAAGAGTTAAGAAACTTATTTAATTCATAGGAGATGTGATAAAGTATAGATAGAAAAGGATAAAAGACCATAATATATACTACATACATATATAATTGGTTATTACAACCCCTTAGTCAGGATTGTGACCTAGCTTCCCACAACACTTGTGTTGTGCCTGTCAATTTTATACATAAGTAAAGGGCCCTACAGTTTAATGTCGACTCCGAACGACAGATTTTTGAGTAACTTTTCATGGCAATTTTATTTATGCCCAGAGTTTTTGCCAGATATGTGATGAGATATACGAGAGAGGCGGGACCTCCAGTTTAAAGTTAACTCCGAAAGGCAGATATTTGAAAAATTTTTGAAGGCAATTTTAGTGGTGAGAGAAAGTTGCCGAAGAATTGCCAACACACTACCTATTAGACTGCTGAGTAGGATTTGTTCCCCTTAAATTGATTTAAAGGCTGTTTTTGATTAATTCTAACAGACGAGTTCGATGTAACTTTAGAACCTACTCCTATCTTTTACGATATTATATCCTTCGTTTGCTTGAGTTTTCTTAATCCAACTGGTCCACCTGTTATAGAAGTAGGTCCATAAATAATGCACTCTGTTAAACTGTATTGTTTTGTTGTGTTGCTTACAGTTGTGCAAAACTATTTACTCATTGAGTCACGCTTTTCCTCAAGAGGTAAATTGGTTAACCTTTTCACTTAAGTACTATTAGTACTGTAAGGTGATACTTTTCCTATGTTCTCAATTCCCTAATAGCTTTGAATCCATCATTTCATCTAGGAATAAGCTTTAGAAAGTTACGTTTACAATGTATTAATACATACATACATATTTGAATATTACAACCCTTCAGTCAGGATGACAACCTAGCTTCTCACAACACTAATGTTGAGTATGTTAATTTTTTATCTATGAGTGGCGGGGCCTACAATTTAAAGTCGACTCTGAATGACAGATTTTTTAAGAAATATTTCATGGCAATTTTATTTACTTTCAGAGTTTTTGCCAGAAATCTGCTGGGAGCTAGGCGCCGTAGCAATAAATTTTTTCATATTTCGTTTTGTTGGGGTTTGAACCGTGGACTCACGTCTAATAAACCATCACACTACGACGACTTCTTCTACAATTCGGGTTCCTTTAATAAGTATTTTTTATTCATATTTACACTGGCCAATAAAAAAAATCACATTGCAGATCCATGATAAATGTTTCCTCGTCGTTGTCAAAGCAGTTGAATCATATTGAAGTAGTAAAAACATTCACGAAGACGAATTAGTTTCAAATCATACGAAGTTGGTTTTGAAACACTGTGCATAAAAACATAGGAAATTAAACAGACCAGCAATAGTTGATTTTATATTCTACTCTCTCCTCCCTCATACGGCAAATAAATAAACAACAAGAACGACAACGCCACGCAAAAAGAAATAAAATAATAATAAAGAAGAAAAAAATTATAACAATTATTCTTTTAATGTAAATCTTTAGAGGTTTTTCTCAATTGTTTTCATTTCTCGCATTTTTTTTTTTTGTTTATTTTTTGCTGATTTTCCAGCAGCTAAAGCTACTTTCGTTTCCCAGCCTCTGCTGCTGTATAAAAATAATGCTAGTGGTTGTGATTGTGCTGCTGGTGCTGGCTATGCTACTGGTTTATTTAACTTAATTTCTGTTGATTCCCCAGCCGTAGCTTTAAGGAAGGAGAGAGTGGGAGATAAAAGTTACTGCGGCAGGAAAACGTGTTTTTTTGTTTGTTTGTTTAGTTTCCCTTTAAAAATATAATTTCACATTTACCAACATGGCCAAAACAGACAACAACAAAAGAAATTGCAGCAGCTTTAGATATTTGTGTTTTTGTTTTTTATTTTGCAGAGGCAAAAAGTGGAAAATTCTTTTTTTTTTTTCTTCTTTTTTTTCAACTTTTTTTCATTCTCGTTTCTTTTTTTTTTGTAATGAAAAAAATATACAAAGAAACTGGTGGAAAATCTTAAATTGAGTTAATCTGTGCGAGTTAGCCGTCACTGACTTGACCATATTTTGGAAATTTGTTTTGTTTTTGTATGCGGGTTTGAGTTATAAAATAAGAAAAATGAGGTCAAGGTTTATATCATGGAAATTAAAGTGGCATATCATATAATGTGAAATTAAATTTAAATTAATGAGCAGCACTTATTAATATGAAAAGCTTGCTACTTCGTCACCATTAACAATTTAAATCAATTAGAAGAAAAAAACAGATTTTTGTAATTCTAAGTTTGAAATATAGAGATACAAGTAATTAAAATGAGAAGGCGGTCAAATTAGAACACTTTGCAGAAAATTATGAGCTCTATAAGACAAATGATTTAAACTTAAATATGTAGAAGTCGCCGTGGTCTAGTAGGTAGTGTGTTGGCTTATTAGACGAAAAGCCAGGATTCGAGCCCCAGGCCAGACATCAGAATAAAATACAAAAAGTATTTCCTCTCGACTTCCTCTCAGCAGATTTCTGGCAAAAACTCTGAGAGTAAATAAAATTGCCATGAAAAGTTTCTCAAAAATCTGTCGTTCGGAGTCGACTTTAAACTTTAAACCCGCCACTCGTGTATAAAATTAACACACACAACATAAGTGGTGTGAGAAACTGGGTCGTAATCCTGACTGAAGGGTTGTAATGACCAATTATGTATGTATGTAAAGCTGATCTGTTTTACTTTTTGAGTAAAGGCGCAAAAACTTGGGCACAGTAATTCATTATTTTCATGAAAGAGGTGCTAATACCCACCTATATTACTCAAACAGAACGCTATTGGTCAATAATAAAGGTTTCAATATTAAAAACGATTACGAAAACACATAAAATTGTAATGGATTATCGTCGAGTGTAGGTGCATGAACTAACTGAAATCTATGGCATTTAGAAAAGTTGTTTGGAGTGCTTACCGATAGGAAATTTCGAGCTGCAGTAGTTGGGTGTTTCAATAGAGTGATTGGCGGTAAAATCATTAAATAGGTATACAAACGTGTAATGTTTTGGAACCAAGCTTTAATTTTTTTATTTAAGGGATTGAAAAGATAATATCCATGAGACTTAATCCATTATACGTGTTAGTAATAAAACATGAATTTGTAAAAATTTGGTGGAATGAAGAATAATAAAACAAACGACAATTAAAAGTTAAAAACCATAATTTTGTTGATTCCATTCTAGTAATTTCAGTTTCTGGAAGGAATTGTTGATTAAATAAAGGAAATCGTCGCGTCTGAGTCTTATATCGGCTGTTTCATTAAACGATTTCTATCTCTTAAATAAAAAAATATATGTATGTAAGACATCATCAAAATGTTTAACTCATTTGAAAGACCTACTGATGCCATTATATGTATGTGTGTGGAATATAACATCGCTCAATTGTCTGCCACGACTTCTCCAGGTGGAGTGCATTCGAATTGTGTAAATTTCCACAGAATGTAGCCGATGGCATGGCTTATGTTTGCAGTGATAGTCGCAATGCTTTGATTTCTTGATACACCATCTTGTTAAGGAAACCTTATAAGAAAAAGTCTAAGGAGTTCAAATCACATCATTTCGATAATAAGTTTCGACCACCTTCACATGAGATGACTACGTCTTCAAATCGCTCATGCCAAATATTCAATATGATATGGACTCTGTGATACGTATCGCTGAAGATGATTTTTTATTGAAAATTATGATCAGTTTTCAATTGCTCCAGAGCTTATTCAACCAACGCATGTTACCTTCACTTTCTGAGACAATTGAACTGTGTGAGGGTGCAGGTCTAAATCATGACGCAAAATTCGTCAAGTGGTAGTCGGCGAAGGTGCAAGTTTTTAGCAGCAAAAAAAAAAAAGAAAAGAAGGAAACATATGACGGCTCAGAGGAGTATGGCTTCATATACATATAAGTAGTGGAGATTGATTACTGAAAGTTGGCACTGAACATACTGTTGATTAAATTAGGAACAAAAAAATGAAATAAATAAAATGAAATTTTTCATGTTCTAGAAAATCTGTTGAAATTTGATGTGTACACTATGCAGAATTAAATAAAAGATAATGAAATATCCAAAGTATTTAATATAAATTTTTTTACATGAAGGTAGAGGTAAGAAAACTTATGTGATTGTTCATCTATCGATAAAAGCCAGCGCATTTTTTTGGCTAAATTCTAAAAATAGACTCACTTTCATAATTTGATTTCAGTAAGCAGGCAGAGGTAGGCGGATTTAACTTCTTTCTTTTTCATTGAAGACTTCAAATGCTGAATTATTTTAAAGCCATTTCAAATCGCTCATGTGCCCTCAACTACATATATATGCTATAAAAAGAGCAATAAATAGTTATCAGCAAAATTGTAACGCATTTACTACTGAGTTGTATGAAAATATTCATAAGTTTGAAGTTTATTTAACAATAATTACATAACTTTAATAGATTCGAGCAGCTATGTTCCCAATCATAGCTGCAGGTTGTTCAATAGCAAAAATCTCCACCTGAAATATGCTATTCTGGTTAGGAAATTTGTATGGCCAACTTATCGGTTAATCACCAATTCCACATTCCATTTTTGAGGCCTCGTTATATCACTGTCACCGATGACATGTTCGTCCCAAGAACAGTATCTGATGCCATGTAGTTGCATATAATACCTGAGTGATTCGGTTGTACGTCATGCAGTAGTGCTCTACCCTACATGACCTAAAAATATCTGAGAACGTAAGCCTCAGTGCAGTTCTAGTAGCCATGTTTCGGAGGAAGATGTCTATTGGTTGTAGAGATAAGATGACTTCAAAGCTAGCCTGCGAAATGCGTTTCAAGCACCCGTGATGCTCAAGCATGCCAATCTCGGTCTCATCATTAGATTAAAAAAAATATCAAAACACTCCTGGCGGCAGCAAAGTCGATATTGTTGTCAGCCTCTTGTAAGTCAAAGGAGTTACAAAACAAAACAGTGTTAAACCTAGACTTTAGGAAGGAAAAATCCCTAGAAAAAAGAGAAGTCTTACAAAAAATAAAAATGAATTGAAAACCCGCTGCAAAAATATTGCTTGGTCTTAGGCTAAGATATACAAGTAGCTCATTCTAGAAACGATCCAAAGGTATTGTCCTAAAAATGGAATAAAATTTGTGATCTTAGATGAGAACAGATTAAGTCATTAAGTGGCACTATAGCAAGAGATAAGAATGAAGAGTAGTAGCAACAAATTTCATTACAAACTTAGTGAAAAGCAAACTCTTCCACTGATTTATAAACGATTGGACACATATTTAACACATATTTAACATCCTTCTCTCTTTACACTCTGACAAGTAATTGATATTCTTTTTAACTCGTAAATTTCAATATGTGTTACTGATGAAATACAATCCACTTTAGTTAAAGTGAATGAAATTTTAATATATTGATAATAAATATTTAACTTTTCCTAATCAGTCCTAATACACTTGCCAATTGTTTTCAATTGAGATTGATTTGAGAATTATTTCAATTGTGCCAGTATTTTTTCTGTTGATATAACGAAATTTCATATTTTTATAAATTAAAAATTTTTTTGAAAACATAGTACAAATAAATATCAACTTTTATAAACAAAATATTGAATTTTTTTTTTCTCAACATTTTTTGTTAGAAAAAATATTAAAATTTTCACGTTTTCTGAAAATTTTCCACGAAAATTCATAAACAAAAGCAATCAGAAGCAAATAAAAAAAAATAAAAATAAAATCAATTGAACTCACCATATTTGGAATACGTATTTGGAGTAAAATTCATCATCATCGTCATCATCAATAATCAAAATGTCTGAGTCAATTTGCCACAAATGTAATGAAGTGATTACCCAACGTGTTATAACTGCTTTGGGTAAGACTTGGCATCCGGAACACTTTACATGCAGGGATTGTAAACGTGCCATTGATGAGGCCACATTTAATATACAGAATGGCGAACCCGTATGTTCGGAATGTTTCGTTAAAAATTATGCTGGAACTTGTCATGCCTGTAAGAAACCAATTTTAGATCGTACCATTAAGGCATTGGGTGAAGCATGGCATGAAAAGTGTTTTTGTTGTGAAGGGCCATGCAGCAAACCCTTGACGGGCACTGTCTACTATGAACGCGATGGTAAGGCTTATTGTAAAACGGATTTTGAGGAATTATTTGCTGCCAAATGTGCTGGCTGTGCAAAACCAGTAACCGAAAATGCAATTGTGGCTTTAAATAATAAATGGCATCAGAATTGTTTTAAATGCAAAAAGTGTGCAAATCCAATAACAGGCTCGACATTTTCTGTGGAAGAAAATATGCCAGTGTGCACTGAGTGCTCTGCTTAAAAACAAACAATATGCCTCTGGAAATAGTTTGGATCGATTAGGTATGGCAATCGAAACTTTGTTGTTCGCTTACCAGCTAAGCACATCAACTATAGTCTCATTGCCATCTCTAATTCAACCAATATTTAAATATATACGAAATAATATTTTATAAAAGCAATCGTAGCAAACAGATTGTAAACAAAACTAATTTGAAATAATTTCCATGGATCAATACAATAAATAAACTTTTAAATATTTCTTGCAGTATTCCACTAAAATCGAGAAGTTTCATTTTCTAAAGTATGTGATAGTCGCTGTAGTATAGTAGATAGTGTGTAGCTTATTCGGCGTAAGGTCAAGGTTCAAATCCCGGGTCAGACAACTCCAACAAAACGAAATATGAAAAAATATTTCTTCGGCGACTTCCTCTCTGCAGATTTCTGGCGAAAACTGTGAGAGTAAATAAAATTGCCATGAAAAGTTTCTCAAAAATCTGCCGTTCGGATTCGACATCAAATTGTAGGTCCTGCCACGCATGTATAAAATTAACACACAAAACATAAGTGGTGTGCGAAGCTAGGTTGTACTCCTGACAGGAGGGTTGCAATGATCAGCTATGTATGTAATGTATGTAACTCACCTGAGTCTCCAGAAACTTGGGGTGAGTTACAAGCAAAAAGTGTAACGTGCGCTTATAACACCAATTATTCATACTATTGGCCGAAGCTAGATGTACAATTTTGGATAATTGCAACATCCATACGATGCAGTTGTCCATTCTTTAAGTCTGAATTATGACTACGAATCCCACCAAAAGTTTAGAAAAACTTCCCTGATTTTGCCTTAGCTACCACCAAGACTCTTTTACTTTCTTTATTAATCTGTAAGTCAGCACTGACTTCAGAAAATAATCTTTCTTATTGGAAATCATTAGCGTTGGAATACTGAATAAAGCTATCAAACCACCGAAGAAGTTTGATTGTGTAAGACTGAGTACAAACAAAGACAAATTTGTAGTACCAGTGAGCGTACGCCTTTCTAGGAAATTTTGAGCAGTTAAATTGCTTACGACTGCAAAACCCCAAGTAAGGGTTCCTAAAACCTGAACCTGCAATATCGATCGGTAATATTTGAGCCGTTTTCTTCGGACAGTATTCTCCTATAGATAGTACAGATGAAAATCATGATACAATTGCTGGTACCGTGGTACTAGCGCAATTTAAAATCCAAACTTGCACTATATGACAACATAAATTTCTCCTATTTTCCCTTTAACTTTGTTTGTGTGCGTTTTATATTTAACGGCCAACTTCTATATTTTTGTTGCAATAATGTTGTCAATACGAATCCCTGTAGAAATGGTTCCGTGGCGATCTAAAAACTATATTTTGTTTTCGTATGTAGTTGGTACAAAATCAAAAAAGCCATTTTCCTTCCCTGACACATAGTGATCAGATAGCACACCAATAGCCTCAATCACAATCAGTGGTAGTTGTTTAATGCAAGACAATGGCAATTCAAGTAGGCTTTAGTAGCTTGTGTAGTCTTTTCGCATAAGCACGCTTGTAAATCAAATGGCCAGTGATCAATTCAACCACCATGCACTTCCGACGTATGTGAAATTTCGTCAGTGCAAACTGTCTTATCATAAAAAATGGCCCCTTTATACAGCTTGTTGTGGCACAAATAAATCATCTGGCTTGCGTTATTTACTTTCACTATTCATATGACCGATTTCTGTTAGTGATATATTGGTGCCTGTCTTGGCTACTTTATCTCCTAGTTTGTAAGCCTCTTTGTTTGCTTAATCATGCAAATGATTAACTCGCTATTGAGTTTAGGAATGCTCAGTATTTTCTTATCAATAGTGGGGCTCAAAGCTATTTGTGTATTTAGAGAACCTCGGTAGTACCTAGGTTTTGTTAACTTTAAAATGTTTTATTATCAGGCGTTTTGCTTTTATTGTAATGTCATTAGCTAACGTAACTTCAATGTCCATCCGGTACATAGGGATGTCATTGGAACTTACTTTGCTTAATAGACGGCCACGGCAAATGTATATGTATGTATTGAATATTATCCACTCATATCCAAGGCATATGCAATATTCCACAAAAAGAGGATCCATTCACTTCTGTCCTTTAATCGCATTGTTCAGAGTTTTTGCCAGAAATATGCTGAGAGGAAGTCACCGAGGACACAATTTTTTCATATTTCGTATTACAGGAGATCTTTGACCTGATCTTTGACCTCGGTTCAAACCCCAGGTTAGACATCAAAACGAAATATGAGGCGACTTACTCTCAACAGATTTCTGGCAAAAACTCTAAGAGTAAATAAAATTTCCATGAAAAAGATTCTCAGAAATCTGTCGTTTGGATTCAACTTTAAACTGCATGTCCCGCTGCCTTGTGAATAAAATTAACACACATAACATAAGTGGTGTGAGTGGCTAAGGGTTATAATGACAAATTATGTGTGTATTATTTACAAAAATTAAGAAAATTATTAAAAAATCCGTTTTTAAATTACAAATTTAACTTCAAAGTTTCCCTGTACGAAAATTCAATTTTATTTGACAGTTTGAAATCGATTTATTACAATTGTTTTCTATTTATTTGTCAGTTTTTATTTTTGCCATCTTTTTTATTTTCTCTAATCTTGTTAATTTTATTCACTTAAGTTAACAAAATTTCCCCCTTTCTCTGTTAATACCTGAGGATAAAAAGGTAAACACCAACCTTGAATAAGTCAAAACAATTTTCTTAAATAAACAAAAAAAAGGGGCAACACGCACGTTTTTCAATAAAATATTCAGAACAGTAGCATTATAATTTTATTTAATTTAAGAACAGCCTATTAAACGGTATCATGTCTACGAACTTGCGTGTGCATATGGAGAAAATGGAAATCTATCCATGTGTACATATACTGTATATGTACGTACAGATTACAAATACACAGAAAAGCAAAAGCATGGAAGGCTGGAATATTTCAATCCAAATCAATACATTGTATTTTAATTATTTGGGCATTAAATTACAGACAAATTTTTAAAAATAAAATAAAATTCATTATGAATGTACAGAATAAAAAAATGAAATCAATAATAAGTAGTTACGGTTAGTTAGTTAGGTTGTCTGGTAAGGCTGAAAGGGTATGTTTTACAATTTAAAAATCAATAAGAATAACTGCCCTTAACAAACAGACAAAACTTAAAACAATGTAAACATATGATGTATGCTCCCCTTTCGGTCGAAGCATACAAGTTCGATGTAACATTTCAAAATTTTTAATAAATTTTAAACATTTCTTTTTGATTCTATAACAACCTGTTATTCAATAATATGTTTGTGAACAAATTACACATCCGTTATAATACACAACAAATAAATCAACAGCAAAACACTCACGTACAACACTAATGCTGTTAGTGTTGCTGTTGCCGTTGCCATTGCTTTGGTACTGTTGATCTTTAATATCTCACTTTCCATTCTGTTAGCGTTTAAACTGTCAAGATGAGTAACTATGGCTGTTTTTACACCAACAGCGTACATATATGTATATCTACGCACACAATGATGTACACATAGTATATGTATGTCTATGCTCCGTAATTGATTTTGTTGTTTGTTTTCAGGGGATATACATAAATATGTCTGTTTCATTTTCCCCCCAAAAAAAGGCCAAAAGTGAAAAAAGTAGCCACCAAGTTTATCACAACACAAACCCATGTGTTTTTTTGCTCTTGTTACCTGATTTGTGTAAACATCTTGTGTCTGTGCATGTAAGCATTTCACACCAAAATTTTAATATAAAGGATATAAAAATGAGTTTTTTTTTTGATTTTGTTTTCATCATGTTCCAGTGGCAGATAGCATTTTTCAATCCTTTTTTTAAGCTTTAACAGCAATAAATAAAGGCCTGAGTGCGAGTAATTGGGCGCGAAAATTAATTGATTGTCTTCTGACAAGTAATACTTTACGTCGTAAAAGCAAAGGAATATGTAAAGCTTTAAGTGTAAAGGTTTAAGTATTTACAAATACCAAATTAGGGACCTATTCAACGTATGTGTGTAGCAGAGGGCAGAGAGCAGATTGTAGCTTTTCAATATGATTAACTAACCGACAAGCCGCCGTAGTCTAGTAGGTAGTGTGTTGGCTTATCAGACGCAAGGCCACGGTTCAAACCCCAGGTCGGGCGAAACCAAATATAAAAAAATATTTCCTCATCGACATCCTTTCAGCAAATTTCTGGCAAAAACTCTGAGAGTAAATGAAATTGCCATGAAAAGTATCTCAAAAAAAATCTGTCGTTCGGAGTCGACTTTAAACTGTAGGTCCCGCCACTCATGTATAAAATTAACGCACACAACATAAGTGGTGTGAGAAGCTAGGCCGTAATCCTGACTGAAGGGTTGTAATGGCCAATTATATATGTAACTGACCAAAGCTTTTGTATGAAATTGTGGCCATCACTAAAGAAAGCAGATAATCGGGGTATTTTAAAAAAAAAATCTAAGTATGATCCGCTTTATTCCGTATCTTTATGCTGTCGGTGTCCGACCAAGGGCCAAAAGTTAACTGGCTACCTGTTGATCAAATAATGGAAAAAAGTAGGTAAGATCGCGGCTTTCAGGCATAGCATTACGTAGATTTGTTCTGGGTAGACATATGACCACTCTTTGAATTTATCAACTGCCTTCAGTTCCTTGTTCCCTGTTTCGTGGGTTATGCCCAGAACGACAGCGATCGGATTGAAGTCTTCTTCACTTCTTTTTAATATCAAAAGAATGGAATTTGTAGTCGCCGCAGTCTACTAGATGGTGTGTTACCTTAATAGATGTGAGGCCACATGTCAAACCCCTAGTCAGACATCTCCAACAAAACAAAGTATGGAAAAAATATTTCTTCGGTAAATTTCTCTCAGCAGATTTCTGACAAAAACTCTGAGAGTAAATAAAAAAATTGCCATGAACAGTTTCTCTGAAAATCTGTCGATTGGAGTCGACTTTAATCTGGCACTCATGTATAAAATTAACACACACAACATAAGTGGTGTGAGAAGCTATGTCGTAATCCTGACTAAGGGGTTGTAATGACCAATTATGTATCTTTGTATCTGGAATGATATAGGTTATGGTATTTATGAGACTGTCACTAAGTTAAGTTATTATGGAGTATTTGAATTGTTGCGAAAAAGATTTACACGACATCAAATTTTCATCAAATCTGATTAGCAGAAACCGGATATTCCTCACGAGAGGTCTGTTTGATTGTTGAAGGGTCCAACAAGAGGTAACAAGTCTCTGGCAAGTTATTCAATTCAGGCACTCAGCTGTAAGTAACAGACATTGATTATATGTTGGGTATCTATTTTTTTCCGCTCTATGTTCGAAATAAATGATTTTCTTAGACTATAAATAATTCACTGCTTAAACGATACGACTACATCTTTTATATCATGACTTTTGTAGGGGCTATATTTACTAAGGGAGGAATGAGAACCCTCAATCTCTGTCTTTGTGCGATGTTGTGTGTATACAGGTAATGGTTCCTAGAAATGTACTCTCTAAACATTTTAGTTGAATCGGCATTAGTGAATGTTGAATGGCTGCGTTGATTCAATAGAACATAATTTCTACATTTTTAATAATGGATTATTTGACTTTGGATTCCAGAGATATTTATCGTACACAAACTAAAATAATAACAAAAAGTTTTGGCAAAATAGAATAACACATTGATATCAACGTATAAATTAATGTTTTGCGCAAATATAAATCAAACTGGGAGTAAGTTATACACATGTACACATAATATCTGGAATATTTATTATAAACACTTTGTATGAATTATTTTGTGTAACAAAGAGTGACTATGCGGTAGTTTTTTTTTAATTCATTTATAACACACATACATAATTGATTATTACATCGCTGTGTGCGTTAGTTGTATCCATAAGTGGCGGGACCTACAGTTTAAAGTCGTCTCTGAACGACAGATTTTTTTGAGAAACTTTACATGGTAATTTTTATTTACTCTCCGAGTTTTTGCTAGGAATCTGCGAACAGAAAGTCTGCGCAGAAATATTATTCATATTTAAATTTGATCGAGATATCTGACCTGTGGTTTTAACCGAGGCCACACGTCTAATAAGCCAAAACATTACCCACTAGACTATGACGACATTTCTTTTATAAAACGTTTTTAATCTATATATATAAAATTCTATTATGTAATAATTTCAAATCCATTTGAATTAAATTTAATACTTTTTACTGCAAAATAATGAAAATTGTTTCAAACTAATTTATTGAAAACTGCAATGTTGTATTGCTTTCTACAAAACTTTAAATAAAACGAAATCGAATTCAATTGAATTCTGCAAATAACCAAAGTGGAGAAAATCTGTTTCTATTTCAAACAATACCAAACAAGTTGTCATAGCAACAGCAATGTGTTTGTAAACAACATTTTATAAAATTTTATTTTTGTTTCCTTTACCTGTAGGGTTGGCAAACCAACTTTGTAATTCAGTTACCATAAAAGGATGGACACAAAGTCATAAACAGATTTTCAATCATATAAACAAACGTAAGGGTCATTTCATAATAAAACAAAAACATATTTTGTATAGTATTTGAATATAAAACTTACTTTTACTTTTTAACTTATAATTTTGAGGTTATAATTTGTTTATAAATCTTACAGTTTCCATGAAGACATTTCCAATTCATACATACATACATAACTGACCATTACAACCTTCAGTCAGGATTACGACCTAGCTTCACACACCAATCATGTTGTGTTTGTTAATTTTATTCATGAGTGGCAGGTCGGGACCTACAGTTTAAAGTCGATTCTAAATGATAGATTTTTAAGAAACTTTTCATGGCAATTTTATTTACTCTCAGAGTTTTTGCCAAAAATCTGCTGAGAGGAAGTCGCCTAAGAAATATTTTTTCATATTTCGTTTTGATGTCTGACCTGGGGTTTGAACCCTGGCCTTACTTCTAATAAGCCAACACACTACCTACTAAACTACAGCGACTTAAGTAAGTAACTAAATCTGATTAAATATTTAGCCAATGCACCGAACTTGATTACAATCATTTCACATTAGAGTTCTTAATATTTCCTAATCTAGTATCATTTCGAACTCTCCTACTCTATGCAATTTTTAAACATTTCATATAAGAATTTAAAATAATACCATCACAATAAGTTTAAAATGAAAAATTCATAGCAAGTCCTTCTCTTTGGTGTTCAAGTGCTGCAGTAACAAGACAAACACCTTTTTGTCTCGTCTAGACAATTGAATATCTCGCTCCTATGTGCTACATTTACTTTATTTTAATTCTTTACTTACTTCAACTGAGAGTCACTGGCAGGCAACAAGGTTGAAGTGATTTCATTTCCGGCTTGAGCCACACAATAGGCCATGACCTATACCACTGGTTGTACAGTTAATTGTTGTCTTTAGAAATAGGGAAGCTTAAAAAGGAATATTTAAGTGGTTGTTTTTCTTTAAGATGTATAACAATGGCAATACTTCAGTTGCAATGCAGTCAAGAAAGAGCAAAAAAAACAATTGCGAATTGCTTTGTAATACGAGTAGTGTTTTAAAAGTATGGATAATTTTCGATATTCTCAGTATTACTTTGCAGCTTTATAAATACAATCCAATCACTTCAATTTATTTATTTTTTTTCACTGGAATAAAATCTGAGGTAGAAGCGGGCATGGTGTAGAGTTAAAAGTACTTGACTGTAAAGCCTCTTATGAAAGGGGTGGACTAAAAGGTGTAAAGTTTCTCACCACTAAAGTCAATAGTGCAAGAACATAAGGGAATTCTGTAAATTATTGTCCTTGAGGCCTCATCTTTCCGACCAATTCCAAACATATGGAATTGGTTTGCATACACTGAGGTTGTGGGTACATACAACTCTTCCCAAATATTCTGCGATATATAAAGAAAACTGAATGATCTTTCGAATATAGTTGGTAATGAAATTTAAATTAACTCCAGATCCACTAAGCGATGTTTCTATTACCTCAGTAGCATTATTGTAGTAAGCAAAAGTAAATGGATAGTGGTTTTTTAAAAAGAGTATTTAATTTGTTCTCAGAACTACTACCTAGCTGCTCACACTACTGCACTCATTTTGTGTGTGTTAATTTTACACATGAGTGGCTTGACCTATAGTTTATAGTCGACTCCGAATGACAAATTTTTATTTAATGTCGCATATCTCATAAATTGCAACAGCTAGAGCCCTCAAATTTTGTATGGACGACTTTGACGTATATATGAACAAAATGGGCGGATTGGCTATAGTGCGCGTGTCACCTCCCATAGTATATATATATATATATATATATATAAAAATGAATGTTTGTTTGAATGTACCTTATAGAATCGTAAAGTATGCATTTGATCATGTTATAATCTATAGAAAAGTTGTTGTGCATGAGCCGGGGAAGGTTTCTAAGTTGGTATGACTAATTTCCGGCAGGTGGCGCTACTGAAAATTACAGAAAATCAATTAAATCGTAAACTGTGCATTTGATCATGTTATGATCTTTAGCAAAGTTGTTGCGCATGAGCCGACGAAGTTTTCTAAGTTGGTATGACCAATTTCCGACAGGTGGTGGTACTGAAAATTACTCAAAATGAATTAAATCATAAACTGTGCATTATTTAACAAAGTTGTTGCGCATAAGTCGACGGAGGTTGGTGCGATTAATTTCCGATGGATGCCGTCAATGAAAATTATTCAAAATGAATGACAAGCAATTGGTCGACCTACACTTCCATCACGGAAGAAAAAAGCATTACGAGCCTCAGAATCAGACGAGCATTGAGACTGGAAAATCTTCGAGTATATGCCGCTGAGACCCGTTCGCTTGAACCAGTTGAACAACGAGAAGTGAGATTAGAAACTGATCGAATGCGTATTACGCATCTGAATCATCAGGACAACGGGAAACAAAATCAATAAAATGACTCAAAATTAATTGGGCATTTGTGTAATGTCTTTCCTTCAAATTTATTTTAGTTGGTGGCGCAGCAACACGTGCAGGGTACAGCTAGTTTTTTATATGAAGAAGGAGAACAGCTCAATTCTGTAATGAAAATTATTCAGATTCAATCGATAGAACCAACACATTCAAAAGTTGTTTTTTTTTTGGGAAATCTCTTTATAATAGTCTGCGACGTTTTTAACGTACATAGAACTTTGATAAAACATAGAAGGGAGACAGATGGCAGTCATTAGAAAGTAACAAATTGTAACAGTTTTTAATGAGTTTGGCACACTAATACCATGTCAACTGATTTACTCCCACATATAACATGATTTGTTTGTATTTAACATGGCACAATATGTACACTGTTTGAAAATTAAATATGGTTACGTTTTAAAAAATTTATTTTTATACTTGTCTTAACTGTAATTAATAATAGCCCGAATAAAATTTTATAACGAAAATGAGTGGAAAATAATAAAATCAAAAGGAAAAATAATTTAATTTTTCTCTCCTTTTCAATCCTTCTCGGAAAGGTTTATTCCAAAAATGTCTTTATACCAAAAGAATTATTTGTGTAACTGTTTGAACTCCTAATCAAATTACCACCGATGTACTCGTTTACCCTGTAACTGCAAGTTAACTATAACATGGTATACATACTCGTTTGTGTGGTAGACTAGTATGTAGATGAATGTAAAAATAAAGTGAATAACTTAATTAGTAATTTTATCTTAATTATTGATCATTATAACATGTCAAACAAGTAGAAACAGCAGGAAAAAAAATTTCTACATTGTGCATTACAAAACTATAGAAACTAGTACTGATAATAATACGATACGATACACTTGTGACAGGAATATAGCAGTATTTGAATGAACTATACTTACATATAAAAAGGTAGGCGTAGTTTATAAAAATAAAAGCATCTTTTCTACCAACTAA
This sequence comes from Sarcophaga carnaria, assembly GCA_958299815.1. Lineage (NCBI taxonomy): Eukaryota > Metazoa > Arthropoda > Insecta > Diptera > Sarcophagidae > Sarcophaga > Sarcophaga carnaria. The sequence continues at coordinate 49,617,698 of OY283150.1, forward strand.
ATTAAACAGCTGTCGGCTATAAAACAAAAAAATGAATGACTCACTCACATTAGACACATGGTCAATCACCGATCTCTGGAGTCGGATGAATAGGGTCGATTTCAATGCGCGAAAGTCTTAGTGTTGCTTATTGGCAAATAAGAGCATTTATAGGTGGTGTATATAGGTGGAATATATAATCGTCGGTAACAAATCCCCTTATTTCGGTCGAGCAAAATCCGTTGTACTAGCGATACGCAAACACAAGCCACATTGCTGCGATGCTCCAATGAATTAATAGAGTTGGATACACTACCGTTATTAATGAGCACCTTTGTCATTTCCTGTACGCGGTTGAGAAGCCTCAGAATAGATTTCGAGACACCGGCACATACGTTGGGCGGTCATAAGTGGTGTAAATACTAAGGATATCAGATGAACTACAGTATTTCTTGCACCGTCTTAAAAAATCGAGGCACTTCTATTCTTCTTACGACACTTGGAAAATGTGCTGGTTCCAGCGAATATCCCACCGAATTTTTATGCCCAGAAAATTAAGAGCTTTTGACTCAGTAATATTTACACCACGTATACATACATAATTAGTCATTACAGCGCTTTAGTCAGGATTACGACCTAATTTCTCAGACCAGTTCATTCCAGTTGTGTGTGTTAATTTTATACATGAGTGGCGGGACCTACAGTTTAATGTCGATCCGAATGACAAATTTCTGAGAATCTTTTCATGGCAATTTTTTTTAATTAACTTTCAGAGTTTTTGTTAGAAATCTGCTGAGAGGAAGACGCCGAAGAAATATTTTGTCATATTTCGTTTAGTTGGGCCTGTGGTTTGAACCGAGGCCTCACGTCTAATAAGCCAACACACTACCTACTAAACCACAGCGACTTCCTACAACACAACCTCCTGTAAATTATCCAGCCAGTCGTCTACCACTGGTGTACCAAGTGTAGTGTAACAGACCACATTCTCTCGAACCCGTGACTCTCACTCTAATAGTCCAATTCACTACCCACTAGACTACTAGGGCAACCAACTTTTCAAGTAATGTATACTATATTTTCGAACACAACTGTTAACCTAATAAACAAATCATTAAAAAAAATACAGGAAACTTTTGTGAACTCCACATGTAAAATGTATAATTTCATTATTATATGGAACAATTTGTTATATAACTAGAAACATATACTCAAATTCATATACACCTAATATACATATGAACATATCTATACATTTATTTTATAAATTTAAATTAGACTTTCCACTCAAAAAGTCAAGTATCTACACATGATGCACTCGCTATAGAGCGTATGATGATGATGATAATAATATGATGTAGATACACAGTATCATATGCTTTTGTGAGGAATACAATATAATGGCATTGCAATTAAATAAAAATCTATCAAATTATGGAAATGGGAAATGGAAATGAAAATTTAGAATTTTTGTTTTTCCTTTTTTTTTATTTGTAATTTAAATAATTTTTATTTTGAACTAAATATACAAACTATATTATCTGTATACCAAATTTGTTTTTATTTTTTTGGTCATTTAATCAATACAATTCCATAGAAACTAAAAGTCAATGTCATAACATTTTGTCATTCGTATGCTAAATTATACTAGGTTAAGTATAGAAAATGTATGCCAGTGAATTTCAATGTAAAGATCTCTTACCTCATGTCATGTACATGCACTCTAGTATATAGGTTGGGTTGGTGTCTGTCTAATATATGTATTTGTGTTCGTATATGTTCTTATACCATTGGCACATATTGATTATTGATGCATTCAAATTGGGAAAAAAACACATGACAACGTTTGTGAATAAAAAATTATTTTTAATTTAATGGAGTGTTTCTCTTAAAAAACACATTTTAAAATAATAACTAATCAAAGGAAATAAATTGAATTCTACATAAAATCCTAAGCTTCAATACTTTTTACTTGATTTTAATAACATTAAGCTGAAACCTTGAGTTTGATAACAAAGCATTCATATGTTCTTATTTGATTTCTGTTTCGTTTCTTTCGTTTTTATATTCTCTATGATTTGCTTTTGAAAGATTTCACTTCAAAAATCCTTTACGCTCAACTGAAAGTCATATACTACGAAATAATTAACTGCTGCTACTTAGGAATCGATTACAAGCATTGGTTGAAAACTATTTTGCTCTTGAAGAGAGAATTCGTCCACGGAATACTCCGCTCTTGGTCATAGGCGAGAGTATTGATTAGTAGAACATTCTAAGATTATATGCAGACGTCGGCACAAAAAGAACATGATAAAAATGTGAGTGTATTTGTGAGAGGCATGTGTTAACCCAGAGGAAAATTGTTAGTAATATTTTCAAGTCTACTCATTAACCCAATAGTATGTATATGTGAGCGGAAAATATAGAAAAATTGTACTGCGCTTATTTCCTAAAGACACCGTATTTAACTTGGTAAGTATTCTTGCAAAAATCGAAATCATTTCTCATTGATATTACTGAATCCTACTGTAATATTTCTTTGAGTGTATAATTGAAGTCTGAAAAAAAGCGACATGAACCTTCTTCTTTAGAAGCTAACAAGAGCCACTGAATGCATTTTTACGCTCTTTTTAACGAACATTGTTGATGTTCGTGTCCTATGTGTGTAAAAAGCCAAAGATGTTCTTCCCCTGGGGGACATTGGTGTCATCTGTCGTAACCTAAAAACAACACTCTCTGTAAAAAGCAAAGTAGTATTTAAAGTAGAGGTGAAATTAATTCTGTTCATATAATTCTTATAACATTTGTTATTGTGTAATCGTCTTAGTCTAGTAGGTAGTGTGTTGGCTTATTAGACGTGAAGCATCGGTCAACACTCCAGGTCAGACATCTCCAACAAAACGAAATACGAAAAAAATATTTCTTCGGCTACTTCCGCTCAGCAGAATTCTGGCAAAAGCTCTGGAAATAAAATTGCAATGAAAAGTTGTTCAAAAAGACTCCTTTCGTATCATTTTTCTTCTATGTAAACTAAGTAATTGACAAATAGGTGGTTTGACTTATTAGACGTGGAGTCCGTTATTTCCAGCAAAAGGAAATATGAAAAAATATTTCTTCGACGGCTGGCTTTCAGCAGATTTCTGCAAAAAACTCTGAGTGTAAATAAAATTGCCATAAAAAGTTGCTCAAAAATCTATCGTTCGTAGTCGACTTTAAACTGTAGTTTCTGCCACTCATGTATAAAATTAACACACACAACATAAGTTGTGTGAGAAACTAGGTCGTAATCCTAACTGAATGGTTGTAATGACCAATTATGTATGTATGTGATATTTGTTGTTCTTAATATCTTCTCTGGGCGTCAAATCTTCTGGATGGATTATTTGGTGATTATGATAAAAAAAAATTAGCTGAAACTTTTGTTAAGCTTGAATGGATAGAGTCATTTAATTGCGAGAATTTGAATGTAATGAATTCCAGGATGTTTTATCACTGATCTATTAACGATATATCGAAACGTTATGATATTCGTATCGTCGGTACCGAGGCAACCGATATTCAAAATAACTCTTTGAAGTTCGGCGAGCTTATAATTGACAAAGTAGTTATGGATACTGGTGGTACGGGTAGTCTCGTATATGACCAGAATGGTACAGCAAGTCTAACCAAAGCTGAATAGAGAGCGCCTGAAGAGTTTGCTCAAACTCCAGGATATTGTTACATAACTTCTGCTGGTACTATAGAGATGAGAAAGAAAAGAAAACTAATCTTCAGCTATTGAATGCACGGCCAGCGCTATTTCGAAAAAGAATAAGGCACCAATGTGTTCACAATTTCAAAGATTTGCACGATCTGTTGGTAACAGTGATAATATTTTCAACACATTGTATCTAAAATTTTTAGAAAAATGGGGTCATCGAGGTCTACTAGTCTTTTTGTATGAAAATTGTGCTTTTGATACCTATCAAAACCTCTATTATATAACACTATGCTATTACTATTCTAAAATTAGTTTTTAAATGTTTTATAATAAATCCGATAAATAAATCAATTATTTGAGAAACATTTCTCCCAGATCAAACATAGAAAATATGTCAGCTGTGACGTAGTTTTTGTGTTTGTTTATCACGGATGCACTATGCTAAACGAAAGAACAGCAGTACTCTTCAGTCTTTGAGGCTAAAATATGGATCTTAAAAATCGAACTACAGACACAAACCAGCCACAGACACAAACCAACCACAGACACAAAATAACCACATGGAGATGAGGTTATGAAGTCACTAAAGTGCTTGATTGCAAACCGCAGCAATATACGTACATTGAAAACAGTAACACCGTAAAAAATGAAGACTTCAATATGCTCCAAATAATTCATTCAACATGTCACTGATCCTAGAGAAAATAACGCCTACAACAACCTTTGTGAAAACGACAGTTAATGAGTTTAAGTTCCTCGCTTCAAATACATGAAAAGTGAAAAAATCTAAATTTTTTGAATTTAAAATATTATAAACGTTCAGACAATACTTTCATTCTTTACCCACTTACTTACTTAATTGGCCATTAACAACCCGATTAACGGAGTCACACCAATCTATGACAGGGCTTCCTCGATTTGGTCCTTCCAATGGATACAAGGTCGTCCTCTTCGCCGATTTCCGCAGATCTCCGCATCAAATACCCGTCTCGCCGGAGCATCCTTCTCCATTCGAACGACATGGCCGAGCCATCGCAGCCGCTGTATATTAATACGCTGCACAACGTCTATGTCGTTGAGGAGCTCATACAGCTCACTGTTGGATCTGATGCGGAAATCATCGCCAACTCGCACTGGACCGAAGCACTGATAGCAAATATCCTTGAAATTTGATTTTTAACTTGAAAATTATATTCCAGTAATTCACCTCTACTTCGCTAATAGTTCTAGCTTGTGAGAATACTTAAGATTATCATCGTGCAAATAAGAGACGACTGTGTAAAATTCACTGTTTCTATTATTCTTTTAAAGACACAACAAAAAAACCAAAGAAAACACGTTAGAGCACACAAATAAACACAAAATGAACAAAAAGAGTCGAACTCGAGTTGAGCAAGTTTAGAAAATAAAATTTTCCAAAAAAGATTAAAAACTGCAGTTCGAAAAATAATATTTTGGAAAAAAAACCAACGCATTGACAGACAAATACAAATGAAAGAAAAGGAAAAGGAAAACGAAAACGAAAGAAAAAAAACTAGAGTCCCTTAGAAAATTGCTGCCTGAAAAATAATTCAAGTAACGTTATAAAAAGGCAACAACAGCAAGGGCAAGTTGTATAGAAAAAACGGGACAAGAGTAGAAAAGAAAAGAAAAATGGAAAAGAAAGTATTTCAATGTACTTGTCAATACATGTTCGTGTTTTACACTATTTTCACTCACTTATGTGCAGATAAAAAGAAGAAGATGAAGGAAAAATCAACTACAACAACTACAAAATATTGAACAAAAAAGGAAAGAAAAAAACAGAAATAATCCATAGAGTAAGGATTTGTTTTCAGTTTTGTTTTTTTTTCTTGCCTTCAGATGAAGACACAACACACATGAACACTCCAACACTGCAGCACATGAGGCAGGGATAGATGTGCAGCAATATGTGTTTAAATCTTAAAAGTTGCCACGAAACCAGAGCAGGAGACGAAAAAAAAAGGGGGCGAAAATTTTTAAACAAACTGTGATTTTTTCTTTCTTTCTTCGTCGCTTTCATTCAGTTTTAAAGAAATTTTCTTTTTACCTCTTTTACAACTTCTATTATTTTCGTATTCTTAGAAGTGGAGGAAAGCATTGAAAAGATTTTTGAACGAAAAAGATTTTTAAATAAATTGAGATTTTTAAATACGCTATACGTGGTTATTTGTTTAAATTTTAAAAATTATTTTTTTCTAATTCTAATGGATTTGTAATGTAATTAAAATTTTTAAATACCAATACAACCATAACTAACAACAGCATTTGTTACTGAAAGCTTTAGTACAAGGATTTTATTATTCTTCCAATAGACGACTGTAATCTTTTGTATTCTTAGTTGTGTATGGGGAAAGGGTTACACTAGTCGATGTTCGATAAACAAGATTTTGTAATAAAAAAATATTTCGACAGTTCTGTTATTGTTTCTGTTTGATTTATTATCATTTGAATGCGCATCAGTAATTTAGGAGAGTAACAAATCTCTAAAGTGTGAGAGTAAACATCAAGTCCAAACTGCAGTAGCTCAAACTGGAAAAAAATTCTAAGAAAACTATTTAGGTCATTACAACAATTCATTGAGGATTATGACTTTGTTTCTCGCATTGTGTTAATATTATGCATGAGTGGCGGGACCTACAGTTTATTGTCGACACCGAATGACAGATTTTTTGAGAAACTTTTCATAGCAATTTTGTTTACTCTCAGAGTGTTTGCTAGAAATCCGCTGAGAAGAAGTCGGCGAAGAAATATTTCTTCATATTACGTTTTATCGAGATGTATGACCTGGAGTTTGCTAGACTAAGGCGACTTCTAATCGAAACAATATCACAATTAAAAAAGGTTTTAAAAAATAGATTTTATAAAGGCTTAGAAAAATTAGGAGCATCTTTGAAGGTATTTAACAGCACCTAGGCAGCTGCTCCAGACCAAAAAGAATAGCATAAGCCAACTGGAAGAAATATCAGCACTATCTGCAATGATAATTCGACTTTCTTTCTTTATGTTACGTTTTTTCTAGATGTATGACCTGGACTTTGAACCGTGATGCATGTCTAATAAGCCAACACAGTACCTCCTAGACTACGGCGACTTCATACTTCTTAATTGACCTTAACAACACGTTTCTCGCAATTCGGCCATCCTTAATATTTCCTTCAAATAGCCTTTACTTCCCACGCTCATTTGTCAATTAATCACATCAATCATTGGCAGGGCAGATAAGGGCGTCCGTGCTTTCGCGCCATAAATTAACACATGATGAACAGCTTGTAAAACATCAATTTTGTCAATGGAGGTCATTGCTACTCAATTGCTTATTGAGATCGTAATAAAGACTGTTGACATTTAAGAATCCTACACTTAATCTTCGGACTGACATTATTTTCTCTGGTAAACTGAATGTTAAAACATTCCAAAAGCGTATTCGACAATAAATCACTTGAGATTAATAATATCTCCATGGAAAGGAAAGATTAAAATAGGATATGGCAACAACCGCCATATAATTCATCCCTACTATTGTAATTCACCATAACACTTCTATTCTTCAGAATTTTTACCAGATAAGATTGTTGAAGTTTTTGTAGTGAACTTAACAAAAAAGGTCTTCCTCATGGATTGCACTAATTGGGAGGAATTGCATTTTTTGCATCTGGACTTAAAAACTTCCTTTCCCATCAATCCATAGTTATTAAGTCTTATTAAACATCATACATGAGAACCAGCTGATCGAGAGCGAAAATTTCCAATTATCCTCTGCTTCTAAATTAATTCTGAACATTATGATAAATATGTCGATTTCTAGAAATGGTGAAGCATTCTTATCCTTATTTTCTTAATAATATGAATAAGACTATATCTCCTAGAAAACACAACTTCGGCTTTGACATTTAAAAAATTGTGTAAATTGTTTCAGAACGAGATTTCTATAGTTTTAGCTTTATAAACTGGACCAGAATCTTGCTAAAAAGTCTGCGACTAGTTGTAGAGCAAAGAACGTTTAGGTAGCTTCGCAAAATCTTCCAAAACGGGGTCTAGATGAACTTTGACTGAAGTTTTGACCCCGTGTTATCAGAAATGCAAGTAAGTGTTCTCGTCGTAAGAGAGACTCCACTAAAACATGATTAATGCTGGCTAAAGACTCTTTTCGAAGTCCCCGTAGTCTAGTAGGTAGTGTGTTGTCCACGGTTTAAAGTCCAGGTATGAAAAACCTATTACCACCCTTCAGTCAGGATTATAACCTGGCGTCTCACACCACTCATGTTGTGTCTGTTAATTTTAAACACGAGTGGCGGAACCTACAGTTTTAAGTGGATTCCGGACGATAGATTTTTGCGAAACTTTTTCTTGCAATTTTTATTTACTTTCAGAGTTTTTGCCAGAAATCTGCCTAAGTCTTGACAATACTGGCTCGTATAGATATTATAATAAGCCATATTTGATTTCTCAAAGAATCACTCTCCAGTTTACTTGCTGGTATCGGCCTATGGCAATCCCACTGCTTCTCTTCCCTACTTTTTCTACAAAGGCAGTCAGTCTATACATCGTCAAAGCTTATGTGAACTAAAGTAACATACATAGTTGACGAACATATATATTTTTTTGAACTGTGTTCAATACTCAATGTGTTCAAAGACCCGAATTCTTGGAGTACATATTATTTAAATTCCAAAAGCAAGTTATTTCCGAAAGAGGTTGGTAATTATCAGCCTATAGTGCTCATGGTTGATAGTAATACCCTGTCTCAAAGAAATATGGACCAATGATACCGCAATCCCAAAATCCATAATAAGCAGTGACTCTTTCATACCAAATTCTACAATTCTGTTTTTCACATACTCATTCATCCAGAATTCGGCCTGAATTCCGAAAATAATTATTCATTGAAAATGTTGATCAATTGCCAGCTTTCTCTATTCAGCGAACTCACATCGTTGGCTACACTTGTTTACCTTCAAAGCCTGTGTCTATCCAATTTTGTACGATCGATCATTTGTTTAACCAGTGGACTCGATTTTATTCAGAAATTGCTAATAGTCCTTCCGATAGGACAATTATAGCTACCAAGAAATGGGCAGAGCTCGCAATATTTTATAAAACAATCCAGTCCATGCTGATTTGGAAAAATAGACAGAATAACTGACAACTAGTCTGCGTCATCTGATCATTCAATGGTGAAAACATAACCAATAAGTTTATAACGTAATGAATTCATACATACATACATCCATAATTGGCCATTACAACCCTTCAGTCAGGATTACGACCTAGCTTCTCACACCACTCATGTTGTGTGTGTTAATTTTATACATGAGTGGCGGAACCTACAGTTTTAAGTAGATTCCGGACGATAGATTTTTGCGAAACTTTTTCTTGCAATTTTTGCTTTCAGAGTTTTTGCCAGAAATCTGCTGAGAGGAAGTCGCCGCAGAAATATTTTTTCATATTTCGTTTTGTTGGTTTAAACTGTGGCCTCACGTCTAATAAGCCAACACACTACGTACTAGACTCCAGCGACTTCCACAAGGATAACTTTTTAATAAACCGATAATATCGTCTGAAGCTTCTTAGTAATTGACAATTCTCATGTACAAGAATTTTGCCAACTGGATCACTGGAACTAAAAGTGCTTAAAGAATTCGATATAACTCAACATTAAATGCAGAGTCATACCAAAAACGTGAAGCAACAAAGAAAAACTGCGATACCAAGAAAAAACATGTAAAACTTAAATAATTTTCAAGTGATTGCAGCTAAACTGTTAAGAATTCAATGTTGCGATAGAAAAGAAAAGAAAATAAAAGACAAAACAAAAACAAAACTAGAACAGACGAAAGGTAGAACAACTAAGAAAATTGTTTGAGTAATAAAGTTAAAATGTTAAACTATTTTTCTTGTCTATTACTTACTACAACAACAACAGCATACAAACACAAGAACATACTCTCATGTTATGCCACACATGCAGTCCTTTACAGCTTGAGTATATGGATGGGCTGAATGAATAATGAAACCCTTGATTTAGATGGTTGACTGGCTGCTAGAAAGCTGCTACACACACACACACAGATATGTTTGCACAGACAATTGAAGCGTAAACCGTGTAACGTGACAGAAACACGTGGGTTTCAGTCTCCTTAAAACAATGATGGGCGGAAGTTTTCAATTTCACAAAATGCAATTGCAGTTGTAAAACCAATAATAAACTCGGTCCTGGAATACATAAAGGGAAACTCATGCTTGGTTTTCTTCTTCTTCTTTTTTTCTTTTTGGAAATACTATAAATGCTATATTTTACCGCACAACTGCTGGTAAGTAAGTGCATTTCCTTTACAGGTTCAATAAAGTTTAAAAGTTTAACTTACACAAGCAGAAGAGTTAAAGTCGAGTTAAAATGTTATTTTTCTATTCAAAAGAAAACGTTGTTGTGTAGAATTCATTACATGAACATTTTCGTTAAACAAATTGAAAAAAAAATAAAAAATAAAAATAAAACTGCAAACGAACCATAAGAAATTCATTTAATTTGAGTTTAAATCTTTTTTTGGTTGTTCTTAAAATTAAAGTAATTATTTAGTCCTTAAATACATGTAAACTGTATGCATTTGTATATGTTCGTGAAGTAGAACACGTACGTATAGTGGGGTAATTAAATAATGTGAGAGGTTGCTGTGGGTTACCCGAAATATAAGAAATAAACACAACAATAAACGTAAACGTTAGTTAAATAATGGCTGCCAACAGTGCATAGTGAAAGTAGTGCAACTGTTATTTGGATTTCATTTGAAACCTGTTAGTTCTTGTTAGTGGTTGTAGGTGTGCAGAGTAGAATTTTTTTCCAACACTTGAAAAAATAAACTTATTTGCAGTCCTTGAATTGAAAACAGAGCTTCTACACGGATTTGTTCACTACAGTACGACAATCAACATCCGAAGCAAATACTGCATCTGGGATGATTTACGCCGAAAGAGAATAGGTCCTGATAGTTGCTGATAGAGCTAACAAGACTAAACTTCACATACATACATACAACCCTTTAGTCAGGATTAAAACCTAGTTTCTCACACCACTTATGTTTTGTTTTTCTATTTCATACATGAGCGACGGTAGCAACAGTTTAAAGTCGACGCCGAACAACAGCAGATTTTTGAGAAAATATTCGAGGCAATTTTATTTTCCTCTCAGAATTGTTGCCAAAAATCTACTGAGCGGTAGATGCCGAAGAAATATTTTTCCACATTTCGTTTAGTTGGAGTTGTCTCACCTGGGTTTTGAACCGAACTACCTACTAGACTACGGCAATTTTAAAACTTTACTTAAAAAAATCATTGCGAAGTATCGTTGAGGCATTTTCCGATTTAGTATATGTCCTCTCTATGGAAGATAAATTCAAAAATATTTAAAGTATTAACGGAATTGACTTCTAGCAACGAATGACTCCCTCTGAATACATTTCAGAAATCTTTTAATATAAAATATTTAAATTTTAATAGCACTTATATCTGTCCCACCACTCTAAATGCCTCGATATATTTTAAAGATGATTCGAAAGTGCCATCAATTGCGTTCTTATCTTGCGCACTGTAGAAACTTAAGTAGATATCCTTGAGAACTACCCACAAAATGTGTAGTTAAATGCAATTATCTCGTTGTAGTGGAGCTAGCTAGGTTACTCTAGCTTCACCAAACATTTCCAAAGATTTTTTAAGTTACGTGTTGAGTAATTATTATTTTCAATAGTCAATGCTTCTTTTTCTCTAGTAGCCGTAGTGGTAGTAACTGTCCAAAATATCACCGATTGTGGAAACAAATCAACGTTAGGATACAGTATATGAGACAATATAACACCTCTGTCAAGGAAACCATTACTATACTATGAAGACGCTGTAGGCTAGTAGGTGGTGCGTTGGCTTATTAGACATGAGACCACTGTTCAAGCCCAAGTTCAGACATCTCCGACAAAAACGAAATATGAAAAACTATTTCTTCGGTGACTTACTCTCAGCAAACTTCTCAGAGTAAATAAAATTGCACTAAAAAGTTACTCAAAAAGTCTGTCTTTCGGAGTATTCTTTAAAGCATTCATGTATAAAATTAACATACCCAGCATTAGTGGTGTGAGAAGCTAGGTCGTAATCCTGACTGAAGTTTTGTAGTGGTCAATTATGTGCATATGTATGTAAAGTACCATATGAACCAGTTGGTTCATGTGAACAAAACCGTTTCGGATAGAATTTTATATATTTTTATAAATCCTACAAAATTTATAAGGCCTTGATACAGTTGTTGAATACAACCGAATCTTCTGTTGACGCCTTCCCCCTAAGTCTTGACAATGCTGGCTAGTATAGATATTATATGTATCTAAAAATAAGCCGTATTTGATTTCTCAAAGAATCACTCTCCAGTTTACTTGCTGGTGTGTGGCTGCCTATGGTAATCCCACTGCTTCTCTTCGCTATTTTTTCTATAAAGGCAGTCAGTCTATATATACCTTATGTGAACTAAGGTAATATAACTCACGAACATGTATATTTTTTTGAACTGTGTTCAATACTCAATGTGTTCAATGACCCGAATTCTTGCAGCGCGTACTATTTAAAATCGAAAAGCAAATGGTAATTATCAGCTTATAGTGCTCACTATTATTAACAGTAATACCCTGTTTCAAAGAAATATGGACAAATGTCGCCGCAATCCAAAAATCCACACTAAGCAGTGACTTTTTCATCCCAAATTCTACAATTTTGTATTTCGCATACTCTTTCATCCAGTATTCAGCCTGAATGCCGAAAATAAATATTCAATGCAAATTTTGATCAATTGCCAGCTGCTCTATAGTCCATTCAGCGAACTCACCTCGTTGTCTACACTAGTTTACCTTCAAAGCCTGTGTCTCTCCAATTTTGTACGATCCATCATTTGTTTAACCAGTGGACTCGATTTTATATTGTGGATAGTCCTTCCGATAGGTCAATTATAGCTACTATGGAATGGACAAAGCTCGCGATAATTTAAAAAAAAATGCAGTGCATGCTGATTTGGAAAAACAGACAGAATAACTGACACCTAGTATGAGAGATAAAGCCATAACAATATGGTCATTTTAAACTGGTATGACATCTTTTGCCTGGCACTGTATTCAAATATTAGCGTGATTTTTACAATTCACGCAGTCTCACACGCACACATACATATTTCAAGTCTTAATTAATAAGAAAAAAAATTCTAATTTTTATACGTTCTTTGGTCATTTCATTACTTTTTCGAAATGTTAAGGGTTTGCAAGTTAAAGTTAAAAAATTATAAAATACTTAATTCTTTAAATTATTAACGATTTAAAAATTATTAAAGAAGAATCAATATTTAAAAAACTAAACATTAACTCATGCAAATAATGACTGTCAAGTGTAATAAATTTTTCAATTGTTTAATATTCCAAATGAACCTCCTCTAACCCACTTCTGCCAAAAACTAATTACGAGTTAAATTAAATATTTTCTTAACGTGTTTTTTGATTTATTTGTTTGTTTTTTTAAGGATTCCGACAAAAAGTGCAATTAAATTTGCATTTCAAAAACACTGATAAAATATTCCCCTTATTTTTTTTTTTTTTTGTTTCAATGAAGTTTGTTTGAACTTTTGAGTATCAAATGTTGAAAAGTTTTCCTTCTTAGTTTGGCCTTTAAAAGTTTAATTTGTTGATATTTTTCTTTAATTTTTATTAATTGATTTTAATAGCATGTCATCTGATTGCAAAAGTAAATAAAACTAAAATCATATTTTTTTATTCTTTTTTGTTATTTGTTGCAAAAGAAAAAAAACTTTCAATTATCAATAGAAAATCATTAAGTTTAGATACGTAATAAAATTAATTATCAAGTTGCCGATAACAACAACAGCTAGAGATTGTTTGTTTCTACATTTCAAGGAAAATGTTGTAGAAATTTAAATAAAAACTTTAAACTTCTTACCAATTATACGATATTAAAGTTTTCTTTTTGTTAGAATATCACATTCCAGATAATCTTTTTGAAAGTTAAAGTTGCCCAAATGTAATCTTAGGAAAGCCCTGTACAACTTATATTTGGAATAACATTTTTTTGTCTAGTAGTTGTAGAGAATTTTAATTAAAAATAAAAATGAATAGAAAAAAACGAAAAAATCAATAAAAAACAATAAAGAGTTTACCCCTAAACTTAAATATAGGATAAAAGTGTTGCAACATGTTTTAAATTTTAAAAATATGTTTCTTCTCTGAAATAAAGTTTTTTGCACAAATCAGCTTAGTATAGAGAAATTTTGGTTTATCAAAACTAAATGTTATAAATTAACATACAATTGAAGAGCATGCATTACATTGCGTTGCAACCATAATAGGGTTCACATGTATATTGTGCCACACGCGGACAAGATCGTAGCGCGTATAGACATTAAAATCATTTTGTGTACATTACAATACACAGGCAAAACTTTGGCGCAAAAGTATAACAAATTGGAATACATAGATACATATATAATTGATCATTACAACCTAGTTTCTCACACCACTTATGCTGTGTATATTTAAAGTTGACTCCGAACGACAGATTTTTCATTTTTTTTTTGAGAAATTTCTCATGGCAGTTTTTAGTTACTCTCAGAGTTTTTGCCAGTAATTTGCTGAGAGGAAATGGCAGAAGAAATAATTTTTCATATTTTCATTTAATAAACCAACACACTATCCACTAGACTTCGGCTACTACAAATTCGCAATAAAATGCTTATTTTATGTCCGTAAATATATTATCAAATAGTCATATATCACTCATCTGCATATACAGTGGACAGCAAAAGTCTAAGTACGGCAATATATTTTGACAAAAAAAAAAGCACCCACAGGCTTAATACTCTTGCACAAAGTCCCGAAATGACTTCAAGAGAGTATTTAGGAGATCATTTGAAAGAACGGTTCCGTAATCGCTAAACCTCAAACAAAAGTCAACCGAAAAACTTGCTCATGGTGCCACCAGAAAACACTAAACAAAACTTGTATATTCAATTACAAAAGGGGTAAATGGAGTGCTTGACCTTAAGGGATATTCTACTAAATATAAGGGATAACATTTTCATATATTAGGCCTTTGAATTTTAAATTTACTCAGGCATCTCCTTGGGGGTACCTATGGAGTCATCTGAAACTTTTCCTTATTTTTCTCTTGTTTTATGAAAAACATTAAAAAATTGTTTGTTTTATAATAAAATAGAAATATATTAAATATATTATATTAAACTATAAATTTTTATACAAACTTTTGGCTAAAATTTATGAAATTGCTAAAATACATATATTGCCGTACTCAGACTTTTTCTGTCCACTGTACATATAACCCAAATCGCTAACCTGCCCTGCATAAACCATATTATTTTTCATCTGTGAGCCATGAACGTATCAACTTACAAAATATTGACGATAAATTTTGACTTTCTAATTGACAGCAGAGTTGAAATACATGTTCTCTAACATAACATACATAATTCGTCAACCCTTAAGTCACACATTTGGAATGTGTGTTATTGTATCCATAAGTGGCAGCCACTACAGTTTTAAGTCGCCTCAGAACGACAGATTTTTGAGAAATTTTTCATTGCAATTTTTTATTTACTGCCATCGAAGAAATATTTCTTAATATTTCGTTTTATTGGAGAAGTCTGACCTGGGTTTTGAACGGTGGCCTCTCGTTTGATAAGCTAAAAGGATAACTACTAGACAACGGTGACTTCTCTTTTCTTAAGTGCTTTGCTTCATTCCGTATTTTTCCAGATTTTTTTTTATTATTCCTGATCCAAAATAGTTCATACAATTATTGTAAGTAAACAGCGTATAAGCCCAATAATACAGAGTTTAGAAGTATACATGAATTTGTGCCACAAACCAGGAGTGTTTACTATGACGTGGATATTCGCCAGTATGATAGCTCTGCATTTACTTTTTGCAGGAAATCATTAGGCGGAAGTTACAATTCAGCTCCAGGGAACCAGCATAATTCACTAGATTTGTCAGTAAAATATGCCCAACGAAACAGTGTCCAATAATTACAAAACACAAGAGATTTGTTCTTATTTTCATTAACAAACAAAAGGCCAGAGTACTCTAAACATTCTGAATCCTACCATCATCCCCAAACGTTCATTTAAATCTACACAGTGGCTAGTGATGACCACTTAGTATCGGGTAAGCTGGGCCAGCGAGCGAATGCTGCTTGGAAGGCATTTCGATCTTATTATGTTGGTGTTGAGAACACTAATCCATGCAAAAAGCAAAAGCAAAAGTTCGAGATGTAATTGCCGAATACACATTGTGCTCCCATCAATGGTGTAAACCTCGAGCAATACCAGAGAAGCGCCGTAGTCTAGTAGGTAGTATGTTGGCTTATTAGACGTAAGGCCAAGATTCAAATCCCAGGTCAGACATCAAAACGAAAATATAAAAACATATTTCTCCGGCGGCTGCGTCTCAGCAGATTGCTGGCATAAACTCTGAGAGTAAATAAAATTACCATGAAGAATTTCTCAAAAATCTGTCGTTCAGAGTCGACTTTAAACTATAGGTGCCGCCATTCATATATAAAATTAACCTACACAACATAAGTGGTGTGAGAAGCTAGGTCGTAATCCTGACTGAAAGTTGGTAATGATCAATTATGTATGTATGCATGAAAAGGATCAGATCCAGATCAGAATTAATATTTCAAAGTCGGCCCATTCACTTTACATAGAATGCCTCCACATGGCTTTATGCATTTCAACATCGATTACACTTTATACTCTACTTAGACTCCAATTGTAAGCAAAAGCTGATTAAGTAGAATATCAACAGATAGCCATTTCCATTAACAATTCTTTATATTTACTTCCGTTTTCTGTATTTATTTTTCTTACTATTAAATGGACTCTCACTACCACCTTTGTGTTATGCACTTACATTTAAAAATTTGTTTTCATAACAATTTTTATAAAATAATATCCTGTAGTCTGTTTTATTTTCTTCTTTATTAAGTGAAAAAACAAATTTACTTTAAAAAATAAAATGAAAATAAAAACATCACAAGAAACAAAAACTTGTTTATTCTTCGTTTTATTACTCCCTGTTACTATAGTAGAATACCAAAGAATTTTACTCAGAAATGATATTCTTTTGAATTTAACTTTGTCCTGTTGGATAACAAACAATTCTTTACATTTGGATTATGCACAGCACTGTTGCGTTGGTGATTATTTCGTTTTTAAATTTAATGTTAAATACAACACAAATAAGCGTTGTTGTTAGTCAAAGCTGACCATAAGATACCTTAAGATGGACTAGTTAATTAGATGGCATACTTGAGGTATAAGCGGCTTAGCTGGAATCTATTATAAACCGATTTTATAGGAATTTGACTGCGTAGTTGCGAAGCCAAACTCTATCAAATGTATCGATTTACAGTGATTTTAGACAAAATTTATTATGTTAAGCGATTCCTATCTTCATATTCACATAAATTGGAGTGTATTAAATATCAAAAGCATGGAATAAAATAAAGCACTTAAGAAAACAGAAGACAACGTAGTCTAGTGAGGTGAAGCCTCGGTTCAGACATCTCTAACTAAACGGAATATGAACAAAAATTTCTAAGGCGACTGGCTCTCAACAGATTTTGACAAAAACTCTGAAAGTAAATAAAATTGCCACGAAAAGTTTCTCAAAAATCTGTCGTTCGGAGTCGACTTTTAATTGTAGGTCCCACCACTCAGGTATAACACACACTACACAAGTGTTGTGAGAAGCTAGGTTGTAATCCTGACTAATGAGATGTAATAATTAATTATGTATGTATGTATGTGTGAAATATCATTGAAATTTAATTTTCTTAAAAAAAACCTAATGATGTTTGATTTTGCTTGAGTCTGGTGTATAGGTTAGGTTAGATTAGGTCGAAGTGGTAGCTCTGATATCAAAGAGCTCAGTTGAGCACGCATAGCGGCCCGAGTGAACGCAGTCTCTGTACTGACCAAGTTCCACCAAAATCAGGGAATAAAAGGAAGTTGGTCAGTGCAGAGGCTGCACATCAAAGCACGACTACCCCACACTGGAAAACCAGCCAGAAAGTTTGATGAACGAATCGATATCCTTGACATCAATAGATGCTAGCTCCGTCAAGCTGACAACTAAGGTGTATTCGCTTAGAGGATCGCTGTAATTTGTGGCTTATTCGCATAAATCTGCGGCTTAGGAAAATCCCACCAGCCATCAAATCGCTAGTTGAGAATATGAAATATGATATGTATGTGCTATGTGGCACGTAGCGTCCTGCTTTTGAAAACACATGCCGTTGGTATCTATATCACACAATTCAGGTCAAAGGAAATTGCCGTTGACAGTGGTGGAAGTATCAACGTCTTCCTCAAAGAAATATGAATCGATGACGATTGCAACCCAAAATCCACACCAAACAGTGTCTTTTTCGAGTTGCATAGGATACTCTTGGGTGTCATGTAGATTGCCGAAGTCCCAAATTTGACAATTGTCTTCTTTTATTCACGTAGCCGTTCACCCAGAAATGGATCTCATCGCTGAAGATGACTTTTCGATGAAAATTATGAATAGTGTGAACTACTTCAGGGGCTAACCTGAACTGAATCTAGAATCTATGAAAATATATATTTTTAAGAGTGTTATTTGCTCTTCTGATGCAAAAAACTACAGTTGATACGCAGTTTAAAAAAATACACACATCATATTGGACTAGTGTCTAATCTTTCACGTTAGGTCTTCAAATACCCAAGCAGGACACATATATTCAGTGGTCTACCCTTCCTCGTCAGGTACTTTCAACAAAAATTAGTTTTATTGGTTAGTATTTTTCTTTTAACTCCTTTACGATGACCTCCATCCACTTAATCGTTTTCTATTTTTCTTTTCTTATGCTTTTTTTTCAATTTAAGGCCTGAAACACGGTCTAACATGATAAGAAACAATGGTTAGCACGTATTAGTCATACGAACCTTGCTAATTAAATCTCCCTTTTCTTTTCCAAAAAGCGGTCTAAACATAACCATGTTGGACTACTTGTTATTGGGACTTAGGGTCTTTAGAATATCTTAACTTTTCTAAAATTCAAAATAACCATGATGAAAAACTCTCCGTTGTTTACTATATACGGGGTTGTA
Source organism: Sarcophaga carnaria (assembly GCA_958299815.1). Classification (NCBI taxonomy): domain Eukaryota; kingdom Metazoa; phylum Arthropoda; class Insecta; order Diptera; family Sarcophagidae; genus Sarcophaga; species Sarcophaga carnaria. The sequence continues at coordinate 49,636,591 of OY283150.1, forward strand.
TGGCTTTATCGTCAAGCATATTAAACGAAGTTGTCGTAATCTAGGAGATATTGTAAGGGTTTCTTAAAGGCGATCCCGTGTTATGTGGCAAAATCTCTGAGAGTAAATAAAATTGACAAAGAAAGTTTCGGCTTTAAAGTGTTGGCCCTGTCACTGTTGTAATCCTGCCTAAAGATTTGTAATGACGAATTAAGTAACTAAGTAAGTATAGTAAAGCGTTACAAACTTCAACACAAACATAACATATCAAGCGATGGGAAAATAATTTTTGCGCACAAGCTAATATATTGTATTTAGAGCATAAAGTTATCTTCTGCTTTTAATATTAGGTAGAATAGATTAGGCATGCATGCACACCAGCTAAGTGGAAATTTATGAAGTTTTCTTTAGGTTAGGTTAGGTTAGAGGACGTGTACTCGTCAATTAAGACAAGCACAGTACCCGGAGGTCGAATTGACCCATTGTACAACGTCCTAGTTTCTCGCACCACTTATGTTGTGTGTGTTCATTTTATACATGAGTGGTGGGACCTACAATTTAAAGTCGACTCCGAACGACAGATTTTTGAGAAACTTTTTCATGGCAATTTTATTTACTCTTAGAATTTTTGCCAGAACTCTGCTGAGAGGAAGTCGCCGAAGAAATACTTTTTGTATTTTGTCATGATGTGTGGCCTGGGGCTCGAACCCTAAGAGAGGAGTTTAGTGAATGTTCTAGTTTCCTTAAATGCCTCTTTTGTTATGCTTAACGTACTGCAAAAAATTATTACGATTTACGACTGTAAGTAAACTTTCTCTAAAAGCATTACAACAATTTTAAATTTTCATCAAATTTAAGCCAGATTGAATTGGCAGCCACTTCGTATAGCTCTTTCTGGGGTCCTATAAGATTCCGATTTTCAAACTTGTTCAATCAATATCAGAGTTGCTGGACAATGACTACGAAGATCTTCTTTGAAACTAGATTCGTTCTTATCAGTACATTACTTTCAAGCTACCCTATATAGCCATCACCTACGATGCTATAAAATATAAACACAAAAGCTAAATAAAATATACTTATGAAAGGAAAATACAAAAACAAAAAACGAAAAATAAATGGCAACAAAATAAATATGCATGCACCTGCAATGGAACTGGAAACTATTAAGTCACAAAGCAAAACCCTTTCAATTCTCCGTTTTCTACAATAATAGCAACAAAAATGGAGTTAGAAAGCACTGGCATAAAGCAACAAGAACTGTAAAGAAAACTCAGCCAAATAGAAAACAAGTAAAACTAAAGAAGAGAAATAAAATTAAAAAAATAAAAAAGAACAGTGAGGATAGCAGAAGTAAATTGCATTTTGTTCGAGCTTTTAGTTTATTTTACAGTAGAATACCTTTTTAGAAAAAGCATTTCAATACTCAGACTCGAACTGAAGTGAAGTTTAAAATGAAATTAAAAAAAAACAGAAATAAAATTTGAAATATTAAAAAATAAAATCAATTCTTTCAGAGTTAAACAAGTTCTTAATGAAACAAATTTCTCTGCCATTTATTTTTTTTTTTTTCAATTAATGGATGAATTAAAAAATAAAGTGCATACGATACGCTTTAGTAATTTCGGTTCTTTTTTTTCGTTTCCTCTTTGTTTAAAAGTGTTACTGTTACGGTAAACGGCTCTTCATATACAGTCATTTCATTTGGAATATTGAGATTAAAACTTAATTGAAATTGAGTTAAAATATCTAAATTTAATAGCAATTAAATGATTGTCTGTAATTAATTTTTATTCCGATTTAAGGAAATTAACTGATGCGCCAAGACGTGAGCGTGCTTGTACAGTGTGTACACCGGAAAATAGTGAAGATTTGGCTGAGAGTATTCGTGCGAATCTATCAACTTCAACTAGTCATCGTTCTCTAGAACTGAACATTTCAAAGAGAAACTACACCATGATGTCAATTTAGTCAAAAAAAAACATCTTTTCGGATAAAGCTCATTTCCATTTTGGTGGGTACGTTAATAAGCAAAATTGCAAAATTTGGGGCTCAGAAAACCCGCACTTGGTCTTACAGAAACCAATACACCCATTACGAGTGACTGTTTGGTGGGGCACGTGGAGAGGTGACATCATCGACTCATATTTCTTTGAAAATAAGGACGACGCAACTATTACGGTCAATCGAGACACTTATCGCATCATAATAATCGATTTTTTGTACCCGCTTTTCATGATATTGATGTGAAAGACGTTTGGTTTTGACATGATGGTGCAACCTCCCACACATCTGATGCCACAATCGATTTATTGCATCAAACGTTTGATGGCCGTTTAATAAGCCGCAATGGTGATGCCAATTGGCCGCCAAGAAGCTGTATTTTGACACCGTTGGACTATTTTCTATAGGGCGGCGTTAAAGAAAAGCTTTATACCGACAAACCAGAGACAATTGAGCATTTGTAGGCCAACATTCGTGATACCAATGCCCTGATACGAACCATATACTCGAAAAAGTGCACGAAAATTTGGGTACCGTGAGGCCAGCTGCGGTAGCCGTTTGAATGCAAAAATATTCCATTTCTAACCGGAATAAATGTACTTCACAACAAAGTAACTAAAATTTGCCGAAATTTGAAATTGTTTTTAAATTTAAACTTTTAAGAGGCCCATCATTATTTTCGACTATAAGTGATAAATATTTTTGGTACTTCAAAGAGACGGAATACGATACATAACTATGTACATTTGTATTGATATGGTGCGGATGATTAATATGTTAATATTATTTCATCTATTTTTATTATTTCAATATTTAATCATCATACGACATGGTGGGTATTCGTAGTAAGAGAATAAACTTAAAAACTATTGCATACCCTGCGGAGTAAGGAAGAGGCATTTAGAACAATTGTACTTCACAACAAATATAATTAATTTGGCATAAATTTCATACAGTTTTTGTTTTATGTTTCTATCAGAAATCATTTGGGAAAACATATAAATCCTTAGCAAAAATGCTGATTATTAACCTGGAGCTCTTAAAGCAGCAGGAATTAAAAAAGTCTGGAAAATAAAAACTATTTAAAGGAGTGCCTTTCATACCTTCATAAGACTTTCGGAATTTTGTAGAGAGCGCAGGAGCCATAATTATATGACGGAATAGGCAATATCGATATGTTACATATCGATGATGTTACAACAAAACTTTACAGGACACACGTAAGCTGCGCCCATTGAGGCGGTTGCCAGTTTAACATAACCTAAAGGAGTGCCCACGATAAAATTGTAACGAGATTGGAAAAAGGAATTTCCGTTACCTAGTTTTTGTTTATAGAGCGGTACAGAGCACATTACCCAATGTCACCCAATTAATCCAATCCCAGAATTGACCAGAACATCGACTATTAAGAAGTATTGGTCATTTGTAAAATAATGATTTTGAAAAAATCCAAAAAGAAGAACTTCAAAAGACGAAAAACTTGTTTATGCAATACATACATACATACATACATACATAATTGGCCATTACAACCCTTCAGTCAGAATTACGGCCTAGTTTCTCACACCACTTATGTTGTGTGTGTTAATTTTATACATGAGTGGCGGGACCTACAGTTTAAAATCGATTTCGAACGACAGATTTTTGAGAAACTTTTCATGGCAATTTTATTTACTCTCAGAGTTTTTGCTAGAAATCTGTTGAGGGCCAGTCGCCTTAGAAATATTTTTTCATATTCCTTTTTGATATCTGACCTGGGGTTTGAACCTTGGCCTCACGTCTAATAAGCCAACACACCACCTCCTAGACTACGGCGACTTCACATGCAATACATTGTCTTCTGTAATTTAAGTAAAGATTGAAATATTTTTCCCGTTTTTATAAAGAAAAACCTATATCCAAATTTGTTTAGTCTTTCTCCAAGAAATATTAGCAATAAGTTCATTAAATGATTAATTTTTATAAAATTGAATATAATTTTAGAAACATTTTAAGTAATATTTTCAGATAAATTAAATGCTAGCAATAATCAAATAAAATATACCTTAAATACGAACAAAATAATTAAATTTCTGTTTTTTAAACTTTCTGCTTGCAGGTAAGCCCATCATAACATAGAGAATAATTAATTTAAAATATTAAAATTTTTCAAACCATTTGGAAGGGTGAGTAGCAAACTGTTCTTAGTTATTTATAATCGTTTCGTCAGCAATATGAACGTTTAAACTGAGTCATTGATTTAAGTACTCTTTTTGAGGTCTTGATTGCAATAAACTGATTTTATATAAAGGGTCCGCCAAATAACTTTGTTTTTTTGAAAATGCTTTAAAAAAAACTACTGAATCTCAAATTTCTTTTTTTATTTGAAAGTACAATCCTTCCGGTTAATAATGGAAAATAATTTCATTCAAATGGCTGCCTCGGCTGGCCATGCAGTAGCCTACACGATCGGTCTAATTTTTAAGTACATTATCGATTGTGTGCAGCTGTATTTCATCAATGGCTTCACGAATATTGTCCTTTAAAGCGTCAATTGTCTCTGGCCAAACGACATCAGCGCTGCGGCTGATAATGCGATCTTCAAAAACAGGGCGCAAAACATCGAGTGTAGCTTCGGCTGTGTGGCACGTAGCGCCGTCCTGTTGAAATCAATATCCTCCTCTTCAATTTTTGTGAACAAAAATTCGTTCAACATGGCCCGATAACGATCGCCATTGACTGTAACGGCCACTCCTTGCTCATTTTCGAAGAAAAATGGCCCAATTATGTCTCTGGACCAAAATCCGCACCAAACAGTGACTCGTTTTGGGTGCGTCGGTTTTTCAATGTATGCGTGCGGGTTTTCTGTGCCCCAAATGCGACAATTTTGCCTGTTTACATACCCGCCAAGATCAAAATGAGCTTCATCTGAAAAGATGATTTTTTTTTTGCCAAAATCGGCATCTTTTGGTGTAGGCTACTGCATGGCCAACCAAGGCAGCCATTTGAATGAAATTATTTTCCATTATTAACCTGAAGGATTGTACTTTCAAATAAGAAAAGAAATTTGAGAAAATATTCAGCAGTTTTTTTAAAGCATTTAAAAAAAAAGTTATTTGGCGGACCCTTTATTTAAAATGTGTCCACGGTTTTTTGAACCTAAATTTTGTACACAGAGAATCAATTATAATTCCGCACATTTTTGCTATTATTATTAATAAAACATTAGTAATCTTCGATTAACAGTATTATTCCATTGTAGCAGTCTTATGGTATATCAGCGAGAAGTTTAGTCAAGTGATTGTCAGATGCTCTTCACAACGAGACTTCAATAAAATTGTGGTGAAAGGCTTGGCCAATTAATTATTCTCGCAATTCGTTTGAAATTTTGGCTGTTCATCAAATCAATGCATGCGTCCTGGTCTTATGATAATGAAGCACGGCGCGTTTGTTTCTTAACAAAATCACAACACACTCATTATGTCTTTGCTTGCCGTTGAACCAGTTCATTCAATTGGTTTTAGAAACTATTTCGGACCTTGATTATTTCCATAATACATACATATTTGGTCATTACAACCCTTTAGTCAGGATTACGAACCTAGCTTCTCAAGTCATTTATGTTGGGTGTATTAATTTTAAACATGAGTGGCAGGACCTATATTTTATAGTCGACTCCGAATAACAGATTTTTAGAGAAACTTTTCATGGCAATTTTATTCACTCTCAAAGTTTTTGCCAAAAATCTGATGAGGGGAAGTTCCCGAAGAAAGATTGTTGTGTTGTTGGAGATGTCTGACCTGGGGTCCGTCTAACAAGCCAACACAATACCTACTAAAATACGGTGACTTTTTTATTAAATTAATAATTAATTAAATAATAAATAAATGAAAAAATAAAAATAAAAAATAATTAATTAAATTAACTTAGTGCTCACTCTGAAATTTTTTTCTTTTTATTTCCATAAATTGCCTAAAAATTTCGACTTTTTGGCCACCATATTTCCACTCCATTTCATATTTCACATATATTTGGAGGGCTTAACGAACCCCACAATCGAAATAAAAGTAAAGATAGTATCTTTAGAGTAACGCATGAAAAAGTTACTTAAATATGCTCTTTTGCCCTTTAAAAGTTTTCCTTTTAATCATTAGTTTTCCCATTTTCTGCAAACACTTGAAAATTTTAAGAAAAAAAATTTTTTTTAATCCGACTTTTTCGTATGATAAATAACACAGAGAAACTTAAACATCAAAAAAAAAAACTAAAAGGCTTACAAGCATTTTGTGAATTTCACACCTTTACCTGTGTGAATTACTTGAGAATTTTAAATTATTGTTGAGTTCTTTGTACGTTCGAGTTTAATGTTTGGATTTCTATTTTATTTCGAATTATTTTTCATTTCTCGTACAACAAAATACTCGATTGTTCAAATGGCTTTTGGGTGACTATTTCGTTTTTTATTTCTTCTTTAGCATTTAGTCTTATTATTTTTGTATTATTGTTATAAGAAAAAAAGAAAAGAAAAGAAAAGAATGAACATTTTTTCCGTATGTCCGTAAAGCTTTTAGGCTTTTAAGAAAGTAAGAAGAAAAATAAAAAATATTTAAGAAAAAATAGAAGAAAAGAAGTAGAATCTATAGTAGATGTGAGATATGAGAGAGTAAAATATAGGTCAAAAGGTGTGTCACATATGTCAAGTGACTGTAAGACGTGCTAATGCTGTTGGCTTTGGCATCACCCAAAAATAAAAAGTCTGTGCAATAAAAGAAAAACAAAAATGAAAAAGAAAGAAAAAAAAATACTCAAAAAACAGTCTAAAATCCGTATGCAAAAGATAAGATGTTGGAAGGCAAGAAAAATCACACTTTTTCATTTCACATTCACATACAATATGTATTGTATGTAAGAATGTAAGAAAATTTGTAAAATGAGAATGAAAAAACAAAGATTATAAGTGTTACTTATTTTTTTTCGTTATTTAGATTTCTGTTTTTAGAAATGTCCCCAATTTTTTAAACAATTTAAATAAAAAAATAAAACTTTAGATCTCATAGAAGAAAAGGATATAAAAATATGTTCGTAACAAATCTTTTTTTTTTTTTTGCTTCTTTTAATACAAATCTTATTTGATACATTTGCAGCAACCATTTCATCAAGATATTTAAAATCATTCTTAATAATTGGAATAATAAATCAATATTATTACCAAAGTTTTGCTTTTTAAAACATGCCTTTTTGGTTTCTAATTTTGTTTCGAAAAACTTTTTCTGGCCCTTCCTTTTCGGTGATAAAAATGGTTATTACAACCCTTCAGTCTGGTGTGTTGGCTTATTAGACGTGAGACCTCGGTTCAAACCTCAGATCAGACATCTCGATGAAATTTAAATATGAATAATATTTCTTTAGCGACTGCCTCTCAGTAGATTGCTGGCAAACACTCTGAGAGTAAATAAAATTGCCGTGAAGAGCTTCTCAAAAACCTGTCGTTCGGAGTCGACTTTAAACTGTAGATCCCGCCACTCATGTATAAAATTAACGCACACAACATAAGTGGTGTGAGAAACTAGGTCGTAATCCTGACTGAAGGGTTGTAATGAATGCTAAATAGTTTACGTTATATTTAATTTCCGTTTCCTTGTGTCGAATATTAAATATTTAAATCAGAAAAAACTTTATGAAACAAAGTATTACTAAGTTTTTTTGTTTACAAGTTTAAAACACAAAATTTTATTATTGTGCAACAATTTAGAAAAAAAAATGTGAAAAACATTAGAAAATAAACGGACTTTAAAATAAAAATCAGTTTTTGAATAAATTCTATCAAAAACGCAAAAAAAAAAGGGAAAAGAAAAATAACTGAAAAATTTATGAATAAATCATACGCTTTGAGGGGGTAAAGGTCGGTCGTCTTTATGAAAAACGAAAACAAAAACCAAAATAAAAAGGACCAGAGAAGGCTAAATAAAATATAACAGCATAAAAAGGGAAATTTTATGAACTTTTTTTCTGGTTTTGTTTCCCCCACCACACGAATATGAATCTGAATGTGAATATGAATTCGATTGCGATTGCGTTTATGAACGAAACGAAATAAAACTGTATGTCATGAATAATAAATCCCTTTTTAACTTCATCTTTATCGTTATATTTTTATTATTATTTTATATGCAATATAGCATATACAATACAATACTAATATCTATGTACTGTACTATCAGGTAGTAGTGCATGTAAGAAGTAAAATATAAAAAATTTTATATTTTTTGTTTGTTAAATAGTTTTATAAATTTTAGAACCAAAAATAGACAAAAATGATATAGGGTGGGTGATTTAAAAGTTAAAATTTAAAAATATAATGAAATAAAAATGTTTGAAATTTTGTCAAATTTATTTTTTGTTCTGAAGTACAATTGTTCCGATTAGAAGTAAAATATTATATAATTAATAATTTTTTTTACGCTGAGGGGGAGTAAATGTACCTAACCGCACCATAGGGGTAGTCGTCACTATCCCCCGTGTGTGGGGCCCTCACCCACAAAATCTCCCCATCTTCTTTCGGAATCCTTTTGGCCACTCCGGAACTACTGTTATATTACTTCGAAGTGGAGTCCGTCTGGCCATTTGGCCCCTTCATATCCATATCCGCGTCCGGATTGCGTAACGAATTCGGAGAAGGTGTTCAAACGTCCATTCTACTTCTCTCATTCAAGTCAATTTTCTTAGATTTTAGTAAGACTTCAGCGTATCTGACTATACTATTCCAATTCTTCTCACTACTCAGAATTACATCGCAGTTCTCGATAGTACAGACGCCGACTTTGGCCTCAAGATTCCTTCTTTCCAATCTCCATCTCTCACAATGAAAGAAAGTGTGTTCGGCATCATCAATCGACGCATCATCATAGATGCAATTTGGTCGTGTCATCTTCCCCATTTTAAATAGGTACTTACAAAAATAACCGCGTCCAGATAACAGTTGTGTCAGATAGTAGTTAACCTCACCAAATTTTCTCTGCATCCAGCGGGTAATATCTGGGAGAAGTTTTGCCGTCCATCTACCACTCGTCTCAGTGTACCATTCCTCATGCCATTGTAGTATGGTTCGCTTTCTGGCGTCGTCGACATTTCTCTTCCGCTTACTTGCCTGTAGACCTATAGGTATTACAACACTGATATCATTCATATGGCTCTCGCAGCTGGCCTTACAGTACCTCATTCGATCGGATCAGTTTTTTGTGCACTTTTTCGAGTGCATCACCAATGTTGGCTTTTAAATACTCAATATTCGCTGGTTTGCCGACATAACATTTTTCTTTAATGGCGCCCTACAGAAAATAGTCCAACGTTGTCAAATCACAGCTTCTTGGCGGCTAATTGATATTACCATTTCGGCTAATTAAATGACCATTAAATGCTTGACGCAATAAATCGATTGTGTCGATTATCGATTATCATGGTGCGATATGTGTCTTCAATATGGGACAATGATGTCAAACAGTCAATTGTAATGGGCGCATCGACTTCTGTAAGACCACGTGAGCCCCATATACGGCATTTTTACGTATTAATGTACCCACCAAGATAAAAATTAGCTTCATTCGAAAAGATAATTTTTTTGGCAAAAAAAATTCCGGCCAATTGTCTTCGTTTTGGAAATAAATGTTCAATAAATCCCAACGTTGCTCAAGCAACGATCGATTTATTACTTTCAGTAGAGATAATATACTGCATTTCGTGACAGAATAGAATTATATAAGTCAGGTTCGAAATAACGGATAGTTCAAATTTAAACCGATAGATGACCCAGCCTATACAACAGAAGAATAGATTTACGTCGAGGAAGATGATTTTATCAAACAAATTGCAAGCATTTGCTGCCATGGCATTTCTAATGAGGATGTTAATATTACACAGTTGAGTAGGTGACAACTTTACAAAACATAAGGTATACATACGTTTCATGATACCACTTCGTTTTGCAATTTGCTTTTTGATAATTCGATAGACTTTAAATTTCTAGTGTAATGAGCAAGATCTATAGATCGATTGGCATATCAGCCTCAGGATGACGTTCGTTACAATGCTCTAGATAGAAGCAGTCAGCTTGGGTACAGAGAATAATTGACCTGAAGGAGTCGGAATTACTAGCTGGCTTCTTACACCACACATGTTGTGCGTGTTAATTTTATACATGACTGGCGGGTGTCGACTTCGAACGAGAAATTTTTGAGAAACTTTTCATGGTAATTTTATTTACTCTCAGGGTTTTTGCAAGAAATCTGTTATTTTGTTTTGTTCGACATACCAAACCAAGGGCAATAACCATTTAAAAAAATTTGGGGACTAATAGGGTGTTTTGCTTTTTCTTTATGCCTCATCAATTTTCTTTGTGTCGATGTTGGCCACTTGTTGTTAAATTTTTTATGAAAATGAAAGCCTTAATTATGAATTGTCATTGAATAATGGATTTTTAACGAACAGATATACAAAAAAAATATGATTATATTATGGTCGAATACAAAAGAATTTTGACTCATTTAAGGTTAATAAAGCAAACAAAAAAAATATTTTTGGGATTTATTGGGCCAACATGAAACTGTACGATGATATCGATTCAAAACATCATCTTCAGGGATGAAGCTCATTTTCATCTTAGTGGGTATATAAATAAACAAAATTGTTCAATTTGGGGCTCAGAAAAACAACATGTTGTCTTACAGAAGCCCATGCACCCATTACGAGTAACTGTTTGGTGCGGCTTATGGAGCGGAGGCATATTTGGCCCATATTTCTTCGAAAATGAAGACGGTACAACCATTACGGTCAATAGAGACACCTAATGCATTATGATAACCGATTTTTCTATTCATGATATTAATATTAAAACGATGCTTGGTTTCAACAGGATGGTGCAACTTGTCACATATTTCATGCCAAAGTCGATTTATTGCGTCAAACGTTCGATGGCCGAAATGGTAATGTCAATTGGCCGCCAAAAAAACTGCGAGGACACCGTTGGATTTTCCGTGGGGCGCTGTTAAAGAAAAGTATTATGCCGACAAATCAGAAATGTTCAGACAATTGAGCATTTGAAGGCCAACATCAGAGATAAAAAAAATTGATCCGATCGAATGAGATACTGCGAATCCAGCCGCGGCAGCCATATGAATTAAATAATATTCCATTTCTAAACGGAACAATTCTACTTCACAACAAAAAAATAAATTTGGCAAAATTTCAAAACGTTTTTTGGTGCATTTTTAAATATAAACTTTTAAGTGACCTTTACATGACTTTTGATATAACTTTGGAACTTCAATAATACCCAAATAAACGTTTCTTAACATCTTATATAGTCGCCGTAGTCTAGTAGGTAGTGTGTTGGCTTATTAGACGTAAGGCCACGGTACAAACCCCAGGTCAGACATCAAAACGAAATTTGAAAAAATATTTCTTCGGCGGCTTCCTCTCAGCAGATTTCTGGCAAAAACTCTTGGAATAAATAAAATTGCCATGAAAAGTTTCTCAAAAATTTGTCGTTGGAATCGACCCGCCACTCATGTATGAAATTAACGCACACAACATAAGTGGTGTGAGAAATTAGGTCGTAATCGTGACTGAAGGGTTATAATAACCAATTATGTATGTATGTATGTGGATCTTAATCTACTAAATATTTCATTCAAAATTTTCAAGATTTGATCACAAGATGGCTTTGAATCATTCAAAATTCGTGCTCATGAACATTGAATTCGTTTATGACCACCTATAACCTTTCGAAAAGTTTTTATTGTATTTTTTTCATTTAAATGTATTCCTCTGCATATTCCATTCATAAAAAAACAAAAACGAGAACATACTATAATTTAATGAAATGTAATGGTATTATAAAAAATGTAAGCGTAAATATTCTCGACCAGTCATTCCTTCACTATCAAAAGCAATAATTTATTAAAGTCTGCTGCAAAATACATTTTCTTAGTATTTTCAGTTTTTCGTCTTTTTTCCCCATTTTACTGCCTTTTTTGTGAACAAAAATAAAACGAACACAACGCCTTACTAACTCTTCAGTTGCTTTTCTTTACAACAATTGAAATAATATTCTCAACCCGAAATGTACGGTGTGGGAAACGTTACCACCCACCCAAATAAAAAGACACTGTCTGAACCCCTTAAAATATGCATACGCAAAGTAAGGGACACAAAAAGAAGAAGGCTATGAAGAAGAACAAAAAGAAGAATATTTATTTAATCGTAACAATGTTTTAACAGTTACAGAGCAACAACTGCGAAAAAAAACTGGAAGAAGTGATTCAAACCGATACACAAAAAGAAAAGAAAAAAAGAAGTGAGGAAGACAAGCATTTTTTAAATAAAAAAGGAAAAAATTTAAAAGAAATTTTACAAGAAAAATTTCATAAGTTCGACTTTGGTGTACGCTTACTTTGCAATATGTACATATGCACACACATCAGGATTACAACATAGCTCCTCACACCACTTATGTTATGAGTGGTGGGGCCAACAGTTTAAAATAAATGCCGAAAGATAGATTTTTGAGAAATTTTTCATGGCAATTTTATTTATTCTCATAGCTTTTGCCACAAATCTGCTGAGAGGTAGGCATCGAAAAAATATCTTTTCAAATTTCGTTTTGTTGGAAATGTTTGACCTGGGTACAGTCATTAATCTTGCACGATGACAAGTAATCGATCCGAATAACATTCGTAGAACCGCTACTCTGAATATCAGTCAAGGCAATAAATACTTACCGGCAACGTGTTCGCTCAAACCTCTTGTCCAAGCAGGTAAAATGCAATATAAACCAATTGGTCCAAGTCCAAAAGAGGCACTGTAATATCCGCTTTTACTATCTCTCCAATTAGGTTACTCTCAACTGAATTACACAGGGTGAACGTGACGTATTCATCACCTAATTTATAAGAAATGCTCTGGATGCTTTGATTTGGAATGCTGTAGTCAGACGCCTTTTCTAACACTTACTTTTTCTTTTCCGTTTCATATGTTAAGCGCATTTGGCTTCCACAAAATATAGCCATCGGTGTGATTACTGTTTTTGTGTCGATTAGGAATGAAAAGGCGAATGAACTAAAACGGAAGAGATCAAAGATGTCTGAAGAGGAGACGATAGAGTAGATATATACGTCCCTACAAGAATACATTTTTAAATTCAACACACTGTGGGTTGTCCAACATATTTGGTTGCTAAATTTCAAACCTGCAGTGTCTAGTAGTGAGTAGTGCGTGAATCGGGGAACAACTCGAGTTCGTCATTCTCACGTGACAATGCGCTATTGGCAGTTTCGATAACAAGCTAGATATGCCCCAACAGGATTACTGCAGAAGCTGCCTTGATGTGGAGAAAACAAGATCGGTACAACAACCTTTATACGAGTGCCCTGGCCTTCAGAGCAGATGTCATCGCTTTGTGGGTGACAGAACGTTTGTAGATCTGGACATGTTAACGAACGTGCCACTAAGGTAGGTGGCCGGTATCATCCGGAGCTCGTGGTGCTTCAAACCCACTTCTAACGGATAATGACAAGTGGGCTTACCTCTCGCTGGGTAATACAATTGACCATATGTGCCAGGCGAGTGAACTTGTCTGTGAACGACAATCTAATCGAATATGCTTTCTAACAATTTAATAAAACTGTTTTCTTTTTTTTATTATTTAGAGGCCTATTCATCTAGTACACCAGAATCAGAACCCACACATATTGTAAACGTTTTAAAAATTTAAACATTCCTATCCCCATTATATAGCGCCACACAAAATGCATTACTCAGCTCTTCCCATACTGAACACTCTCTGTATCGTGGTGTAAAAAAAAAAATAATTCATGAAGAATTGTTCGTAAAAATTTCTTGGCGTATCTGAATGTGACACAAATAAATTTGTTGCCTTGTCGTTTGTAAAGTTCGTTTTTGTTTTTTTTTTTTTGTTTCTTTTTCTACTCATTTTCTTTTTTTCGATTGTTGTTGCTTTTATTTGTTTTATATTTTTCGGTTATTTGCCGCAGCCAAAGCCAATTTTCCTGTTTGTTGTAGAGAATAAAGAAAACAAAAAAAATATTTCTTTTTTTCCTTTGGGTTACAAAGAACGACGAGTACAGCTCACTCCTTACCCAATGCTATTTGTATTACAAAAAAACAACAACAATAACAGCAAATAAATACTGTTTTTTTCTGTTCCAAAAAAGGGGGAGACTTTACATTGGTATGCAAATTTATTGTATCCCTTAACAATTTTTTAAATGGCTGATAATTGTTTTATTGTGTTTTAGATTTTATTTTATTTATTGTATTTCATTCTTATTTATCATGTTTAAGATTTCTTTTTCTTCTTCTTCGTATTCTTTTCTTTTTTTTTGTATTTGTATTTCGGGGTTTCTTTTATTGCCTTAAAAATGGCCTCCAATTACAAAATGTTGCATAGCATTGTAGTAAATTGAAAAATTTGGTTATTTTTTTAAAAGAATGTTTATTAAAAATTTACGAAATTATTTATCTTGAATTAATTTCTTTTTTTTAAGACAAACAAAATTGAAAGAAATTTAATAATTTAAAATACTTCGAATAGCACTTTCTTGCAAATGGATTGTTAATGTTCTTTGGAGAAGACGTCTTTTTTTTTTGTTTTATTTGGAGTTAAAAATATAAAATTTAACTTTTCATTTTTAATGAAAATACAAAAACAATATACAATATATAGGATATTAAAAAACGAATATTTATTAAAATCCCTTTAACACGGCATGCATTGGCTTGTGCGTCGAAGCTTCCAACATATACATAAGGAGGCGAGTTGAAGGCCACGGAGTACAGGCGTATAGATTCGTAGACGTTTGAAGAGCAAGAGGTTAGGTGAGCGAACATTAGCCCTTCTCATCAAGCAAATCGTGTCAACATTATTCACCAAACATACGTACATATATAAAGAAATAGCAGAGGTACAAGCTACAAATACATACATATACATATAATTAGTCATTATAACCCTTCAGTCAGGATTACTAGTTTCTCACACCACTTATATTGTGTGTGTTAATTCCGAACGATAGATTTTTGCGAAACTTTTCATGGCAATTACTCTTAGAATATTTGATAGAAATCTGCTGAGAGCAAGCCAAACAAATATTTGTTCATATTTCGTTTTTTTCGAGTTGTCTTACATGGAATTTGAACCGCGGCTAAACCACTACACTACCAACTAGACCTACTAGCCTACGTATATAATGAAATAGCAGGGGTCCAAGCTACAAATAAAAGCTGTAAATATATAATATAATCATTTACATCGATTTGATTTAAATATTATAAAAAACCGCACCCACAATATACAAATAAAGCTTTCAAATGCTACAGTCTACCAATATACCATATTCGTTGCAATATTTAACTAGTGTTTGAAGAGGGAGATCTCCAGACTGAAAGAAACAACTCATGGTATTTATTCCCATATGTGGTAAAGGACTTGGATATCCAGCATCCTTAATAGTCATATGTCGTCTACGTACTAAACGCTTCCGATCTCTCAACTCTTCCTATCTTAAATGAAATACAGTGTCTGTAAGATATTATTGAAATTGTTTATTTGTTTGAATGCCTTATTTATGTTACTATGTGTGGAATACACATAAAATCATTCAAACCTCCTCATTATCTTCTATAGATAGAATGCATCCAAAATATCCAACTTATCAGGTTTCATTTGACTGACGACATGGACTATTCAGCTTTGAGTATCGGTATGGCTTATTCGCATACACCTGCGACTTAGCAGAACTCCATAAGAAAAGTTTAATGTTAAGTTAATTCACATGATTTCGATGGCCAGTTTACGATATCTTCACGGAGATGACCATGCCATCATAACGTTCGTACAGAATATGAAGTTTGGCATGAGTTGTGCCGTTCTGTTGAAGTTACATGTTATTCGTGTCCAAATTCTGGCCATAACAAGTTCGTATATAGTACTCACTGTTGACAATGATTTCATGGTCAACGTCATTCTCAAAAAAAATATGAACCGACAACCCTCACAGCCTATTGGACTTTGAGTCCTACTAACTCTCAAAAAGATACTATTTACACTTTTTCTGATGCCTTTTGTTTATGTTATCCTCTCTTAGAAGTTAGTGATCAAGACGGATTACATGATAAAAATTTATTCACCTAAGATCACCACCACACATATAAATTAAAATAACTTACGTTTCGTTAGATTATTTATGAAAAGAAATTTCCTCGGAGACTTCCTCCTTGCAGATATCTGTCAAAAACTCTGAGAATAAATAAAATTGCCATGAAAAAGTTTCTCAAAAATATATCCTCCGCAGTCGACTTTAAACTGTAGGTCCCACCACTCATATGTAAAATTAACACAATCAACATAAGTGGTGTGACAAACTATGTCGTAATCCTGACTGAAGAGTTGTAATGACCAATTATGTATGTATAGTCCGAAATACATAGTAATCATTTAACAGCGCTTATAATCGCTGTATTTAGTATGTAGTGACGAGAGCTAAGACATCTCAGACAAGAAAACGAAACATAAAAAAATATTTCTATCTTTTGAAGTCGAGATTAAACTGTCAGTCCCATCAAGTTCAATCGTTAAAATTAACAAGCACGAAATGGGCAGTTTAGGATCCTACGTTGTAATCCCGACTAAAAAGTTTTGATAATAATGTCATTATACCTTAAATAATTGTAATTTTAGGCTTTTAACCGTGGTCAAAATAAGATCATAATCTATAATTTGTTATCATGGAATAAATTTTCTTTTATTGGCTACTATTTCGTAAGTAATCAAATGAAAAAAATTCAATTTAGTTTTAAAGAAATCAAAAATTTTTTGTGTTCTTTTTTACATACCAAATAAATACGAGAATATAAATAATGCTTACGAACTTCAAATAACATTTTTAACAGGCCAAAACTATTCATGTTTATTTAACATTAAGACCACCCAGCCAGCCAACACAAAAACAACCACGACCAAAAGTTCACATAAAATATCGAAATAAAATGTTTCATATTCAAAACAAAAAATACAAATACAAATTACAGCTTTGTTGGCATTTAACCAAACAAAAAAAAAAATAAATAAAAAAATAAAATCAAATAAAAAAAAATTGTGTTCCGTTTGAAATACAGAGGAAAAGGAAAAAACCTACTACCGGAAAATGTAAATTGTATGTGGTAAACAATAAATATTAGTTTGTTGTCTATTTGTTAAAGTGTTATTTTAAATACTACAACCAACAAAAATAAAAATAAAAACAAACATAAGCAAACAACGACCAAAAATAACAACAAACTTAACCAACCAATTCAGCTCATCATCAACTTTTAATCCACAAAAAAGGAAAAACCAGAAAAAAAAAGAAAAAATAGAAGCAAAAGAAAAAATTGAATTGAAACTCAACCAACTCCCAACTCAAACTTTTGGCAATTTGCGAAGAGAAAAATACAGAAAAAAAAATTCGAAATGAGTTGCAAATGTAACTTTGAATCTATTTTGTTACAAGAAACTCACACACATTCATATGTATGTATATACAGAGGCAACAAGAACAACAAAAAACAACGAAACATTTAAATTTACAAATTCTAAATAAGCCCTTAAGCTGTCTGACTTAAAAAACTTTCATTCCTCTGTAATACTCGCCGCAATTCGAATATAGCGTCAGTAGGTAGAGATTCAACAAAAATTGTTAGCTTCATAAACGTGCTTAAAAATCAAACGGATTCAAATAAGTATTCTAAAGTAATTATAGATCCGATCCGATAGAAGTATTCGTGGATTTGTATTACTAGATCATATCAAAGGTAGTCAAAAACTTAACCGACTTTGCTCAAGAGTGCCAACCATGTGAAATATAAGATTCAGGACCCCACGCTGTTTTTTATTTGAATAGAATTGATCACCTTTATGTAATGCAATCCTTTTATTTAGAAGCTATCAGTCTAGCCAATAATAAAACCTTGCTGGATTGTACTGTGAATTGATTTTAAGTCAAAAAAATTTTAGTTGACAGAGGAATTACGAATTAACCCGACACGGTAGTATTTTGGTGATGAAAAAAATAATTTTTTGACCATTACGTACATATGTATGTACATAAATACATACACAACCTATCAGATAGGATTATGACGTATTTTCTCACAACACTTATGTTGTGTGTGCTAATTTTATACATGACTGGCGACAGATTTTTTGAGAAACTTTTTCATGGCAATTTTATTTTACTCTCAGAATTTTTGCCAGAAATCTGTTGAGAACAAGTCGTTAGAGAAATATTTTTCCACATTTCGTTTTATTGCAGATGGCTGACTTAAAATTTAAACCTTGGCCTCACATCTAATAAACCAATACACTACCAACTAGACTACGGTTGACTTCATTTCTTATTGTGAATTATGCTAGGTTTACTGCCTATAGAGGAATGCTATGTATGTAATCCTTTTATTTAGAAGCTCTCAGTCTAGCCAATAATAAAACCTTACTGGATTGTACTGTGAATTGATTTTAAGTCAATAAAATTTTAGTTGACAGAGGAATTACGAATTAACCCGACACGGTACTATTTTGGTGATAAAAAAATAATTTTTTGACTATTACGTACATATGTATGTACATAAATACATACACAACTGGTCATTACAACCTATCAGATAGGATTATGACGTAACTTCTCACAACACTTATGTTGTGTGTGTGATAATTTTATACATGAATGGAGACAGATTTTTTGAGAAAATTTTTCATGGTCATTTTATTTTACTCTCAGAGTTTTTGCCAGAAATCTGTTGAGAAGAAGTCGTCGGAGAAATATTTTTTCATATTTCGTTTTATTGGAGATGTTTAACCTAAAATTTAAACCGTGGCCTCACATCTAATAAACCAATACACTACCAACTAGACTACGGTTGACTTCATTTTTTGCTATGAATTATGCAAGGTTTACTTCCTATAGAGGAATGCCTGCAGAAAACTTTTGGGAACTAAGAAATCATGATGAGGTTATATTGTGTGATATTGCCAAATAACTGCCGAGAGAGGGCACCGCTAAGTGCGTGGATCCAGCACGTACATTTAGAAGATCATAATCAAACTAGAAATACTTTCCTTTACATATTATTATTATCTTTAAAACATTGTATTTAACAGCCAGGCTTTTAACCAACCTCATAGTCTCTATATATTCTTGTTTCTTTTTTGGTTTCTGTTAACGGTTTCTAATTTATTTTCTCTTCTTAAAATTCTAATTTTAATTTCCACTATTTTTTGAGCTAATATTTCTGATTTGGCTGTAACTACAATTTCGCTAGTACTAAAGGCTAAAAATTTGTTAACTTGTTCTGGAAGCAAATAAAAAGCAAAAGAAAATTCAACAGGAATACAACTGAAATGGCAGCTTTACAACTTCCGTTCGTTGGAGAATGCAAAAACAAGAAAATGCTGCCACTATCAAGTTTTATTTTATTTTTTAGTTTTGCTGACTATCATTTTAAATTCAACACAGAAAGAAATTGATTCTTTTCACTGCTAGCATGTAGACAAGAAAACAAAAAAAGCACAAGATATTCATTAAAATTTTACATAAGATTTCTAGCACAACATAGAAGTTTACTTTAGTTTATGTTCAACAAACAAAAGAAATGCTTTCAACACACAGCTGCAGCGTATGATAATTGCAGTTAAATAAACAACAATTGTCTCAAAATTTCTGGGTGCATTTTTTTGTACACAAAAAACTACTTTAAAGAATCGACGGTTGCAACCAATCCCGAAGTTGTCTTTTAAATGACACTGTATGTCTTTCATAATGTCATATAATGACAGTTCCACTCAAACCACAGCCGTCTCTGGATTGGTTCCAACCGTCAAACCTTTAAAGTAGTTTTCGATTACTTCTTTCGGTACTTTCAGGCTGTATCTTGGTAATATCTGGTTTTCAAATAGGTAGAGAAGCCGTATAAACCCGGAGTTTAACGTAACCCATAAAAAAAGTGGCAATGTACAATGGCTTTCGTACAATCACTTTCAGATTTTCAGAGCCTCATACTCGAAAAAACATAGTGTGTTGGCTTATTAGACATGCAACAAAATGAAATATGAAAAAATATTCCTCGCAACATATTTCTGGCAAAAACTTTGAAAGTAAACTAGAATTGCCATGAAAAAGTTTCTCAAAACAATCTGCCGCCAGTCATGTATAAAATTAACACACCCAACATACGTAGTGTGAGAAACTAGGTCGTAAGCCTGACTGAAGGGTTGTAATGATCAATTATGTACGAATGTATGTAAATGTACAGTACCAATACTTTGCACTTTATATTGCATTTATACTGTATTTTCCAGAACAGTTTGCTGTCTTGGAAAATAGTTGTAAGAGGACTTATATCTTTAGCCCGCTTAGGCAATCCCATCTCTACCTTATTAATTCTGGGCGGTACGAAATTCTCCGCCTTGTACCTTCTGAAGAATAGGTTTAACTTTGTTTAACAAAAACTTTCTTAGTATTGAGTCAGGCGATATTAATCTGAATCTCTTGAAAGTCGAAAACAGCAGGTGATAAATCAAGTCATCAGAAAGTCACCATAGTATAGTAGGTAATGTGTTGGCTTATTAGACGTAAGGCCACGGCTCAAACCCCAGGTCAGACATCAAAACGTAATATGAAAGTAGTATGTTTATGCCGCTTCAAGGGCACTTATTTCATACAAAATTTGGCTCATGCCTACGCTACAGTCGGTAGTGTCGGTTAGTCGATAGGTTTGTAACATGTAATGTGAAAATGTATATTCGTATGTACGAATATTTGGACGGACAGAATGAGTGTGTGCGTAACATGTAATGTGTATGATCGTTTTTTAATAGTAAATTCTTACCACGTATTATCATACTCAATGCTGAAAAAATAGAAAAGGGATCTACACCTGTATAGTTGTTGTGTGTTTTTTTATTTTTTGTATGATTTAATTAGAAGGATCTTTAATTTTAAATGTGATAAGAAAGGATAGGTTGGTTGTGCGGTTGTTTTTTATTTTTTGTATATTTAATTAGAAGGATGTTTAATTTTAAATGTGATAAGAAAGGGTAGGTTGGTTGTGCGGTTGTTTTTTATTTTTTTTTGTGTGATTTAATTAGAAGGATCTGTAATTTTAAGATGATAACAAATTCTTGTCACGTATTGCTCATGATCAAATGTAGAAGAAATAGTAAACGGATGTACACCTGCGTGATCGTTTTCTAGGAATAATAGATTCTTATCGCAGTTTAGTGTATACAGGATGAACACCTGCATCATTGTTTTCTATGAATAATAGATTCTTATCGCGGTTTAGTGTATACCTGCATAATAAATAATAAATTCTTGTCACGTACTGCTCATGATCAATGCTGAAAAAATAGAAAAGGGATCTGCACCAATATAGTTGTTGTGTGTTTTTTTATTTTTTTTTGTATATTTAATTAGAAGGATCTTTAATTTTAAATGTGATAAGAAAGAGTAGGTTGGTTGTGCGGTTATTTTTTATTTTTTTTTTTGTGTGATTTAATTTGAAGGATCTGTAATTTTAAGATGATAACAAATTCTTGGCACGTATTATCATACTCAATGTTGAAAAAATAGAAAAGGGATCTACACCAATATAGTTGTTGTGTGTTTTTTATTTTTTTTTTTGTATATTTAATTAGAAGGATCTTCAATTTTTTTATTTTTTGTGTGATTTAATTTGAAGGATCTGTAATTTTAAGATGATAACAAATTCTTGGCACGTATTATCATACTCAATGTTGAAAAAATAGAAAAGGGATCTACACCAATATAGTTGTTGTGTGTTTTTATTTTTTTTTTTTGTATATTTAATTAGAAGGATCTTTAATTTTAAATGTGATAAGAAAGAGTAGGTTGGTTGTGCGGTTATTTTTTATTTTTTTTGTGTGATTTAATTTGAAGGATCTGTAATTTTAAGATGATAACAAATTCTTGGCACGTATTATCATACTCAATGTTGAAAAAATAGAAAAGGGATCTACACCAATATAGTTGTTGTGTGTTTTTTATTTTTTTTTTTGTATATTTAATTAGAAGGATCTTCAATTTTTTTTATTTTTTGTGTGATTTAATTTGAAGGATCTGCAATTTTAAATTGATAAGAAATTCTTGTCACGTACTGCTCATAATCAAAATTTGAAGAAATAGAAATATAAACTGATAAGAAAGGGTAGGTTGGTTGTACGTGATTTTTTTTTTTTTTTTTTTTTGTTTTTATACGGGATGATCACCTGTATGGTTGCACGTTTTAGTCCTTATGATTTTTTTTTTTTTTGTATACAGGATGAACACCTGCATTATTGTTCTTTACTTTTTTTGCATGATTTAATTAGAAGGATCTGCAATTTTAAATTGATAACAAATTCTTATCACGTACTGCTCATGATCAAATGTAGAAGAAATAGAAATATAAACTGATAAGAAAGGGTAGGTTATTTGTATGTGTTGCTTTTTTTTGTTTCATAAGGATGTGTAATTTTAAATGTGATAAGAAAGGGTAGGTTGGTTGTGTCTTTTTTTTTTTTTTTTTTTGCATGATTTAATTAGAAGGATCTGTAAATTTAAATTGATAAGAAATTCTTTTTTTTGTATTCCACAAAATTAGATATCCCGACGTATGAATATTTGTTACCAAAATAAAAGTATTCTAAAGAATTAACAGGTTCTATGATTTAATGTAAACTATAGTTTTTTTTTCATTAGAAATTTAAAAAATAAAATTTAGTATAAATAGAGTGTGTTAGAGAAGTATTCTTTCATTACATTGTAATTACATTGAATAAGCCAACCTTATTCACCTCAAAAATAAAATATATTAATAAAAAGCAAAAAAAATGTCATCGAACATCATTAACATTGACGAGGAGGAAACCCAATGGTTTCCTGAAGGGCAACGATGGACACCTTCTACATCGCCAAATTTGTTGAATGTAGATAGATATCCTGTCCAGGAAGGACAGGGTGATATCACCACATCACCACCACCACCATGGGGATTATTATGGACAATCCCCACAGCAAGGTGTCAACAGCCGACAACGAACCAAATAGAGGCTTATGGTGGAATGAGGAGGAGGTCGGAATCCCCCATTCCTCCTCCACCAGCGATAAGGAGGAGGATGACCCCACAACAAACCTATATGGGGTCATCTGAAAGTTTCATACAAACCGTACCGGAACCGACACCACAACCGTCCTCTACATCTCCGGCAACATCAATTCAATACATATCAGAGGAGATTAAAAGGGTAAGTGAGGAAATGGGGGCGATGCGGAGGTTGTTTCATTCGCTGAATAGAAATATTCAGCAAATAAAATGCTCCATCCGCATCAATCAGCCCCTTAAAGTTTTGTATAAAACAAAATATCATTG
Source organism: Sarcophaga carnaria (assembly GCA_958299815.1). Classification (NCBI taxonomy): domain Eukaryota; kingdom Metazoa; phylum Arthropoda; class Insecta; order Diptera; family Sarcophagidae; genus Sarcophaga; species Sarcophaga carnaria. The sequence continues at coordinate 49,660,030 of OY283150.1, forward strand.
TGCTGTATGTCTAAACAACAGATTCGGAAAGAATATGTTGTTCACGACATGCAGTCATGAGTTTTGTTCTAATTGCATTAGGGCATTTCGGTCATCTCTTTGTCCGATATGCAGGCGTCCTATACATAGGGTGACTGCTATCAGAAAAGAGAGGAATCGATATTCCCTAATACCAAAACTGATTTCAGAACTTACCCCTAATATTAATGTAGTAGATTTGACGTAATACATTTATATTTCTTTTTTAATTTATTTTTTGTATTTTCTAATAGATTTTTTAGCTTTAAGTTTATATGTAATTTTTAAATTTCTTTGTATATTTTTTAAGTTTAAATTTATTTTCAATTATAAAATTATTAATTTTATTAATATATATTTTTTTTAAATAAATAAATAAATAATAAGAAAAAAAAAATTTGATTTTTTATTTTTTGAAAATTTTATTAGATATTTCTTCTTTCAGGTTTTAAATAAATAAAATGTATTTAAATAAATAAAATATATTTAAAGAAAAGAAATGTAAAAAATGTGTTTTTATTTATTGAGGAAGAATTTCTTTTTTCAGGTTTAATTTTTTTTTTTTTCAGGTTTTATTAAAAACAAATTAGTTTTTTTTTCCTTAGGTATGTATATTTTTATTAGATATTTCCTTTTTGAGATTTTTACAGATTCGAATTTAAAAATACGTTTATAAAGATTAAATAGCTTAATTGTTAACAAAATTTTTTTTCGTTACTTTTATACCTCTTCGCAAAAATAGCTGAAATCAAGACGATCTCCTATATATACAGCAATTTATATGATTTCAGTATGTTAATTTTTTGATATTGATTTTGATCTGCTTTGTATCTGATCACGATCTACTTTACATCTGATCACGATCTGCTTTGTATCTGCTCACGATCTATTTTATATCTGATAACTATCTACTTTTTTTGGTTTTGTCTATTTTATTTTAATTTTTTTATTATTATTATTTTTTTGACATTGCCATGTTTTAGGTATACATGTTCTACCTCAATGTTTAAATTGTTTATTTGATCAGCTAGATCATCATGTATTTGTGTTATATGTTTTTCGATTACGATATTTTTGTTTTTATGGTTATATTTATTAAAACCTTCTCCAAATTTATTAATATAAGACATTTCTTTCACTCTTCTAATAAATTATGTTAGCTTCTTTAAGTTCTTCGATAATAGAGATTATTTCGTTTTGATGATTGTTGTGACCAGAACCTTCCGATGAAAGAAGTAAACGTAGTCTGTCAACTAGTTCATTAGGATCATCCCAATGTATGTAATTTGATTTCAGATTATTTTGTAATTTTAGCATTAAACCACTGCCTTTTGTTAAAATGTTTGTTGTTGTTTCGAATAAACGTTTAATTATTCGTATATATTTGAAGGCTCGTGTTCCTTTCACTTGTTCATTAGGTTCATAGCGACGTTTATGTGCATTGGTATTAATTAAAATCTCTTTATATTTTTTCAAATCATTTTTAGAATAATGAAGAGGTTTTTTATGAAATACTAATTCAAATAATCCAGGCGTCATTTTCAATTTCATATTCCCTATCTGCATAGTATTATCTCTATTAAATATTAATTTTTCCTTGCCATATCTCCAACTACCGTCTACATCTTGATTAAAACCATAAATTTTATCCAATTGCTTATTATTAATAAGTGTTTGTATATTTTCAAATAATGGAGAGCTTTTCGTCAGCTTTAAACATTGTTTTCTTTCCAAGTTTTTGATACATGTACTTGATACAGGTCTATTATGCTCATAGTTTTTTTCACCATCATTATCATCAGTTGAAATATTTTCATACTGAAAATCGTTATTATCACCGTTTACATCATCGTAATCATCGTCATCATCAATAGTGTTGTCTATATCCTTATGCTTATCTTCAAGTTTTCCGATGATTTCATTATCAACATTTACGTCATAATAATCGTCATCATCATCAATAGTGTTGTCTGTATCCGTATGCTTATCTTCGAGTTTTCCAATGATTTCATTATCACCATTTACGTCATAATAATCTTCGTCATCATCTATAGTGTTGTTTACATCCTTATGCTTATATTCAAGTTTTGGGATGATTTTATTATCATCATTTACATAATCATAATCATCATCATCATTAATAGTGTTGTCTATATCCTTATATTTATCTTTAAGTTTTCCAATGATTTTTTTAAGTGGTTTTGTTATTGGTTGAAAGGTATCTTCTAATAAATTAACTCTATCTATTTGATTCAGTTTAATATTTTTTAACTTTTTCTTTAGAACAGCCCTTGTCTTTACAAGATCTTCCAACACTTTATTATGGTAATTTTTAGACATTATAATATTTTTTTTTTTTTTTTATTGAATTTGATCTGGTTATGATCTGCTCGCTATCTGTTTATGATCTGCTTTGTATCTGATTACGATCTGCTTTATATCTGATCACGAACTGCTTGCTATCTGGTCACGATCTGATTTATACCTGATCACGATCTGCTTGATGGCTTGTGTCTATATCCATTGATTTTGAGTACGCTATATCGTGCTTTCTACAATCTACATCCAATAAATTATTCCTTTATTTCCTTTATTCTTGCTATTCGTTTTGAAGTTTTGTATCAGGTCCACAAAACTGATAAACAGGTGGATGTAATTCAACATATAATTTGTTTATTAAGTTGTCTACAAATCTTCTTCCAATCTTACACTGATTAGGTGTTTTTCTTTTGACTGTAGTTTATAACCATTTTTTTCATTACTTTCATACCTCTTCGCATGAAACACTACACCAGCTATACTAGCAAGCTGTACTAGCTATACTAGCAAGCTGTACAATCTGTACTAGCTATACTAGCAAGCTGTACTAGCTATACTAGCAAGCTGTACAATCTGTACTAGCTATACTAGCAAGCTGTACTAGCTATACTAGCAAGCTGTACAATCTGTACTAGCTATACTAGCAAGCTGTACTAGCTATACTAGCAAGCTGTACAATCTGTACTAGCTATACTAGCAAGCTGTACTAGCTATACTAGCAAGCTATACAATCTGTACTAGCTATACTAGCAAGCTGTACTAGCTATACTAGCAAGCTGTACAATCTGTACTAGCTATACTAGCAAGCTGTACTAGCTATACTAGCAAGCTATACAATCTGTACTAGCTATACTAGCAAGCTGTAGTAGCTATACTAGCAAGCTATACAATCTGTACTAGCTATACTAGCAAGCTATACCTGCTATACCAGCTATATCAGCTATATCAGCTATACCAGCTATATCAGCTATTCCAGCTATACCTGCTATACCAGCTATACCAGCTATACCAGCTATACCAGCTATACCAGCTATACCAGCTATACCAGCTATACCAGCTATACCAGCTATACCAGCTATACCAGCTATACCTGCTATACCAGCTATATCAGCTATTCCAGCTATACCTGCTATACCTGCTATACCAGCTATACCAGCTATACCTGCTATACCTGCTATACCAGCTATATACCAGCTATATACCAGCTATATACCAGCTATATACCAGCTATATACCAGCTATATACCAGCTATATACCAGCTATATACCAGCTATATACCAGCTATATACCAGCTATATAGCAGGTATAGCAGGTATAGCAGGTATAGCAGGTATAGCTGGTATAGCTGGTATAGCAGGTATAGCTGATATAGCTGGTATAGCTGATATAGCTGATATAGCAGGTATAGCAGGTATAGCAGGTATAGCTGGTATAGCAGATATAGCTGGTATAGCAGGTATAGCTGGTATAGCTGGTATAGCTGGTATAGCTGGTATAGCTGGTATAGCTGGTATAGCTGGTATAGCTGGTATAGCTGGTATAGCTGGTATAGCTGGTATAGCAGGTATAGCTGGAATAGCTGATATAGCTGGTATAGCTGATATAGCTGATATAGCTGGTATAGCAGGTATAGCTTGCTAGTATAGCTAGTACAGATTGTATAGCTTGCTAGTATAGCTACTACAGCTTGCTAGTATAGCTAGTACAGATTGTATAGCTTGCTAGTATAGCTAGTACAGCTTGCTAGTATAGCTAGTACAGATTGTACAGCTTGCTAGTATAGCTAGTACAGCTTGCTAGTATAGCTAGTACAGATTGTATAGCTTGCTAGTATAGCTAGTACAGCTTGCTAGTATAGCTAGTACAGATTGTACAGCTTGCTAGTATAGCTAGTACAGCTTGCTAGTATAGCTAGTACAGATTGTACAGCTTGCTAGTATAGCTAGTACAGCTTGCTAGTATAGCTAGTACAGATTGTACAGCTTGCTAGTATAGCTAGTACAGCTTGCTAGTATAGCTAGTACAGATTGTACAGCTTGCTAGTATAGCTAGTACAGCTTGCTAGTATAGCTGGTGTAGTGTTTCATGCGAAGAGGTATGAAAGTAATGAAAAAAATGGTTATAAACTACAGTCAAAAGAAAAACACCTAATCAGTGTAAGATTGGAAGAAGATTTGTAGACAACTTAATAAACAAATTATATGTTGAATTACATCCACCTGTTTATCAGTTTTGTGGACCTGATACAAAACTTCAAAACGAATAGCAAGAATAAAGGAAATAAAGGAATAATTTATTGGATGTAGATTGTAGAAAGCACGATATAGCGTACTCAAAATCAATGGATATAGACACAAGCCATCAAGCAGATCGTGATCAGGTATAAATCAGATCGTGACCAGATAGCAAGCAGTTCGTGATCAGATATAAAGCAGATCGTAATCAGATACAAAGCAGATCATAAACAGATAGCGAGCAGATCATAACCAGATCAAATTCAATAAAAAAAAAAAAAATATTATAATGTCTAAAAATTACCATAATAAAGTGTTGGAAGATCTTGTAAAGACAAGGGCTGTTCTAAAGAAAAAGTTAAAAAATATTAAACTGAATCAAATAGATAGAGTTAATTTATTAGAAGATACCTTTCAACCAATAACAAAACCACTTAAAAAAATCATTGGAAAACTTAAAGATAAATATAAGGATATAGACAACACTATTAATGATGATGATGATTATGATTATGTAAATGATGATAATAAAATCATCCCAAAACTTGAATATAAGCATAAGGATGTAAACAACACTATAGATGATGACGAAGATTATTATGACGTAAATGGTGATAATGAAATCATTGGAAAACTCGAAGATAAGCATACGGATACAGACAACACTATTGATGATGATGACGATTATTATGACGTAAATGTTGATAATGAAATCATCGGAAAACTTGAAGATAAGCATAAGGATATAGACAACACTATTGATGATGACGATGATTACGATGATGTAAACGGTGATAATAACGATTTTCAGTATGAAAATATTTCAACTGATGATAATGATGGTGAAAAAAACTATGAGCATAATAGACCTGTATCAAGTACATGTATCAAAAACTTGGAAAGAAAACAATGTTTAAAGCTGACGAAAAGCTCTCCATTATTTGAAAATATACAAACACTTATTAATAATAAGCAATTGGATAAAATTTATGGTTTTAATCAAGATGTAGACGGTAGTTGGAGATATGGCAAGGAAAAATTAATATTTAATAGAGATAATACTATGCAGATAGGGAATATGAAATTGAAAATGACGCCTGGATTATTTGAATTAGTATTTCATAAAAAACCTCTTCATTATTCTAAAAATGATTTGAAAAAATATAAAGAGATTTTAATTAATACCAATGCACATAAACGTCGCTATGAACCTAATGAACAAGTGAAAGGAACACGAGCCTTCAAATATATACGAATAATTAAACGTTTATTCGAAACAACAACAAACATTTTAACAAAAGGCAGTGGTTTAATGCTAAAATTACAAAATAATCTGAAATCAAATTACATACATTGGGATGATCCTAATGAACTAGTTGACAGACTACGTTTACTTCTTTCATCGGAAGGTTCTGGTCACAACAATCATCAAAACGAAATAATCTCTATTATCGAAGAACTTAAAGAAGCTAACATAATTTATTAGAAGAGTGAAAGAAATGTCTTATATTAATAAATTTGGAGAAGGTTTTAATAAATATAACCATAAAAACAAAAATATCGTAATCGAAAAACATATAACACAAATACATGATGATCTAGCTGATCAAATAAACAATTTAAACATTGAGGTAGAACATGTATACCTAAAACATGGCAATGTCAAAAAAATAATAATAATAAAAAAATTAAAATAAAATAGACAAAACCAAAAAAAGTAGATAGTTATCAGATATAAAATAGATCGTGAGCAGATACAAAGCAGATCGTGATCAGATGTAAAGTAGATCGTGATCAGATACAAAGCAGATCAAAATCAATATCAAAAAATTAACATACTGAAATCATATAAATTGCTGTATATATAGGAGATCGTCTTGATTTCAGCTATTTTTGCGAAGAGGTATAAAAGTAACGAAAAAAAATTTTGTTAACAATTAAGCTATTTAATCTTTATAAACGTATTTTTAAATTCGAATCTGTAAAAATCTCAAAAAGGAAATATCTAATAAAAATATACATACCTAAGGAAAAAAAAACTAATTTGTTTTTAATAAAACCTGAAAAAAAAAAAAATTAAACCTGAAAAAAGAAATTCTTCCTCAATAAATAAAAACACATTTTTTACATTTCTTTTCTTTAAATATATTTTATTTATTTAAATACATTTTATTTATTTAAAACCTGAAAGAAGAAATATCTAATAAAATTTTCAAAAAATAAAAAATCAAATTTTTTTTTTCTTATTATTTATTTATTTATTTAAAAAAAATATATATTAATAAAATTAATAATTTTATAATTGAAAATAAATTTAAACTTAAAAAATATACAAAGAAATTTAAAAATTACATATAAACTTAAAGCTAAAAAATCTATTAGAAAATACAAAAAATAAATTAAAAAAGAAATATAAATGTATTACGTCAAATCTACTACATTAATATTAGGGGTAAGTTCTGAAATCAGTTTTGGTATTAGGGAATATCGATTCCTCTCTTTTCTGATAGCAGTCACCCTATGTATAGGACGCCTGCATATCGGACAAAGAGATGACCGAAATGCCCTAATGCAATTAGAACAAAACTCATGACTGCATGTCGTGAACAACATATTCTTTCCGAATCTGTTGTTTAGACATACAGCACAATGATATTTTGTTTTATACAAAACTTTAAGGGGCTGATTGATGCGGATGGAGCATTTTATTTGCTGAATATTTCTATTCAGCGAATGAAACAACCTCCGCATCGCCCCCATTTCCTCACTTACCCTTTTAATCTCCTCTGATATGTATTGAATTGATGTTGCCGGAGATGTAGAGGACGGTTGTGGTGTCGGTTCCGGTACGGTTTGTATGAAACTTTCAGATGACCCCATATAGGTTTGTTGTGGGGTCATCCTCCTCCTTATCGCTGGTGGAGGAGGAATGGGGGATTCCGACCTCCTCCTCATTCCACCATAAGCCTCTATTTGGTTCGTTGTCGGCTGTTGACACCTTGCTGTGGGGATTGTCCATAATAATCCCCATGGTGGTGGTGGTGATGTGGTGATATCACCCTGTCCTTCCTGGACAGGATATCTATCTACATTCAACAAATTTGGCGATGTAGAAGGTGTCCATCGTTGCCCTTCAGGAAACCATTGGGTTTCCTCCTCGTCAATGTTAATGATGTTCGATGACATTTTTTTTGCTTTTTATTAATATATTTTATTTTTGAGGTGAATAAGGTTGGCTTATTCAATGTAATTACAATGTAATGAAAGAATACTTCTCTAACACACTCTATTTATACTAAATTTTATTTTTTAAATTTCTAATGAAAAAAAAACTATAGTTTACATTAAATCATAGAACCTGTTAATTCTTTAGAATACTTTTATTTTGGTAACAAATATTCATACGTCGGGATATCTAATTTTGTGGAATACAAAAAAAAGAATTTCTTATCAATTTAAATTTACAGATCCTTCTAATTAAATCATGCAAAAAAAAAAAAAAAAAAAGACACAACCAACCTACCCTTTCTTATCACATTTAAAATTACACATCCTTATGAAACAAAAAAAAGCAACACATACAAATAACCTACCCTTTCTTATCAGTTTATATTTCTATTTCTTCTACATTTGATCATGAGCAGTACGTGATAAGAATTTGTTATCAATTTAAAATTGCAGATCCTTCTAATTAAATCATGCAAAAAAAGTAAAGAACAATAATGCAGGTGTTCATCCTGTATACAAAAAAAAAAAAATCATAAGGACTAAAACGTGCAACCATACAGGTGATCATCCCGTATAAAAACAAAAAAAAAAAAAAAAAAAAAAATCACGTACAACCAACCTACCCTTTCTTATCAGTTTATATTTCTATTTCTTCAAATTTTGATTATGAGCAGTACGTGACAAGAATTTCTTATCAATTTAAAATTGCAGATCCTTCAAATTAAATCACACAAAAAATAAAAAAAATTGAAGATCCTTCTAATTAAATATACAAAAAAAAAAATAAAAAACACACAACAACTATATTGGTGTAGATCCCTTTTCTATTTTTTCAACATTGAGTATGATAATACGTGCCAAGAATTTGTTATCATCTTAAAATTACAGATCCTTCAAATTAAATCACACAAAAAAAATAAAAAATAACCGCACAACCAACCTACTCTTTCTTATCACATTTAAAATTAAAGATCCTTCTAATTAAATATACAAAAAAAAAAAATAAAAACACACAACAACTATATTGGTGTAGATCCCTTTTCTATTTTTTCAACATTGAGTATGATAATACGTGCCAAGAATTTGTTATCATCTTAAAATTACAGATCCTTCAAATTAAATCACACAAAAAATAAAAAAATTGAAGATCCTTCTAATTAAATATACAAAAAAAAAATAAAAAACACACAACAACTATATTGGTGTAGATCCCTTTTCTATTTTTTCAACATTGAGTATGATAATACGTGCCAAGAATTTGTTATCATCTTAAAATTACAGATCCTTCAAATTAAATCACACAAAAAAAAAAAATAAAAAATAACCGCACAACCAACCTACTCTTTCTTATCACATTTAAAATTAAAGATCCTTCTAATTAAATATACAAAAAAAAAATAAAAAAACACACAACAACTATATTGGTGCAGATCCCTTTTCTATTTTTTCAGCATTGATCATGAGCAGTACGTGACAAGAATTTATTATTTATTATGCAGGTATACACTAAACCGCGATAAGAATCTATTATTCATAGAAAACAATGATGCAGGTGTTCATCCTGTATACACTAAACTGCGATAAGAATCTATTATTCCTAGAAAACGATCACGCAGGTGTACATCCGTTTACTATTTCTTCTACATTTGATCATGAGCAATACGTGACAAGAATTTGTTATCATCTTAAAATTACAGATCCTTCTAATTAAATCACACAAAAAAAAATAAAAAACAACCGCACAACCAACCTACCCTTTCTTATCACATTTAAAATTAAACATCCTTCTAATTAAATATACAAAAAATAAAAAACAACCGCACAACCAACCTATCCTTTCTTATCACATTTAAAATTAAAGATCCTTCTAATTAAATCATACAAAAAATAAAAAAACACACAACAACTATACAGGTGTAGATCCCTTTTCTATTTTTTCAGCATTGAGTATGATAATACGTGGTAAGAATTTACTATTAAAAAACGATCATACACATTACATGTTACGCACACACTCATTCTGTCCGTCCAAATATTCGTACATACGAATATACATTTTCACATTACATGTTACAAACCTATCGACTAACCGACACTACCGACTGTAGCGTAGGCATGAGCCAAATTTTGTATGAAATAAGTGCCCTTGAAGCGGCATAAACATACTACTTATGAAAAAATATTTGTTCGCGACTCAGATTCTCTGCAGATTTCTGGCAAAATCTCTGAGAGTAAAAAAAACTGCCATGAAAAGTTTCTCAAAAAATCTGTCGTTCGGGGTCGAGTTTAAACTGTAGGTCCCACCACTCATGTATAAAATTAACACACACAACATGAGTGGTGTGAGTAGCTAGGCCGTAATCCTGACTGGAGGGTTTTAATGGCCAATGGTATCAGGAGATCAACAGACGATTTATTCTTCTCAATACTACTTCTTGTCCAACCTCCAAAGGAATTTCATTGGCGTGACTTAAATATAACAATTAAGCCTTTTAGACTTCCCAATAAATGCATTCCTTTAAGAATCTAGAATTTCTTTGTGCCATTGGGTGAATTTTTTAACTTTGAAGCTTGAGTTCCTTTTCAAACTTTATGATCCTGTAATATGCCACTCGATGAAAGTTGCAAGAGCAGTCTTACTTTCTTTTATATTTTCATTCAATTGTGTGACCGAGATAACTCTACTCTGTTGTTTTCATGCCGAACACTAATTGAATCAAATTTCTAGTGCCTTAGGTGTTTAACTGTAATGAGCGACTACCATATTCAGAGCATGAATTAAACCTCAGCTAGACAACATCCTATCGTATGATTAGCATTAAACAATTAAATGTTACTCATACCACCCGGTACCACGGTACCAATTTAAAGTTTTCAAAAACATTACTTTACTAATCTTGTTATCTCTCTGCAGCATAACTTCATAATCTTTCGTAAAATTCAAAATCAATAGAATTTGATTTCTCTTATTCAATTCTATGAAACAACAACAAAAGAAACAAAAACGAATTGGCTAAACAATGAAAGCGATAGAAAAAATCCACAGTACAAATCTACTTGTAAGACAATAAATGGTGTTCGCACATAATTGATCATAATGCCTGTAGCTCTGAATAATATTTATACAAGGAGAGTAATTTGTGGTCGCACAGTAAGACGGGCTACAACAGCAGAGGCCATTAGAAGCCAAATTATTAAGGGTATTAAAGCCATAACAACCTTCAGTGGTTGTTTTTGTGTAGTTTTTTTTTCTTTTTTGTTGGCTTTCGAGTTGTCTTTTATTTTTTTCGTTGTTTCTGCTTTATTCGTAGTAGCTGAAGTACTTGTACTTGTTATAAACCACTTGAACTTATCCACAAGTATTTGCCCACAAGCAATAAAATTGTTGTCTCCATTTCAATAACGTCACTGCTATCAGTGTTACAATATCGCTACACACGCTTTTATTTCCAGCCATCTACTACCACAACAGCTGCCTTACCAGTGGTCGATGATGACGATAATGATGATGAAAACGTTGAGAATGCTGATGAGTATCTTCGATTTTTTTTTTTTTGGTATTTTTATTGAGTTGGCTGCGAGCTGGCTAACTGAGGACATTGGCGTTATTGCTGGCTTGCAAACTGTTGGTAGTCATCGACGTCATACCGATATACGGTTGATTGTTGAAAAAAAAATTTCAATACTTTCCACCCATCTCATTCGTTTGCTCACTCATTTTAATCTCTATTCATTCATTCTTTTTTAAATGCTAAAGAAGCTTTACAGGATAGATTCAATGAAATAGATAGAGGGAGATGAAAATGCTCAAAAAAACGAAGTAATTGACATGCCAGCCACTAGTGGTAAATGAGTCACATTTTTAGTACATACCCGAACTTTAGCAACGGCTAATGGCATATTTTTTTTTTATTTGAAGTACTCATGAAGTGAAAATATCTCTATGTTTTGATCGTACCGTACATACGAATACATATTTAATTGCACTTGTAGATTGCCATGGTAATTTTAATAGCCGACCAATGACTGAATGAATCAGTTTTAAATCATTATTTATAATTTTTTTGAGGCTAAAAATAATTCAACGTGTCTTTTTTTCTGTTCAATTCTATTCTATTCTATGCAGCATTTTATCAACATTTTTTCTCTCTCATTTTGTGAATACTGAAGTGTTTTGTTTAAAAGCAATCATTTGAATGATTTATACGTCTATTATACTTTAGATAAAGAGTACATAATTGAGTAATTGCAGAAATGCTCGAAGTACCCTTTTTTTGTTTTAATTTTAATTATTGTGCATTCAAGTGGAAGTTAATGTAAGTAAAGCAATTTAAGAAAAAAAAAATAATTTAATTACTTTTCATTCATAAAACTAAATTCAAATAATGAATACATATATAATTGGTCATTACAAACCTTCTCACACCACTTATGTTGTATGCGTTAAATTTATACATGATTAGCGGGACCCACAGTTTTAATAGCAATTTTATTTACTTTCAGAGTTTTCGCCAGAAGACTGCCAAAGAAATGTTTTTTCATATTTCGTTTTGTTCAATATGTCTGACTTAAAATTTGAACCGAGGCCTCATGTCTAGTAAGCACTACCTACTAAACTACGGCGACTTGAATTTGACGGTAAAAGTTTATACACAAATAATTCTTCTTGAGTACTTTCATTTTTCATAATGCTTTCTGGTTTTCATCGAGAATCTTTTAAAAAAGAAGACCGAACTAGTCGCAATGAATATAAATGCACCATCACTCTGGATTATTATCCCATTTGATCAATTTTTTAAAAAGTATAAATTTAAGATATATGTATCTTTGCCTCATGGTTTATCAAAGTAGGTTCAGGCCACTACTCACGCTCCTGAGTAAGGAAGCTTCTACCACAAGTATTACAAACAGCTCTAAAAGGTTTAGCTTAATTTCAAGTGTGATTTTCACATATAAATTGGTTAAAACTCTTCGTCACAAGAACACATACATATGTATGTACGCTTATTAAAATTGATGTATCTCTTACCTTCTATCAGGCATGGGAATTTATTGGATATCGGCAAGTTCTGGGCCATTACATACATAATTGGTCTTTACATCCCTTCAGTTAGGATTACCACCTAGCTTCTCATACTACATACAATGTCATGTGTGTTAATTTTATACATGTCAATTTTATTTAATCTCAGAGTTTTTGCCAGAAATATGATGAGAGGAAATCGCTGAAGAAATATTTTGTTCATATTTCATTTTGTTGGAGATGTCTGCCCTGGTGTTTGAACTGGGGCCTCACGTCTAATAAGCCAAAAAATACTAGACTACCCGTTAGATAATGAATATTATTTTATTCATATGGATGCCGCGACTGGCCTCAGTACTTCATTCTATTGAATCAATTTTCGTGAACTTTTTCGAAGAGTCGTATCTCGGCAATGGCATCACGAATGTGGATCTTCAAATGGTCAATTTTCTTTGGTTTGTCGGCATAATACTTTTCTTTAACAACACCCCACAGAAAATAGTCCAACGGTGTCAAACGGTTCTTGGCGGCCAATTTACATCACCATTTCGGGTAATTGGCTAAGAGCAATCAATCGTTTGACGCAATAAATCAATTGCGGCATGAGATATGTGGCAAGTTGCACCATTAAAAAACCAAACAGCAATACAATGAAGAGCGGGTACAAAAAAATCGGTTATCATTTTGCAATAGGTGTCTCCATTGACCGTAATTGTTGGGCTGTCCTCATTTTCATAGAAATATGGGCCAAATATGCCTCCGCTTCACAACCCGCTATAAACAGTCCCTCGTAATGGGTGCATTGGCTTGTGTAAGACCACGTGTGAATTTTCTGAACCCAAAATGAAAATTAGCTTCATCCGAAAAGATGATTTTTTTTTTTTTTGCTAAATCGATATCGTTGTGCAGTTTCTCGTTGGCCCAATAAATCACAACGTTGCTCAAGCGTAAATCGATTCATTATGTTCAGTGGAGATAATATACGTTCAGGGGAGATAATATACTGAATTTTGTAACAGAATAGAATGGCATATGTATTGCCGATTATTCAAATTCAAACCGATAGACGCCCACCCGAGATTTTCACAGGTTATTAGCTCATCTACTAGTGACTTTTGTAAAGTTTGCAGATTTGTGGAAATATAGGCAAAGTATTGTAAAAACTTATCTTCATATAAATTTTCACACTAAATTCTCAATTACAACAATTCTAGCAAGTGCTTACTTTAATGCTACGACTGCTGATAATTCTAAAGCATTTGCAGGAAAGATAAATAAATTTAAATCTATTATTTCAAGTAAGGAAGTACACATAATTAAATTTTAATATTCAATTGCAACAAAAGTAAACACTTTAAACAGATTTTCTAAGTTAAAACAGTAGAGTTACAGTGTATAGTTAATTTAAGTTCGGAAATTAAATGCCATAAAATTAAACGCAATTAAGAAATTAGTGTAATATAAAGGAAACCTATTCTACTTAAAACATTTAAAAAAATTAATCAACAAAGCTTCTAAAACTTAAGAGAGAAAAAAAATAGAAGAGAAACACTATATGAACCTACTGTTCCTGTTGCACAAATGAGATAACAGTGATGTTGCTGCTGATAAGCGGAGATAATATATAATTTATAAACCCATTATGGACAATACCAACATAAGGACCAAATTTCCTGTTGCCAAAATACAGGAAACGAGAAAAAAAGTGAAACTGTATGGCAAAAAGGGAGAAAATGAAATAAAAACGATAGAAATCTTTTTAAAGTCATTTCCTGGTTACTTAACCACTCACCATAGTAAAACTGGCTCTCTTAGTTAATCTCTTGCTCGCTCTCTCTCACACACTCTTCCTCTACCACTAAGAACACTCGTATCCAACAAGCCACGGATATAAAAACCGTCATTATTATTGTTGCTGATGTTGTTATTATTATTGCCCATACAGCCAGCAATGCAACAAACCAAGAACAACTTGCAACAGAGAACAGAAAGACATGGACACTATCAACAGCGGCAACAGCAACAACAACAACAACAACAACAACATTAACAACAATAATATGACTATTTTTAACTGGGTAAACTTAACCACAGTAATAAAAAGTTATGTAACCACAAACAATTTGCGGTGTAGTCTTTATATGTAAACCAGGGTCATAAAAATCTATAAAAAAAAAGTTAAACAACAACCATACGACAACAATGACAACAAACTAACAGAAAACTATAAAATGGCAAAAGCAACAAATCGTACAACAAACAAAACAACAACAAGAACAAGGAGAGCGGTATTAAAGTTTTGGTAAAAATTGAAAATACCACAATAATCCAACAAATACACAAACAAACAGAGTGACAGACAGACAGACAGACAGACAGAAATAATGAAAAACATACAACTCGAAGAAATAACAAATGCACTATGGGTTGAATGCTTTATGTTGTAACTTTCCAGTCAAGCTATTACAGCTAATCAGGGGATTCACTTCATTTGTTATTCGTGACAGACGGGTTGCTTGAAAGCTGTGGAACAATTGTATGAAAAATTGTTGAAAGGAAAAAATTCTTAAATCAGTTGTTCGGACTCGCAGTTAAACCCTATGTCCCGCTGCTCATGAACAAAATTAATATACAATATGAACGGTGTGGAGAAGATAGCCTGTAATCC
Source organism: Sarcophaga carnaria (assembly GCA_958299815.1). Classification (NCBI taxonomy): domain Eukaryota; kingdom Metazoa; phylum Arthropoda; class Insecta; order Diptera; family Sarcophagidae; genus Sarcophaga; species Sarcophaga carnaria. Next base: position 49,675,521 of record OY283150.1, read on the forward strand.
TGGCTGTAGTGAGCACTGCGAGTGATACATTAATTTGGGATACAAATGCGAAACGGAGTACTGGAAAAAACTATATATTGGGTCTTCCAACAGGGACCTCCGAAGTTCGATAATTGACCATCTTGACCATTAATAGCAGCTACATCTGACAAATTAGTTGTCATTTATTCAATCTGTTTTGCCAAGTCGCAATAGCAGACCATAGCCAACGATATGTGTTCGCTAAATCGACTCTGGAGTGGTTGGCAACTGAACTTATTTTCATCTGGTAATCATCTAGTAAATTAATGGATACGTGAGAAAAGAATATTGTTCAGTTTGGAACGATACCGACCTAATGATAACCAAAACCATCCAATGCATCCCGCAAAAGTGTGATTTTTGGGCTGGCGAAGTCATAGCTCTATATTCCTTTGAGAACGACAATAACCAGATCATTGCTGTTAACGACGCGCAGTATAGGTCGATGATTACGAACTGCTTTTGGTCTGAACTAGATGATCTACAACCGACGACATATGATTTCTATAGGACGGCGCTATGTGCCACACAGCTCATGCCACATTAAAAATTATACACGACCGTTTTGAGGTCATAACCGTGAAGATGATCTGAACTTGCCATCGAGATCATGTGATTTAACCTAATTAGAACTTTTCTTGTGGGGTTTTCCTAAATCGCAGTTGTATGCGAATAAGCCACAGCGATACTGAAAGCAGCATGCCACATTGAATATTCCTCACGCATGATTTGAGAACATGGTCATCTCACGTGATGTTAATGTGAACTGGCCACCAAGATCTAGCGAATTGGCCTCGTTTTCTTAAGTTGCAAGTGTATGCGGAAGCCACAAGCTACAGCGATCCAAAAAGTCTGCATACACCATGCCATCCTTCAAAATCAGAGTGATTTATGTGTTTTTGTACTAAGAAGCGGTGGCGGATATTTGAACGATGAATACAACATCGTTGATGCCATACCTAATGGCATCAATAAATATATCTAACGATTTCAAATTTCAACGATTTAGTTGATTTCGATGATGACGCTCATTTCCTTAAATTTAAAGAAAACACTTAATGAAAGACCCGTTACAAACAAGTTTCCTCGTCACTACATTTTTACAGAGGGCATTGTTTCTCAGACGTCGTCGTAGTCTAGTAGATAGTGTGTTGGCTTATTAGACGTGAGGCGACGTTTCAAATCGCAGGTCAAACTTATGCAGCAAAACAACGTATGACAAAAATATTTCTTCGTCGACTTTTTCTTAGCAGATTTTTGGCAAAAACTCTGAGAGTAAATAAAAATTGCCATGAAAAGTTTCCCAAAAACTTAAACAACACTTAATCAGGCTGAATTTAACAGATGGAGTGGATTATGTATGCTTTGCCAACTGCTATGGGTTGAGGCTTATTCGCATACATCTTCGTTTTCAGAGAATCTCACAAGAAAAAGTCTAATGGCTGGATCTCGGTGGCCAGTTAACATCACATTTATGTGAGATGACCATGCCCTCAAATCCTTTGTACAGTATATCCAATGTAGCATAACCTGTGTGGCACATAGCTTCACATGTCTTTCTTGTCTTATTTTAGTAGGTCCCACCACTCATGTGTGAGAAACTAGGTTGTAATCCTGACTATAAGGTTGTAATGACAAATTATGTATGCATGTAGTTTCTTAACAACCATGGCAAACCCGAAGATTGTACAACCCTCTAGCAACAAATGTGATTTGTACGGATCCATCAGTTTGATGGAGGACTTGGTTTGTTTTTATATGATTCTCAGGAGGAAAATAAACAAAAACAAAACCTTATTGAAAAAGAAACTTCAACTTGTGAAAACTTATAAAAAATAAAGAAATAAAACGAAATAAAAAACCACAATAATTAACATTTATTTCGGATATCTGACCCATAGTGGAAAGAACGAGCTGGTCGTAATGATACAAATGGAAAGGCACTCAAACGAATGGACAATTGTAATGAAATAAAATATAAATACACTTGCATATCCACGCACATTCATACACACACAAATACACGCACACATACAAACGAAATGAAATTAAAGAGGAAAAATATTTAAAAATGCACTACCACTTCATAACAATATATTTGTAACAGTTTCATTTCCGCCTCTTACTTGAAAGGAAAACTCAAATACAATAACAACAACAACAACAGCAGCTAGAGAGGGAAAAATGAAATAGCAACAACATCAGTAACAACAAAAATGGCATTAAAAATTTCACATGCAGTCGTACGCTTGGACGTCGGGTCATGTAGCGGCAATGAATACATTTTTGTAACCACAGTAAAGTATGTCCATTCTCTGTTGCTTTCTTCCTTTCTATTTCTCTCTCCCTCTCAATCTTCCTCTCTTATATAACGGACTTCAGTCAGCAGCAGAAGTCAAACCAGCTTTCGGGCCAGCTTGTAGACGTACATGAACTATTTTGTGAGAAGTCATTTTACTTGTTCAGTCAATCGGTCGCTTCATACTTTCATTCATTCACATGCTCTTTCGTTCACTCAGTCATTCAGCTGGTTTTGTTCATGAACATACCATATGCACATAGGGTAGGTAGATTCAGTTGGTTGCCAGTCAGTCAATCGGCTAGCCAAACCTTTTCAGTCATATCGTCAGTAGGTTGTGTAAATGACCGCATTTCAACTTTCAGTTGAGAAATGAGAAAACCTACCCAAAAACTCCATAGCCGTAGCCGTAGCCGTAGCCATCTCTTCATGGACTTCAATTTATTCTAGTTTTTGTTTCGTATGATAATCTTGCAGACATTTTTTTCATTCCACGTTGTATGCTTTTTGGCAATCCTTAAATTTAACAGACATTTAAGAGAATGAACGTTTGGACGCAAGGCTTATGAACATAAAGCCCTTTACAGAGGAATAGAAGGGAGTATAATAAACGATTTTTTTGTCTAGTCCTTCGATGAGACAAATGAGCACTTTAATGAAATATTGGATGAAAAAGATGAAAGTTTTGCAATAAATGTGTGTCAAGAGAATTTTTAAAATTTATATATTCGGATTTTTCACACATTTCTGGTTTAGACGAGAAGTCATCGGTCTATATTTCTTTGAGAAGAACATTAACCACATCACTGGTAACGACGAGCAGTATAGGTCGTTGATTACGAACTTTTTTTGGTCTGAACTGAATTATGTAAACACCAACGACATGTGATTTCTACCGGACGGCGCTACTCTTCACACAGATTACGCCACATTGAATATTCAGCACGAGTGATTTGAAAACATGGCCATCTCACGTGATGTTAATGCAAACTGGCCACTGAGGTCGTGTAATTTTACCCCGTTAGACTTTTTCTTGTACGACAGCAATTCTATCTGAAAGTAAAGCTGCGCACTCAGCTCCTACGAAGCAGCAGCAATAAGCAAATAGATTAGCTTGCAGAAAGAGCAGCTTTCATGCCGCTGATGAGTCCAGAACCCTTCTGTGGAGTAGTAAGAGGGATTTGAAATAGTATGCTCGGTGAAAGAGAGCTGGATACTCTCACCAACTTGAACGGGTTTGAGATAAGTTTAACTTATGTTGGGTAATTACAATAAGAAGTGATGTGAGTAATGCATCAGACTATCGAGAAGAAGCCTGAGGCTTGTTATCCATATTTTTTCAGGCATAGTGGAATTAAAGAATACTTGTTTAGGAAGGGGATGGTTTCGAGTCTAATATGCAGACCCTGTGATAAAAAGAATGAATTACCGAATTATCTAAAATACATCTCATAAGAATACACTTGGGTTTTTATAATGTAGTAGACAAGCAGTTTATCCTTACTGACGCCGAACAGCATTCTGGATAAGAGGCAGGAGACATGGTAGTTGAGAGAAGTACATCAAATCTTCTAGTTGCACTACTTCACTATCTCTGCGCAATAATAAATTCCTTTTATTTTTTAGTTCCATTTTCGTACACAAAATCAATCGATGCACAGAAAACATCGATGTATTTAATGGAAAATCGATATTATTCGATAAGAAATATTTTTTAACAAAACTTTACTCTTCATATTCGAAAAAGGAATGCAAAAAAATCTCTACTCAAACACATTTTTGAGAAAGTCTAGGATTCTTATACAGATATATGGTAACCACTTATGCAATAGGTGGTCTTGACGAAATTATTGGAAATTGAAGTAAATGTGGTTATAATTTATAAAAGTAGACGACGAAAACAAATTTTGCAAATCATTTTTAACTTATCCAGGCCTTTTCCAGGCCTAATGAAATTAATCAATACCTTTACATGTCTTTTAACCAAAATTTACATGCCGTACTGGCACGTATTTTGCATTTTTAGGGGTTATTTCGTCTTTTTTTTTTGGACAAAAAAAATGTTGTTGTAGAATATTCAACTAAAAATTGTTTTTGTAGCTTAACATTTGCCATTTCTCACTTGTGTCCAGTTTTGTAACGAACCTAAATTTAGAGGGCATAGCAAAAAAAAAACGAAACAAAACATTAGAAAGAAACATGGTTTACGATGATGATAATGATGGCAAGAACTTACGTATATCCATATAACGTAAACTAAACGTACATATATACATACACACTTTACCAGAGGTAGAAAGGGATTATATGAAAACGGTCATTACTGTAATGAGCTGCAGCATGGAAAGAGCCAAACTAAACTAAAACCCATAGCAAATGGCAGGCATACAAGCACTTGAAGAAGAAGAAGATTATAAAAAAACGTAGTTGCAGGAAAAAAGTGAGGAAAAACAACGGAAAAATGAAAGAATGAAAAATATTCCCTTAATTTAGTGGAGCACAACGGCCGAATGGTGTTTTCTCAAGTGGTATTGGCAGAGAAGTCAAGTGTATGTTAGCATATCTAGCATGCTAACTTAACTTACTTGTTGGCTGATTTCTCATCTGAGTTTTTGTTTTTTTTAATTCCTTAGTTTTCATTTTATTCTGTTTTTCCGCCGGAAACCTTGACTTGATTACAAACTCTAACTGCATATAACTTTAAACAGAACAACTTCTTGCAAAACTTTTCTATAATACAGGGTTTTTATTCTTTTGCCTATGCTTTCTTCTTGTTGTCTTTCTCTTTTCTTTTTTTATAAGGCTTTCGTCCATCTTTGTTAATATTCATGCAAATATTTTTCTTAGTTTTCACAATTTTTATTTTCTTTCTCTCTCTCTCTCTCCCTTTTGATTCATAAAAGTTTAGTTTGATGTCTACTCTTTAGAGAATTTTGCATTTCAGTTCCTTTTTTCTTTGCCTCATTCTAATACCATTTTTTCGAAATAATTTTCTTTCCACACTAAAGTTAGAGAGTGTAGTTAGTCTGTGTGTAAGCAAATAGGGTGCCATTGGGTAATGCTCATAATTTGTTATTTAATCAATGTGGTTGGCAAAAATTTAAGGCTGCTAGAAACAGGCGGAAAAAGGAAAGAATTTTTGAAGCAAAATATCCCAAATGATTTAAATTCATATCAAACTGAGATAAGAGGGTAGATCAATAAGTTCTAAGCTTTTTGCATCAGGTAAAAATGTAATTTTATGGTTCAACGTAGTCTCTTTTGGCCTCCATATTAAAGACTACCTACCTTTTAATTTAATTCAATCGTTTGCAAAAACTTTTTGATACCACTTGGGAGGAATATACTTTTGTACATAATTGGTCAGTCAGGATTACGACCTAGCTTCTCTCACCACTTGTACTGTGTGTGTGTTAATTTTATCCATGAGTGCAGAGACCTACAGTTTAAAGTCGACTCAGAACGACGGATTTTTTAGGAAAGTTTTCCATTGTAATCTGCTGAAACAATAAAATATTGATGCTTTTTGTTCGATACATCGATGTTAAAAAATTTTGAGTTTTAGAAATACATTCTTGGAGTAGGATGATTTAAAGAGGCGGGATTACATTGGTACAACTGTGGCATTGAGAGTCTGTCCTTTAACAAAATTGCAGGCTTCGTTGGATTTAAGCCAATAGTATGGGTAAAGCGAATAAGAGCCATGGATGTATAGAATGAAATTTTCAGAGGAGAAACCTTCAAGATGCGTCCAAGCGAGAGTTTACACCATCGAAACATATGCTCATTTCAACAGGGACCGGAACTGCAGAGGTATGTTTCGTCCTCAATACTGCCTGAAAGTAAAGAAAAACATTTTCATCGAAGAGACATGTAAATGAATGGATGCATGAGATCGAAAATCGTCCAATGCATGTCGAAAAAGTCAACTTTTGGTGTGGCTGGCGAAGGACATTAACCACATCACCACAATTTAATTTATACTCAGAGTTTTTGCCAGAAATCTACCAAGAAATATTTCCTTGATATTTCGTTTTGTTGGAGATGACCTGATTTGGAGAGTAAATAAAATTGCCATGAAAAGTCTCTCAAAAATCTGTAGTCGGGTTTAAACGCTAGGTCCTGCCACTCATGTTTGAAATTAACACGCACAACATGGATGGTGCAAGAAGCTAGGTCGTAATCCTGCCTAAATGGTTGTAATGGCCAAATATGTATGTACATATATATGTACATATGTATGTACATACGTCTACATGTATGTATGTATGGAGATTGACAAATGAAGCTATAACAAGATGGCCGTTATCGACTGTCAAAATTTGAAAATCCCTTTTAGAAGATCAGATACTAAAATTGTTTACATTATTTTGCATCTGCTAGAGATTGTACTGTTGTACCGCCCATACATACATAATTGGTCATTACAACCCTTCAGTCAGGATTATGAACCTACAGTTTAAAGTCGACTCCGGGCGACAGACTTTTGAGAACCTTTTCATGGCAATTTTATTTGCTCTCAGAGTTTCTCGCCAGAAATTTGCTGAGCGGAAGTCGCATAAGAAATATTTTTTCAAATTTCGTTTTGATGTCTGACCTGGGGTTTGTACCGTGGCCTTGCGTCTAATAAGCCAACACATTACCTACTAGACTACGACGATTACTACCCCTACCAATGACTTAATTCGTTATCGTTAATTGTGTGAGTGTGTGATTTTTTTAATCTACAACAAATTTTAAAACACTACTAAAAACAAAGTAAAATTGCATATTTGCTAAACGTCTTAATATTAAATTTCTCCTGAAATTGTTGGAATTTCTTATGGAAATCGTTTACTATTTCTGCAGAGAAAAAACAATGCATAAAATTTTCATTTCTGGCATCTTTACTCCACTAAAAATAAAAGTAACTATGAAGACTTCTAAAAAAAAAATTTCAATTGTCATAAAAATCTATTGGCAATCATTTGAAATTATTACAAAGAAAATGAAGCAATGAAAATTGAAAAATAAAAAAATGGTATAAAGGGTGTAGAAAAAAAGTGTAAGCATTCAACCATTCAAAAAGAGATTGAAAACAATAAAATTCTACGAAATAGGAAATATGTAAAAATGTAAGAATGTTTTTATTGAGACATGAAAAAAGTAAAAACGGTATTTTCTTAGTAGATGCTGTTTGAGTTATATTAAACGAAAGTATCGTTGAAATTAAACATTTTACGCTTTTTCCCCATCTCAAGGAAAAATGTTGCAAAAAATTTCCGAAAAATTTGTAAGAAAATTTCAAATTCAAGATTGCTTGGCTCGTTTCCGTGCCGGAAATTTCAATTTTTTTTCCATTTCCCCTCTAGGGAGCATATGGCTTCCTCAAAGCATTTCCATCTGGCACGAATCTCCGCTGATGTTTTTGCGCTTTCGCACGTCGAGATATTAAGCCGTAGTTCTTGTGGGACCGTGCGTCTCCAGGTGTTTTTTGGTCTGGCACGGTTTCTTGATCCCTGGGGATTCCATTCCAGCGCCATTCTTGTAATACTGTTCGGCTTCTTTCTCAATATATGGCCGATCCTCCCCCATTTTTTCTTTTTGATCTGCTTCTGTTCCTCTTCTGTGAGATTCCAGAGATCTGCGTTGCTGATGGTGTTGGGCCAGAATATTCTTTATATGATTCTTGGGCATTTTATTTATTTCAAATTTAGATATGGCCACTACGGAATTATACTGTTAAGAGAGCTATGCAGAAATCTAAGCAAATTTAAATCTAACGATGTACATATGTATGTGTCAAAACTGCGCCATTATAGATGCCGATCAGTCTAAAGTGTTTCTTTACAAACTAGCAGTAGTATCGAAACCAAACGTTTTCGAACACCCAGTATATATAGGGTATAAAAAATATCTTAATCTTCACCGAAGATTATGAGCTGCCTCTTTACTGGTTATAATCCATCTATATTGGTTTGCCATCTTTATTGGTTTGCTGCTACACTTCTAAGCTCTACGATGTCATAAAAGTTTCTTTCAAGACATTGTGACATGAAATTTATTTCTGTTAGTGTGTATCGTCTCACACCACTCATGTAGGGTGTATTAATTTCTACCCATGTGTGGCGGGAACTGCAGCTTAAAATACACTCCGAACGACAGATTTGAGAAGCTTTTTATGGCAATTGTATTTGTTCTCTAAATTTCTTCCAGAACACTGCTCAGAGGACGTCGCCGTCGTTTTATTCGATTCGTCTGGGCTAGGTTTGAATCACGGCCTTTCATTTGAAAAAGGCTGCGACGACTTCTTTGATCATTATCGTAGCCTTTTTTACTGTGCGCAGTAAGCAAGCACCTGATTTTATATTTTCTCATGAAGCTTACGAAAAAATTTTAATGTACTCAACTTCTGTTCTGATCCAAGGTTATTCATTGTTATGTCTACAAAAGCCGGGTTTAACGAAAACTCTATGTTTACTTCTATTTTCTTCTGTAGCAAACATAGCTGCCGGATTGGACGATTTATCGTCATTTTGACAATTTTGTGCTCCAAAAATATCACATTGACGATATGACGATTTATGCCCGAATTTTGTCTCTAATGCAGTGTGCGATCCACTGGCCAATCGACCACATACGGATGTGCTGGCTGAGAAAAACGAGTGTTACGTAGGACTACATGATTTTCATGAACAAATCCCCTTATTTCGCTCGGGCAAAATCCGTTGTAGTAGCGATAGAACAGTGAAACACAAGCCACATTTCAACGACGCCCCAATGAATCATTGGAGTCATTAATGAGCTACTAGGGCCTCTTCTGTGCACGGTCGAGAAGCCTCAAACTAGACGTTGAGGCACTGATCCATACATGAGAGTTGTATTCCATTCACGGTCGGTTATAAACGGTGTAAATAGTAAGAAGATCAGATGAAGTGAAGTATTTATTGCACCGTCTTAAAAACCAAGGCATTGAAAAATGTGTCAGTTCTAGCGAACATTTCCATGCATTTCCATGCCCATAACGTCAAGATCTTCTGACTCCCTAATATTTACACCACATATGGGTATATATGATGCAATATTATTGCTGCTGGACATTGACTTTATATGTTTTTGTTTTTAAAAACTTTTAATTTATTTATATATTTTTCTGACGATTTTTTACGATTTCAATGAACGCCTTTGACGATTTTGGTGATTTTTTCTCAAATGTTTGACGATTTAATACTTCATTTATCTGGCAGTTATGGTAGCAAATAAAGTCTTGCACACGTAGAAAGACACAGAGAGAACACCTTAGTAGTCATGTATAGTTATGTGCTCTTTACTCGTCATTAGCTTGAATTTAATTAAAATATTGTAAAAATAAAAAAAATTTTAATACCACACTTTTGGCTGGCACTGTAATCGTATAATAATTAATATATGACTTCAATATAAAACAAAAGAAAAAAAAATTGATCACTCAAAAACATATGCATTGCCAAACATAATAATTTAATAAATAAATAGACAAGCAAACAATGATGAAATAAATAATAGGGACATCTTATTTGCAACATACATACATATTTTCTTACAGATTTTTTGTTAATGGAACTCAGTGTAGGTTAGGATAGGTTGAATTATCAGCTGCCCTAAAATGCATAGCGCCACGCATTTTAATTGTGAAAATTTATTACAAAAATTTTGTAAGATATGGTGAGACTGCTAGCAGCCTTCGAAGAATTTCGTGTCAAAAAATGCAGCCAAAAATATGAAGAAAAATGTCGATTGTGGATAGTAAGACTTCTGAGTGTGTATTAATGTACCGGTTGGTCTCTTGAAAACATTGTTGCTGGAAACCCAAAAATATCAATTCGGCATCGTCCACAACAACTTCAAATTTCATGATGCGATACGCACCGAATTTTCAAAAAAAAAATTTCACCTTTATAAGCCATGGAAACAACGAGCAAAAGTAGTCAAAGCTAATATTTCAAAAAAAGCCATCTTTTCCGATGAAATGCATTTCCATCTGAATGGCTTAGTGATTACATAATATCGTCAATTTGCACATCAAAAAATCCCCATGAAAAACAAATGCGAACGGAAAGGACAACTGTCTGTTGCGGATTTTGATCAGACAGTGCGATTGGGCTTTACCTCGACGACATAGATCTGGACGACATATGGTTTCAGTAAGACGGACACCACATGACACACAGCGTGTGCAACCATCAGTTTATTTCAGTAATGATTTCCGGAACAAATTATCTCAAGAAATTCTGATCTGAGATACAATCACATACCTGTGAAGAAGTCATAGAAAATTTCTTGTTCATTAGAGCCGTGGCGGCCATTTTATTCTGTACTTAATCAGGAAAAAAAAGTACGTGTTTTTATTTTAAAATATTAAAACGCATTTTTACTATATATAGTAACTTATACATATGTATGTAACTTCTATTTAATATTGTTCAAATATCCTGTTAGTTTAAGGCAGGTGTGGATTTTATACGTATCACCTTAGTCTAGATATGTGCTTTACTCACTTAATTAGTAATTACAACCCTTCAGTCAGGATTACAACCTAACTTCTCACACCACCCGTGTGGTTTGTATTAATTTCATCAATGACTGACAGGACCTACAGTTTAATAACCACTCCAAACGACAAATTGGAAGAACTTTTCATGGTAATTTTGTTTACTCTTGGAGTTCTTGCCAGAAGAATGCTAAGAGAAAGTCGCCGAATGAAATATTTCTTCATATTTTTTGGGGAATCTATAATTTCTACCACCACTGTATTTTGTTAACTTATTAAATGCTATAAAATTAAAAGCAATTTAATAAACAAAACACAACAAAAAAGTAGATTGATTTTTAAATAATTATTATAAAAACTTTGACATTTATTGATTCCATAAACAAATAAAAATTATGAGTACATATGTATAAAAACAATATTTATATGTACATATTGTTGTTATTTAAATATAATAAAAAAATACTTATAAAATAATATAATGAACTTAATCAATAACAACTTAAAATTATGACACATCATTTGTTTTTTTGTTATTACAATTATTGATAATAAAATAAATAAATAAAAGAAAGAAAAATTATTAAAAATAAATTGCAATTTAAAATTATAAAAAAATTGCAATTTAAAATATAAAAACCTTATAAACAGAAATTAAATGCATCACATCCAATTTAAATTAATAAAAATCAATAAAAAAAAGAAAGACAGAAACATGTCCTATCCACATAAATAATTGGAATGTTAAATTTAAAATTGTGTTGTTGAAATAATTCATTTTTATTGCAAACAGTAAATTTCAATATTTTAATGAATAACTTGGAAATAAATAAATTTGAAACATATGTACGTTGGATTATTTGAACCATTATAGATACCCCAAGTGCAAAACTACTGTGGAAAGCTATTTTCTTGGATTTCATAGCCGGGTGCATCAGGCAGACAACATACTATTAAAATGAAGTCTGTCGTGTCAAAAACTTCAAAACATGGGTACATATCCAGACATCAGCAATGAATCGTTTTTTCGCTACTAATAAGTACTCATGAAATTTTGAGTATGAGTGAGTCCGCAGTATTGAAATTCAACTACTCTGATTCATTCGTATTCACTACAACGTTGGTTTATAAGTACAGGTTGCAATGAGTATGAGTACGACGTGATTCTTGTAAATGTTAAGTAAATGAGAGTCGAAAACAACGATATTGTTGCGTATTGTTAAGTATGAGTACGATGAGTACTTCAAACGTTGAATAATAAAAATCAATAAAAAAGAAAGACAGAAACATGTTCTATCCACATAAATAATTGAAATGTTAAATTTTAAATTGTGTTGTTGAAATAATTCATTTTTATTGCAGACAGTAAATTTCAATATTTTAATGAATAACTTTGAAATTAAAAAGAAAAATTAAAAATAAAAATGAAATAAATTTGGAACATACGTTGGAATATTTAAACCATTGTAGATAGGCCAAGTGCAAAACTATTGCAGAAAGCTATTTTCTTTGTTTTCATAGCCGGGTGCATCAGGCAAACAACAAACGATTAAAATAATATCCGAAGCGACATAAATCAGTCGTGTTAAAAACATCATGTATATGTCTTCCAAAACATTGAAGACATTCTGGCACTAATCTCTGATCAAGATAGAGAAAATTGGCAGAGTAAGTGAAACTGAGAACAAAAGAACTGAACTAAAAAACTGGTTTTCCAATTGTCACGAGAAGTTATATTCTTCTCAACACGGAAATGTGAGTTCTAACAGAGAAAATAACCACTCAAACCTTTATGGAGAACCTAGGCTTCAGACTAAACTACAAGCAAAGTTTAAAAGATCAGCTTAATCGAGTAGTAACGTAATAAGCTGTGAGGATTTATAAAGCAGCTTGCTGCAGTAGGGCAATTAATACAAGACAATAGTGAACTTCATCCTAAAGTGTGTCTTTCGATTAAATCGAATATTAAGCTCCTTAACTCGGGTGATCTTTTCCGTTACATATTGCGATAATTCTCGTACTGCCCTTACAAAGATCATTTTTTGTTGATTTTAATTCTCTTCTATCTGGATTACTTGTCAATCAATATATTGGAACATTATTTCCTCCATGCAATCTTCAATCCTATCTGAGGATCTCCAAAATGAAACCGATTATACCTCATCTGAACCTTAAGTAGACAGGAGATCTAGAATTCAAAGCAGAGTAGTCCAGTTGTCTGACTTGGTCTGTTCCGGGAGTTCTATGGAAGTACTTTTGAAATTTTTTTTTGCATTTGCATAATCGCTTGCATTTAACCAAGAATAGCAGATAGGTTAGGTCGAATTGGTAGTGGTTCGTTGTGACGCCGCAGGAAAGCGCAGTCTCAACAGACATAATACATTATTGGCCATTACAACCCTTCAGTCAGGATTACGGCCTAGCTTTTCACATCAGTCATGTTGGGTGTGTTAATTTTATACATGAGTGGCGTGACCTACAGTTTAAAGTCGACTCCGAATGACAGATTTTTGAGAAACTTTTCATGGCAATTTTATTTATTTACTCTCAGAGTTTTTTCTAGAAATCTGCTGAGAGGAAGTCGCCGAAGAAATATTTTTTCATATTTCGTTTTTTGATGTCTGACCTGGGGTTTGAACCGTGGCCTTACGTCTGACAAGCCACTACCTACTAAACTACGGCAACTTCAGTCGCCGGTCTCAGGCGCAGTCTCAACACTGACCGAATTCCACTAAACTAATCGAGGAAGTTGGTCAGAGCATGGGCTGTACATTAAAAGCACGGCTACCCTATGCTGGAAGCCAGCCTGTGAGATTAATAAACGACGATCCTTGAGGTCAATGCATGATAACTCAATTAAGCTGAGAAGAAGTAGAGAGCGCAGAGGTGGAAATTGGCATCGTGAGCCAAGGGAGCCTAGCAGTGGATAAAGATTTCTCAATGACCCAAGATAGGTTGGCATCCCGAAAGAATTTACGCCTAATGTCCAATTTAACCGAGGTAAGTGTCATACACAATTCGATTGGCAAGGGTTCCGGAAGGAGTGCACCTGCTCTGGAGAGCTCATCGGCTCTGCAGTTGCTTAAAATATCCCTTTGCCCAGCAGCACAGACAAGTGAGACACTGGAGCGACTAGAAAGAACGTCGAGACAGCGAGAAAAGAAAAGGCAAATAGGAAACAAGTTATTTTTCTTTTAATGTTTTTAAGTTTTTAAAAACAAGGAATTTATTTATTTGAAATTTTAACAAGCTATGAAATATTTTCATAATCATTTATAAACTAATTACTTAATGGCATCTTATCGATTCTATATCCATCAATAAGACTACATACATAAATAGAAAAATTACAAACATTTTAAATTTTTTTAAAACCATTAGAAAATTTTGTTGATTTTAGATTTTCTTTAACAATTAATTGTAAATAATTACCTTAAGCCTGGAAACCTCTTTGAAAATTATTTATTATGTTTTATTTATGCATTGCATGCTAATTGGTAAAGTGTTACACCAACTCTGGTTGAGAATCGAATCCACAACTCTTACACGGGTTAAAAATTTGTATATTTTTGTTGGGTTTATACAATACAATACCCATAATATACATATTTTTTTAAAAAGCCTTTTAAGCTTAAAATAATTATTTCCAATCAGTTGTATAACATAATAATACTTGACAAAATTTACGTAAAATTAAGTACAAAGAAAAATTTAATTAAACACGTACACCGATTGTAGAGACAATAACATAATTATGTCTACTTACAAAACTGAAATCATAACATATTAAATTTAAATAAAAGACTAAATAATAGAAATGAAAATTCGCTATACCATGCGTTTAATCCCACCTTAAAAAACAAAACTATTGCTTGCATATTGAGAGGAAGAAAAATTAATCAATAACATGGATCTTGAATTAAAATGCAAATAGAATACAATTTTCATTCAGTTGCCTGTTCATCGTCCAGCAAATATTCACCTTTGTTCCCAAGTTTATATAGGAAATTGAATAAACAAAAAAAATTATTAAAAATCTTTATAGACTTAATAAACTAAAGTAATCATTATAAATTAAACATTGTGAGAACCTTCTTCACGATTTTCATAAGCCCAGAATTTGTGGAATTCAATTAAAATCGAGACAACTGTTTCCGCTTGGCCGCTGTAAAGAAAAGAATGAAAAATTTGCTGATAAAATTGGTGAGAAAACAAAATTACAAAATCAATTCTTATCCACAGGTCATGGCATTCGTTTTGTTAGTACTTTTTCAAAGATAAAAGCAGAAATAGAACAAGCATTCATGGGAATACATAGTTGTTACAGCAAATGAAGATGTGACACGTACATATATTATAAATATTAATTAATAAATATGTATGAACATAAACAAATACAGAGAAATAATTTATTTCCACAATATCTGTGAACAAAAATTTTACATCCGGCAATTGATAATGAAATATTTGCAAATATTCTTAGCTGTACCGCTTTGTTAAGTTTTATGAATTTTATTTTTGAATATCAAAGCGTCAAAAATATTTAAATGTGAGTATAATTCAAAAACAAAGCAACTGATTTGCATGCGAACTAAATTCGACAACTAATGAAGACACAAAAGAACTCCTCTTTACTCAGAGGTTTTCTCTTTTTGGCAGGAAATAAACACTTGATATTAAATTTAAAAGTGCTATGTTGGCTTAAATGCGGCTCTTACACACTGCGTCTGACTATAAAACTTCACTGTTTGTACAAACAATTGTTATGTTGGTGGCTGGCGCCTGGTTGGTCGTTTTTTGGTTGAGGATCAAAAATTTTTGATTTTCATTTAACCGATGATCAATACCATGCTACAATAATAAGTTATAAGTAAATTTGGTTGAAAAATCGAAACACGTGGACGACCAACCGTTGATTCAATATATTGAACAACTAATCGCAACATTTAGGAGCCGCAAAAGAAAATGGCGTTTTAGGACCTTGATCTTAGAGTAAGAGATTTCGATTTGTTTTAACCAAATTAAACGATTAGCTAGGTGTCGAGTGCACCGAAAGGACCAAATTATCGCTGTATAAGGGAAAGAACTGGCGCCTTCAGAAAGTCCAGAGACGATTACTCACTAAGTCTCTTTTCGCCATGAAAGACTAAACACTTTTGCTAATTTCGGCATGTATGTTTAGCTCTTAAACGTGAGTCCGTTTTCCGAAATGGTTTCCTAATTCGCTGTGGTAGATATGCAAGAATATTTTCATAATAAGTCCTAAAATTTTTAACAACATTCAGATAAAGCGATTGTTTACTTGAAATACACTTTGGGCAATAGAAAATGGTTGCTATACCCCATTGTCAATAAAAAGTAAAATTTGCATACTTTGTGTTCCTATTTTTCTATCGACACTTTTTCTTCATTAAAATGCTCTTTTAATGGCCAAAATCTTGCAACAACAACTATTCGAATGAACTCTATTTGTAGATTATGATTCGGAAGTTGAAGTCGCTGTAGTCTAGTAGGTAGTGTGTTGGCTTATTAGACGTAAAGCCAGGGTTCGAGCCCCAGGCCAGGCATCATCTTCGGCGACTTCCTCTCAGCAGATTTCTGGCAAAAACTCTGAGAGTAAATAAAATTGCCATGAAAAAGTTTCTCAAGAAATCTGTCGTTCGGAGTCGGCTTTAAACTGTGGGTCTCACCACTCATGTATAAAATTAACACACACAACATAAGTGGTGTGAGAAACTAGGACGTCGTACAATGGGTCAATTCGACCTCCGGGTACTGTACTTGTGTTAATTGACAAGTACACGTCCTCTAACCTAACCTAACCTAACCTTATGATTCGGAAATAGATTATACATTACATGAAAGGGATAAACGTATATATTAATGAAATTGGAAAGTTGAATAATACCAATTATTAATTCTAGTTTATATTATGTTAGGTCCGACGGGCTGGAAATTAATATAAAAAATCCATAATCTCGTCAGAAAAACTAAGGAGTAAAACAGAGCACCCAAGTCGGTGGAACCGTTTGGATTATTCAAATTGAAATCTGTATTTGGGATTATAAAGAAAATTCTGTAATTTAATTTTCAAACATTATTTCATGTAAATGTTGCAGGCGGCTACGCAGTAGGTATTCATACATACTGTTGTCCAGCAGTTCGGCCGGTATATGTAATGTTGTCCTCCAAACTGTCAAATTCATTGCAGCATCGCGTACTGTGAGGCAGGGTAATGCTGTCTTATTGATACTACATGTCAATCAGATCAAATTACTTAATTTTTTGCAAAAAAAAAGTCAGTAATCATTGGACCGACATTTTTAACTAATTGGATCGTGTTGCTATAAAAACGAAGAAAAGCAACGTCCGATGATTACAAATTATTTTTTTTTTGCAAAAAATTAAATAAATTTACTTGGTTGACATGTGGTATCAATAAAGACGCCACTAAAATTCAAAAATGCTTCTTTCAGGCTGTATTGCCAACTATGAACTTTCCTTCAGCTCCTCTTCACAACACATTTCTGTTTGTTGACTTACCCGTTTAACCAAAAAGGGGCTTCATTCACGAAATCCATATAGTTAGCAGTACACAACACTCTTCTAATACACCACGCTTTTTAATAATAAAATTTAATATTTTGCAATGGTTATTCCTTTCTTAGTCTATCTACGATGAAATGGTAAACTTTACTGAGTATTTTCGGCTTTGCACATGTCACGAAACATTTTTTACACTGATAGAATTTACACGGAAAAATCAAATTGCAAAAAAAAAAACACAAGACTTTGATGATTGCTTATCTTGGTATTAATCATGACCGAATCATATAGACGTACAAATGATTCCAACAATGAACTTAATTTCGTTAATTTTAAGCTAGTTACTCATTGCAGTCTTAATTGTAATAAAGGATATCGAAATTCTAATAAATCCATCACACTAGATCGATCAATTAGTTAAGAAAAAGCAAATATTACTCGCTATAGCTGATCAATGGCAAAGTAATTGAGTAATAATTTCAATTTCTTCTACGTGATTGCAGCTTCTACTTCTTCTTATACGGCTCTACTAGATATTGATTTATTTTGAATACTAGTCCGCGCAGAAGGGCTCTTTTTTGTTATATAGTTAAGCAGCCTAGCAATTTACATTATTGACTGTAAGCATTCGTTTTATATGTATGTATGTAATAGAGGGAAAACAAACTATTCAAATACCAACCTAATAGCCGAAACAAACCTAGTGGAATAGTGATTAAACATAGAAAATACCAGTTTATATCACAAAGCCTTGTAAGGTCCCAAGCAGCATTTCTAAAATAATAATTTTCCAAATGGTAATCGCCAAATGGTAGTATAGTTGGTAGTGAGAGGCCACGATTCAAACTCCAGTTCAAACAACTCCAACAAAACGAAATATAAAAAAATATTTCATAGGTGATTTCCTCTCAGCAGATTTCTGACAAAAAACTATGAGAGTAAATAAAATTGCAATGAAAAGTGTCTCAAAAATCTGTCGTTCGGAATCGACTTTCAAATGTAGGTCCCTCTACTCATGTATAAAATTAACACACACAACATACGAGGTGTGAGAAACCCCAATCCAATCCGTTTTCGTTGAAAATCGTTATAATTGTCTGACATCTTTCTTCGATTTTAAGACGGTCTTTTGCATTGGTTCAGAAATTTGTGAAATTTGTTAATCGGATGTATACTTTTGTGGGCCTGTGCAGGTCTTAACATCAAGGAAACTATAAAGATTTTCAACGAAAACGGGTTAATTAAAAAATTTCGGCAATTTTTTAACCGTATGTATACTTTAGTAACTGTGTGTATGTGTTTACAAGTGTACATTATTAATACATTTTTATGCATCGGATTATGAGAGAAGTTTTGAATTGTGGAATTCTATGGAGCCAATATAGCCAGAGAATGGCGTAGGTTATGCTGGAACTCCGAAGGTTGGAGGTACGAGGGCAAGATTTAATTTAATATGACAAAGTGATACATTACGGCAGTCCCGCTGGGGGAGAGTGGTTGAAGGATATAGGGGGTGGGTTTAGTACATAGGCACCAGCGATCGATAATCATGACCACTTTTTGTTGGAACAAAAGTGTCTTTCGAAGATTGCCACTTCCGGCTAAAGACAAAAAGAAAATACATTTTTATGTTGAGAATAAAATGTTGATTTCGAAAAAATCTGATGACTTTTGGTTTGCAAAATATGATTTTTTGTTGACAAAATGATAGTTTGCTTTTCAGAACCACTAGTCTCAAGAATAGTTTTAAATTATTAACTTTTGCTGTTGGAATTCAATTAAATCCGCATATATGTATTTGTATGTGTATATATACTGAAATGATTATAGAATTATGCTTTCTGCATTTCAATTAAAATAGCAACATAATATACAGACAGTACTTCTCATTATATACCTATGCTCGGTCTTATAAAATTACATTAAAAAAGGATATGATACAATATAACACAAACTCTTTTTAATTCATATGTGCATGCTACATACATACATATGTACATAAAATGATTCCTTTTTTATTTCTTATTTTTTATTGAAGTTTCATTTTTAATACTTGGTTTCATAAGTATGTTAGTGTAGCAGTTGTAATAAATAAATATAGAACAGAGACAGCAGCAACAGAAATCGCTGCTTAAGAAGTACAAGGCATGATGGCTAGTTATGTAGTACATACTACGTATGTATATAGTATGCATAACAGTGAAAAATATTGTTAAGTTTTGTAATGGCAATGTAATGGTACAACTACATACATATTTACTTTCATCATATATGCAAAACTTATATACATATGTATAGAATATGTATTATACATAAAAAAATAAATAAGAAATGAAGAGAATATATTATGAAATATTAAATGTGTTTAATGAAATACATTTTCATTGGATATACATAGTAAAAGCAGGCAGGCATGCATGGTTAAGGAAAAATTATAAAATATTTTAAATTATGAAAATACAATAAATTAGGTCAATATGTTAATATTACATACATTAAACATATCGTATAACAGTACACACTAATACGTACAATACATATACACAAAACCTACAATATACATATATGTAGATATGCATTTAAATATCACAAATGATTTAATATTTATGAAATTAATTGTAATATAGTGATACGATATAGATAGCTGGAGGTAAATATAATTTAAATAACCAAAAAAAAAAACTCAAAATCAATAAGAAATCGTAATTAAGACAAGTTAATAAAATTAAGTTTTCCAAGAAAATTATTATTGAGGAAATTTTAATTTAAATGTTTTAATTACTTAACAAATTACTACAGATTGGAAAATAACAACAAACGAATTTCTTTAATGTAAATGATTATGATTCTATTTAATTTTAAACATTTTTAATTACCAAAAATAATTACTTGTATTAACAACTATTTGCGGTTGTTAAGTTTAAGCAGATACAAAATCTGATTATTTATGTGTCTATTAAAATATTTTAGCATTACCAGAAGGCATTAATAGGCATCATTTAAAGTGTGTTATGTCGATCTTTAATTCTATTTAATTGTACAATTATTTTCAAATTTAGTTTTGAAGACAACTAAATGAAAATAATAAGACATCACTGTCTGAAAAATGGAAACTGAAGAATGAAATTTGCTTGTGCATAATTAACGCATTTAAATTTAATTTTGATTACTTTTAAATCTTACTTTCTAACAACTAGTCCAACTCTGTCTTTCTCTCACTTACCCTATAGTTCTGAAAGTTTTGAAATAATATATCGGATAGGCCATTTATCGATTTAAATAGCAAACATTGGTTATTTCGAATTTGGCAATACTTATGTCATTCTAATCTGTCACAAAATTCAGTATATTAAAACCACGGAACGTAATGAATCGATTTACGCTTAAGCAACAAGAAACTGCGCGATGATGTCGATTTTGCCAAAGAAAAAAATCACATTTTCGGATGAAGCTCATTTTCTTCTTGGTGGGTGCATTAATAAGAAAAATTTAAGTTTTTGAGGCACAGGAAACCTATGCGTGGTCTTACAAAAGCCAAGGCAACTTTTTCGAGTGACTGTTTAGTGCGGCTTGTGGAGCGGAGGCATTATTAGCCCCAATTTTTTAAAAATGAGGACGGCACAATCATTACGTTCAATGGAGGCATTTATCGCACCATCATAACCGAATGTTTGTACCCCTTCTTCATGGTATTGACATAAACAATGTTTGGTTTAAACAGGATAGCTGAAATGGTGATGTCAATTGGCCGCCAAGAAGCTGCGAATTGACACTGTTGGACTATTTTGAATGAACTAATATTCCATTTCTAACCAGAACAATTGTACTTCACAACAAAAAAATAAATTGGGCAAAATTTCAAATCGGTTTTGTTTGGTCCACCCTTTAGATGCTGAAGGCAGCAGATTTCATTAATTATTGGGCCAAAAGAACAAAAAAAAATACAAAAAATAAAAATAATACAATTTGCTTTACTTACCAATTTATTAAATCCTGCAGTGTTATTTTATACGGATCTTTCGACTTCACCATATCGAATATTTCATCTTTCAGGTCTTCAAAATTGACCGCTTCTGCATTGACGGCTCTAATTTGTTCTTGTATGCCTTTGAAAAAATAATGCAAAGTTTGTGCCGTTAAATAGCCTTTATGTTGTACATCCAAAATACGAAACAAATAATGTAAAGACTGTGGCTCATGGCGATTATCGAGTGCCAATACAAAATCCAGAAATGTTTTATAATCCATTTCGCCATCAAATGTGCGGCATTCATCAAACACACGATCCAAAAACACTGAAGTTAAAGTGCCTGAACCATAATCAGCCAATTCTTGTTTGCTTAACATGCCATTGTGATCCTTGTCAAGATTTAAATAATTGCCATAAACAGTTAAAACTGAAGGCATGGAGAACCAATTGTGTTCTTGAGATTCTTTTGAAGAGTCTTCATCGCGCAGCTCCAACAATTCGGTAAGTAAACCGGAGGCTAAAATATCTCTTATTCTGATCCGGCCAGTATGTAAGGGATCCAAAAAGAAAAAGAACTTCTTTACCACAGTGCACACATAGAAATTCTGGAAAGAAGGCTGCACGCAGCTGCTAATTTGGGCCAATGTAGGTATGATATCAATAATGTAGTTTTCCATATCGATTTCTCGCAAATAACCCTGGCCCACTTCATCGTAAAATGACAAACCAATGCGGCCTTGTGTTAGCCACACCTTGCGCATGGTGTAGTTGAATATGGAAACAATTTCCACTTTGCCGGGATAGCCTGAATGGCACTGCAGTTTGGCAAACAAACGAGCAGTTAAATACTTACGGCATTTGGGACTGACAGCCTGTATGACTTTCAGATAACTATCATAGCCTATAAGCTGTTGGCCCAAAGGTGTAACCTGTGAGCAATGCTTTTCCAAAATAGACCACAGCATATTCAGCTCTTCATTATCCAACAGCTCTTGGGAACGTTTCTGCAGAAATAGGGAATGAGCCTCTTTACGTAGGTTCTGCTTCAATGTGTCCGTAGGTGCCGGTGGTGCATGGAAAAATTTGGGTATTGTGCTGAATGTGGGATGATTGTTCTCAGAACAGCCAACATTTCTTAAGGCCTTGAGCGGCTCGTTTGCATCAAATTTTTGTAGTTCCTCTTCGGAGGGTTTCCGTGTTGAAACTTCTAAATTTTCAAATTCCTTAACAATATCTGGATCCAATTCCATGATTTTAACACAAAAAAAATTTATCCGACTAAATTTATCCTTAAAGAGAGCCGAATTACTGATGACAACAATTTATTTTCAGGATATGCAAAAACAACTTTTCACAACCAGCTGTTGATTGTTTGGCAATAAAACAGGGCTGTTATAGACACTATTGATCGCAGGTAGCAGCGCAGTTGCTAAACGTAAACAAAAAGTAAACAATACAAACAGCATTGCCAGATCATCTAAGACTTTACAAAATCAGCAGAATAAAACGAGACATTTTTATAAGGTTTTCATTAGGCTTTGTTAAAGAAACAAAACTTGTAAATTTAAAAAATGATATTGATGATATTAATGTTAAAAGTTTTAAAAATAAAGTCATTAAAGTGTGTATTTACTGTGGTTACTATGGCAGTGGCTTAAATTTGTATGAAAATTCAATATAAAATGTTTAAAATATATAAGTAACTTATCTAAAATTTTATTGTGGCTATATTTTACTTGAAGGCACTGTATTTAATTGCAAAACATTTGTGCTGTGGTAAAAACTATTTTTTGCTTATATTTGTCCATGTAATTAATTTTTATATTGTTTAACATTTATTTATTAATAAACAAATAAATTTAACCATGAAGGATGCGCGGCTTACCTGGCAACTCTATGTGAAATAAAGTGAATGGAAATGAAATATTATAGCATACTTTAGGGGTTAAAAAATTGAATCGGAAGAAAAATTTAAAAGATGATTTAGCCTGAATGAAAAAAAATGAAATTTTAAAATTTAGTTAACGTAGTGTGCGTGCATAAGAGAGAGTGCACATGTAATGTGATAATCAGAGGTCGTTTAATTAAAAAATAAAATGGAGTATGAGAATAAATATGTACGGATCTCGATTTCTATGCATGTAATACTCATTTTCGGAATGTTGGTGAGAGCCTTCTAAATTAACCTAAAATTTTTAAAACCTTTTTTAAATTTATTTTTTATTTTAATTTTTTAAAGAAGCTTTAAAAGAGTACAAATTTAAGAGAAAAAAATTAAATTGATAAATTTTATATTTTTCAAAGCAAATTTCAAATTTTATATTTTCAAAACGATTTAAGATTACATTATAAATTTAAATATATTGTCAATATTTGGTAAAATGTTTATTAAATTAATAGTTTAAAGTATTAAGTAAATTGTATGGATTTACAAATTTGCAATAATTTTTATAAACAAACAATCGTAACTCTTCCAAAAAATAATCTTGAGATAGTATTTTTATAAAAAATAAACTTGAATTGTTCATTAATATACAGTCACAGAAAAAAGTAGACATACTTCATTGTTAGTAGACTTCTTTCCCTCTAATTTTTGGATTTTTCTAATAATTTCTATGTTATATAGTCCATATACAGCGGGAAAAAAGTCTACATTCAGCGATGTATGTAGACTTTTTTATTTGACAGTACATATTTGACCCAATTTAATGGATTTATTTAATTTTTTCCCCTTTCAGGTTCAAATATTAAAGTTGCATCAGCCATATTAAATTGTATATTAGCACGTCAGTTATGTTTTGAAGATCCATCATGTTCAGCAATATTAGAAATAATACCCAGAGTTTGCGGTCCAATACCAGGTATGTATGAAAATACTATTATTCTTTTCGAATTTTTTTTTTTAAATATTTGCTAGACAATATACTTTCATTTTAATTTAAAGGATTTATGATTACAGGTACTTGAAATATTTTATTTTTTATTATACCTGACAAGTAAAAGCCATCAGAATATTTATAAATTGACTTAATTTAAGGTTTTTAAAATTATTTACAGAAAAAATGACTCTTTATCATTACAAGAGAAAATTAGAGTGTTTCGCTTTATTTTCTATGTATACGTACACTTACAAACAAACAAATTAGCCTGCCTGACTCTGAAACACTGTTATAATCCCTAATAATAATAATAATCCCTCCTAATGATGAAGTATGGTAAAAAAGAAAACTTTTACTTGCTATTAATAGGCAACAAGTATTCTTTCTCTTTTCATCATTTTGGTTTTGTTTCTATGCATTCATTGTAAGTAAGTGTGTGTATTTAAACTACATGTTCTATATTCTCTTTTTATCTGTACTTTTCATGGTGTTATTATGGATGTATCTTCACAAGTGATTAAATATTTCATACTAAGTAGGAGTGTTGCCAATTTAGCGTATGTATTTGTAATCAAAATATTGTTTTTATGAATCCTGCTAGTCTATATTCGATCAAGAATGTAACATGATTTTCGTGTATTGTTTTGGATTGTACGATCTAATAGAGAAGATGACAAAGGAAAGTACTACTCAACACAATAGAATATTCATAACATGCGATTAATTATGGCATCTCAGCAATTTGATTTGTGTTTCATTATTTAATCGCTACTACTTTGATGAATTTCGAGAACACGTAATGTTGTCAGTGTCTATTTATTCTATGTTCGATAACTGCATACTTATCTATGTATATTTCTGGATATACATATATTTCTATACTATCGGATCTTTCATTAAGTTTAAATAGCGTTTGTGCCGATATTTTTTGTTAATTTGAAAGTCCTGTTAATGCCATTATATGTGCACTTAACATCCTTCAAAAGTTAATTATAGCTACTATAGGTGGATTGAATTCAAAATGAACTGTTAGCCATGACTGATGGCATAGAAAAAATCTTAATTGGAAAATCGTTTTACCCCTAGGCATTGGCATCACTATTAATTTGTTGTGGTCATACCTGCTGTTGATATTTTGTAGTCCTTTATTGTGTTATTTTTATTGTTGCTTTTGAAACTATAAATGTATCTTGTGGTTGTTACTATTTAATGGCATTCTCACATTCTCGTACTTCTCTGAAGTCTCAACTCTTGTTTTCACCCTGTTTACTCTTTAGTCGTGTATTTACAATCCCTAACATTATGTTTAGCATGTTCCTGGACAATAAAACAATAATTTTTATGTTCTTAAGAGGAGAATAAAAATAGATGAGGTTGAACGACAAATTCATATTCAAGGTGAAAGTGAAAGTAAAAAGGAAGACCGTGAGGTATGTGAAAACAAAATTATAATGTTGTTTTTGTACAACTAATTTTAAATTTTGGCAATTAATTTTCTTAACTTTATATATAGTATAGTATAGTATAGTATAGTATAGTATAGTATAGTATAGTATAGTATAGTATAGTATAGTATAGTATAGTATAGTATAGTATAGTATAGTATAGTATAGTATAGTATAGTATAGTATAGTATAGTATAGTATAGTATAGTATAGTATAGTATAGTATAGTATAGTATAGTATAGTATAGTATAGTATAGTATAGTATAGTATAGTATAGTATAGTATAGTATAGTATAGTATAGTATAGTATAGTATAGTATAGTATAGTATAGTATAGTATAGTATAGTATAGTATAGTATAGTATAGTATAGTATAGTATAGTATAGTATAGTATAGTATAGTATAGTATAGTATAGTATAGTATAGTATAGTATAGTATAGTATAGTATAGTATAGTATAGTATAGTATAGTATAGTATAGTATAGTATAGTATAGTATAGTATAGTATAGTATAGTATAGTATAGTATAGTATAGTATAGTATAGTATAGTATAGTATAGTATAGTATAGTATAGTATAGTATAGTATAGTATAGTATAGTATAGTATAGTATAGTATAGTATAGTATAGTATAGTATAGTATAGTATATTATAGTATAGTATATTATAGTATAGTATAGTATAGTATAGTATAGTATCGTATAGTATAGTATAGTATAGTATAGTATAGTATAGTATAGTATAGTATAGTATAGTATAGTATAGTATAGTATAGTATAGTATAGTTTAGCTCTTTTCACCTACTGTGTAGCTGCCCGTCGTAGAAGAAATAGGACAAATTGGTGCCTTCTGTATAGACAATCTGTAAGTACTGTTCCGACATTTCAAGTCTAAGACAGAAGCTCCGAGTGGATCCGGGATTAGTGGATATTGAAAAACTGTGGTTTCACAATCGGCCTTATGTTGCCTATGTGTGTTCCTTCAACCTCTTTGAATGGACAGCCGTCTTTACCTGCCAACCTACCTACTATTTCACTACTTCATAAAAGTAATATAAATACACAACAATTTAAAAATAATTCTAATACTTCTTGAAAATACTGTTAAAAGTTTACTTTCGCCAGGCTTATGCACTAATTATAGTATTTGGTGTCAATTTCTGAACGGAAGTTTCGACAAATTGTTTTTTAATTGTCACAAGTTTAATCCCTATTATTTTAATAACTTTCAATGGCAAGTAAAGCATATTATTGTATTATTTTGTTAACGACAATTTATTGACAGTTATTAATGACCACAAAATACAAAATTAAAGGATTTATAAATTACATTTAATACGTATGTATATATTTTAATCGCTAAGATATACGAATAAAGTACTTCACATTTCAATACACTATCTGTTACACTTGTGTGTATATTTTTACTTTTACTTGCTAATTAATACAAGCGTATGCAATTAAAAATTTATAATTACCCATACATGTAAGTAAGTGTGCAAGTGTGTGTGTTTATGAAAGAAAAAGAGAAAATATTCTGTACTTCAAGAAAAAGTATCAGAAGAAATTTTAAGACTTACCGCTAGTAATAGGAAAAGTTATATTAACAATGCTTACCCTATTGTCGGTATTTCTATTGATATTAGTGAATAGATTAAAGATTAATTTTAAATATATTGTAATCTATTTTAAAATTGAGGGTATATTTGGCATTACTGTTGAAAATTTTCAAAACATATTTACAAACTTCTGAACCGTGATTTTACATGTGACTTGTCATATTCGGTCCTAATTTTGGAGACTGTTCACTGACAACCTTTATTTTATGTAAATGAAAATTGTAGTTGTACTGGTTGCATTTACCCATATAGTTAGTCATACAGAAATACTGGACGATACCTGTAAAAGGCATTGATAACAACTATGACGGCTTGCATTGTGTTATATCGTCTGTTAACAAAATACTTAATTGGTAGATTCGGCCACTAAAGCGGTAATTATTAGCACGGTTTATCCAAAAATTAGGAAGATGTTGTGTACAGCTTTGGAACGTGGAATCATCTGAATCATATCAATAGTGCCAAGGTAATTTACTGTATTTCGTGGGGTACTAATTTTATTGAGCTGGTGAAATAGGATGTCTGAGCCGCTTACAGAGAATTTGCACCAATCACTGATTCCTTTGAATCCATAATTAGCTGAAAACCACATAAATGTTCGACCAGGCATGGAGCTGGAATGATTCATAATGGCAAGACTATGTAAAAATGACTTAGAAATCTGTGGTTGAAGAACTTCCCATGATAACCTCATATAACTCAGTAACTCACTTCTAGCTTGGGGACAAAAATGTTTTCCTCTCGTGTTTCCAAGAACTGGACAATGACTGAGCAGATATTGAATACTTTTCTCTTTCTTCTAATTGCAACTTCTGCAGCTGTTTTTGTAAGATATTATCAGCCTCTATGCGCATATGCACCGGTGTTAATGTTATGTGCTCTATGAGTTTCCTAAGGCGGACCATACAAGTGGTTCAATTTTCCTATTTTTTTCTTACGAATGCCTAAAGGCTACAAAGTACCAGTAGTCTAGTAGCTCAGACATCTCGAACAAAACGAAAAGTTTTTTTTTGGCGACTTTCCTTCAGCAGTCTTCTGACAAAATAAAATTGCCATGAAAAGTTTCTCAAAAATCTGCTCTTCGCAGTCGACTTTTAATAGTAGATCCCAAAACTCATGGATAAAATTAACACATGCAACATGGGTGGTGTGACGAACTAGGTTGTAATTCTGAATAAAGGGTTGTTATTACCAATTAATTAAGTAAAGTCTACATGAGATCGTTTGTTTATTGCTAAAGAAAGGAATCACAATCCCATGGTGGTATTAACTTTTGACTTTCCGACTCAATATACAATAATAGGGAGTTTGCCCTTATAGCAATTAAGCTAAAAGTTTAAATAAAAATCGTTTATTGATTCAATGGAATGTCAGCGAGTTCACACTTGTTCTCTTTTAAAGTCAACTAATTTCTAGGATTTTAGTTTTCATTCAAACATTACCAACGTTATACTAAAACAAACATATCGTCTTTTTCTTCAAAGTTTATGGTCGTGGTTATAAAAAGAATAATTGTATATACAAGACCACACACTTAATTTAATTAAGAGCCCCAAAGCCAACACTTAACATTGCACTTATTTGGGATGTACAAAGAATTAAAAAGAAAAGAAAAAAAAAAAATAAACATACAAAAAAACAGAAAAAGAAACATTTTCTTTCTCTGTGTTGTAAACTTGTTTGTGTGGGTTAGTGTATACATACATATGTATGAGTTTTGGCATATGTAAGTGTGTCTTAAAAAGAGAAAAACTATGTTATATTTACACTATGCATGTGTACATATGTATATATGCATGAGTTTCTTTTATTTAATAATACATGTAACTATATATATATGTACGTACATAGGTTTATGTGTATGCATGTATATGTGCTTAAGTGTGTTGTTGTTTTTATACATTAAAACTACTTTGAATTACTTAAACTTACAAAAACAAAAAACGAAAAAAAAGAATAGAATAATACGAAACCAAACTCTTTTATATGCAATTATAACCCTTTTCTCACTACCTCCAGCTCTCTCTCCCGCTCTCTCTACATACATGAATATTAATTACAAGTGTATGTATGTATGTATTTTGGTTGTAACTGAAACTTGTAACATGTTACATGTGTTCACAGAGTAAAGTGAACTTTATTTAATTTTTTGTTTAGTTTTTATTTTAATTTCTTAAATCAATCCTTGAATCCTAGGCTTATTTGGAGGTCTTTATGATCCATTTAAGATTAATTATGGTTTGTTTGTTATTAAAACTTCCCACCTCTGGTGCCTTTTTGTTTAAAATATAAGAATTTAAACTAAATTGAAGGCAAAATTAGATAAGACATATAAATTCGATCGGAATATTGGGTCATCAAACAAGGATTTCCGAATTTTGATAGCTGATAACGGCAATTTTATTGAAGTTCATGCATACATATGTACATAATTGGTCATTACAACCATTTATACAGGATTAAGACCTAGTTTCTCCCACCACTGATGATGTGTGTTAATTTTATAAATGAGTGGCGGGCCCTATAGTTTTTAAGTCGATTCCGAACGACAGATTTTTAAGAAACTTTTCATGGCAAATTTTATTTATTCTCGGAGTTTTTGCCAGAGGAAGTCGCCGAAGAAATATTTTTTTATATTTCATTTTGATGTCTGATCGGGGGTTTAAAGCCAGGGCTCGCGCCTTATAAGAGAACACACTACCTTCTTGCCTACGGCGATTCTTATTGAAGTTACATCTGTTAAAGTAGTTGTAATTTATTCAGTCTGTTTTGTCTTAACAGCATGTATGCTAATAAGAAATTTTTTATTAAAACTGCTAGTCTGTTAATCTATATTGCACGCTTCACCCATTTTGCAATCGCCATAATCATCGTAGCCGATATAGTCTAATAAGTAGTGAGTCGGCTTATTAAAAGTGAGGCCATGGTTCAAACTCCAGGTCAGACATCTCAAAAAAAACACGAAATATGAAGAAAATATTTCTTCGTCGATTTCTGGTAAAAATTCTGAGTAAATTAAATTGTCATGAAAAAAGTTTCTCAAAAAAAAAAAATGGTGTTCGGAGTCTACTTCAAACAACTGTAAGTCCCGCCACTCATGTATAAAATTAACACATACAACATAAATATGTGAGAAGCTAGGTCGTAATCCTGACTCAAGGGTTGTAATGATCAATTATGAATGTATGTATGTAATCGTCCTATCGAGAAGACTATTCGAAACGCAAGATTTCCAAAAAGTATTTTCGTGGTAGGAGAGAGTATGCAGCGGAATCCACGGCAAATACAATAGCAAATACCAACTTAGTGAACTGTGTGTCTGTGTGTGTGTTGGCCTGTAACCATACAATTCAATTGATTTAGGATCTCAAGACAAACGACCATGGAAAACAAAGTGTGTTCGCTGAATAAGCTTTGGAGCAGTTGGCCTATCAACCTGGCTTTCAAACATGCCAATTAAGCCGATTACAGTTACAATAGCTTATTTAATGGTGCCTTTAACTCGTCAACATCGTTTTGAATATCATCGGAAACATAGTGTAGCTTATAAGCCTCTGATATTCTTCTCTTAAAACCGCGTAATTCAAAGCTGTCTCACTTACTTATTGTTGGAATATCGGCAGAATATTGCTAGACTGCCGAGAGGAAGTTGCCGATATAAAATTTTTTTCTTAGATTTCCTTTTGTTGGAGATGTCTAAGCCAGGGGTTAAACCACAGGCTCCTATCTTATAAGGCAACTACCTATTAGGATCAGCGACTTTAGCAACTTCAGCGACTCGAAATTTTATTTGAGATAAAAAACAGAAAGACATTAACTGACCTCCTCACAGTTTTGATCATAATTTCACGCTTAACACTGACTTCATTCCATCATTAACTGACTGTTGTCACAAGAAATTCGACTGCTTTGTTAAAAGAGTACGCTTAAGGAGCGGGTTTACATTTGGATGGGGTACTATTGTTAAGACATTAATTCTGAAGTTGTGTACCTTGTTTGCTTAATATAACCGCTTAATATAAACTTTCTTTGAAGATACCTTGTATTTCTGTTTGAGCATCCTTTGAATTTTGTAGGGTATTCACTTTGCTCACATTCTTTCACACTTCTTTGTATGTGTGTGTGTGTTTTTGTCTCTTATCACGTGACTGTTTTACGCTTTAGTCATGTTCATGCCTCAGACATTCGCTCACATAACATGCACACACCCATGAGAATGCAATTTTTATAGAAAGAATGTCGCCACATTAGCACAACAAGTACAACATGTGGCCCATAAAAGTTGTCTTTTGTTTGGCCGGCCGCATAATAATGCCAACATCAACACCAACACCAACAATATCAAAACAAGCAAAAACAAAAAACAAAAAAAAAACTTTAATAATGACGATAATAACAATGAGAAAAAAAATTAAAACATACTTCAAACAAAAGGTCGAAACACTTGTGCTGTGTTCTTTTATGCTCACAAGTGAAATACTTACACATCCATATACTACGTATGTATGTATAATATGTATAATTAAATACATGTGTAAATGTATTTTTTTTGCTCTTTCTTCATCTTTATGAGATATTTATGGTATTTGTGTTGGTCTGTTGGCCGTGAAAGCTTATTGTGGTCCAGTAAAATAATAATAAAAATTAAATACAGAGGCAAGAGAATCATAAACTGTATAAAGATTAATAAAATATTGTATATGCGAAAAAGAAAAAAAAAATATTTTAAAGACAAATGAGAAAAATGTCTCTTAATGCAGATTAAGAATCATAGTCGAATGCTTTTTGCAGGAGACAAGTTAAAATAAAAATGTAAGATTTTTAAATAATTAGTTGATTACAGACTGTAGGAAATATATTTTTTAAATAATACATACATAATTGGTCACTATAACCCTTCAGTCAGTATTTCGACATAGTATCTCACACCACTTATGTTGTGTGCGTTAATTTTTATTCATGAGTGGCGGGACCTACAGTTTAAAGTCGGCTCCAAACGACAGATTTTTGAGAAACTTTTTCATGGCAATTTTATTTACTCTCAGAGTTTTTTGCCAGAAATCTGCTGAGAGGAAGTCAGCGGAGATATATTTTGTTTATAATTCGTTTTTATGTCTGACCTGGAGTTGGAACCATGGCCTCAAGTCTAATAAGCCAACAAACACACTACCTACTAGACCACGGCGAATTCATAAAATAATAAGTAATTTTTTTTAAGTTTATTTTTAAACTTATAGATATGGATGGCCGGGACCGTCCTTTTTGGAAATCACATACCGTTCAACTCAAAAAAGACGGTTGTCATAATATCGGTTCCTCCAACAGAGACAGTTGAATACGGTCGGCTTGTTTTGCTGAACAACAGCCGTACGTCGATGAGACGAAAGATCATGCAAAAAGAGTGTGCATAAGAATCCAAACAATCGATTTCGTGTTGCTCAATAAACCCAGTCTTTAGTAAACAGGGCCTGAACCCTTACGAAATGCAATTAGCATTGCAACTGACAATTGACCATGACGGGTGTTCGCTAAGTCGCCATAGTCTATTAGGTAGTGTGTTGGCTCATTAGACGTAAGGCCGCGGTTCAAACCCCAGGTCAGACATCAAAACGAAAATATGAAAAAATACGTGGCTATTTTGCTTGTGAACGTAACCACCAGTTGAGAAATTATATTCCGAGAAAATTTTTTTAAAAAACTGAACACTCTTTTAGCAACAAATCAGCATAGACGGCTTTAATTGTTGCGTGAGTTTGACTTGATAAGCAAAATACATTCTAATGAGCCGTATGATTTGCTCGATAGGAGGAAATGCCATGGAATCAAGAAATTCGTATTATACACCGTACTATACACACCTAACGGCAGTGCGTACTTTGTGATGATTTCTGATTACATTTCTAACGGTTTAACCCCTCAAATTTCTTTATAATCTCGCCAGTTCGTTGCACAGTTGAATTATGACAAAAGGTGTCCAAGTGTAAATCCATGTGTGTCTTTTTAATATTTTTAAGCGATCTTTGGTTGGTAAATAACTTGTATCAAAATGGCATTTCGAACGGAAGGTGCTAGATCAGGGGTTTTGAGAACACTTATTATATAAAATGTGTATTTAGCAATGGCGAACTATGAATGTATAAAAAACTTCTTCGTATAGACGATTCTCCAACTGCAGGATCTTAACAGTTCGGTATTTGTTAATTGTATCGGTCTTTTCAAATTCTTTGATTCATTTTCTGAGAAACATAGCATATCTCTGATAAACTGTGTTACTATTAGGCAAACTGCTTGGACCTATTGTGTTCACATTGTAACAAATATAAACATTGTTTTGAGATATCTAGTATAGTGCGAGCTCGGTATATTTAAAGCTTTATGATGCAGTGGTAGCTTCGATTACCAAAGCTTCCTTGAGCACACATGGCGTCCGTTGTGAGGCCAAGAGTAAGCACAGTTCCTGTACAGATCAAATTCCCCAATTTCATTGAAGAAGTTATTCACAGCAGTGGCTGCACACTACTTAATTCCTTGAGCTTGAACGATTTTAAATTATTTGTAAGCTGCCTCTTTTAAAAATAATTCGAATTGTTATTTTCACAATTGGTTTTTAAGCCCTTATTTGCATGGAAATATTCTTTTACAATCCAACATATGCACACCATTTGAGTTTAAGTTCACTTTTGTTTTATATTCCTCGATTTTTTTGTTTTTTTTTCGCCGGAAAATTAATAAAAATAAACAAAAGTAATGCCTTGTCTTCATTTTTAATGTGTGTCGGCTAAAGGAAATTAAATTCCATTCGGTTTTCTTTTTTCTCTCTTTTTTGTCTTTAACTCTCTTCCCATTATTACATTTAATTTTGCACTTATGCTCGCCATTGTTTTTTGGCCAACTGTTTTCATTCATGATTTTTTTATTTTTATTTAATTTTTTTTTTTGCTTTTATGTTTTTTTGCTTAAACAGTTTGTAAAAATGGTGTAAAACATTAAGAGCAGCGGCTTTAGTTACTGTGTCTGAGAGTATCTCAGTTAAAGGCATAAAAAAGATTTATGCTTGACATTATGACTTCGCTTTATATTTCGACAACACCAACAACAACAACAAAAACAAAAAAGAATGTAAAAAAAGAAATGTAATGGCGAAAAAACGGTATTATTGTTACAAATAAATTTAATTCTGCTCATAAATTTCATTTTTCATGTCTTACAACTGAAAGAGTCTCCCACTACAAGTGATGAATTATATTCGTTGATGTTGATTAAATGAATAATTAAAATTGAACGGAAACACTGGACTGAATTCATATAACAAAAGGAATAATAATGATTAAATATTACAATAGTAATTAAGAGTTATTTGTTAAAGTATAAAAGAAAAAAAATTAAAATGGCTTCATTGAAATGATAAGCAGAAAATAAATTCATCTCCCAATAACGAAGTTCATGTGCAGTCCTATTAAATCTAAAAAGGAAAGGCTTTTAGAGTCAGAGAATATAGAAGAATTTTCTTTACAGGACATATTATTTCGATTAACACAGAAATATATTTTTTTTTGTTATTTAATGCTTGAATTATGGTTGGCAAACATTGCATCCTTTCTAGGTAAAGAGTAGTTTTCAAATGCTACAAGATTTTTCAGAAACTTTTCTAAGGATAAACTTGATCATATGTGTGAACAGTCAAGTAGTAATTAAAGCAGCTGGGATTCCATCTCGTCAAATCAATGATCATTAGGAGTTGCATACATTCTCTACACCGTATACGTTGACACAACCTTCTCCTCTACTAGGTTCTGGGCCGCTGTGACATACAGGGAAATGAAAAGGCAACCGAGCAATCACGCAAGTGATCGGATATATCTAATAAGGAGGACACAGAGGGGATATAGGCGCCCCTACAAGAATACTTTTCCAAATTGGAAAAAGCAAATCGTGGGTGGTCCAACATACCTGGTTGCCGAATTTAAAAATTGCTGTGTCCAGCAGCGTGCGGCAGGAAAACCAAAGAACTACCAGGGAACGGTTAGCTCTTTATAGGAATTCTAACGGGTCACTGCACTTTTGGCAGTATCGCTAACAAGCTCGGTCTGCCCTTCCTGAATTACTGAAGAAGCTGTCATAATGTGCAGGAAATGAAATCGGTGGAAAACTTTGTATGTGAGTGCCCTGCGAATAGACGTCATAGGTTTTTGGGTGACAGAATTGGACTGAAAAATGCCGCATGGAATTCAGCAAACCGTGGTTGGTGCAACATACCTGATTTCCGAATTTCAAAAATGCCTTGTCCAGCAGTGGACAGCAGGAAAACCAGGAAGCTACTTGAGTTCGACAAGGGAATGTTTTGCACCTTAACAGTAATTCTAACGAGACACTGCGCTATTGGCAATTTCGCTGACAAGTTCGGTCTGCCCCATCAGGACTACTGCAGAAGCTGTCATTATGTAGAGGAAACGGAAGCGGTACAACACCTTTTATGCAAGTGCCCTACACTTCAAAACAAACGTCATCGGCTTTTAAAGATCTGGGCATGGTGGCGAACTTGCCATTAAGGGAATTGGCCTCTTTCATACGGAGCTTGAGGTGGTTCAAACCCACCACTAACGGATCATGGCAAGGGGGCTTACCTCCCATTGGGCCATACGACCATTTGACCATATATCCCGTTAACTTTAAATCCCTTTTCGTTTGTTTATAACCTTAAAATCGTTTGCTTAAGTGCACCTAAAATATTTTCAAGGATCGGCTTAAGGTCATAGGCCTTTTCTTTTAAATATAATTAATAAATCAAAATGACAGGCTTATAATTGTTGTTGTGATACCATTTAAATCTCATTAATTGATATTACATGCTGCAGATTATTATTCCATTGAAATAATAAAATCACATACATACATACGAGCATGAACCAGTCATACGAGTTCATTCATATTGACTGCAGTATTGCCGCAGACATTTAAGATAAAAGTCAAACTATTATCCATTCATTCATACATTCATTCATTCAATGATTCATTATTACAAAATATTTTACTTTTATTTCATACCTTTTTATATGAATACATATAAGCTGTCACTGTTAATTTTACATACATGCTGCATAAATTCACGCAAGGCAAAAGATACAAAAAGTTATTCGTAACAGACATCATTTATTAAAATTATTTGAATGTCCATGAAAATAAAAGAAAAAAAATTGTCTGACATATGATGTGATGCTCAATACGTGTACTTATAATATATGGTAGACACATTTACATGGTTGTTATACTAAATATGTATATTATGTAGTAAATGAAATGAAATAAATTTATCATACGAGTATGTATTCACAAATAAATGTGAATAAAAACTACGAATATGAATAAAATATTCTCCGTAAAAGGCACGTATGTATATTACGAATGTTATTTTAATATACAAGAATAACGTTTAAGATTTCCGAAAGGTTCATTAGAACAAACGCAAATAATTAATTTTATAAATGATATTTACAATCGTGTATACATGATTTGAATAATTTCCAATGTGGACTAATGATCTACACTCAGGACTTCCTTTAAAATGCATTGCGATGAGACTGGAATAACATGAGACTTGGACAACATGGACAAGAAAGTAGTCTCTACTAATATTGACTTCGAATTATACGATTATTGTGGCAACGATACAAATTCTCTTCGTAATGCCTTGGGTGATCCACTGGCTAATGGACCATGATTGAATATGTGTTTGAAACACAATCAAGGTTGCAGCAATATTTTAACAAATCGAACGATCTTAAAAATAAGTTGTGTAAACATCAGGCAGGCGCTGAATGTAGCAGATAAACAAAACCAAGCAACTCAAACTCGAACTCGGGTGGGGCATGGGTTGTGTAAACAGTAGGGATACCATGGTGATGCAAATCAGGGTGGAAACAAAATAGAAATAGAAATAAAACAAAAAGTTTTGCGAAGTATCATCGAAATTTGTTATTCGTTTGAAATAATGCCATTCTAAATGTCCAATTTTCCATGACTCGGGCGCATAAATCAGGTTGAATTTGATCGAAGGCATAGGTTATGTTGTCTTTGAGGCCACCTGTTATTTGTGACTTATTCGCCTACACCTGTAACTCAAAAAAAAAAACACTCAAAAATGTCTAGCAGGGTCGCACGGTCTCGGTGGCTAGTTCACAGTATTTCCACTTGAGATGACCATGCAGTCAAATACTTCGTGCAGAATATCTAATGTAGCATGATCTGTATGCTGCATAGGTGTTGTGTTGGAACCACATTTCGTAGATTTCCTGATCATCCAATTTAGGCCAAAAGAAGTTGATACCCCTTGACTTAAAGTGCTTGCATTTAACAGAGATGGCCTGTTCAACCTCGTTTTCAAAGATCTATGCAGCTTTGATGCCACCAGTCTAAAATCCACATCATAGAGTAATTTTTTCGGGATGCTTTGGACGCTCTAGGATCTCATGTGGAGTGGTATCGTCCCAAATTCGACAATTTTGTTCGTTCACAAATCCATTAATTTATCTGGAAATAGGTCACATTGTTGAAAATGAATTTTTTTATAAAAATTAAGGTCAATTCACGTCCTTGTCGATGGTAGCTCATGGTGATTTGGCATTGACAACTAATTTAACAGATGTATACCCAACGAGATGATCGATATTAACAGTCAAAATTCCCCATTAGGGACCCGATAAAAAGAACGGACATTGTAAGAAGATTAGGCAGTGCTATCTCTTGTAAAAAGAAAGTCGCCGTAGTCTATTTGCTTACTAGACGTGAGGCCACAGTCCAAACACCAGGCCAGACATCAAAACGAAATATAAAAAAAATATTTCTTCGGTGACTTCCTCTCAGCAGATTTCTGGCAAAAACTCTGAGAGTAAATATAAAAAGTTTCACAAACACCTGTCGGTCGGAGTCGACTTTGAACTGTAGGTCCTGCCACTCATGTATAAAAATTAGAGCACACAACATTAGTGGTGTGAGAAACTAGGTCGTAATCCTGACTGAAGGGTTGTATTGATCAATTATGTATGTATGTATATGGTAGGTAGGAAATCATTTGTTCCAATATGGATTCCAATAAAAATTATGTGATAACTGTTGTACAAACGTCTTGTGGAGGTGATTGATCTCTCACTGGCCAAGACCTTTGGCTTTGTTAGAAGAATTGGGCCTTCTGGAATGTGCACAGAAGGTTAAATAAATTTTGATACATACATACATATATGATATGATTGTTGTACAATGGTTCAATTTGACCTCCGGGTACTGTACTTGTCTTAATTGACAAGTACACGTCCTCTAACCTAACCTACATATATGATAACACTGAACTACTTAACTGGTCATTACAACTTAGGATTACAACCTCCCAGCTTCTCACACCATTCATGTTGTGTGTGTTAATTTTATGCAGGAGTGGTGGAATCTACTGCTTAATGTGGACTTTGATCGGCAGATTTGAGCAACTTTAAAGGAAGTATTATTTTATTTTCGGAGTTTTTGCGAGAAGGCTGCTGAGAGAATGTCAACCAAGAAAATATATTTTCATATTTCGTTCTGTTCGAGACGTCTATGGAGGGGGCCGGCGTTTAAAAAGCCTACTAGACTACGACGATAACAACATGAGTTTATTCTCTCGGTATATGTTAATTCAACTGTTGAACGAACAATGCCATTCACTGGTTTGTAGCGTAGTTCAAGCAGAAAAAATAAAAAGGATTTCCATAATAATAAATGGCATTAAGATATTGAGATATGAAAAGAAGAAAGAAAAAATGAAGCAAAAAAAAATAGAAACAAAATATTTATGATGTTTAAACAAGAATATAAATCATTAGAAAAAATAACAAATTGTTGATAATTTAGCAAAAAAAAAAAAAAAATATGAGAAAGCAACACAACTAGACTGTGTCTTTGTCATTTGACTTAAATATTCAAATATTTATTTAAGATAACGAAAGGAGATTTGAAGCAATAAATAATATGATATTTGAAATAGAATTTATATTTAATTTCATTGAATTTAATTTATTTGTTTATCTGATTCTCTTTGTTTCTTTTCTTTCTTTTGTAGTATCCTGCAGTACAGTAACAGTAACAAAATGTCAAGCGGCTTTAAGAACCCTGCAAGCCTTTCAGTTCTTTCGTCCCACATGCCTGTGCAAAGAGCCCGGCATGGATCCAGATTGTAATCATTTTCGGGATTTTCTATTCGATCATCCGTGTGGATTTGTGCTTAAAAAAGGTAAGCAACACTTGAGCTTAATTATTTAAAAAAATGGGTGTTTCTTCAAGAGCTTCCAACACGTGATGTTGATTTCATTGAGATCTCACGTGCTGACTTATTTGTTAAAAAAAAGGAAAGAAAACTTATTTCTTATTTCAGAATCCTTAGGAATTTATAACTGTTATTCTTAAACTTTTCTTTTGCATTAAATAACAATAAGTGACTGTAAAAGGGGAAGAACCCTCTTGAAAAAAGTGTTTTCTACAATGAATTTTATTTCAAGTGTTCTATTGTTTTGTTGACAATAAAAATGTTGTTGTTGTTGTTGTTTCTTACTTTGATTGTTCCTTGAATTGCTTACATCATACGGAAATGTTGGTACAATTTAAGGGCTTTTGCTAAGAAAGATTTTTTACTTGGAAAAGCTTATGAATACACTTCAGTTTTTGCCCCTTCTGTGACTTGTTAATCATGTAAGTTGCCAGCAAGCGTTAAACATAATTGGGTTAAAATTGTTGCAATAATTGTAGGCCTTCTGTTTGCTAAGAAAGCGAAGAAGAAACTAATGGGAATGATGTTACGTTTTTATGAAATTGACGTGATTTGGAATCTGTAATATAAGGATACTGCCAAGAATATTAAAACTGATTCGAGTCTGCAACGAGTTCAATTACAATACAATTTCCTTTTAATGGGTCTCTGCCATACTCACTTGACCGAGAGCGGTGAATCCCTCACAAACAGTAGCAAGTGCTGTACTTTGGTAAAAATTTTGATCAACCAAGAGCGGAAAAATGTGGAAAAAAGCATTTATGGCATGGAAGCTGTGTTCTCACAAGATTTTATGTCTGCTTTTAAAATACGCGCATGAAACTTTACGTGGCGACAAGCCATCGGTGAATCACTTAGAAGTAATGGGTCAACATGGTATCAATAGATTGACATACAATGGCCAAATGTTCATTAAGACTGATCTTAGCAGCAAGCTCGTCACCGATGGCACTATATTCCCGAGCAGAAACATGCAGAAGATACCGACATAGTAGAGAAAATCCATTAGCATTCCTTTTGGATGCAGAGAATAGATGTTGGAGTTGACAGGTCAAGCGATCTTAACCCACTTGTGGGAAGTATCTTCTTTTTTTTTGATACCTACACGCAAGATATTGAAATACAGGAAATATATTTTATAGGAAAATTTTTTGTAATTACCGGTGTATATACCTTTGCAACTATTTTTCGAGAATTGTTTGTTTTAGTAAAGTAATTCTCAGTTCCTTTTTTCTATTGTGAGTAATCACATATAATGTTAGACAAATAATTAGACAATCACAAACACACAGTATCTCTGTTGGAAATCGTCCCCACGGCCTCGCCACTTTAAGTTTAGCATTGGGTGCCCTGGTACCCTAGTGGGTAGTGTGCTAGACTTTTAGCGTGAGGACCGTGGGTTCAATTCCTACCAGAGACTCTGGTCTGCGACACTACACCGAGCATATGGTCAAGTTACTCCGCTCGTATATAAATAAAATATAATTTGTAATTGTATTGTAATTAATAAAATAAATAAGTTTAGCACACTATCAACTAGGAGTCATTAAAAGAGACAACTATTAA
Organism: Sarcophaga carnaria; assembly: GCA_958299815.1. Lineage (NCBI taxonomy): Eukaryota > Metazoa > Arthropoda > Insecta > Diptera > Sarcophagidae > Sarcophaga > Sarcophaga carnaria. Next base: position 49,716,666 of record OY283150.1, read on the forward strand.
CAGCATAGGAGTACTGACTAGCAATATATTAAATTATGCAAAAGAAAGTATTTTAAGCAATGATTGAATGCATCCCGATCGGGACAAGAAGGGGTATTTCAGTAATTTGACAAAAGATATTACCAAACAACTAACCAGTAGGGATTATATATGTTACAAACCACTCCGGAAAAGTAATGAGGGCCTAACGACGACAAAAAGTGACCAGTTAGAAATCTGTTTATTTCCTGAGTGTTACATACATAAACATACATACATAATTGGCCATTACAACCCTTCAGTCAGGATTACAACCCAGCTTCTCACACCACTCATATTGTGTGTGTTAATTTTATACATGAGTGGTGGGACCTACAGTTTAAAGTCGACTCTGAACGACAGATTCTTGAGAAACTTTTCATGGCAATTTCATTTACCCTCAGAGTTTTTGCCAGAAATCTGCTGAGAGGAAGTCGCCGAAGAAATATTTTTTCATTTTTTAATGTCTGACCTAATAAGCCAACACACTACCTACTAGACTACGGCGACGCCTGAGTGTTAATTTTAGATAAAACAAAAGTATTGGGTTTCTATTCCCAATTTCTAGTTGACGGGAAACTTGACTGTCTACTTCGTAAATTTCTATTTTCTATTTTACTTTCAAATCTTTCCTATCTTTTGACTGCCAGTATATATTTCTTAACGACAGGTAAGTTGAAGGGGAGAAGACAAACAACTGGGTTTCAGGACGCACCTAAACCTTGTCGTCTGTTTATTATTAAGGGGTGCCAGCAATTCTTTCTATAGGAAATTTGTATATTGTGCGAAACGCCTTAGCTTTTTCCAGTCTTCTCCTCGGAATTGGGTATATGTCGTGTATAGTATATTTCTGAAATATTGGGATCTTAAAGAACTGAAGAACGAAGATTGGAAAATGACAAGAAATTGTTTCGACGTCTTTGCCACATCCCATGACTACATCATTTTACATCATGGCCATAAGTGTTAGGCGTACGCGTAAGGCGGACTGTCCTATTAAATGTTAAAATTGTCATGTTTTCCCCTTATCGGTATCGCCTCAAAGTGACTTTGCAATTCTTTACTTTGTGTCACTGTTCCCCAATAGCTGATGCAACGTTTCCGCTTAATTTTTCACTCTGGTCTGCCATGCATTGGGCTATCCAGTTTATAGTGTGTAATTCACTGGCTCTATCAGCTAAAACATTCGCTTCCCTATACTTACATATAACGTGCCAAATCATAAATACTCTGATCGCAGGTAACTCCGCGTGAAAAACCGTATTATGGTATAGTAGTCGAAGGCATAGCTTAATTCTGATTCTTCTATATATAGAGACCCAGTTTCACTCTAGTCCTATATTTAGATCTTCCTAATATCATCTGTGTAAAACGGATCCCGTTTGACCAAGACTGTCGATATGGTATCAAAGAATTGCTTGCTTTTGCCCGTCAGATAACTCGGTATCAAGCGGTAAATATCTGTCAAGTAAGTATCCGTTGAAGTCACCGTAGTCTAGTAGGTAGTGTATTGACTTATTATACGTGAGGCCACTATTCAAACCCCAGGTTAGACTTCTCCAACAAAACGAAATATGAAAGAATATTTCATCGGCGACTTCCTCTCAGCAGATTTCAGGCAAAAGCTCTGAGAGTAAAAAAAAAATATCCATGAAGAGTTTTTCAGTCGTTCGGAGTCGACTTTAAACTGTAAGTCCCGCCACTTATGGATAAAATTAACACACACAACATAAGTGGTGCGAAAAACTAGGTTGTAATCCTGACTGAAGGATTGAAATGACTAATTATGTATGTATGTTCGTAAATATCAGTCGTTGGTAATACGATTTTTGCCTCTTGGTTCACCTTTGCCAATTCGTTTTAAACTTGATGTCGCCTACTCTACTATCTGGAGCCAAGGTGCATGTGTTGTTGTTTACAACTCCACAGTCGCTTCGATTGCACAATTGTGAAGCTGGTGTTTTACCTTTTTCTTTTGGCGTTAACCTAAGTCTTGAGTATGATGTTATCTATCAGTGAGTATCGTTATTACGTGTGCTTACAATTCATTAAGCAATAATAAGTTTATAGATCGAATTTCTATGATGTTTATAACGAATTGTAAGAACTCGCCTCAATCTTGTTTGACCTTTGGCCTAATAATTCTTTAAATATTCTTTAAATATATACAATATTGTACTGATTTCAATTCTTTTTATACTTCCCATGAATTATTTCTTAAAAATTCCTATTTTAAGGAAAAATAATACCCGTTTTCTTTCTGTTATTTTTACAGCCGAAAGAGATCCATATCCTATAGATGCATTGCCAACATGCAATCATGCCTTATCTGTGTGTCAACAAGAGAAAAAGTGTCTCAAACTTTTCGAAGACTTTAAGGCACATTGTAAAGTACGAGACAATAAATGTAAAATGGAAAACAGGTAATTTTCTATAAAAAAAAACTGAAGAAAAACTATGAAGAGAGAATTTTTATTTTTTCCCAAAAGACAATTCAACACAAGTTGCATAATAATAACTACAATAACACTAATGCCACCACTTGCTGAAACAACTTGCTCTGCTTTTAATTTGAAGTTCTCGCCATGCATTTAAGTTTTTTCAATTCATTGCAAACATTATCTTGTGTCTGTGTATGGTACATAAGAGTTTCAATAGAAAATAGAGTTTTTCTTACACACCCCCCACCCCTCTTCACCACTTTCCTTTTTCAATTATTATTACGACCAGCATTGATAATTACAATTGCTGTTGCTGTAGATGTAACGATGGCTCAATAATTATTAATTATGACCATAAGCATATTATCAAGTGCTGTTGCATGCAATTTTTATTTGAGGGCAACTGCAACAGCACTCGTAGAATACAAAAAATAATAATATAAAAAAACTGATGGCAAATAGAAAGAGAAAGAAAAACAATAGAAAAGCGGAAATAGTATGTGTTTTGTAGGGCACAAAATAATCAACAATTCTAGGGAAAACTCATTTATATGGCAGGTGAGTTTTCACTTTGAAAACAAAGCACAAAAACCACTCTGTTTCAACTGCACACATACATATGAATACACATACACATACTCTCATAGTTTAGCTATTTTATTAGAATTTTTTTTTTATAACATTTTCAGAAACTAAACTTTCTACTCTCTCCGGTATTTTGTTGCAGGCAAGTAACTAAAGAGTTTTAACTATAATCATAATGTTATGGTAGCATACAATATGAATTTAATACTTTAGCTTATATACTATATACATACGTACATATGTACATTTATTAAAGTCAGGAATGTGCATTTATATTCAAGCAAATAGAATTAAAAACTTATTTCTCCTATAACTTATCATGACTTGTGTTGTTACTAATGTGCGTGCCATTAAAACAAAATTAAACAAACAGTGAATCAATCTTAAGTAATTTAATGGAAATTTTGTTAAATTCACTAGACCTCATACTTATGTTTTTATTAATGAAGTCGTCATAGTCTAGTAGGTAGTGTGTTGGCTTATTAGACGTTGGCTTTAAGCTAAAGTTCAGACATCGCCAAAAAAGTATTTCTTCGGCGACTGACTCACAGCAGATTTCTGCCAAAAACTCTGAGAGTAAAATAAAATTGCCATGAAAATATTCTCAAAAAATCTGTCGTTCGTAGTCGACTTTAAAGCGTAAGTGCTGCCACCCACGTATACAATTAGCACACACAATATAAGTAGTATGACAAGCTAGATCGTAATCCTGAATGAAGGGTCGTAAAGACTAATTAGGTATGTATGTATGTTTAAAAAAATGTTACAGTTGTGTGGTGGATTTTACGGCAGAATTGGAGAAGTCATTAAGTCGCCGTAGTCTAGTAGGTAGTGTGTTGGCTTATTAGACGTAAAGCCAGGGTTCGAGCACCAGGCCAGACATCAAAACAAAATACAAAAATTATTTCTTCGGCGACTTCCTTTCAGCAGATATCTGGCAAAAAAATCTGAGAGTAAATAAAATTGCCATGAAAAGTTTCTCAAAAATCTAGCGTTCGGAGTCGACTTTAAACTGTACGTCCCACCACTAATGTATAAAATTAACACACACAACATAAGTGGTGTGAGAAACTAGGTCGTAATCCTGACTAGCGTTTGACGTCGACTTTAGACTGTAGATCCCACCACTTATGAATAAAATAGACGAGCACAACGTAAGTGATGTGAAAGGCTAGGTCGTAATCCTGACAGAGGGGTTGTGTGAAAATTACGTATGTATGTATGTATGTATGTGAAGTCGCTGCAATCTAGTAGGTAGTGTGTTGGCTTATTAGACGTAAGGCCACGGTTCTAACCCCAGGTCAGACATCAAAACAAAATTTGAAAAAATTTTTCTTCGGTGACTTCCTCCCAGCAGAGTTTCTGGCAAAACCTCTGAGAGTAAATAAAATTACCATGAAAAATTTCTCAAAAATCTGTCGTTCGGAGTCGACTTTAAACTGTAGGTCCCGCCACTAATGTATAAAATTAACACACACAACATGAGTGGTGTGAGACGCTAGGCAGTAATCCTGAAGGGTTGTAATGGCCAATTGTGTATGTATGTATGTAATGTGATATTGTATTGTATATAGAAGTTTAGCTATGATTTCGTTACCAAGCGGTAGAATTTCAGACCGTATCCATCTTCATATTGGGTGTTAGTTCCATGACAATCGCTATTGTCTCCATTGCTTCCAATAGCAATTAGCAAATTCTTACTTTTATTTTTTAAATTAAATTTCTTTCACGTACTTATCATTTGCCACCTCTGTTGAATACAAACAAACTCCTGTTTTGCTGTAAATATCTACTGATTGCACTTTCTATTGTATAAATACAGTGGTGGCCACGAATTTAAGACACGACATTTTACTTCTACATTTGTGATAATTTTTACATCTTATCATAAATATTTTAGGTCCATGATATTTTTCTTAAGATTTTAGTAATATTAGGAAGAAAAATTAATAATATTTTGCTGCCTATATTTGGTTAAGAATTTTTATTTACATATTATATAGATCAAGACAAAATACTAGTCGGGATTTGATATTTTTTTGGCACAAATGGTTTACGATGGGCAATACACCCACGCAAGTTTTTTTCATTTAGACATCTTCTTATCGCCCTAGACGAAATATCAATACCAAAATCCAATACAATTTTATTTTTTATTTTACTTGAGCTCGTGAAAGGATTATTAGCAGCTACTTTAGGGTGTGGTTTTTCGGGCTCTAGGTTGCTGTTTGACATTTTTGGTGGTACTATGTTGCTTGATGTGTTCCAGCGCGTTGTAAATCTTGCATGTAGAACATTTAAGCAGCTTGGATATCTCCATTATTATTTTTCCATCAAATTTTAGTTGTTGGATCAGTTTTCGCTCGGCATCGGTATTCCAGGTACCTCTGACCATTTATAATTAAATATTTCTATGTATTCCAACATAAAATAAAATAAAACATTCGTTGCTCAACGTTTAGCTTCAAAAAACACCAAAAAATCAGTTAAAAACCAGATATTTCTGAAATGTCTTAAATTCGTGGCCAATTTCAAATAAACGTTTTTACAATAATATGATCAAAAAGCAACACAATGTAAAAAGAAACAAAATAAAATAATGGTACTTTTTCTTAACATTACAGAGTACATAGAATAATAAAGAATATCAATTTTGATATTACAGGATTGTAAATATTATCATAACCAAGTCAGTCATATGTCGTGTCTTAAATTCGTGGCCACCACTGTACATGAATGGCTGAATACTTGTGGAAAAGAGAAGAGAGAGAGAGAGAGAGAGTGTGTGAAAGAAAGACTGAAAGAAAAGAAGTGTATGTATGTATGTATGTATGTATGTATGTATGTATATTTGTTTTGTTTAAAATTTAAAATTTTATTAAAAGTCCCATAAGGTTTGTTTGTTTGTTTGCTTGTTCGTAATGGTGTATATATGGTGGTAAGTTTATATATGTTTGGCTGAGAACTTGTATAATGCAAAGAAAAACTACTCGTAACTATAAAATATTAAACAGAAAAGTTTAAAACTTTTATGTTTTCTAGTTCTCTCTCTCTCTCTCTTCTTATGTTTTATTCACGTCATCTATTGAAATTATTATGTTAGAGATTGTTATTATTTTAAATTTTGCATTAAAAATTGTAAAAAAATGTTGTTATTGTTTTTTTTCCTTTAAAGAGAGTGTGCAAAAACCGAAGATGTAAAATGAACGGAAATAAATTAAAATTACCGGCCGGATATTCATATCGTTTCAATGAACACTTTTGATAATTGCATACTTAATTAGTTTATAAAGAAAATTCTCTAAGGATACTTAAGTTAAGAGTGTACTTGGAACTCAATTTAATAAATAAAACCCCTTTAAATTTTAAATTCATACAGAAAGAGAATTTTTTTTTAGTTTCCATTGGCAAAAGTAAAACCAAATCTGACCCAAACAAGTATATGTAAAGTACTTAATAATTTATTCCATACGGAAGACTTTTTCGTATGTCTCGAACTCATCTCAAGACAAGTCATGAGTGGCAAAAAAAAAATTAAATTCTCACAAAATAAACAGTCGGAAACTGTAAGTTAAACAGAAAACTTAAGAAATTTCAAAAGTTTGTCCAAAAGAAAAGAAAACCAACCAAAGCAGCATTTTAGTTTCAGAAAAACTTAAGAAATCGATCATATTTTGAAATATTTTTATGGAGTTCTTATCAAGCAGTTTACAAGTATGTAAGCAATTTTCTAAATTAATATTAAGGTAGAAATGAAGAAATACTTGTAGTTTTTACAATCTTGATAAACTGTATGTATTTCATATATGTAAGTATCTTAGTAGGGATGTACTTTTTTATGTTATGATAAAAACACGAATTTTTTAATTAATTTCTAATTGGGTTGTGAAGAAGACATATTCAGATTAACTATGGAATAAAATATTCTGCAAATATCCGCCAGAGCTCTCTTAACAAGCCATTACTCTTTCCCTAAAATTTGCAATACCTTTTTCACGGCTACATATATGGCTGTATTTCACCGATGTGCCCAGAAATTGATTCTGACTTACTCGTATAAACCTGAGATGTCACAAAAGCTAAAGAAAAAATATTGCTTGATATTGGTGGCCAATTGACATCTGAATTTCTTGAGGCATTTTGTTTTAAAAATCGTTATTGCAATAAATCGATTATAGCACGCGTGGTATGGTAGGTGGAGTTGTTTTTTTGTAACCACATGGCATTCAACTTCATTCCGTCCAGTGAGGCCACAAAAAAATCTGTTATCATGTTCCTATAACAAACACCATTCACAATCATAGTAATTTCGTTTTCATTTGAGAAAATTGAGCCTTAATCACATCGCCCGAACAAAATCCACATTTTTTCTCATGTATTATATGTATGAGAATTTTGCTGAGCTCTAAATTTGACAACTTTGTGTATTCACAAAGCTATTCAGATGGCTTTTTATCGGTAAAGACAGCTTTTTTCGACAAATTTTCATTCTCTCTATTGGAAGTCGCCGCGGTTTAGTGGGTAGTGTATTGACTTACTATGCGTGAGGCAATTGTTTAAACCCCAAATCAGATATCTTCATCAAAATGAAATGAGAAAATATTTCTTCAGCGACTTCCTCTCAGCAGATTACTGGCAGAAACTCTGAGAGTAAATAAAATTGTCATGAAAACCTTCTCAAATATTTGTCGTTCGGCATCGACCACAACATAATTGGTGTGAGAAGCTATGTCATAATCCTGACCAATTATGTATGTATAGAGTTGTCTCAATTACCAATTAGTCTGCTGGTTTAAACTCCTGGGTAAGCTGAATATTGTACGCATGAAAATACAGTTTGTTTTTTGTGTCAAATTTCGCGTCGTAGTACTCTGTGAAATTTGAAGTTGTTGAGAACGATGTCGAATTGATGTTTTCGTTTTCAGGATATGTATCGGTACGTTAACGAACATACGATTCTTATTGTCCATAACCGCCCAGTTTCTTCAAATTGGTTTATCACCTTTGATTACAAATGTCAAATTGGGTGCACTTTCTCAACTGAATATTCTTTGCAGTTTGTAATAATTCCCAATATAACTTTAAAATTTTTGTAACAAGATTATCTACTTCTCAAAAACGCTTCTACAGCATCTGTAGTGAAGCCTAATAAACAAACTGTTTTTTCTGGCGAGCGCAACTATTTTTAAACAATCCGTGTATACTAATAAATATTTGGAAATAGTGTGACGTGAGGTTTTAGAAGGTTTCAGTATCCTGGCCCATTTATACAGAACCCAGAGGGCACAGAATTAGATAGAATACCACTTGTTCTATGCAAAACAATTAAGAAAATTGTAGATTTCAAGTTTTAATGTCTTAGTGGGAGTCTTCATATTCCATGTCCATTGAGACCCTTTTATCAAGTTAACCAGGTCGCTCATTTCAGACAATGTTTCCTATATTAAAAAAATTGAGGAGCTTTTAATGCTATCAGGAAAATTCTGTTACCCTAGGATTTTTCATACATGCATACATAATTAGTCATTACAAAGCTCCAGTCAGGGCTACGACATAGCATCTCACACTACTTATGTTATGTGTTGTACAATGGGTCAATTCGACCTCCGGGTACTGTACTTGTCTTAATTGACAAGTACACGTCCTCTAACCTATGTTATGTGTTTTAATTTTATACATGAGTGGCGAGAACTTCAGTTCAAAGTCAACTTTGAACGACAAATTTTTGCGAAACTTTTTATTGCATTTTTATTTACTCTCACATTTTTTGCCTGAAATCTGCTCAGTGAAAGTCGCCGAAGGAATTTTTGTTCATATTTCGTTTTTCGTATTTTTGTTGGAGATTTCTGACTTGGAGTTTAAACCGTGGCCTAACGTCTAATAAGCCAACACACTGCGTACTAGATTATGGGGACAGAAAGAGTTGCTCCAGACAAATGCTAGATATCCAAAGAAACCTGTACTGTTGGTAGGTTTGGAAAATTTATAAGATTTTAATTTGGATAGTATTCTGGAATAGTCTGTAAAGAATGCAATACCCGAACCGGAAGAAGATCAAATTTATTTTCATTCTTAACTTCTCAAGATAACTTTGGCGTGCCAATTAAAATCCAGATAGCCTCTAAAAGTCTAGGTTGTATACATATGTATATATACAGTCAAAGAAATAAGTTTACATACAACGCTATTTTTTATATTTTTTTTCAATAATTTCTATGTTATATATTTTCCATATTCGTTTTGTTCTTCGAACATACTCGATTGCAAATGCCTTAAACAACTCTACAACATCTTTTTCAATTTGAAAAAAATTAGCGGGAAAGATGTCTACATACACTGGTGTATGTAGATTTTTTTCTGCCTGTAGGTTTCACTCTGATTGCAGTCTGAGTCGAAAGTAATAAGAGTGGACATCAGTGAGTAAGAAAGTAAGATAACAAATGCATACTCAATTTTATCTGTCTTATAGATCAAAATCGAGTAATATTTGATTTAAGAATAAAAAACTAGGTCAAATAAAATACTAATTTGTGTTTAAATAGTTAGGTTTCAACAACTATTATTTACTTATTCATTAAACTTTAAAATTAAAATTATTTAAAAATATTTTCGTTTTTTTTTAATATTTTCAGAGACGCTTGCCATGATTCTTGGACAAATTTACGTTTATCACCGATGTTTGGTTGTATATGTCCAAATAATCATATGAAAAAACGCTGTGATCGTATATTTAATATTGTTAATCACAATCCGTGTGTTGGTAAGTTTTTGCAATCAAATACGACAACATTTAAGGAATATAAGAAAGGCAATATAAAGACAATAAAAAATGATAAAAAATATTATTTTAAAATCAACATAAATTTACAGAGACTCACTACAAGAAATCAGTTAGAAAATTAAAAAAAAAAAGAAAACAAGACATAAATACACTGAGAAAAGAAAGAAATTATGGAAACTTTTTTATAAAACAAAACTAGTAATTATTTGATTCAAATTTCATTTTTTTTATATTTATTTACAAAGTTATTGTTTTGATTTTCATTGTTTTTTTATATTAATTTAATTAATTTTGTTGAAATTATTCTTTTTTGGATTTTAATATTAATTTTTTATTTAAATTTCTTTTCTTTATGATTTGAAATCACTCGCCTTTAACCAAAACTACCTACAAACTTACGCACGCTTCTGCATTAAAAACCAAATACTAATTATAATAACAATAATAATAATATTGTATTAATCAAAACTAACCAAAACTGTGTATAAATATTTGAAAAAAAAATAATTAAAAAAAGAACACAAAACAAACGTAATCAATATAATTCAAATCACCCAAAACAGCTCCTTGTATCTACAAATATTAGTTGTAAACCAAAAAAAAATTAAAAAAAATTTATTTCAAATGAAAATTAAAATCTTTTAAAAACTTTAGTAGTGTGTGTGCGTTCCTATTTCTCACCTATTCTGTTTTCCTTTCTTTGTTTTTTTTGTCTCTCAATAATGAAACCAAGAAGCCTTTAATTAGCTATTATCAGTACTATTCTCGCCTATTATTTCACCATGACTATATCTAATCAATCAAAATGTATTTTTCGATCTTCGAAAATCAAAATATTTGAAATTCAATATCCAAGCATTTGCTTCAGTTGTATTTAAGTATTCAATGTATTAAAAATATGAACAAAAATTTCTTAATTTTAATTAAAACATTTATAAAGACGCTTAAGAAATTAGAAAAAAAACGCACTGCTTTCAAATGCACCTTCACTTGTGTTCAGTGTCTTGCTTGTATAGCAATGGCGTACAGCACTGTTACTTAACTGTTATCTTAACTGTTTTCACTTCATTAGCATCTGGGTAACTGTACATTTACCATTATTTGTTTTTCACTCAAATTTATTTTAATTTAATTAATTTTTTTTAACACCATGGTAAAGCGCTTTTTCGAAAGAGCATTCAGTTGGTTAATTGTCTTAAGAGCCTTGCTGACTTCTGCAAGGCTTAAAAGCGAACTCCAAAGTTTAATTTATTTTGTCTGTTTATTTTTTCAGTGTAGCAATGCAGCATGTAGCAATGCCAGAAAGGAGTTTCTATTGAAAAATTGTTTCCAACAACAAAAACCTTTTAGGGCTCGTCTGTCGAATTCAATGTAAAGAGCAGCTGCTAATACATATACCCAGAGAGATTGTACTGTTTGATCTGGGTAATGTCCCGACAACATCATTGATTCCTTCTACTTCAAGTGCAGTGGAAACTGCATGATTATATTCTGGTGTAGTGGGTCCAATTCATGGCAGGTGTTTTTGCTATCAAGAAGGTTTTTTTCAACAAATACCTGCGCGTTCCTTTAGTTCTTGTTATCACTGTCGAGCAGAGGTACCATAGTACTGTTATCATGGAATCCATTGCATGCACTTCCCTCAATCTATATACGGTACGCTCTAAGTTTATTGCTCTGTTACAGTTCGCTGTCAAGTTGATAATTCCCTGCCCAGTGCCTGATATATACCCAAGTATTTCCTCTTGGTAGGCATTAAAACTTCACAGATTCCTAGAATGTAATCGGACGATTCAGATTCTGAACAAGCGTCCTTTGAGCCTACAGAGTCCAGTCAAATGATCGCTTACCAACCTCATGGCTATCATTCCTGGATAGTCTGATGTAGGAATCAAAATCTTGTCTCATTTTAAGTTCTATTTGGTTCGAATCTTTGCTCCTCATTATCTTCCCTTTCGTTGAATACAATTTTTCAAAAATCTGTCCCCATACATACATACTCGTATATGCATAATTGGTCATTACAACCCTTCAGTCAAGATTACGACCTAGTTTCTCACGCCACTTATATTGTGTGTGTTAATTTTATACATGAGTGGCGGGACCTACAGTTTAAAGTCGACTCCGAACGACTGATTTTTGAGAAACTTTTCATGGCAATTTTTATTTACTCTCACAGATTTTGCCAAAAATCGGCTGAAAGAAGAAATATTTTTTCGTATTTCATTTTGTTGTTGTTGTCTAACATGGTGTTTAAACTGTGGCCTCACGTCTAATAAGCCAACACACTACCTACTAGACTACGTCGATTTCAAATATGTTCCCATACTCCACATAAAGGTTGTGTGACATTCAGCGGTGTGTAGTTTACGTGGAGCTTCTTTGCCTGCTCATTACTGTGAATTCCAAATGATATTGGAAACAGAGGGTTAACCTAGCTAATTCAGCTTTCCCAGACAGTTCCATACTATCTTCGATTTAACCCAATAAGAACAAAGTAGTCGAAAGGCAGCCTGGCTGTGAGAGAGTATTTTTATGTCCAGTCCCTTGTACCTTCTATCCAAGTTGAATTAAGCACATCTTTAGATGGCATAGACCTCCACTAGGAAGATAGCCGCGAGATACCCTATGTGCTCGGAATTTTTTATTCTCGGACTCAAAACACTCGCTTCTTCTTTCATTTTCCTTTACTTTCTTGAAGTAGATTAAATTTCCGCCCGTTCTTAACTTATCAAGACGGTTTTGGCGTACCTATCAAAATCCAGTGTGCGAAAAGTGCTGCGCTGTTCTCCTAGAGATAACTTTAAAAAATCTAAGACTTTCATTCTAATTGCATTCGAAGCCGAAAATAATAAGAGTGTAGATCAGTGAGCAAGAAAGTAAGATAACATATATTCATGCGACTTGTAAGTCTTTTCGTTCTTGACCTATCTCCGTATACCATAAAATGGTTTCTCTTTAAAAGGGTAGATGGCTTCCAAATTACTTCATTCAGTTTTGTTAACAAGATGCTTTAGTCCGTTCTGTACAGGATTTTTCTTTCGAACACCAACAAGAGGTTATGCTTTGTTCGCTTTATATAGCAAGACCCAGATTCTATCGCTAAATTCAAGCTGGACTTAAGACAATTAAACAATTTAATAAAAATTTAAATCGAATCTTGTATATGATGTATTATTTAAAAACAAAATGTATATGTATGTATATATTTTCATTAATTTTACTGTACTTTGTCTATATATTCTTCGTTTTTTTTTTGTTTGTTTTAATTGTTCAAAGTTTTCTTCTGTTTTTAAATAACCACAGATCACTTAAGCTCTTGGCCAAAAGAAAAACGAAAATAGAAGCACTTTATTGGCTATGCACCTTCAACTTCACAGAACTATGCACTCTACACTCTTTACACCCACTACACTATATGTTGTATTGCAAAAAAAAAAAGAAAAATAATGCACTCTATTAATTAAGTCTAAAAAACAAGAAGAGAAAAATATAAGAAACTGAGTCACTTAATTTTAATGCACTTTTTTTGTATCACCATAACGTTACAAGAGTAAAAACCGGCACCTTTGCACTTTCCTTTTCTTTTTTTCTTTTTGTATTTTTCTCTATGTCTTTCTCTTTATGGTTTTCTTTTTTTCCTTCATATTTTTGTATGGGGGCTTTTGTCTCGTCAAAAACGAACGAACGAACGAAAAAAAAAAATGTTTAATTACAGACAGATTAATATTCTTTCCCAATGGTTTAACGCCAAAGTTGAAACAACAATTTAAACAGGAGAAACTAAAAAAGAAGCAACAGCGACAACAAAGAAAAAAATTAAGCCAACAAACAGCCACAGCGAAAACAACATCATTAAAACAGCGGCAACAGCAACAGCAACAGCAACATCACCATCATCAGCGTCATAATGTAAGCCAGCAACATCATTATACACATCATCAATATAACACTTATACAAGCACAGGCGGTGGTGGTGGAGGTGCTGGTGTTGGTGGTGAAAGTGAAAATAACAACATTGAAGATTTCAATGAGAATTTTCATTATAATGAAAATCGTAAGGATTATATGGAAATCGGAGATATTGGAAAGGGAAATTTTCACAAAAGCCACACGCCAGACAATAAAGATAATAATGGTGACGATAATTATGGTGGTGGCAACGATGATGACATCCACGATAACGTTGATGACGAAGATGATGACGATGACGATGATGAGGATAATGAAGAAAATGATTATGATGATCTAATACGTGCTGAAATCTATTCAAATTATCCCCACTATTTACATCCACCCTCATGGGGCCTTAATAATCCTTTAGTTTTGGCCTCGCATAGTCCTCACACTTACGATGATGATGTCGTCATAGAAATTGGCGAACATAAACCCACATCAACAGCTAAAGGTGTATACAAACAACAGCAACAAATACCACCGCCTCCACCTGCTACGACACTGCATCTGGACGATTTGGAGCATAGTGTTGATGATGTTGTTGTAGTGGTCGATACAGGACCACGTTCGCATAAAAATATTGGCAGCATTAGTGTTGGCATTGGCACGATACAGCAGACAACAGGTCTGGGTGCTAATGACATTCATGATATGCATCGTCAAACGTATTACACTCATGGTGATGATATTCTATATAAGCAATACCATCAACAACAACACCAGCAGCAACAGCAACAACAGCATCCATATAAGTTTAATAGCCCCACGAATGTTGTAACTACACCAGCAACAGCTATACTGTATACCAGCGATATCCATAAGCATCAAAAGAATATAATGTATGTGTTTGTATGTGTTTTGTTTTATTTTTTTTCTTGTTTTTTTCTTTTTTTTAATAGAAAATTTAGTTATTAAGTATATGCACACCACTACACACATATACACAAACGCACTTTTTAATACATATAGCACCATATACACATGCACCACTGCATTCCGGCACAAGACACCATTAAACGCAACACAAAATTGCATATTTAAACCATAACTGTTGCAACAATTTAACAAAAATACTTAAAATATTATACGTGTTACATGCTTCCAATTTATGCGAGTAAAGTATTGTTTTTAAATACAATCAAAACTTACTTATTTGGTGCTCTATTTAACGAATGAAATGAAAAAACTGTTAAAAATTTATATTCGAAACGCTTTAGAATACTTCCGTTAATTCGAACATTAAGTCTTAACAAATCAAATAATTTTCCATTTATTTAGTTTATAAAATAATACGTAGAATATAATCATAATTTAAAGTATTGTATCGGGTTATCCATTTTGTAGTTTTAGTACCGCTAGTCTGGCAGGGCTGACATTTACGAATATTGATCGTTTAACAGTCGGTGATCACACAAACATAGTTGAAACTTATTGCAAATGTGGTAACATTAATATGGCCATCATTCAAGCATTACGACATAATTATTGTCATCATAACGGATGCACTGGGAAAGGAGTAGGAATTATAGGGTGGGCCATTCAAAGTTTAAATTTAATAATGC
Organism: Sarcophaga carnaria; assembly: GCA_958299815.1. Classification (NCBI taxonomy): domain Eukaryota; kingdom Metazoa; phylum Arthropoda; class Insecta; order Diptera; family Sarcophagidae; genus Sarcophaga; species Sarcophaga carnaria. The sequence continues at coordinate 49,732,010 of OY283150.1, forward strand.
AATAAAACAAACACGGTTGGAAAATTTGTTTTTTTTGTTATGAAGTACAATTGTTCCGCTTAGAGATTGAATATTATTTTCCTCACATGACTGCCGCGACTGGCCTTACAGTACCTCAATTCAATCGGGCCCATTTTCTGGGGTTGTATCTCGGAAATGGCATAACGAATGTTGACTTTGAAATGCTCAAATGTCTCTGATTTGTCGGCATAGCACTTTTCTTTACTGGCGCCCCACAGAAAATATTCAAACGCTGTCAAATTGCAGCTTCTTGGCGGCTAATTGACATCACCATTTCAGCTAATGAAATGTTCATCAAACGTTTGAGGCAATAAATCGATTGTGGCATGAGATGTGTGGCAAGTTGCACCGTCCTGTTGAAACCAAACATCGTTCATATCAATACTATGAACAGCGGATACGAAAAAATTTGTTAACATGGTGCGATAGGTGTCTTCATTGACCGTAATGGTTGCGCCATCCTTAGTTTCAAAGAAATATGGGCCAATGATGCCTCCGCTCCACAAGCCGCACCAAACAGTCTCGCGTAATGGGTGCATTAATATCTGTAATACCAGGTTTGGGTTTTCTGATGTTTAAAAAGTGTGAAATATCGATTTTGTTAAAAAAAAATGTTGTTTTACAAACCTTGTACCACAAATGTTGCCTCTGAAAATTTTTAATGTTTATCTTTTAATACCTCTAGTTTGGACTATTCAGCATTAGATTTTAATTATTATTTGTATGTCTGTTTAGCTACTTGTTTCATAAGGATTAAAAAAAACCTGCTGATATAATTTAGAAAGTTTAATATTTCCATTTACTGGCAGAATACTTTTCTGTAAGGTCAACGGAGGGAAATAAAATTGAAATTAAAATAAATCTGCTGATCGCAACAACAATAATAACAAAAAAAATAATAATTTATTAACCACAAACGAAATAATCCCAAAACTATTTGAAGCTTTTAAAATAATTTACTCCTTTGGGAATAAAATATACGTACAATATGGCATACATATGTATGTATACAATAATAATGTAAAAACATACCTAAATAATACATACGTATGTAAATAAGTAAGTGTGTTTGTGAAGTGAGAATTACTTGTAAACCACAACATCCGCATATTGACAGATATTTACATTTACTCTCTCTCTCTATCTCTCACACACATGCTTACAATCCATTCCTATAGATAAATTGTAGATATATTTAAGTGATTGTAATCAAGTTATTTAGCACTGATGTAATTTATCAATTTATACCCAAACCGTTACAAACACATAATGTCTTACTCTCTCTGTAGTACTAATGTATGTATGTAGGCATGTGTGCTTTTGTATTTGCAGGAAATGCATATGAATCACTTCCGTTTCAAACAAATTTTAAATTTTTTGTTTAAATTAAATTTCCTTTTTCTCTTTTATTGTACGTATATTTTAAATTATAGTACATCTGTGTATAGTTTTTCTGCATAAATGTTTATTTGTGTGTGCACATAATATACAAAGCGTGTATGTGTTTTAAGCACTAAATATATAGTTTTCTAAAGCCATTTATTCACCCATATACCATATACATAAAATATAAACTTGGCTTTTGGGGATTCACAAAAATTAATCGGATTTCATAGTGTAACTTAATATAACATATGGCTCGGCTGCACAGAACTTGATGGTGAAGTAAAATAAGGACTTAAAGCAAAAATTTCAGTATTTAGGGCGAATAGAAAACATATACATTTGCTTAATCTCAAATGTATTGCACTCTACAGTATAAACACTACCTCATTCGATTAGACCAGTTTTCGTGCACTTTTTGGAGGGTATGGGATCGCATCTTGGTAAAGACATCACGAATGTTGTCATTTAAATGCTCAATTGTCTCTGGTTTGTTGGCATAACACTTTTCTTTAACGGCGCTTTATAGAAAATAGTACAAGGGTGTCAAATCGTAGCTTCTTGGAGGTCAATTGACTTCACTATCTCGGCTAAGTAAATGGCCATCAAACGTTTGATGCAATAAATCGATTGTGGCATCAGATGTGTGGCAAGTTTCACTATCCTTTTGAAACCAAACATCGTTCACATCAATGCCATGAAAAGCGGGTACAATAAAATCGGTTATAATGGTGAGGATAGGAGTCTCCATTGACCGTAATGGTTGCGCCGTCCTCATTTTCAAAGAAATATGGGCTAATGATACCACTGCTCCTCAAGCCGCACCAAACAGTCACTCGTAATGGATGCATTGGCATCTGTAACACCACGTATGGGTTTTATAAGTCCCAAATACGGCAATTTTTCCTATTAAAGTACCCACCAAAATGACATGAGCTTCATCTGAAAAGATTACATTTTTGGCAAAATCGACATTATCGTGCAGTTTATCGTTGGGCCATTTAGCGAAGCGAAAACATAGCGGATGGTCATGCAGCTTCAACTCTTGAACCAATTGAACTTTGAAAGGCGTCATACCAAGATCTTTTCGTTAAATTCGACATAAGCTGGTGCGTAAAATGTTCAATTCTTGAGAACGATGACTCACTCTCAGACGCAGCTTCATTATTTTCAGGTGTAAGCACACGCCTTGGCGCATCAACTATGAAACCAGTTTCACGAACTTTAGCAATAAACTTGCGTATACCGGGCATTGTTGGTCCTTCTCTGCGGCCAAATTTTGTACGACATTTTTGTGTAACTTTCGACCAATTGTCTTAGCTTTTGGAAATAGATTCATTAAATCATTTAATTAAATCGATTTATTACGTTCAGTGGAGACAATATACTGAATTTTGTGACAGAATAGAGTGACATAAGTATTGCCAGATTCGAAATAACCAATTGTTCAAATTTAAACCGATAGATGGCCCACCCGGTACAGTACAATTATATCACAATATTGTGATCTAAGCTACGTTATGCTTTTAATACTTAAAAGGGAAGTATGTGTGTAGTATATTAAAGTGATAAGATATTTAAATACCGGAAATAAAATTATTGAAATAATCACTTGGAATGTATATTTAAAAGGAATTTCAGGCAAAGTAATTAACACAACAATAACAATACAATGAATTTCAATATTTAAATTTAATTCAAATCATAGAAATAAATTTAATAAATACGAATAATTTCCTTTGGAAGATAATTTAAAGAAACACACAAATTTTAAGTATTTTTGCTAAAGAAAATAATTTAAGTCTAGAAATTCTTTTTGTAACTATTAAGCACTAATTAAATGCAATATTTTTCAATTCACTTTCTTTTTCTAACTGCACCAAAAAAAAAAATATAAAATCAATCACTCACGTACGCACTTGCAATTTTTGTGTTGATTGACGTGTGTATAAAAATCACAAAAAATAAAAAATAAAAATATTTTGCAATATTTTGAAATTGAATTTGAATTGAAGTAGTTCTAGCACCAAATTGCACAAATTTCCATTTAAAGATGAATTTACCACCGGTAGCGATGTTTATACCCACCGTACCTACGAAGGTGATACAATGGATGAGAGGGGTAAGTAAATTCACAATATTTCTTTAATTTAAATATCACATTATAAAGTATTTATAAAAGTATTTAAATATTACCATCATACACATACCATATGTTGTCATAAATTATTTCAAATATTGTAATAATTAAGGTATTTATAATATAGGCTAACTTAATGGCTAACATTTTTTAAAGTTAAAAGAGATTCATTATCTTATAATTTAAAGTCATCACTTCTTGAAAAGAATGTTTTTTTTTGTAGTATTAAGCTTTAAAAATTGTCTGCGAAAATTTAACTCCAGCATAATTTATTTAAAATATTTTTTAAAACTGAATTTATTTCGTTACTAAAGAATTAAATTTATTACTTTGTTAGTGGCCTACGTACATGCTCTAAAATATTTAAATTTAAAAAAACTTATTGTATGGTAAGTAGTAAAGAATGATGGTTTAAATAAAGAACAAAAACAAAAAACAAAAATCAGTTTAAGTCAGTTCCATGATTGTCAAACGCCAAATGTTTACAAATCAAATCCAGAATCCATCATATAAGGCATACAAATTTTTGGTCATTTTAAATTCTTCTTTATCGCAGATAATTACTTCAAATGTAATCGAAAACGATTCGCAAATTCTGTCATACTAATGTAATTTAAGGATATATTAAATCAGTTGAAATATAGTATAGTGCACGTACGTATGGTATCAAATATTCCATGAAATTTTAAGCCTGTTTTCTTTCTTAAAAATACTCGTTTATGGTTTTATAAAAAAAAATTGGATTCAACAAAATCTATTGCCCTTGACAAACTTTAGGATACCACCTGGTGTCCACAATGATAATTTCCTGTACAACACTGGATATGCAAAAATAAAGAATCACCGGATGGTCTCCAATCTGAACAAATGTACTTTGTGTCTACAATGTCCTGCTAAAAAGCGGATTACTAACATCAGGTTATTCCTGAAAAGTCTGATGCACGACTCAAATTTCATTTTATTGTAATTTATTTTCATAATGAATTCATTTGACGCAATAATTTCTACGAGTTTCTTAATTTTTGTAGAGTGGAGTCAACATATAAACACGAAATAAGGTTCGGTTAGGTTGCACTGGGTATCCGCAAGTCTAAGTCCCGAGTTCACTCGAAGGAGCCCTATAATACCCAGAAAAATGCCACTTTTTTAATTCACTTCGAAGCATATTCCATGCGTTCATGTTGAAAAATCCTAACAGACTCATTACTGACATATTTCCGAAACGGACGATCCCAGAATATTATCTGCGACCTACAGTTTAAAGTCGATTCCGAACATCAGATTTGGAGAAACTTTTCATTGCAATTTTATTTATTCTCTGGGATCTTGCTAGAAATCTGCTGAGAAGATGTTGCTGAAGAAATATTTTTTCTTATTTCCGTTTGCTGGAGATGTTTTACGTAGAGTTTGAACTACCTACTGGAATACGGCGACTACATATTGAATTCTCGTCAAGAGTAAAAAAAAGTCTGCTTTGTTTCCCCGCCAGACTGATTCAAAGCATTATGGGCACTCCAGAAGCGACAACATCACTTCCTGTGCGTTCCATTTTTCTTGCGCTAGAAACCCTTAACCATAAAGTGCAATCTATATAGTTCCCGTGAGAACCCTTCGGTAACCTCGATAAAACTGACAAAATTTGCCGTGAAACAGTCCAGACCATAGGATAGATATGTATCAGGGTGCCTAAGCCTGAGTTTATATAAAGCAATTCGCTCACAAAGAAAGTATTTTACCGCCTCGTTCTCTTTCGCATCATGACAACTCGTACAATAACCGTAATATGTAATTAGTCATCGACCATTCAATTGTCAGTAAAAACCAGAGATGGAAGTTCTACAGGCTTAGTCCACCTGACTACTATTTTCCTTAATGACCATCCAGGAATTTCCACAGCTTCACTAAAGAGGGATGTCGTTCCTGCGTAACAGGCATGCCGACCATGGTTGACCAGAAGCGAATGCAATTGTGAATATACTTTGATCTCAACTGAAAGCACTTGTTAACTGGCGGGTATTTCCTCAAAAATCTCTTGATTTACTCTGATAGCCAGGCTGCAAATAGTTCGCTAACGAATATAGTTTCCGTCCTTGTCCATGAATGCCAAGGATTTCTCGAGGAAATTTTAGATCATCAAACGCCGAAATGCTATCGATAAATATCAATAGACAAAGTTTCAATATTCAATTCGTATACATACTTAAATGCTCCAAACACACTTAGCCTTTAAATACCTTGGCAAGGGAAACTCTGTATTAATAGGGCATTCGGAGAACAATTTAAAGTTCAAATTCATTAGAACAAATATCCGATATTGTTTCGAGCCGTAAGTAAAGAAATCCATCGCCATCCCGATGGACATATCCTGAACCTAATCATTTCTTGAAAGTATAGATGCGGATGATTTAAACGTTTAAATTTAAAAATTCAATAAAATAGAAACGGTTTTAAATTTATGCCAAATTAATTTTTTTTTGTGAAATAAAATTGTTCTTTCTAACTCCGGAGGGTATACAATAGTTTTTAAGTTTATTCTCTTACTACGAACACCCACCATGTCGTATGATGATTAAATATTGACATAATAAAAATAGACGAAATAATATTAACATATTAATCATACGCACAATATGTAAAATAATTTTTTCAATACAAATGTACACACTTATGTATGTATACATATATCGTCTTCTGTCTCTTTGAAGTACCAAAAATATTTATCACTCACAGTCGAAACTAAGGATAGGCTATTTAAAAGTTTAAATTTAAAAATGTTCAACAAGACCGGTTTGAAATTTTGCAAAATTTATTTTTTTGTTGTGAAGTACAATTATTTCGGTTAGAAATGGCAATGGCATCACGAATGTTGGCCTTCAAATATTCAATTATCTGTGGTTTATCTGCATGGCTCTTTTCTTTAACGGCGCCCCACAGGAAATAGTCCAACGGTGTCAAATCGCAGATTCTTGTCATCACCATTTCAGCTAATTAAACGGCCATCATACGTTTGACGCAATAAATCAATTGTGGCATGAGATATGTGGCAAGTCGCACCATCCTGTTGAAACTAAACATCGTTCACATCAATACCATGAGAAGCAGGTACAGTAAAATCGGTTATAATGATGAGGATAGGAGTCTCCATTGACAGTAATTGTTGTGTGGTTATCATTTTCAAAGAAATGTGGGCCAATGATGCCTCCGCTCCACAAGCCGCACCAAACAATCAATGATAATTGGAGCATTGTCTTCTGTAAGACCACGTGTGGGTTTTCTCAGCCCCAAATATGATAATTTTACTTATTAACGTACTCACCAAGATGAAAATGAGTTTCATCCGAAAAGATGATTTCTTTTGCATTTTTTGCAATTTCCGTCCAATCGTCTTTGTTTTGGATATAAATTTCCAATAAATACCAATGTTGCTCAAGCGTAAATCGATTCATTACGTTCAATGGAGGTAATATATTGAATTTTGTGACAGAATAGAATGACATAAGTATTGCCCGATTCGAAATAACCGATGGTTCAAATTGCCTAAGTTTCATAAGACGTCCTTCGACTGCACATCGTTGCATTTGACCAAGAGTAGCAGGTCAAGCAGTGTCTCCAAACTGAAGAGGGGGACTCATGGATCCGTTAATAGCAAAATAGGACAATCCCTGCACCGCGATCAGTGTGAAAGGATGTTGTGATCATGTATGCAATAAGTAGTTGAGTCTGTCGTACAAAACTGATCCCTGTAGACTGTATCTAATTAACGAGTAAATTGGTAAAATCTTTTTAAATTTCTAAATTTTTTAATCTATTTTGTTGAAAAACTACTTTAAAATTAAAAAAATAAATAAACACAATCAATGTTGATTGTTTCTTCATTATTGTAAAATATTGTTGTTGTGGAAGCTGTTTAATTCTTATCAGATATTTTTGATGCACTGTTGTGTCATTTTATGATTCCAAACAAAACAAACTGCATATAAATTGTTAGCATACAACCACATAAGCATCTAGGACACATACTATGCACGTCTATGTAAATGCTGTAGTTTACTTATATACATACTCGTATGTATGTACATACATGTAGAGCTACGCATAACATGTGTCATATTCTCATAATCGTCATCATTAGTATTAGTAGTAGTCTAGTGAATGTATTTGTATTTGTAGTTGTATTTTGTATTATTATTTGAAGTTATTGTTCTGCATATTGTTGGTATTGTTGTTGTTGTCGTTGTTATTATTGTATTTTTGGCATTGTTGTCCGCTATTTATTGTTATGTATTTACGAGTAGATGGTACGGTTTTACATTTTGGTTTTAATATCTGCATTTGAAAGTAATAAATTTGATCCATTGACATGCATTGTAAAATTTTACAACAACTTACTTGCACGCAAGTGTACGCAGCAGCAGTTTAACAATCTAGTCCATTGCACTCATCAATAGCATCAACTTGTGTCAATAAAACACTACACTAACTGGTGCACTATGGCTTGTTGGGCTTTAAAAAAAAATTCCAAACATTTTAATTTTTCCTTATTGCAGTCACATGTAGTAAATGTATGCTCCTTTCTTTAAATTCCTTAAAAAAACTATTGAAAGGAATTTTAAAGAATTTTAAGGAATTTTTAACAAATTTTCTTTTTTGCTTCTCCATAAACATTTTATCTTTATTTTCGTTTTCCTTATTTTTATCATTCATTCATTTGCCTTGCCGAACAACAATAAAAATGTGTCTCATTGTTAATGGCATGTTTTGGGAATTTTGATGTGTAAACGAAAAATTTTTTATTCACACAATAGAAATAAATTTCAAGATATAATGTTTGCAACAAAAAAAAAAAAAAAAAAAGATAGAAGTATAGAAGAAGAGAAGTCAACAGAGAGAAAATATCAAAAATTTCTATAGTTTTTGTTATTGTTTGCTTTATACTCATGCAGTTTCATATTGATTATAATGATTTGGGTAAGAAGAAAAAAATTAAATCAAATAAAAACAGAAAAAACTCGAAACAATATTTTCCAAAAATGTATGGTATTTTCTACATAAAATTTTAAACAGTTATGCTTGCATGCATATTGCACTCCTTGCACTGTGGCCTTAACTAATGTATTCAGACGCTTAGAGTTGAATTAATTTCAAATTGTTTCATATATGTACATATGTATATGCGTACTATTGGACATGAATAAGTACACAAATGCTATTTGGGCACATATTGTAGCATGGATATGGGAGATTTTATATGAACAGAATAAGATCGTAACTTCAAAACAAAGTGCTGCTGAAAGTCTATGTTCTATGAGTAATATGTATGCAGTAGTTTAAAATGATTTGATTCTGTTCTAAATTGATACACTGATATCTTTTGAACTCCGTAGGCTAGAAATTATGTGTGGGATTATAGTCGACAGTTAAAATCAAAAATTGGTAATTTCCTAAGGTTATAACGCTTCTAAGCCAAGTACTTTTCAATTTCAGTTCGTTGAATCATAACAACGTAACAAATTCTCATTAATTACCAATACATACATACATATTGTTACACCACTTATGTTGTGTGTGTTAATTTTATACATGAGTTGATCTACAGTTTGAAATCGACTCCGAACGAAAGATTTTTGAGAAACTTTTCATGGCAATTTTTCTTTTATTTTCAAAATTTTTGCAGAAATCTGTTGAGAGGTAGTCGCCGAAGAAATATTTTTTCACATTTCGTTTTGCTGGAGATGTTTGAACTGGGGTTTGAACCGCGGGCTCACGCTACCGCCTAGACTACGGCGGCTTTAATTATTTAATTACCAATCAATATTACAGTAAAATTATTGTCAATAATTAATGCCATTTAAAATCATGAAGGATATTAGTTTATTGGCATAAACATTAGATTGAAATAACCCCAGAAAACTAAATTGCTACAAATATGTCTCTTGGCACAGAAGGGTCGATTATATGATTCCTTATAATTTTCTGAACAGAATGCTCAATTTTTGAATCGAACTACGGAATTTTGATCTGAGGACCCTTAAAGTTTACTCTATTAGCTTTAAGATGAGTGACAAGGGGGGCTGTGTTTACCAGACAGAAGTCATGATAATTTTGAAATCGGCGAAATACTTGTTGAAAATCTCTTGATTTACTCGGATAGCTAAGCTGCAATTAAGTTCCTAACGAACGTAGTTTCAACGTCCGTCAATGAATGACGAGGATTTCTAGGAAAAATGTTGGATCATTCAAAGATAACTCTTCTACTTGTACCGAGGCACAGGGATATTGTTGGAAATTTCATTGCTGATGAGCTTGCCAAGACCGGTACAGAGCTGGCAATCGCCGACATGTTACAGGGCATTGCTTCGGTAAATTTGAATATTATCCACTAGTTTTACGGAGAGACTCAATCTCGTTTTCAGAAGGGTACGTGAAACATCGCCAAACTTTGCTGGACACGTATGGTCAATAAGAGGACTGACCCACTTTTGTGCTTAAACCGCATGGGCATTCATACGCACAATAACGATTTTTGCGGGATACTGACCTTTTCGTAAGCATGCTTAAAGACTGGGCATTCTAACTAATGAATTCTGCGAGAGCTGTGAATCTGGGGAGTAGATATAGACTGCCTTTCCCCTCATATTGCAGTGCCTTGCTCTTATTATGACGAGACGGAGGTTTCTGACCTCTCATTTTCTGACATCGTCGATCGATCGCTCTAATTTAAAGATTGCTACAAAAGCAAGATTTTTTTTTGGACTCGGAGTAGTTTTCTCTAGGTTATGTTTGACGCATTGTTTGAATAAATAAAAAAGTGAACCCTTTCCCGGTTCAAATAATTAATTATATTGTATTTACTTTATAGATGGAAATATTTGATTAAATTGTCCACCAAGATTTTTTTCCATACCTTAAGGATATTAAATCAAAATAAATTTATTTTATTTAGTCAACCCCAACAGCAGTCGAAATTTAACGAAACTCTTGAAATTATTTTTATTTTCCTAGAATTAAAAAAAATATTAATTAATATTAAATGTCTCATAATTTGCAGTTCACTTTAATGCAGTATGTTTGATTGAGTGATTGTGAATTTGTTTTTCATGGCATTGAGCATAAGTATACCTGTAGCAAAAGTGACCAGGCCTTCAAAAAAGCCTTCTAGCGTATTTCTTCTAAAAAAAGGATCATATTCTTATATACAAACATACAAAGAAATCATCCTACAACCATACATACATACATACATAATTGGTCATTACACTCCTTCAGTCAGGATTACGATCTAGCTTCTTGCACCACTTATGTTGTGTGTGTTAATTTTATACATGAGTGGCGGGACCTACAGTTTAAAGTCGTCTTCGAAAGCTAGATTTTTTTGAGACACTTTTTCATGGTAATTTTATTTACACTCAAAATTTTAGCCAGAAATCTGCGGAAATCCTACAACCTCCTACGTTAAATGAATAACAATAAATATCAATATTTTTATAAATTCCTAACAATATTAGCACACTTTTCCTTCCTACTTGCTGTGAGTATGAACTGGAGATCTTAGCTTTATTAAATAAATTCATAGGAAGAGTATTTTTTTTCGTTTTGGCAACTTCAATTGACCACCAACAAACGTGCGATATGACACTGTTAGATTTTTTTGGGGGCTACGTCAAAGACGGTATCTACCCGGATAGTCCCCTAAAGGTGAAGCATTTGAAAACCAAATATTCGTAAAATTTTCGTCGAGATACCGCTCAATTATTTGCAGATTATTTACATGACAAATATTTCGTATATAATGGCATGTACCAGGCATTACTATGAAATAATAGTTGCAACGAATTCTAAGCTTTATACATACACACATAATTGGTAATTACAATCCCTTAGTCAGTATTACGACATAGCTTCTCATATCACTTATGTAGTGTGTGTTAATTTTATACATGAGCGGATGTACATACAGTTTAAAGTCGTCTTCGAAAGACAGATTTTTTTGAGAAACTTCTCATTTCAATTTTATTTACTCTCATCGTTTTTGCGAGACCTCTGCCATTAGGTTCTATTCCAATGAAGCAGTATGAAATCATAAAATTGACGTACTGCTTTGCTGTAAGAAAATCACACCAAACTAAACACAAATCAACTGTCTGGTGTTAAATCTACTGATATACCCAATTTTAATACCCAAAATACTGAAAAGCACTTTAACAGAATTGTTTTTCAATTCAAAACCTATTTTTTTTTTGTTGGAAAATCATCAAAAATTTTGGAATTTAATAAAGGAACTCTCACACGACATGTATTTTACATCTGACTTGTCAAATTTCTAAATCATATGTTATTGTGTAAATCAAGCCTAAATTGTATTTTTATACACATCGAATATAATTATTTACAACAGATTATAACGACAGCTTAAGACGTTCTTCTGTAAGCCAGTTTGCCGTCGCTCTTGTCCTTCTTTTTACTTCTGATAGATGCAGCTTACGGTTAATTTTTAATTTTCATAGTTTTTACACAAAGTCGCCGTAGTCGCTGTATATTGTGTTGGGGTATTAGACATGAGGCCAAGGTTCAAACACCAGTTCAGACATCTGTAGCAAAACGAAATATGAAAAAATATTTCTTCGACTTGACTTTCTCGCAGCGGGTTTCTGGAAAAAACACTGTAAATAAATAAAAATTGAAATAAAAATGTTTCTCAAAAATCTGTCATTTGGAATCGATTTTAAGCTCAAAGATCTCGCCACTCAAATATAAAATTAACACACAACACCACAAGTGGTGCGAGAAGCTGGTGTGTAATCCAGAGTGAAGAGTTGTAATGACCAATGACGTATGTAGTCTATTTCACGTTTCTGTCGAACAGTTTTCCATGGCCGTGGTCTTTAGAGATATACTAGTTGATGTCGTACACCACACATTGTCAGATAAAATTCTAACAGTGTGTTATGTGCTTTATCACATAAATTTTACAGACTTTTTGCAGAGGGAAATTTTATAAGTCAACTGACGATTTTAATCACATAACAGATATGTTCCTTTAAAAGCTATGACTAACATAGGCCCCCTTTATTGTTACTTTTTTGACGCACGTTATTTTTTAAGTGTACAACAATAGGCCTACGGATGATTGAACTTTGTAAAGTGTATTCTGTGTATAATATTATTATGGTACTGTGCTATAATATTATGGCCGAAATATATGTATACAAGAACTAGCATATTAATATATGCGTCTTTGGATACAAGCATGCCAAAACAGCTGTTGTATATTCGAATGGTCCATATTCATATTTGATTGCATATTTCCACTGTAAATGTATGCATGTTAATGTTTGTTTTTTTATGGCCATGGGGACCCATCAACTATGGCAATGCCTATTGTGTGCGTATGTGTTTATAAAGTAAGGGCAGCATAGACAATCCATAAATGTAAATATAAATTTTTGTACTTAGGATATGAACGTATATAGATACATACATACATACATATTCTGTATCCTGTAGAGTTGTAAAAATTTTGATTTTTTTTTTTTGGAAATTTCTTTTCGAAAAGAAATTTCTTTTTTAAATATTTTTAATAACAGGATTTTCAAATTACGTACTCCCTAGTGCCTTCACATACATGCAGTTGTATGCATATTCTTTTTTTGTTTATTTTATTTCTGTTTCTCTTTAATGAATTACTTTAAGCATAATAAACTCTTTTCGAATTTCTGGCACTTAATAAAAATTTCACACTTTGTTTTTAAAATAAATATTTCCAAAATTCTCTATTGTTTTATGTGCTAGGGTTAGAGAATCAATCAATTACAAGTAATTTTACAATCTTAATGGGCAAACATTTCATTTTAAAATATGTCATGGAAATCCCTTGGAGAAATTTAAGAGATTTATGAATTTATTTTGCTATAAATGAATTCACATTTTCAAGGAATACATATGAGAAAAACAAACAAAAAGAAACTCTTACTGAAAGCAGCATTGAAGCAGTAGTTCTAGAAAATAAATAAAATTAAGGTACATACTAATTATTAAGAGATAGCATTGAAGTGTTCAGCTAAAATCATGGTAGTTGGAGCAAAACCCCGTCCTCTGGGCCTTTCAGTGAACAGCTAAATAAAGTTCTCTGATCGGCTAAAATTTGAATCGGTTACTTCGAATTTGGCAATACTTATATCACTTTATTCTGTTACAAAATTAAGTATCTTATCTCCACTGAACGAAATGAATCCATCCATTTCGATTCAGCCAAAAAATCATATTTTTGGTTGAAGCTCATTTTCATCTTAGTGGGTACTTTAATAAGCAAAATTGCCATATTTGGGGCTCAGAAAGCCCACACGCAGTCTTATAGAAGCCAATGCAGCCATTATGATTGATTGTTTGGTGCGGATTTTGGAACTGAAGCACCATTGGGCCACATTTTTTTGAAAATGAGGCCGCCCTCAATCATTACGGTCAATGGAGACATCTATCGCACCATAATAACCAATTTTTTTGTACCCGCTCTTCATGGTACTGATGTGAACGATGTTTGATTTCAACAGGATGGTGCAACTTGCCACCCATTTCATGCCACAATCGTTTTATTGCATCAAACGTTTTATGGCCGTTTAATTAGCCAAAATGGTGATGTCAATTGACCGTCAACAAGCTGCGATTTGACAAAGATGGAGTATTTTCTGTGGGGTGCCGTTAAAAATAACTGTTATGCCAACAAACCAGAGACAATTAAGCATTTGAAGGCCAACTTTCGTGATGCCATTGCCAAGATACCATCCCATACACTCGAAAAGGTGTATGAGAATTGGTCCGATTGAGTGAGGTACTGTGAGGTCAGGCTTGGCAGCCATATGAATGAATTTTTTTTAATTTTAAAGTATTTTAGTTTTCTAAATACTTACATAATAATTTTACATAATTGGTCGTTACAACCCTTCAGTCAGGATTATGACCTAGTTTCTCACACCACTTATGTTGTGTGCGTTAATTTTATACATGAGTGGCGTGACCTACAGTTTAACGTCGACTCCGAACGACAGATTTTTGAGAAACTTTTCATGGCAATTTTATTTACCCTCATAGTTTTTGCCAGAAATATGCTGAGAGGAAGTCGCCGAAGAAATACTTGTATTTTGTTTGACGTCTGACCTGGTGTTTGAACCCTGGCTTTACGTCTAATAAACCAACACACTACCTACTAGACTCCGGCGACTTGCAAATACTTATATTTCAATTATTTCCTTTACAAATGAATTCGTTTCTTATAGAATAAAATCTAATACAATAATTTTAAATATGAATGTGTATATTGTTGATAGAGACTTAAAAAGAATATTACATGGATTATGCAATGCAATAAATATGCTGTTGATAGAAATTTTATGCAACATACGTTTACATTTTATTTAGAAATGTTTTCAAGTATTCTTAGTATTGACATTACCTTATGGAGGAAGATATTTCTCAGGCGTTTACAGCCCTAATGAATGCAGAAAGTTATAAACAAAGCCTTTACATTTTGTAAGGGTGTGTGTGAGAGAATATTATTTTAAATAATTCACATGCATACGGTCAACACACAAATACAACAAAACAAAATTATAAGCAGCTTAAGTGTAGTTAAAATCCTCAGATTGTTAAATAGATTCATGAACGTGGCTTTTAAAAGTTACTTGGCAAGGATTGTAATGTATTGAAGGCATACTTACATAAAAAGATATTACATATCAGATGTGCAGTGTATACCACATAGGTAGTATTAATTTAAAACATTGTTAAATAAGAGAGGGCCCTGGTTTGTACATTAAGTGGTAAGAGCAGCTTATAATATCAAGAAATAGAGGAAAACTAAGTACAGTATATTTATATGTATGTTTATATGTTTGGTTGTTTATCAATCAAGAATTTCATGCATATTGCCTCCGAAAATTGTAATTTTTTATACAACTTATGTAAATAAAATTTATTTACAAATCAAATCTCGTTTCAAATGATATTATTATTTTTTTTTAATAAAAATATAATAAGTAAATTAAATTAACACAACAAATTCACAATGATGCTCAAAATATTATTAAAATCTAGATTTTTTTCAAAAGATTTTTTCTAAATAATATTACTCACACATTGTTTAATTTTATTAAATAAAAATTCATTTAGAAATCTCAGAAAGTAATTGTGTTGATTTAAAAATTCGTAATACAGTTTTTTAATTTTATTATGTAATGAAAATAATAATAAATAACAAATGAATTTAGAAATATGAAATTCTTTTTTCTTATGAATCGGCAAAGGAATGATAGTTATGGAATGCATTGTACGGGTTTCATGATACATCATATAAATCTTTGAACAATTAATGACGGTTCTTTAGAAATGTTTGCATTGCTTTCAGCGGTACAATGACCTATTAATCAGTGGAGTATGCTTTTGAAATCGCCGTAGTCTAGTAGGTATGTATGTTGGCTTATTGGACGTGAGTGCACAATTTATACCCCCATTGGCAACTGCCTCTCAGCAGATTTCTGGCAAAAACTCTGAGAATAAATAAAATTGCCATGAAAAGTTTCTCAAACATCTGTCCAGCCACTCATGTATAAAAATTAACACACATGGCATAAGTGGTGTGAGAAATTAGGTCGTAATCCTGACTGAAGCGTTGTAATAACCAATTATGTATGTATGTACGTATGATCGTATGCAAAAAAGTTACTTTATTTTAGGGCAGACATGCAAAATCGTGTTTCAACTACTTTCGCATTTAATTTCTGTGGTATTCCTTTTTCTCGCCGCGTATTTCTACTGCATAAAAACATTTCGAAATTATTAGAATGATTTATCAAGTGATTAACCTCTTGGTGTAGTACTAATTTAATGGAGCTGAATGTTAAAAAATGTAAATATATGTGCTTCACTAGATCATCTCCAACCAATGGATTTTATAAAATGAATGGCGCTGTTCTTGAACTAGTTGAACCCTTTAACGATTTAGGGATAATTTTCGATTGTAAATTGGACTTCAGAAATCATATTACATCAACTGTTAGCAAAGCTACATGTATCCTGTGATTTATCAAACGATGGGCTAAAGAATTTTCTGACCTTTATGTTACCTAACAATTGTTTACCACACAAGTTCGCCCAATTCTTGAAAAGGTTACCATCTTATAAAAAACGCCTAGCACTCATTAAATTACCATCTTTAAAAAGCCGTCGTAAAATGCTGAATGCTCTTTCTCCTGAAGCTGATTAATGGTGTTATCAACTCTCAATTTCTTCTTTACATAAGAGTACCTGTTCGTCCAACAAGATATATACATAATTGGCCATTACAACCCTTCAGTCAGGATTACGGTCTAGCTTCTCACACCACTCATGTTGTGTGTGTTAATTTTATACATGAGTGGCGGGATCTACAGTTTAAAGTCGACTCCGAACGGCAGATTTTTGAGAAACATTTCATGGCAATTTTTATTTACTCTCAGAGTTTTTGCCAGAAATCTGCTGAGAGGAAGTCGCGAAGAAATACTTTTTGTATTTTGTTTTGATGTGTGGCCTGGGGCACAAACCCTGGCTTTACGTCTAATAAGCCAACACACTACCTACTAGACTACGGCGACAACAAGATACTATAATTTAATAAATATAAAATATTACACAAGTAACTATGCGAACTTCGATCCATTTTGTAGAATCTGTAATGATTTTAATAATCTTTACCTTCATGTAGATTTTAACAAAAATGTGGAATCCATTACAAAAGCTATAATTTTACAATTAAACTCATTTAATTAATAACTTCAATGTTGTTTTCTTTTTTCTAACTTATTTTTAACTTTTGTTTTTGCATTGAAACATTATAATAATAATTTTGTATTAAAATATAAAATGTAATAGCTTGTAAGGATTTTCCATAGACTTGAAACAAATAAAAAAACAATTGTTAAGTTTAAAAACAATGCTCGTTTGTAAACAATCCTTTGCCATTCTTTAGAAATCACAACTTTTGTACAACTTAAGCTATCTCTCGTATGTTGAAATCAATGGTATATACTGCAATGTATGCTATCAAGTACAAAAAGGAAGAAAAACTACATTGTTTATAAGTATGTCACATAAATTATAAGAGCATTATGCATTTTTAACTTATACTCTCAATGGTAGGAATGTTATTCTGATTGACCCTGTTTTAAACTTGTATTCCAAAGGGTTAATTTCATTTTACAATAAAACTCTCAAACTGATACCCTATGTTATATTTCAGAAATAAAAATTAATAAATGTATAAAACAAATACATACAAGCAAATACAAACAAATTTATGTTGTAAATAAATAAATTAAATAACAAACGTTTACAGACACCAAAATCAACCCACTAAAACTCAGTGTAATAAACTCCCACTGACAAGTAGGCGTTTAAGGGTGGTTAGTTAAGTGAATGATATAAAAATCCGACTGGCAAAAATACAGAAAAAAAACAAACAAATAAAAATATTAAAATATTTATACACTGTTCATGCTGTTTACACTCTAACGCTTTAAGTTGAACAAATAATGGTAAATAATGGCGGATAAAAAAGAAATAAGAATTCAATAAAAATGACAAGCTTGTTAACATAACAATTAAATAAATGCAAAAAAAGTAAACAACAAATAAATTAAAATATTTTGTTTTTTTTTTGCATCTTAAAACAATTTGTTATGCTCAAACATAACAGATGTAATATTTGAAATCATATAATTCATCCGCATCATCATTCCTAATCAGGAAGAAAATTAAGATTTTACTCTCAGAGTTTTTGCAAGAAATCAGCTGAGAAGCAGTCGTTGCAGAAATATTTTTTCATATTTCGTTTAGTTGAAGATGTCTGACCTGTGTTTGAGCTGGGCTTGTAAACAATGGTTGTAGTTAATTGATTAGTGGCGAATTACTTCCATATTGTATAGGATGTATTTTTTTTTGAGGTTGATAGTCTATTTTAAAGTCGTCAAAAGTCCTAAAACTTATCAGATTTTTTGTTGGTTTACTATTTAATTTTCTATTTAAGCCTCAAAATTTACTAATTAATTGAAAATAATTATTTAAAATTTGGAAAATTTATTATCGATTTAATTTTAAAACGACATAATTTTATAGCAGATATGATACTCCTTCCCTTTAATGCTACAATAATATACGTATGCCTCTGGGGTGCTTTTAAGTGCATAATCATACAAATGTAAACATGTTTATATGCTCGTTTTGTATACAAAACAATATTAAGTCATATAATTTTACATTTTAAATTTTATTACATTTATTTTAATAATATTTATACTCATATGCATATGCATGCATACATACATACATATATGCATATATAAGAGCAAATTCATGCATATCTGACTGTGTAGTTAGTTTATCATCTGTGTCCTGATGGTCTTCATGCACCCAAAATTTGCAAGTGTGTATGAGTGCAATTTGTCATGTTAAATATTTTTAATAAACATGTGTATTTGTGTATTTGTGTCTGTATTTGTATTTGTTTACATATTGTATTTATCTGTCTGTCTGTCTGTTTGACTCTCTGTCTGTTTGCATGGGTTTTTTATTCATTCGTTTGTATGAATGGCATTCATTTCATATCATTTTGAGATTTTTCGTTTCTGAACAACAACTATTCCAGAGCATGCCATTTTCTATTTCAATTTGTATTATTTATTCTATTTCTACAATTCAATTTATATTCCTCTTTTTATGGTATTTTCGTTACAGTTTTATTTGAAATTGTTTATTTAATTTAGAAAGGAAAAAACAATAATAACAACAAAAACAATTATTTAATTATTAATAAATTTAACAGAAATTAAAATAAATAATATTTGATATGAAAATATTTTGTGAAATAAATTATTATCTAACACAAGTACGAGGGTAGTCGTAAACTTAGACGATTTGTTAGAAAATATGAAATAAATTTAAAAAAATATCTGTATTTCTCTTCAATATAATAATTGAAGTCATGGTTAATACAACAGAAAATAAAATTGAATAAGACAGAGTGTATACATAACACTTGCGCTGTGTTGGATCTTTTTCCCGATTATGAATACTATGAGATCCTCAGGCCTGCAGTCTTTTAGATCTACCGATCAATAAATCGATTACCTAGCCATCTCATCTCGCAATCAGTTACATTGAATAATAACGGAAATAGTGAAACGATATTCACCCTATTTCATATTTATGTTACGAACATTCTCTCCTTCTCTTCTCTGCTGGTGATTATTAAACAATAGAAAGGCATTGCATGACGTCATTTCTCACAGAAGAGCGCTTATTTTAAATTCTATTATATTTGATTAGAATCAGTCTAAAACATGCTCTATCTTTTCTTCTGCTTCTTCACTTAGTCTACAGAAATCAGATATATGTATATACGTTCTATCTGCTGATCCTAAGTTTAAAAGAGCCATGCCTCGTTTTTCCTTCTTTAAAAGCTCTCATCTCCAGCTTACTCTTGCTTGCGCCAGGTTCCTATATACAAAATAGAGGTACTGGCCATACGGCCAGATATCATTCTAAAGTAAATAGTAGGAGACATTTCGGTCATCTAACGTTTGTTAGGAGATAATATGCCACACAAAAAAGTCTACATATATAGATTCATAAATGGTCATAACAACCCTTCAGTCAGGATTACGATCTAGCTTCTCACAACACTTCTGCTGTGTACGTTAATGAATGGCGGGACCAACAGTTTTCAATCGATTTCAAACGGCAGATTTCTGTTTTTGAAAAACTTTTTCATGGCAATTTTTTACTCTCAGAGTTTTTGCCAGAAATCTGCTGAGAGGCCTGGACCTGGATTTTGAACCGTTTCTTCAAGTCTAAAAAGCAACACACTCTCTACTAGACCATGACGAAAACAGAAATAAGTCTAAGAATGTCAAATCGCAACACCAATCGCGAAATTGTTCTTTCTGGAAAATCCACGAGTAATAAAGATATAATTGATCGTATTGTGGGGCTCATGGCGGCATCTTATTGAAACCACAGGACGTCCAGTTCGTAATCTTCAATAGCAGGTCAAAAATAGTCAGTTTCATATGGCCATAAAGCTATAAGTGTTACTTCAAGTTCATTTAACAAATAATATGGCTTAATAAGGCTTCTAGGCCGTAATGCGAATCAAAGGCGCAATTTTTTCGTATACAGGGTATTTTCAACAATCAATTTCAATTTTATTTGTTCGTGTAACCACCAAATGATACGTAAACATCATCGCTGTAGAAAAATTTTCTCGATAAGTTAGCATTTAAAGTGCATTATTTTAGCATCGAATATGCATTTCTAATTGTTATGTGAGTTTATATGGATTGATATGTTAATGTAAATGTAAACTACACCATAATGTATCGTAAGATAGGCTCAGTTGTTGAGAATGCCATGGCGGATTTCTGAAATATAAGTGACATTGTCGTTAGTATGCATATTGAGCTGATATAAATACCTAATTACTTCTATTGTGTCTCTAAACGCTTAAATTTTTTTATAATCCTGCACCGTCAATTATTCAAAATTTCAATTATTAAAACTCCAATGCTTTAAAAGTGGCTATGTTTGATTCACTGCTTTTGTAGTAAATTTTTACCTATTTTCATGCGTTCTTCGGTTGTTAAACGATGTTTATCCGAAAGTAGTAAGCTCATCACGGTGATCTTCACAGTACTAAATGGATAACCCAACATTTACTAATTTTTATTCACTTATGTTCAATAATATTAGTTCAGACAGGATCAGACATCTCTAACAAAACGAAATATGAAAAAAATATTTCTTTGGCAACTGCCTCTAAGCAGATTTCTAGAAAAAATTCTGATTCAAATTGCCATGAAAAATTTCTCAAAAAATTCTGTCGTTCAGAATCGAATTTAAACTGTAGCTCCCGTCACTCATGTATAAAAATAATACACACAACATAAGTGGTGTAAGAAGCTACATCGTAATCCTGACTGAATATTATCGTTACTACGTACATTGAGCTGATGCTCATACATGATGACTTTATAGTATTTCTGAGCCGAGTATAATCTTGCCGATTCCCTGATCCATAAGACAATTATGGTCTAAAAGTAGTCATATTTATACTGTATTTATACTGTTCATACTGTTTTTGTAGCAACTTTTTAGCTATATTTATGCGTTCTTCGGCTGTTAAACGATGCGCAGTTGAAAATATCAAGCTTTTCATGGTGGTTTTGAAAGCACTAAATGGATAACCCGATATTTATTTAATTTTAATCCTATTCTCCTACTCTTTTAAACATTAGTAAGAAGCTTATTATTCGTTTTGTTCCTTTGTTTACCGCTGTTACAACTCATTAGGCAATAAATTATTTCAATTTCAATAAACCAATTGTCGCATAAATGAAGTATAATGACCTGCAAACAAATTATAAATATTTACAAATAAAATTTTAAGCAAGAAATTCCGTAATAAAAAGAATAACAACATTATGATCCTTTTTAATTGGTTATTCTTCTTAATAATTGACAATTCTTCTTAATAATTGACAATTGAACAGTCAATTTTCTGTAATAATTATCTGTATACGACCAGTTGTATGTACTTATAGAATTAATTCAAGCAAATAACTGACAAAAGACGGAGGTGGGTGGTTAAGAAAATAAAAGCGCAAAATCAAATCAAAAAATTAAATCAACTGTCATTATTTATTCATCATGATGTCTGTCACAAAAGAACGAACGAAAAAAAGAATGTTATTTCTAGTTAAGCCTAGACGAGTATTGTAAAGAAGACCATAATGCCCTGTCTTACTCATTTAAGTATATCTAAAGACGTAATGAGAGAAGGAACACAAATGATTTCCGGTACATTGAACACAATGTGACAGAGTACAACACAAAAGATATCATTTCAATATGAAAACAATCACAACGTGAGCCTTTTGAAATTCTCAACATTTCTTGTTTGTTCTTTTGTTTTTTTTTGCAAAGCTGTTCTCTCATTCAGTTACACAAATTCATAAAAACACAGCTATGTAGGAAGACATTGTTAGAGGCAAGCAAAATGACAATAAGAACAACAATTGAAATGACATTTACAATAAGCAGTCAATTACATGATAATAAACAAAGACATCAAAAGAAAGTAAGAGCATTATGGAGACCTTTTTTTCAGAAGCAATCACAAACTCTTATCATTATCAACAACAACACCAGCTATAAGAACAACAACAATAGTAATAATAAGGATTTTATTACATTACAATACTTTCTTATTTCTTATTGCTTTTCTACTCTTACTATTAGGCAATGTTTTGCTATCAATAAAAACAATAACAATAACAGCAGCAGCAGTGTTAGAAAGCGAACAAAATATGCAAGTAAAAAAATCCAATACAAAAAAAAAACAAAAAAAAAAAACAAAAATTATGAGAACAACGTTTAATAATAACAACAGAAGAAAGTACTGACTTAATAATAACAATAACAACAACAACAATTGCAAAAAGTGTTGCAAATATTAACAAAATAATAATAGAAAATAACTTAAGAGCATTACCTCTTACCACTACCATCACTCCCACACTGGTTGTAGCCTCCTTTTTTCTCTGTAAAACTAAAACAATACAGAAATAATGATATGTATGTGTAGTTTTCCTTTAAAGATTAGAATCGGGTGGGCCATCTATCGGTTTAAATTTGAGCTAGCGTTTATTTCGAATCTGGCAATACTTATGTCGTTCTATTCTGTCACAATATTCAGGATATTATCTCCACTGAGCGCAATTAAACGATATACGCTTGAGCAACGTTGGGATTTATTGGAAATTTATTTCCAAAACATAGACGATTGCTCGGAAATAGCACGAAAATGTCGTACGAAATTTGGTAGCAGAGAAGGTCCAACAGTGCTGGTGTACGCACTTTATTGCTAAAGTTCGTGAAACTGGTTTCATTGCTGATGCGCTAAGACGTGAGCGTGCTCATACCATGCATACACCCAAAAAAATCGAAGATGTGGTCAACTCCACATCGTTCTCAAGAATTGAACATTTTACGCACCAGTTTATGTCGCATTTTTCGAAAAGATTTCAGTATGATGCCTTAAAAACTTTTTCGTTAGATGGGCCAACTCCAAATTCGTTTTCTCGCTCGTTTTCATTTTGGTGGGTACGTTAATAACCCAAATTGCAGTATTAAAAAACCCACACTTACAAAAGCCAATGCACACATTACGAGTGACTGTTTGGTACGGCTAGTGAAGTGGAGACACCTATCGCACCATGATAAACTATTTCTTTGTACCCGCTCCTCTTGGTATTGATGTGAACGGTGTTTGGTTTCAACAGTATGGTGCAACTTGCCGCACATCTCAAGCCGCATTCGATTTATTGCATTAAACTTTTGATGGCCGTTTAATTAGTCGAAATGGTGATGTCAATTGGCTGCCAAGAAGCTGCAATTTGACACCGTTGGACTATTTTCTGTGAAGAGCCGTTAAAGAAAAGTGTTATGCCGACAAAACCAGGGACAATTCAGCATGTGAAGGCAAACATTCATGATGCCAGTGCCGAGATACGACCCCATACACTCGAAAAGGTGTATGAAAATTGGTCCGATCGAATGAGGCACTATGAGGCCAATCGCGGCAGCCATTTGAATGAAATAATACTCCATTTCTAACGGGAACAATTGTACTGCACAACAAAAAAATAAATTTGGCTGCTATTTTTTATTGCATTTTTAAATTTAAACCTTTAAATGGCTCATCCTTTTTTAACTATGAGTGATTAATATTTTTGGTACTTCAAAGTAACAGAAGACCTTACACAAGTATGTACATTAATATTGAAAAAAATATTTTACATATGGTGCGTATGATTAATATGTCAACACAATATTACATCATCATACGACATGATGGGTGTTCGTAGTAAGAGAATAAACTTAAAAACTATTGCATACTCTCTGGAGTTAGAAAGAATCTTTCAGAACAATTGAATTTTACAACAAAAAAATAAATTTGGCATAAATTTCACCCCATTTTTGTTTTATAAAATTTTAAAATTTAAACTTTTAAATCACCCACCCTATATAATGGTTTTTTTTAAAGATATGTATACTAGAGTGGTTGTTTACATTTCACATGTTTATGTAAAATACTTTAGAAGAGAGTGAGTGAAAGTGTGTGGCAAATTAAATTCAACTTAACAGAATACACTTCTTAGAGTGTTTTCTTAATAAAATTCTTTTAATGCTTTAGCTGTTAAATAAGGCTAATCAAAGCACTGTGGAATGAAATAAAACAAATAAGAATTTAAAATATTTTGCGTTTTCATTTGGTCGTTTCAAAAATCTTTCATCTACAGTGCCATTGACTTAACCATTCACGAATATGGTCAACGTAATCAATCTAGTCAACGTAATCTAGTAGGTAGTGTGTTGACTTATTAGCCAAAAGGCTCACGTTTCTAACTCTAGGTCTGAAGTCAAAAGGAAAATATGTCTTCGGCGACTTCTTCTCAGCTGTCTTCTATCAGAAATTCCGAGTCGATTTTAAACTGTAGATCTTGCCACTCGTGTATAAAATTAACACACACAACATAAATCGTGTGAGGAAGTAGGTTGTAATCCTGACTGAAGAGTTGTAATGTGTATGTTAACTTTTGGGCCTTACTGTATAAATCTTCTATTCGATGTGTGTTAGCGGTATCTAAAGCAGGATTCTTTAGCGATGTTATACACTCAATTTTAGTCATCGCAATGTGTACTCCTCTTAAGTTCACGATTACAGTTTGCTCCACTGTATTTTTTTTATAATAATTTAATCTTATATTTGCATAAGTATGCTTTGGTATATGTATGTACGTATGTGAGAATACTTATGGTACACATACACAGGCATAGATATCTATTTAAATGCCTGTAAGTAAGCCATATCATGTTATTATAGCACAATAGCAAAATCTTTTGCTCTTTTTTCTTTTTAGTTTTTTGTTTTCTTCCTCTTTTTCGTTAAGGGTTGATTTTAATTCTGTCATTTTCTGCCTTTTGTAATGACAAATTTAAATTGTTATTGTTGCTGTTGTCGATGTTTTTAATCAAAGTAAACAATGAATAAAACGAGCAGACCCCTTTCCATTTACAACACACCACTTCTCTGCACGAAGTACTTGTCTAATCAATATAGCGTTTAAGGAACGAAGTATAGTAGAAGTAATGCTGGAGAAGAGTTGAAGTGCCCCTGAAGATGATGCGGATAAAATAATTTGTTTTGTTAGAATAACAACAGCTTCGTTGTTTTTTTTTTTAGTATTTTTTCTCTCATGCCAACCGCCATATACTGTTTCAATGTATTTTGCTCAACTAAAGGATTTTTATCATCGTAGCCAACAAACGTCTCTAAATGGGAGGATTTATCTTGTTTGTCAATAAACAGTGCTGAAGTGTTTAAGTTCTTGTGACTGGTTGTTAAAACCAATGTAATCTTAATGTTTAAACACTTCTTAGCAGTTCGATTGAAGGGGATTGTGTTTTCCTCTTTATTTGGTTTGATATGATGGCAATTGTGTGGCGGTATTTGTAATAGGCTAGTAGAGGATTTAATCAATTCCATTGAATATCATTTCGATTGAGGCTTTTGATTATGCTGATTTCCGTTTGTACTCTTTAACGATTTGATTGTGGTCGAGATTTTAGTGTGAAGTCAAGGAAAATAATTGCGTCACAGATTAGGCTCTTTTATCTTAATTTCGGAATAAAATTTAGTCTTTGGTTGACAAAATTTAACTGATTCTTGGGGGACTTCAAATTACAAAACTTTTGATCAAATATACGGAGAATTTATTTATTTTTTTTTATACATATACAATAAAAGGAGAATGAAAAAATTAGGTTGCTTTACTTTAGATGACTGTACTGAATACAGGAACCCAAGACACATATTCACATTGCTTCTAGATACATTAGATTAATCTTCTTCTTAAGGTTTTAACAAAACTTTACCACCGAATTTTATTTATACATAATGCTTCAATAGTTAGCCACGTATTGGTTGTTGGTCCAAGGTCGTCTAGAATAAATCGTTCCCAAGTTCTATTTCATCTAACCGGACGACGGCTGTCAGTTCAGCGGTGCTTTACGTATACTTCCGTAATCTTGTGTGACCGATAATTAGACGCCTCAAAGCTCTTCGTTGCGTAAAGTGGCTGGTTGGAATATGCGATGGATAGCCCTCAGAAACTTATTGACAAATACGTGCAGCCTTGGAGTCAAATTGGTATTTGTTTGACTTCCACGAAGCCGCCGTAGCCTGGTAGGTATAGTGTTGACTTATTAAACGTGAGGCCTCGGTTCAAACACTAGGTCAGACATCTCCAGCAAACCGAAATATGAAAAAATATTTCTTCGGCGACTAGCTTTCAACATATTTTCTGTAGGTGCTGCCACTCTGGCATAAAATTAACACACGCAACATAAGTGATGTGAGAATATAAGTCGTAATCCTGAGGATTGGCAATGAGGAGAGTGGCATCAGTGGGCCTTCGCTCTTCAATCAATTTGTTGTTCATTCTGAGTTTTGGTGGCAATAATATATGTTACATTAAAAGTTTTAGTTGAAGCATAGGGTGAAAACAAAACAAAAGATTTGTTGTCATGATTCTCTGGACCTATATTCATACATACATACATAATTGGCCATTACAACCCTTCAGTCAGGATTATGGCCTAGTTTCTCACACCACTCTGTTGTGTGCGTTAATTTTATACGTGAGTGGCGGGACCTACAGTTTAACGTCGACTCCGAACGACAGATTTTTGAGAAACTTTTTCATGGCAAGTTTATTTACTCTCAGAGTTTTTGCCAAAAATCTGCTGAGAGGAAATCGCCGAAGAAACATTTTTTTTCATATTTCGTTTTATTATCTGACCAGGGATACGATTCCGGACTTTACGATTAATAAGCCAACACACTACCTATTAGACTACTGCGACTTCTAGACCTATATTCTGTATGTACTATTCAGTCATCCTGGTATGCGCGATTACATTGAAATGCTTCTGGTTGTTTTAAAGTATTTTCGTTGGTTCATTATTGGAAGCGACGAAAATATTTCTGATATATCTTTCACATCTAAACATATGTATAATTTACCCCTCTTTGTTAAAGGGGCACCGGATCTGTTAAAAGACATTGTAAAACCTCTTTCTGAATTATTTTTAAACTGTTTTAAACTTAATTTTATGCCATGATTCACCTCTCACTATATGTTACTGGCCCATTAGTTTTTTGCTTGCAAGCTGAAAAGAATGGTAAAGATGTCGAGAATGGTTGTGTTTGAAAATACCAATTTGATTTTTGATAAACATTTCTTGGCAATTAAAGACTTAGAAATCCCTTAGAAAAATCTGAGCTTCATAAATAAAAAACGCCAAATTTGCGGAAGCTTGAGTTGCACTCAAATCCCGTGGCTTGTAATAACTTTAATTATGGCGACTACTTTCATTTGAAAAAGATGGACAAGAATAAGTTCTCTAAGAAATAATAAAATTTTGAACAAAACTGTTTGGTTCTGGCAATGATTGACTGATCTTTTCTGTTACAGTGAGGCAAAAGTTAAAAATTATCGCTTGAAAAATTAAATTTAGAAAAATAGAAATTGTAGAAAAAAATTAAAATGGAAATGTGATTTATTGTTTAACAAACTTTATACAATATATTATATTTTAAATTAATAGACATAAATTTATTTGCAAATTTATTTAAAAGCCAGGTGAGTTTGTTTAAAACATTATATGATTATTTCTCTAAAGCTATTAATTTATTTACAAGCTATGAAGAAATTAAATAAAAAAAAATTTTCTGCAAGTTTTATGAATATTTTAAATATTTAAAATCACTATTTAAACAGCACTTTTGTTTAATTTTCTTTAAAAAAAATAAAAATAATTATAAATAAACTCTTAAGCACTACTTTTTTTTCTTATATACTTACAAAAAGAATAAATTTTTAATTCAAACTTTATTTTCCTTATAAAATTATTTTGTAATAAAAATAATAATTTTCTTTTTAATTTTTTTTATTCATTTAAAATAATTTATTTTTTTAATTATAACTTTATTACTTACAATTTATGTTGAAAATCTTATATAAAAAAAACTAAAATAAAATATGAACAAAGGCAACAACAGAAAAATCTTTTCAATTTTTTAGGCTTAAATTAAGAAAAAATAATTAAAAAAGAAAATAATTAAAAAAGTTAGTGAATTAAACAAAATAAATAAAAAAAAATAAAAAATAACAAAACAATTCATACATAGATCCATTGTATCAAACAAAAACAATATCGTTTTTTTTTTCGTTGTTGTTTTCCATACTTTTTAACCAATTTACAGTTAGAGTTATGGGAATGGACGAGAAATTGCATCAAAAGATCTTCGAAGATAGTTTATCATTAATCGATACACCATTGATAGCGACAACAACAAATACAATATACCATCCCGGTGCTGGTTCCTCCTCCGCCACAATACATGGTTACAAAGACATACAACCGTATCCGTATCCCATCAATTTGACCGAATTCTATCATCGACACAATATGGCGCAAGAAGTAACTATAATACCAGATGTCATAGATACTGGTATCGGTTATTCAAGTATGTTTCATTTACCTCTAACAATTACAAAAACAAAAACAAAAACAAATAAAATAAAATGAAAAGCAAAACAATTTTTTTTCTTTAACTCTATTATTTTTCTGTATTCTGTTGAAAAAAAAATGTTTTTCTTTCTAAAGCGAACTAACAAAGTTTTAACTCTATAAGCAGGCTTAACTAGTCTTAAAAAAAATTATTTTCTTTTGATTTTTTAGTTCCTATATGGTATTTAAGCTAGGCAGCCAAGTATTTTAAATTTTTATATTTTCTTTTAATTTTCTTTGTTTAAGCTACTGGCTTTTGTTGAAAAGCTGTGTGTGAACATTTCTAAAATTTTTAAGGAATTAATGAAACGCATTAAGGGTTTAAATGTTGTTTATTATAATGAATAATAATTTATTGAATTTGTTTTGAATTTTATTTTCTATAATTTTTATTTTCTGTAGTTTGCTAATTTTTCTTTTTTAAATTATTTTCTTTAAAATTTTTGCTTACTTTTCTTCTTTTGGAAAAAAATTTAACAAAACAAATAAAAAAATATTAAAAAAATTTTACGAAAATTTAATTACAATTTTTCTATACTCTTACGTTTTCTTTATATTGTATTAAACAATTTTTGAAAACCATATTTACCAAAAAAAAATTAAAAAACTAAAAAATAAAATGTTAAATAACAAAGTTTTTTCAAAGCACGCTAATTCAAGTTTTCTTTTCTTAATCAAAAGCACTGAAATTTTTGTTACAAAAATAATTTTTTTTTATGAAAAAAACCAATAAAAACAAAACCAACATACAATTTAATTTATTTGTTTAATATAAAAAAAATTCTTTTTTAAAAAGATTTAAAAACCCAAGAAATCTGTTCCATTTTTTTTAATTTGTTTAAACAACACTAACAAACTCAACACTTAATCTTCATTAAATCAATTAAGTTACCATAATTAATGTGTGTTAAATTTTAATGAAAACAACAAATAAAATTGTTATTCATTTGCCATATAAAAAAAACAAAACAAAACTCTCATTAACAACATTTCGTAACATTTTTTCAACCTCCAAAAACGTGAAGCAAATGCCACTGGCAACTTTTCAGTAAGAAAAGTTTTGAAAAATTTCAAAAAACCAATTCAAATTCAAAATCAACAACAAAATTAACATTTCTACATTCAAATCTACATCAAAATAAAATAATTTTTTAATTGTATTAAAATTTTTGTTTTTATTTAAAGTTATTTTTAGTTTTCAGTTGCTTTAAATATCTGTCTTTAAACTAACAAATTCAAGTCAAGTCAATAACAAACATGATCAATCAAATAAAATGTTAATGTTTTAGTTTCAAAATTTTAAAAGCTTTTCTAACAAATCAATTACATTTAAAAATTATCATTTAATTTAAATTTTTTATTTTATTTTTTTTTTCTACTACTTTTAGTTTCATTTAATTTTTTTACATTTTATGTTGCTGTAGATTTTTGAATTATTTTTCTTTTTTTGTTTATAAATAAATAAAATATATTAAGAAACTATAAAAAAATCTATACAGAATTTGTAGCTTAAAAAGTATTAAAAAAAGAAATGAACCGTTTTTTATAAAATTGCACAAAAAATATAAAAACAATTAATAATAAATAAAGCGTTAGTTTATTATTAAAACAACAGCAACAAGTGTAAGTTTATCATTATAAATTATCATTTCTCCTTTTTTTTGATGTGCTAGTGTATTATCAAACATTTTAGTTAGTTTTTCTCTAATTCTAATACTCTTATATATTTCTATGTCTAATAATAAAGCTACATACATATATAATACCTTTAGTTAACCTGGCTAAATAAAATGAAAAAACATAAAACAAGTATAAGACCCTTTAACCTGTAAGAACTAAATTAGTAATAGTTATATAATTGAGTATATACCCCTAAGTGCAGTTTACTTTTAAAAGATTTTCTATGATTTTCGTTTTTCTTTTCATTACTTATTTTGAAATAATTTTCTCATCAGGTTTTTATGTTAATTACTTTATAAACATTTAAGGTGGTTGTTTAAAAATTTCATTTAAAATGAAAATCATTGTATTAAAAAAAACAAACAAACAATTGCACAAATATTCCTACACAATCGTAAATAAATATTAATCATACGCTCTAGGGTGAGCAAATAAAACAATGCATTTAATGAGTGCAATTAAAGTATTTTGAAATCATTGAACGTCATACTTTACAACATCTGTCATGACATGTAGCATGTGTATCATATTGTTCATTCTTTTATTTTCAGTTTTACAGTTAACAGAATGATATTACAACCACAGTTATTCTTTGTTTGATGAAACTAGAGTCCTAACATTTTGTTGAACGGAATGCTTTCATCTTTTAGCAATAAATTGCGTTAACACTTATAACGTGGAGAACAGTGTGTTAGAGAAGCAACAGTTCTTAAAAACATCATTAGCTGGGCTAAAAATTTTGTAGCCTAACACACACACTAGCCTTAAAACGAAATGATTTCTAAATAATACTGGCCTCCAAAGGAAGCGTGTAAATATTTTACTGGTGCCTGATTAACATTTCAGCATTTTTTGGTGATAGGTTTTCTTAAGAAAAAGAAAATGCAGTGAATAAGACTTCGGTTTGCAAATCGTGTGTATATTAAACTACGAACTTCTCTGCGTCAATATTTTTGCAGAGAAAATAAAAATACTACGAAGAATCAAAGTATTTCGGCAGACAAGTGCAAGAATATAAAACGATAACTTCGATATCAAAAGATAACATTTTGTCAAACGTTAAATTGGTTATAGATTGGCCTAAATACGTCAGCTAGAAATGAGTAAGAATAGATGTGTAATACCCAATACCAATTATTCCATTTTGTTACCCGTATAAGATGTTACCGGTTAAGTTAGTTGCCTGTAGCCATTCACACGCAAGTTCACTCGGTGGCCATATGGCCCTTTGTGTTAGCCAGTGTGAGGTAAGCCCCCTTGTCATGGTTCGTTAGTGGTGGGTTTGAACCTCCCTCAGTGTCACGTGCGCCACCTAGATTTGCAAACGTTCTGTCATCCAAAAACCGACGACGACTGTTCTCGCATAAAAGGTGCTGCATCGCTTGCATTTCCTCCACATCATGACAGTTTCTGCAGAAAACCTGGTGTAGCAGATCGAGTTTGGCAGCGAAACTACTAATAGCGCAGAGTCCCGTTAAAATTCAAAAACAGTTTTCTTGTTACTCAAGTAGTACCTTAGGAGTACCCGTATAAGATGTACTGGACAAAATTCATTTTGAAAAAGTGATTGTTCCAGAGTATTCTACTGATATTCAAGGAAGCTATATCTCTATATATTCTAATCGAGCTAATGATATATTAAATAAGCACAATTGATACTGAAACTACAAAATTTAAAATAAACTATCAAGGCATACTTTTTATTTTTAATGTGGCCATGACATAATCGATCAATACTATCATCTATTAACCTCATTCAAACCCATGCAAGTTCCAAAGAACTCGTATGGTATAAATTCATATGTAATATAAAATGACATCATGCTAATAGATCGGATATCGGAAATGTTTGTTCAGTTGCTCTAGTTCCTTTACACCTTTTTGAAGTATGAAATCGTTTTACTTCGCCTTGTAAAACATTGTAGACATATGATAGCTTGATCTTCTTGTCTATTTCCTTGATAAAAATAAATCCTCTCATATTGATAATGTTTGTAGTGATAAAGTCGGAGAAGGATCGTTAAAGGATTTTTTCCAAAAAATAGTATGGACATACTATACGTTATGTTACTGGAATGTGGCCTTTGTCTTGCCTGAGAATACAAGCACAAAATCTTAGCTACTTTTTTTTGCCATACGATCAATAAGTAGCCAGTTTATGATTATTTCTAGTGTCTCGTTTAGAGGTGTCAGTAGTGCACCAGTGATCAGTAACGCAAATGATCCTTGAATTTTTGTTACAATATACTGAGAGGCGCCTGGAAGGATGTGTTGCGGCAGGCCGAAAACCGTTAATCGGGTTGTTAATGGCCAATTAAGTATGTAAGTAAGTAATATACTGAGATTAACAGTGTTCTTAGGAAATACGTATTAAAGTATGGGCAGAACTAACATCTCAAACAGCAGTCATTTGTGTCTGTGGCTTAAACCCTACTTCTTTTTGTTTACCTACATGTTTAGATAACCTAGAGGCCTTTACACATTATAAATTTGGTGTGATGAATGAGTTTCAATGATAGAACTAGATATTCTACACCGTTAGAAGAAATTTGAGCTTCGCTTCATTCAAATTGTTAATTTGAAAAGATCTTGCCTTGTAAACAATAAGAGCTGAATATTGGCTGAATTTTGCACTAAGACCACTGCGCTCTCACTAACAGCTGAAAATTATGAACTGAATCTAACGGGTCCACCAAATAACTTTTTTTGAAAATGCTTTAAAAAAAACTACTGAATATTTTCTCAAATTTATTTTTTTATTTGAAAGTACAATCCTTTCGGTTAATAATGGAAAATAATTTCATTCAAATGTCTGCCTCGGCTGGCCATGCAGTATCCAGGATCTCCGATTTTGGCAAAAAAATCATCTTTTCAGATGAAGCTCATTTTGATCTTGGCGGGTATGTAAACAAGCAAAATTGTCGCATTTGGGGCACAGAAAACCCGCACACATACATTGAAAAGCCGACGTACCCAAAACGAGTCACTGTTTGGTGCGGATTTTGGTCCAGAGGCATAATTGGGCCATTTTCCTTCGAAAATGAGCAAGGAGTGGCCATTACAGTAAATGGCGATCGTTATCGGGCCATGTTGAACGAATTTTTGTTCACAAAAATTGAAGAGGAGGATATTGGCAATATTTGGTTTCAACAGGATGGCGCTACGTGCCACACAGCCGAAGCTACACTCGATGTTTTGCGCCCTGTTTTTGAAGATCGCATTATCAGCCGCAGAGCTGATGTCGTTTGGCCACCTCGAAGCTGCGATTTGACACCGTTGGACTATTATTTGTGGGGTGCCGTCAAAGATAAGTGTTGCGCCGACAAGCCAGAGACAATTAATTCATGAAATACAGCTGCACACAATCGATAATGTGCTTAAAAATTGGACCGATCGTTTAGGCTACTGCATGGCCAGCCGAGGCAGCCATTTGAATGAAATTATTTTCCATTATTAACCGGAAGGATTGTACTTTCAAATAAAAAAAGAAATTTGAGAAAATATTCAGTAGTTTTTTTAAAGCATTTTCAAAAAAAAGAAAGCTATTTGGCGGACCCTTTATCTGAGCTTCAATACGAAATAGACTGAGGACATTTAAAGTTGGAATTAATCTAAGAGCAAATTATTCCATCTTTACAAATTCACTGATTTCGTTTATTTTTGATTTCTTCAATAACAAAATATTTTAAATTTCAAAAATTTAAACTTTCCGTATTTCCTGTCAAAAGTGAAGGCTGAGAGACTGAAAACCGTTTCTGTCTGTACTCATATATTACCTGCATAAGCTCAGAAATTTTATTGTCATATATCTACCACCGTATGAATAAAGGGTACTTACACTCAATTAAACAATTTTTGCAAATTGTTGCAACTTTAGTTGAATAAGGCTCTTGCTATATAATCAGTAATACTAATAAGCAATTTGACCATAATAACGTTTAATTTTTTCTTGTTATTGGTCTCATTTCAAAGGAAAAAAAAGTAAAAAAAAAAAATAAATAGGAACGGAGCTGAGTAAATAGTTATAAGAAATAAAGTTAAATAATGTTAGGTTCTAAAGAATGTTCGAATACAAATTTAACCAAAAATTAAAAACAGTTTACTTAAATTGTATTTAAAAATTGCTTCATTAACCCGTTATTAAGCTATCTCGATCGATTCCATTTTGCCCAATATTCCACAAGCGTATGACTTCTGAGTTTTCTAAGAGCAGAACTGTTCCAATCGAGTTCTGCAGACCTGCACAGTATTTGATTTTACATCATTAAAAGAGTTCTGGAAAGATTGTGGCAAATGGTAATGGTAAGGCCCAGGATATATGTTAGATGTATCAAATTTTTGCCAAACAACTATTAATAATTTCTGCCAAGACATCAAAAATGTGTGTGTCTAGCGTTGTCATAGTGGAATACAAAAACTTTTCTGTTGAACAATTTTAGCTGTTTTAATTAAATTACTTTATCTAATCTCATTAATTGCAGAAAGTATACTTAGATCAGAATGAATAGTTTTAACAGGATTTAGAAGCGTTTGAAGAACACAGCACCATTCTTTTTTGGTGACAATCCAATATTTGCCACTATTTTAGTTTCACCCTGCTTTGTCCACGATCTTTTTCATACATTATTGTTGTACTTTACATATATAATTATCATTGGTCGTAGTCAGTTGGTTCCGAAATGGTGATGAAAATTTAGGTGATTAATTTTGTAATTCATCCGGCATTCAAACATCAAGTGAATCTTGAGATGGTTTGATGATGCTTATTTGCATTATTTAACATTAAAGACAACAGTCAGATTATCAAATAGAATGCGAGCAACGTTCCTTAAGGATCATACATTTTTTCAGTAGCCTGCAATGCAATCTTTTATTATATTTTCTACAGCATAATAGAATACCAATTTGCGGGATATTTTCTCCAGAAATAATTTAAACTTTAGGCATTTGCTTGACAGTAATTTAAGCTAAATTAAATCGGTGTTAATAATAAATAATTACAGTTATTTGTGTGCGTTTTTTTTTTTTTAAATTCAATTACTAATTGCTTGTTCCACGTCCAATAATATATGCAGTCAATATAGTGGAAACGTGCACCAAAGCGTATGATTAACATAAATTTATCTCTCTCTCTATGGTGTATGTAGTAAGAGTATATGAAATATATTATTTCTCATCTACTATTTCAATAGTTGTGCAGCAAATAAAAGGTAAAAAGCATTGAAAAATAATACAATGATTTTCATATAAATTCTTGTGCTCTCTTTTATATATATTTAAATGTATACATATATATGTATGAATATGTATTTCTCTATATATCTATTTATAAAATCTACATTTTTATTTTTTTTTATTTCAATTCATTTTTTTTTTCATGAGCATCATTCAAAATCTACAAAAAAAATGTACTTCTGCTGAAATTTATTTTCAACAAGAATTAATTAAAATTTTTTTCTATTTTCTCTTCCTTTTTTTTGTGCTTCTTTCCACCTAACTGTACTCAAACAATAACTATCTTCTTTTATGCTAAAAAAAAATTGAAAAAATTTGAACAAAAAAAATTTCATTTTTTTTATTTCAAACGTACATATATTTTTGATTCATACTTAAAAATGAAAATGTGAAAAACATATTATTAATCGAATGTTTCAATGGATTGGAAAATGTGATAACAATGGAATCAACAACGATTACGACAACAACAACAACAACTAACGATACAAAATTTACATCCAATTACAACATGTAAAATAATCGAAAATTTGGCAAAAAAAAAATTAAACAAAAAAAATTATTCAAATATGGATACAACAACCTGAAAATCATTTGGCTAACAACAACCATAACAACAACAAAAACTGCTGTATTATAAAATTGTACTTGAACACGTTTCTTCAACTTTCACATATAACTGCATTTTCTTCTCAACAACGAAAAAAATCAACCAACACCATTAATAACAAAAACAACAAAAAAAATCTTCTTAACATTTCCTTTCGAATGGTTTGCAACAAAATGATGTTGTTAATGGCACAAACGATGAAAATGTTGCAATGTCAACAACAACAACAACATACAATACCATAAAAATTACTAAATACGGCTCTAATGCTACTACTCTGGTACTTGGTTTCCATTTGAATTTTTCCTTTTTTTTTTGTTCTTATCTTCTGATTGTTTGGTTTTATATCTGCTACTAATGCCTATGTCACTTGCGAGTACAGGTGGTCCGGATGTTGAAGAGAACACCTCAACGGATATAATCAAGCAACACTTTCAGGTATGTGTACACATTATCTTGAGTTGGCCGTACATACTTCGAACGCTTCCTACTTATTTCATACAGAAAAAAAAGTATTTTTAAGCAAGGGAAAGAAACCAAATCATGCTGCTGATTGTAAAAAATCTAGTTAAGCGTATTGTATTTTAGTATTGATTCTATAACTAGAAATTCAGGGAATTTTGAATAATTTTTTAGCACTGCACAGAAGGAAACTAAAGGGATTAGAACGTTTCGAGGTCTGCTTTGGGTGGGTAAAATCTCACCCTCAGGCGATCAGTTCTTCCATCTTATTAATGAAATTGAAGCAAAGGGAATAAAGAAACTACGAAAAATAGAGAAAAATAAGGAATATGGAGGCACTTTGTGGCGGCGAGATTAACTTACGAACTTTAAATTGATTCCACACAATTTACTTAAGATTTATTGCATTTCGGTTAGTAGTAAATGATCCATTTTTCGTCAGCCGTAAGAACTTTCCAAAACGTTCCAAGAAACATTACGAATATGCAGAATTGCCTTTAAATACATCTCGGCTTCAACTTGTGTGTGTGTGCATTCATTCGATTGGAATTATCTCGCGACATATAAACGCTTTTAAATTTCTGCTCGCGTGGTCATTTGCAATTCTCTAATTCATATGATAATTTTTTATTATAAACAATATCCTTAATTCATATCGTAAAATGATTTTAGTTTACCCGAACGGTTTTAGAATTTTGTTTTAAAACCACCATTTATTGCACGTTAAAACCATGGCAACATATTCAAGAGAAACTTCATTGATCAAGATATACGGGTTACCTACGCTACGTTTGGAAATTTTTCAGAATATGATGCCTCGTTTATATGAACTTCAACATTTTCCAATTCTAAATTCAAAAAGGGAAGTTGCAAGGTCACAGGGATTAAGGATTCTGTTAAAAAACAAACAATGCGAAACAGGTTTTACTTGCCAGAAATGCAATAATAAAAGTAAGTCCTTTTTGCATTGAAGGGGTGTTAAGTATTGGGTCTTTTTATAAGGATCCGAAGCAGGGCAATACCCCAAAAGAATGTGCCGTATTTGGTAGCACTATCTATAATGAGATGTCAGAAGATCACGGTGCATTTCGAAATAGAAAGATACTAAATGAAGTCGCCGTAGTCCAGTAAGTAGAGTTTTGGCTTATTAGACGTGAGGCCTTGGTTCAAACCCCAGGTCAGACATCTGCAACAAAACGAAATATGAAGAAAATATTTCTTCGGCGTCTTCCTCTCAATAGATTTCTGGCAAAAGCTCAGAGAGTCAATAAAATAAAGTTGCCATGAAAAAGTTTCTCATAAATCTGTCGTTCGGAGTCGACTTTAAAACTGCAGGTTCCGCCACTCTTGTATAAAATTAACGTTCACAGTGCAAGTGGTGAGAGAAGCTAGGTCGTAATCCTGACTGAAGAATTGCAATGACCAATTATGTATGTGTCCCTTGGCATTGCAGGAGTGATAAGGATTGGACCTCCGTATAAGGATCCGAAGCAGGATATAGCAATGCAATCTACGGGGAATATCAAATATGCCACAAGAATGCATTGTATTTGGTAGCAGTGTATGTTATGAGCTGCTAAAAACGAAACAGACGATCACGTTGGTTTTCGAAATAGGAAGAGACTGACTGACCAACGCAAGTAATATGAGAACATATCAATTTTTGGTCAGATATTGCCAGGCTAGTTGAAAGCTATCGAAAAAACAAATGCTCGGCAGCTAAGCCTCACACGCCTTGTAGTTTAGGCTTTATAGCATTCAAATACCTTATGTTTCAATAGATATCGGACGCCTTAGTTTAAAACTTTACTTGTTTCATTTTTAGCCTAAAAAATGAGAAGTTTTTTGCCATGGATTCAGAGTATATGACAATTATTTTAAATAAATTCGCCTTGTATCAACTATTATTGTCATAAGTGGTATTCTTATAATAGCCATTATGTTGCCCAACAGTAGACGCTATAATTAAAAAAATAGACAAACGATGATTATATGACTACTGATTACGTACAACATTTAAAATTCTATGCAGAGGAGAGCCGATCATACATACATACATAATTGGTCATTACAACCCTTTAATTAGGATTACGACCTAGCTTCTCACACCACTTATATATGTTATGTGTGTTAATTTTATACACGAGACCTTCGAAGGATAAACTTTTTCATGGGAATTTTATTTAATCTCAGAGTTTTTGCCAGAAATCTGCTAAAAGACTCGTCGAGGTAATATTTTTCATGTTTCGTTTTCTTGGAGATGTCTAACCTGGGTTTAAACCGTGGTCTAACGTCTAATAAGCCAACATACTATCTACTAGACTATGGCGACTTGAATTTAAGTACTTTGTATATCGATAGATACCGGACGCTTTACTTTAGTACTCTATATGATTCCTTTTTATCATAAAAAATCAGAAGTTATTTTGACTTAACATCAATTTTGATAGACTTTGACTTAAAAGATCTTTTGTTAACTGTTAAGTCTAGAATGATGAGCCACATGATAAGCATTTAAGAACAGTTTACGTGATAATTGTTTACGTACGACATTTCAAATTTTTATGTTAAAGAGAGTGGATGGTGTAATCTTAACATATTTATATTGAGAGCATTGAGAGGAAATTTGTTAGTCGCCATATCGCAGTCAATATCCATTTAATCCCAACCGTCTATCGGAAATATACATACCACCTCTATGTTTGACCATTAGAAGCGAGCAGACCAAAAGCCAAGTGTAAACAGGAACTTTCCCTCTCTCTGAATAAAATAGACAAATTCTCCGATAAAAACCGATCTGATTTCGTCTGAAAGTAATTCATATGTGTTGAAACCGTGCAACCTGTAATTGCTTAAATTGTGTGCCGTGGT
Source organism: Sarcophaga carnaria (assembly GCA_958299815.1). NCBI lineage: Eukaryota > Metazoa > Arthropoda > Insecta > Diptera > Sarcophagidae > Sarcophaga > Sarcophaga carnaria. The sequence continues at coordinate 49,772,131 of OY283150.1, forward strand.
AATCTATTAAGATGATAACTCAGATAGTACTGACTCTATGAAAAATTCTTTCCTACGAGTATTCGCCTTATATTGCACCAATATTTTCCAAAAAAAAAGCAAATAATGTGCCAAAACTTAAACAAATTACCAAACGTGGTATATGCTACAACTATAGCAGACTTTCCCTTATTGGTTTAATTACAATTACAACGAGTAAAAAAGAAATTTTTAACAATTTTTTAATGCTCAAATTTGATGAGATAAACGTAAGTCTGCAGTGAAACAAATGTTTTTCAGACAAAATTTATGGGCAATACGTAGCTCTCGAAATAGTTTCTTTTTTGTATTGTTTATAACAAAATTTGAAAGCTTTCCTTTATGCTCTTAACTGATTGAAATTATTCACTCATTTACTTGTTCATTCACTCAATCATTCATTCACTGTGAATAGATCTTTGTTCACAGTATTGTTGCCATATCTGCCCCTATTGTTATATTGTTTTTCGGAATTTCATACATGTGAGAATTTCATACTGTGTGTGTGTTCTATTAAATTTATGAATTTATTATTGTTGTTGTTGTTATTTTGTTTGATTTTACCATGTCTTTTTTCCTCTTTACCTTACTAGAGTACCTGTCATACAGCATTGGATACATGTCGTGAAGATCCGTCCTGTTTATCATCCTTGCAACCAATGCTACAACATTGTGAAATGCATCGTTGTAATCGTAATGCATGCATGACTTCATTGCAGGCATTTTATAAAGGTCCACATGAGGACTTAAATTTAGATGTGGCCTTTTGTCTATGCAAGTAAGTATTGTATTGTACAACAAGCACATTGTCAAAGGAGTTTATATCCATACATACATACATACATGGTATTGTATGTTTTACAGATAATTTTTGTTTTTTTGTTTTTTGTTTTGCTTTTTGGTTTAAAATTTGGTTTTAACTGGCACAAAATGAAATAGCCAAAGAGACCACAGCATAAATATAGTTTTGATTTACCTTTAACTGCATTGAGAAAGAAAACAAAACAAAACAAAAGAAAAAAACACAATCACAGATCTAGTTTCAAAAGTATGGAAACAGAAAACCGTAACCCAAACGACAAACGAACGTGCCAGTGAACGTATGAGTAAACTTTTGCTTTCCAAAAACTAACTCTGCATGGTTTACTCAAAATTTGTTCCAGTCCGAGTACTTTTTTCTTCTTCTTCTTTTTTTTTGTGATAATTGTTTGTGGCTTATTCGGTTTTAGTTTTGTTTTGCTATGTCAGTTTTTGTGGACAGGATGATAATTTTGTGAATTTTTTATTTCCCTTTACTGTCTGCCTGCCTGACTATGCTATGGGTATCGTCATTTACCTGTCAGCTAGTCAGCCATTAAGCCTGTCTATCTTCTCTGTCTGAAATGCTTTAACAAATTTCTTTTTTTTCTCTTCTCTTTTTCTCTCATTTTCTGTATTTACTTGCCGTAGAAAAACAACAAACCGTCATGATAGTTGTATGATTGCTCAGGAAAAACTTCATCCGGTTTGTGCACAAAGACCACCTGACAATAATAATCAACAGAGCTATACACCACCACCATCATGTCACGCTGTGGCTGAGGCCTGCAAAGAAGATCGCGAATGTCGGTAAGTTGCAATCAAAAATGAAAATCAAATAAAGTTTTTCTTTTTGCCATTTAACTAGAATTGCTGAATCGTTATTAATTGTGTATGCGTAGGCACTATTATTATCACAATTGAAAATCTAATTGAAATGAGGCATTCGTTTGCGTTTTATTATTTTAATGAAAAGAAAAATGAAAACTTTTATAGGTAGTACATTACGATAGCTTCCACCATATTGTATAGGGTGGACTATCTATGGGTTTAAATATGAACCATCAGTTATTTCGTATCTGGAAACACTTATGTCATTCTATTCTGTCACAAAATTCAATATATTAACTACACTGTACAAAATAAACTGATTTACATTTGGAAAAGTTGGGATTTTCAATACGGTCAATAGGGCGTTCTAAGATGTTCATTGTTTATGTTATCCTCTCTAATGAGGAGCAGGTATCAGATCTTCAAAACTTCTTAATTTTTTAATTTTGAAAACCATAACCATTACCCAGCCTATGAATGGACTACTTCAAAACGTAGTTAATGAATTGTTCACAAAAGTAGTCTCCCAATAAGTTCATAGTGTGGCAGCACCGTCTTGTTGAAATTACATTTCAACTTCCAAGATCAATTCTTCGATATTGGATAGAAAACTCGTCCACAAACCTTACTTTTCTAAATTATCCTCTTATGTTAGAATTAGAAAAACGTCTACGGAACGTACATTTGTTTTTAGCAGTTGCAAAGCAATGAAAATGCTTATCAAAATTACATTACGGTTTGGTAATCAGTAGTGTGTTTATGTAAACTCCATACAAAATTTGGAGCATGCATATCTGTAAAAGAGTAAGAACATTGCAGCATTGTGAAATGAATTGTGTGCGATCGGTCTTTAGGTTTGTAACATGTATTATGAAAAGGTATTGCTTTTTAATGTGTATGTGTGTGTGTGTGTGTGTTAAAATTTGTGAGAATGCATATCTGGAAAAGAATTAAATCATTTTAATTTTTAATTTTTCCATACAAATTTGGAATCATACCTGCTTTTTCTTGTTCATTTTATTTGTATTGCTTTTCAAACGAATGGTTGGACGGACAGAATGAGTGCGTGCACGTTTCCTCATCTACATCTCAGAGTATAGAAAGACTGTAATGTGAAAATGTATATACGTATGTACGAATGTTTGGACGGACAGAATGAGTGTGTGCGTAACATGTAATGTGTATGATCGTTTTTTTTTTTAATAGTAAATTCTTGGCACGTATTGCTCATGATCACAGGTAGAAGAAATAGAAATATAAACTATTAAGAAAGGGTAGGTTGGTTGTGCGGTTGTTTTTAATTTGATGAGAAAGGAATGTATAGTTGTGCCTGCTTTTTTTTTCACGCATAAGTATAAGTAATATCTGTTTTCACATAATTGAATTTACTGATTGATCTACAACACCCCAGAGTATAAATAGACTTGTTATTAAGGATTTAGAATTTTTTAGTTTTACTGTTTTAAATAAATGAAATTATAGAATAAAGGGATTAATTAAAACAAATTAGTTTTTTATTTTTTGAAAATTTTATTACATATTTCTTTTTTCAGATTTTTACAGATTCGAATTTAAAAATACGTTTATACAGATTAAATAACTTAAGTGTTAACAAATATTGTGTATAGAATGTTTGACATCGACAAATGTTGAAAGATTGTGAATAAGTATTTTCACAATAATACAAACGTATGACATATTAATACATACAAATGGATTACTTATTTTACTAATGTTACATATTCTTAGTTCATTTATAAGTTTCATAAATAAATCTATATGTCTTATTAATAGTTCTTCCAATACAGCTGATGTTACCATTTTTGTTCCCCTTCTTTAAAAATTTAATAGTAGGTTGTGTTAGTGCGGGACGATGTACTCTGAATTATTTCATTTTAATTTATATTTATTGAATAAAAATTTTAAACACAAGTGCCCACAATTAAATGTATTAAATTTTTGTTTTCGTTCATAATTATATTCAACAGGAAATTTTAAGTAGTTGACAATCTCAAGTGGTGGTTGTAAGTTTCCAAAGCTATCAAAGTATTCTTTATAGTTGTGGTTTTTATAATATGCTACCCAATGTGTTCCCATACCATTTGAATCATCTAAATTAACAATGCCGCATTCTTGTTTGAATGGTTTTTCAGGTAAAGAATCACGCATGAAAACACCCCTAAAATGTTTGAGATGTCTTCCATATTTATTCAAATCCAAATCTGTTAATGGGCGATTGGGAAGGTTATCTAATAGTTTTTTGGAGCTGGACTATAGTAGAGACCATATCCAGTTTTATATGGTTTGAGGTACAACCCTTTACCCATTGCAATTGATTCCATATATCTATTATGACGGTTAGCTTCAGCCAATTGTTCTTTTCCATTTTTGATAGCATTTACTGCTTTGACAATAGCGGATCCTCCACTTGCCAAACCACCAAGCGCTGACAATGCTGTTAGTACGGGAATAAGTGGAAGAAATCCTCCAATTTTCGGTACAGGTATAACTCTCGGTATTATAATGTCTGCTCGCTTTTTCCCTTTAAAATTTGAATGAATAGCCTTTTGAGCTATTTTAACAGCATCATTTATATCAAGGGGTTTCTGTTCTTTCAATTGTTTTAAAGTTTTTCTCACAGTAGCTGTGAATAATTTCTTATTACACTTATTCATTTTTCCTTTTCTTTTCTTATGTCTCTGCTCCTTCAAACCTAATCCAAATTTCACTTTAGCTTTCATAGCGTTTGTCACAAACCACGCGTTAGCACGTTCTTTAATATCACTATCTTTAGATTTAACTCGTTGCCAGGCTTTTTCAGCTAATATTTGATCTGCTTGATGTCTTGTGTCTATATCTTTTGATTGTGAATATGCAATATCGTGCTCTCTACAAGCTGTGTCTAATAAATTTATACCCTTATCTCCTCTTGCTAAACGTTGTTCAAGTTTTGTACCAGGTCCACAAAACTGATAACCAGGTAGATGTAATTCAACAGGTACTTTATTTATTAAGTTGTTTACAAATCCTCTTCTCATTTTACACTGGCTGAGGTTTTGTTTTGACCCTAGATTATAACAAATTTTTTTTCGTTACTTTTATATCTCTTCGCAAAAATAACTGAAATCAAGACGATCTCCTATATATATATAATAATTTATATGATTTCAGTATGTTAATTTTTTGATATTGATTTTGATCTGCTTTGTATCTGATCACGATCTACTTTACATCTGATCACGATCTGCTTTGTATCTGCTCACGATCTATTTTATATCTGATAACGATCTACTTTTTTGGTTTTGTCTATTTTATTTTAATTTTTTTTTATTTTTTTTTTTTGACATTACCATGTTTTAGGTATACATGTTCTACCTCAATGTTTAAATTGTTTATTTGATCAGCTAGATCATCATGTATTTGTGTTATATGTTTTTCGATTACGATATTTTTGTTTTTATGGTTATATTTATTAAAACCTTCTCCAAATTTATTAATATAAGACATTTCTTTCACTCTTCTAATAAATTATGTTAGCTTCTTTAAGTTCTTCGATAATAGAGATTATTTCGTTTTGATGATTGTTGTGACCAGAACCTTCCGATGAAAGAAGTAAACGTAGTCTGTCAACTAGTTCATTAGGATCATCCCAATGTATGTAATTTGATCTCAGATTATTTTGTAATTTTAGCATTAAACCACTGCCTTTTGTTAAAATGTTTGTTGTTTATTCGAATAAACGTTTAATTATTCGTATATATTTGAAGGCTCGTGTTCCTTTCACTTGTTCATTAGGTTCATAGCGACGTTTATGTGCATTGGTATTAATTAAAATCTCTTTATATTTTTTCAAATCATTTTTAGAATAATGGAGAGGTTTTTTATGAAATACTAGTTCAAATAATCCAGGCGTCATTTTCAATTTCATATTCCCTATCTGCATAGTATTATCTCTATTAAATATTAATTTTTCCTTGCCATATCTCCAACTACCGTCTACATCTTGATTAAAACCATAAATTTTATCCAATTGCTTATTATTAATAAGTGTTTGTATATTTTCAAATAATGGAGAGCTTTTCGTCAGCTTTAAACATTGTTTTCTTTCCAAGTTCTTGATACATGTACTTGATACAGGTCTATTATGGTCATAGTTTTTTTCACCATCATTATCATCAGTTGAAATATTTTCATACTGAAAATCGTTATTATCACCGTTTACATCATCATAATCATCGTCATCATCAATAGTGTTGTCTATATCTTTATGCTTATCTTCAAGTTTTCCGATGATTTCATTATCACCATTTACGTCATAATAATCATCATCATCATCAATAGTGTTGTCTGTATCCGTATGCTTATCTTCGAGTTTTCCAATGATTTCATTATTACCATTTACGTCATAATAATCTTCGTCATCATCTATAGTGTTGTCTACATCCTTATGCTTATATTCAAGTTTTGGGATGTTTTCATTATCATCATTTACATCATCATGATCATCGTCATCATTAATAGTGTTGTCTATATCCTTATATTTATCTTTAAGTTTTCCAATGATTTTTTTAAGTGGTTTTGTTATTGGTTGAAAGGTATCTTCTAATAAATTAACTCTATCTATTTGATTCAGTTTAATATTTTTTAACTTTTTCTTTAGAACAGCCCTTGTCTTTACAAGATCTTCCAACACTTTATTATGGTACTTTTTAGACATTATAATAATTTTTTTTTTTTTTTTATTGAATTTGATCTGGTTATGATCTGCTCGCTATCTGATTATGATCTGCTTTGTATCTGATTACGATCTGCTTTATATCTGATCACGAACTGCTTGCTATCTGGTCACGATCTGATTTATACCTGATCACGATCTGCTTGATGGCTTGTGTCTATATCCATTGATTTTGAGTACGCTATATCGTGCTTTCTACAATCTACATCCAATAAATTATTCCTTTATTTCCTTTATTCTTGCTATTCGTTTTGAAGTTTTGTATCAGGTCCACAAAACTGATAAACAGGTGGATGTAATTCAACATATAATTTGTTTATTAAGTTGTCTACAAATCTTCTTCCAATCTTACACTGATTAGGTGTTTTTCTTTTGACTGTAGTTTATAACCATTTTTTTTTTCATTACTTTCATACCTCTTCGCATGAAACACTACACCAGCTATACCTGCTATACCAGCTATACCAGCTATATCAGCTATACCAGCTATACTAGCAAGCTGTACAATCTATACTAGCTATACTAGCAAGCTATACAATCTGTACTAGCTATACTAGCAAGCTGTACAATCTGTACTAGCTATACTAGCAAGCTGTACTAGCTATACTAGCAAGCTATACAATCTGTACTAGCTATACTAGCAAGCTGTACTAGCTATACTAGCAAGCTGTACAATCTGTACTAGCTATACTAGCAAGCTGTACTAGCTATACTAGCAAGCTATACAATCTGTACTAGCTATACTAGCAAGCTGTACTAGCTATACTAGCAAGCTATACAATCTGTACTAGCTATACTAGCAAGCTGTACTAGCTGTACTAGCAAGCTATACAATCTGTACCAGCTATACTAGCAAGCTGTACTAGCTATACTAGCAAGCTATACAATCTGTACTAGCTATACTAGCAAGCTGTACTAGCTATACTAGCAAGCTATACAATCTGTACTAGCTATACTAGCAAGCTGTAGTAGCTATATCAGCTATACCTGCTATACCTGCTATACTAGCAAGCTGTAGTAGCTATATCAGCTATACCTGCTATACCTGCTATACCAGCTATATCAGCTATACCAGCTATACCTGCTATATACCTGCTATACCAGCTATATCAGCTATACCTGCTATACCTGCTATACCAGCTATATCAGCTCTACCAGCTATACCTGCTATACCAGCTATACCAGCTATATCAGCTATATCAGCTATACCTGCTATACCAGCTATACCTGCTATACCTGCTATACCTGCTATACCAGCTATACCTGCTATACCTGCTATACCTGCTATACCTGCTATACCAGCTATATCAGCTATACCTGCTATACCAGCTATATCAGCTATACCTGCTATACCTGCTATACCAGCTATATCAGCTATACCAGCTACACCTGCTATATACCTGCTATACCAGCTATATCAGCTATACCTGCTATACCTGCTATACCAGCTATATCAGCTATACCAGCTATACCTGCTATACCAGCTATACCAGCTATATCAGCTATATCAGCTATACCAGCTATACCAGCTATATCAGCTATATCAGCTATACCTGCTATATCAGCTATACCTGCTATACCAGCTATACCTGCTATATCAGCTATACCCGCTATACCAGCTATATCAGCTATACCTGCTATACCTGCTATACCAGCTATATCAGCTATACCAGCTATACCTGCTATATACCTGCTATACCAGCTATATCAGCTATACCTGCTATATACCTGCTATACCAGCTATATCAGCTATACCTGCTATACCTGCTATACCAGCTATATCAGCTATACCAGCTATACCTGCTATACCAGCTATACCAGCTATATCAGCTATATCAGCTATACCTGCTATACCAGCTATATCAGCTATATCAGCTATACCTGCTATACCAGCTATACCTGCTATACCAGCTATATCAGCTATATCAGCTATACCAGCTATATCAGCTATATCAGCTATACCTGCTATACCAGCTATACCTGCTATACCAGCTATACCAGCTATATCAGCTATATCAGCTATACCAGCTATATCAGCTATATCAGCTATATCAGCTATACCAGCTATACCTGCTATACCTGCTATACCAGCTATATCAGCTATACCTGCTAGCTATAGCAGCTAGTAGTAGCTATATCAGCTATACCTGCTATACCTGCTATACCAGCTATATCAGCTATACCAGCTATACCTGCTATACCTGCTATACCAGCTATATCAGCTGCTATAGCTAGCAGGTATAGCTATATCAGCTATACCAGCTATATCAGCTATATCAGCTATATCAGCTATACCTGCTAGCTATAGCAGCTGATATAGCTGGTATAGCAGGTATAGCAGGTATAGCTGGTATAGCTGATATAGCTGGTATAGCAGGTATAGCAGGTATAGCTGATATAGCTACTACAGCTTGGTAGTATAGCAGGTATAGCAGGTATAGCTGATATAGCTACTACAGCTTGCTAGTATAGCTAGTACAGATTGTATAGCTTGCTAGTATAGCTAGTACAGCTTGCTAGTATAGCTAGTACAGATTGTATAGCTTGCTAGTATAGCTAGTACAGCTTGCTAGTATAGCTAGTACAGATTGTATAGCTTGCTAGTATAGCTAGTACAGCTTGCTAGTATAGCTAGTACAGATTGTATAGCTTGCTAGTATAGCTAGTACAGCTTGCTAGTATAGCTAGTACAGATTGTATAGCTTGCTAGTATAGCTAGTACAGCTTGCTAGTATAGCTAGTACAGATTGTACAGCTTGCTAGTATAGCTAGTACAGCTTGCTAGTATAGCTAGTACAGATTGTATAGCTTGCTAGTATAGCTAGTACAGCTTGCTAGTATAGCTAGTACAGATTGTACAGCTTGCTAGTATAGCTAGTACAGATTGTATAGCTTGCTAGTATAGCTAGTATAGATTGTACAGCTTGCTAGTATAGCTGGTATAGCTGATATAGCTGGTATAGCTGGTATAGCAGGTATAGCTGGTGTAGTGTTTCATGCGAAGAGGTATGAAAGTAATGAAAAAAAAAAATGGTTATAAACTACAGTCAAAAGAAAAACACCTAATCAGTGTAAGATTGGAAGAAGATTTGTAGACAACTTAATAAACAAATTATATGTTGAATTACATCCACCTGTTTATCAGTTTTGTGGACCTGATACAAAACTTCAAAACGAATAGCAAGAATAAAGGAAATAAAGGAATAATTTATTGGATGTAGATTGTAGAAAGCACGATATAGCGTACTCAAAATCAATGGATATAGACACAAGCCATCAAGCAGATCGTGATCAGGTATAAATCAGATCGTGACCAGATAGCAAGCAGTTCGTGATCAGATATAAAGCAGATCGTAATCAGATACAAAGCAGATCATAATCAGATAGCGAGCAGATCATAACCAGATCAAATTCAATAAAAAAAAAAAATTATTATAATGTCTAAAAATTACCATAATAAAGTGTTGGAAGATCTTGTAAAGACAAGGGCTGTTCTAAAGAAAAAGTTAAAAAATATTAAACTGAATCAAATAGATAGAGTTAATTTATTAGAAGATACCTTTCAACCAATAACAAAACCACTTAAAAAAATCATTGGAAAACTTAAAGATAAATATAAGGATATAGACAACACTATTAATGATGACGATGATCATGATGATGTAAATGATGATAATGAAAACATCCCAAAACTTGAATATAAGCATAAGGATGTAGACAACACTATAGATGATGACGAAGATTATTATGACGTAAATGGTAATAATGAAATCATTGGAAAACTCGAAGATAAGCATACGGATACAGACAACACTATTGATGATGATGATGATTATTATGACGTAAATGGTGATAATGAAATCATCGGAAAACTTGAAGATAAGCATAAAGATATAGACAACACTATTGATGATGACGATGATTATGATGATGTAAACGGTGATAATAACGATTTTCAGTATGAAAATATTTCAACTGATGATAATGATGGTGAAAAAAACTATGACCATAATAGACCTGTATCAAGTACATGTATCAAGAACTTGGAAATAAAACAATGTTTAAAGCTGACGAAAAGCTCTCCATTATTTGAAAATATACAAACACTTATTAATAATAAGCAATTGGATAAAATTTATGGTTTTAATCAAGATGTAGACGGTAGTTGGAGATATGGCAAGGAAAAATTAATATTTAATAGAGATAATACTATGCAGATAGGGAATATGAAATTGAAAATGACGCCTGGATTATTTGAACTAGTATTTCATAAAAAACCTCTCCATTATTCTAAAAATGATTTGAAAAAATATAAAGAGATTTTAATTAATACCAATGCACATAAACGTCGCTATGAACCTAATGAACAAGTGAAAGGAACACGAGCCTTCAAATATATACGAATAATTAAACGTTTATTCGAAACAACAACAAACATTTTAACAAAAGGCAGTGGTTTAATGCTAAAATTACAAAATAATCTGAGATCAAATTACATACATTGGGATGATCCTAATGAACTAGTTGACAGACTACGTTTACTTCTTTCATCGGAAGGTTCTGGTCACAACAATCATCAAAACGAAATAATCTCTATTATCGAAGAACTTAAAGAAGCTAACATAATTTATTAGAAGAGTGAAAGAAATGTCTTATATTAATAAATTTGGAGAAGGTTTTAATAAATATAACCATAAAAACAAAAATATCGTAATCGAAAAACATATAACACAAATACATGATGATCTAGCTGATCAAATAAACAATTTAAACATTGAGGTAGAACATGTATACCTAAAACATGGTAATGTCAAAAAAAAAAAAAAATAAAAAAAAATTAAAATAAAATAGACAAAACCAAAAAAGTAGATCGTTATCAGATATAAAATAGATCGTGAGCAGATACAAAGCAGATCGTGATCAGATGTAAAGTAGATCGTGATCAGATACAAAGCAGATCAAAATCAATATCAAAAAATTAACATACTGAAATCATATAAATTATTATATATATATAGGAGATCGTCTTGATTTCAGTTATTTTTGCGAAGAGATATAAAAGTAACGAAAAAAAAATTTGTTATAATCTAGGGTCAAAACAAAACCTCAGCCAGTGTAAAATGAGAAGAGGATTTGTAAACAACTTAATAAATAAAGTACCTGTTGAATTACATCTACCTGGTTATCAGTTTTGTGGACCTGGTACAAAACTTGAACAACGTTTAGCAAGAGGAGATAAGGGTATAAATTTATTAGACACAGCTTGTAGAGAGCACGATATTGCATATTCACAATCAAAAGATATAGACACAAGACATCAAGCAGATCAAATATTAGCTGAAAAAGCCTGGCAACGAGTTAAATCTAAAGATAGTGATATTAAAGAACGTGCTAACGCGTGGTTTGTGACAAACGCTATGAAAGCTAAAGTGAAATTTGGATTAGGTTTGAAGGAGCAGAGACACAAGAAAAGAAAAGGAAAAATGAATAAGTGTAATAAGAAATTATTCACAGCTACTGTGAGAAAAACTTTAAAACAATTGAAAGAACAGAAACCCCTTGATATAAATGATGCTGTTAAAATAGCTCAAAAGGCTATTCATTCAAATTTTAAAGGGAAAAAGCGAGCAGACATTATAATACCGAGAGTTATACCTGTACCGAAAATTGGAGGATTTCTTCCACTTATTCCCGTACTAACAGCATTGTCAGCGCTTGGTGGTTTGGCAAGTGGAGGATCCGCTATTGTCAAAGCAGTAAATGCTATCAAAAATGGAAAAGAACAATTGGCTGAAGCTAACCGTCATAATAGATATATGGAATCAATTGCAATGGGTAAAGGGTTGTACCTCAAACCATATAAAACTGGATATGGTCTCTACTATAGTCCAGCTCCAAAAAACTATTAGATAACCTTCCCAATCGCCCATTAACAGATTTGGATTTGAATAAATATGGAAGACATCTCAAACATTTTAGGGGTGTTTTCATGCGTGATTCTTTACCTGAAAAACCATTCAAACAAGAATGCGGCATTGTTAATTTAGATGATTCAAATGGTATGGGAACACATTGGGTAGCATATTATAAAAACCACAACTATAAAGAATACTTTGATAGCTTTGGAAACTTACAACCACCACTTGAGATTGTCAACTACTTAAAATTTCTTGAATATAATTATGAACGAAAACAAAAATTTAATACATTTAATTGTGGGCACTTGTGTTTAAAATTTTTATTCAATAAATATAAATTAAAATGAAATAATTCAGAGTACATCGTCCCGCACTAACACAACCTACTATTAAATTTTTAAAGAAGGGGAACAAAAATGGTAACATCAGCTGTATTGGAAGAACTATTAATAAGACATATAGATTTATTTATGAAACTTATAAATGAACTAAGAATATGTAACATTAGTAAAATAAGTAATCCATTTGTATGTATTAATATGTCATACGTTTGTATTATTGTGAAAATACTTATTCACAATCTTTCAACATTTGTCGATGTCAAACATTCTATACACAATATTTGTTAACACTTAAGTTATTTAATCTGTATAAACGTATTTTTAAATTCGAATCTGTAAAAATCTGAAAAAAGAAATATGTAATAAAATTTTCAAAAAATAAAAAACTAATTTGTTTTAATTAATCCCTTTATTCTATAATTTCATTTATTTAAAACAGTAAAACTAAAAAATTCTAAATCCTTAAAAACAAGTCTATTTATACTCTGGGGTGTTGTAGATCAATCAGTAAATTCAACTATGTGAAAACAGATATTACTTATACTTATGCGTGAAAAAAAAGCAGGCACAACTATACATTCCTTTCTCATCAAATTAAAAACAACCGCACAACCAACCTACCCTTTCTTAATAGTTTATATTTATATTTCTTCTACCTGTGATCATGAGCAATACGTGCCAAGAATTTACTATTAAAAAAAAAAAACGATCATACACATTACATGTTACGCACACACTCATTCTGTCCGTCCAAACATTCGTACATACGTATATACATTTTCACATTACAGTCTTTCTATACTCTGAGATGTAGATGAGGAAACGTGCACGCACTCATTCTGTCCGTCCAACCATTCGTTTGAAAAGCAATACAAATAAAATGAACAAGAAAAAGCAGGTATGATTCCAAATTTGTATGGAAAAATTAAAAATTAAAATGATTTAATTCTTTTCCAGATATGCATTCTCACAAATTTTAACACACACACACACACACATACACATTAAAAAGCAATACCTTTTCATAATACATGTTACAAACCTAAAGACCGATCGCACACAATTCATTTCACAATGCTGCAATGTTCTTACTCTTTTACAGATATGCATGCTCCAAATTTTGTATGGAGTTTTTGGTCGAGAAGGTACATAAACACACTACTGTAATCGCTTTCATTGGTTGTCCCATTCTAAAAATTAACGTAAATTCTGTGGGCGAATGTCGGTAAGTTGCTAATTCTAGCATTAGATAAGTTCACATTAAATTCTAGGGTAAATATCCATAGGGTAAATGCATCCATAAAGGTGATCAATTCCTACTTACTTAGTTGGTGATTTCAACATTTTGTTTTGTGTGCGTGTTTTAATTTTTTATCAATGAGTTGCGGTATCTATAGTTTAACGTAGACTCCAAACGATAGATTCATTGCACTTGACTTTTATTCAAACTCAACAGTCTCCCCATATCTGAGTTAGCTCAAAGTGTCCTAGAAATCCTATTTACTGTATTCCTCTTTAATATAGTCAGACTCTGCTGCACAGGTATGAATAGGAAGAGGACATATGGTTATGTCGAAAGACTTGGCATTCCAACTAAAGACTTCTGCTGTAGCTGTGGGCCTGAGGAAGAGGAAAATACTCTCTTTCACCTCATGTGACAGCATCCTGCTCTTGCCATGAAGAGACAGAGATTTTTCACCTCGAATATTCTGACATCATAGACCTCTAATCATATCTCTCTAATATAAAGGTTGCTGCATTATCAAGATTTATTTTGGACTGGGGATAGCTTTCTCTAGGGAATTGTTGACCTCGGGTAGAATTAATTATGGTATCACAATGGACCTAATGGCTCTTACTTCGAGGGGGTTCGGCGCCTACCCGAACCACTCCTCTTTAATAACATCCAATTCGACAAATCTTAGATTCTCCAAGTCTTGCCAAATAAAAAATGGAAGTGGAAATTTTTAACTTGAAGGCAGTTGACGTACAATTATTAAAATCATATTTTCTATAAAGCTTTTCATTTGGTTTGCAACATGTGACTAAGCATTCATGACATGTTCATGACATTATGTTTGACTTATGTTGCTAGAAGTTTTTGACTAATTCTCGCTTCAAACGAAAAAATTGCTTTCGGTACTGGTATTTCATAATCGATATGATATTTGTGTTTCACAAAATGTACTTTGGTTTTACTTTGGTTTTGTTCTGCTTACATACATACATAATTGGTCATTACATCTCTTCAGCTTCTTACGCCACTTATGCTGTGCGCTTTAATTTTATACATGGGTGGCTAGACCCTACAGTTCAAACTAGTCAGACAGATTTTTTGGAGACTTTTTATGACAGTTTTTTACTCTCAAAGTTTTTGTCCGAAATCGGCTGATAGGAAGTTGTCGAATAAATATTTTTTCGTATTTCGTTTGGAGATGTCTGAGCTGAGGTTTAAATCGTGCGCTCACGTCTAATAAGCCAATACACTACCTATTAGACTACGGCGACTTCAATTTTCATTTTTTTAAGTTTCAAGTTATGCCAACAATGCACCATCTTCGATATTTGTGTCCGATCAGGGCGGTATTTATTTTTCGTGTTTAAGTCACTCATTCTGATTCGCTCGCACGTTGTGGCAGAAGTACTAAGTGTAGTAAACGATAAGCATCAGCTTCATATCGCCTTATATTTTTTAAATTAACGTAGAAGAGCATAAAATTCGATATCTTCCAAGAAAAGAAAAGAAACACGCATTAGTATGGGTACGTGAATATAAATAACAAGTATTTAAGCGATGTTTCTAAAAGCATGTGTGCATATGATATGCAAGATTGTGATACTTGTCTTTTTAAGTTAAAATTTAAAAAATAGGTAAACACTTTCAATAAGTGTGTTTAGATTTCTTAATAAAGAGAAAATACCAGTTAACTTCTTTGAACAGTTTTAATTGAATTTACTGTCTCAGAAAGTTTTTCAGCCTATCCTTGCTATCGAGAAAAGAAGCCCTATTTTATATTGTAACACGTAATATTTTCTCAAAAGTTACTTTTAAACCTGCGTACGTTGCTGAGTTTTTACGCTCATGCTATTTATTATACTTATAATTTCATTCAGTCTTAGGGATGAGTAGTTACAGTTACAGTATCATATATGAAGTACTTGACATATAAAAACATAGCTTTTCTTTTCACATACATTTCCTTCTACATGCCTTCTATCTTTAGACATGCATACACACTTACATACATCTCCGTCATTTAATCACATCCTTTTTAAAATGTTTTTTATTTTTATTTTTACAGCATTATTGTGTCATTATGTATTTAACTCAACTAAACGACCGCAAACTACGTGGATGTAAAATTAATTGCCTTTTAAGTGAATCACACTTGTTTTTTGTAGGAGTAGGGCGTAACTAAAGGAGTAGGGCAATAAGCGTGCAATAGCTGTCGTGATATATATTTTTTTTGTTTTTTGTTCATCGCCATCATCATAGTAAACAAGTGAAATTACGCTAAATTAGCTGAACGACAACAACAACAACAACAACAACAACAACAAAATAAATTGAGAGTGTGATAATCAAGCAAATACACTTACATTCGTATCATAGTTTACCATATACACTGCAAATCTATCTGCAAGAGTAGGCAGGCAACAAAATTTGAACTGTTAAGTTTGTCAAAGGTACAGTGAGTGTCAAAAAATGCTTACGGTGAATATGGTGTGGTGTGTTTAGTGGCAATGAAAGGGAATTGTTTATTAAAAGCTTTTCTAAACTGTAAAATTATTGAAGGTGTAGGATATGTTTTCCGTCATGACAATGCCACACACATCATTAAACTAAGTGACCTTTGTATTGACCCTCAGAATATCATATATTTGCAGGTCTGTAGAATTCTATTAATACTAGAGAAAAACCCTAGAATTTCTACACTGCTGAAGTAATGACGAGGCCACAAAAATATTAACGATTATCCTGACATATATTTGGTCATTTCATTTAATTTTTCATTTCAAATTTAAGGCACAAATTATTAAATTTTGATTAAATTTGTAACGAAAATTAACCGAAAATTTTATGTCATTTGGTACTTGAATAAGGGAGTGAAATTATTCTAGATTTAACTCAACTGCATGTACGTGGCCTATGACTGGTTTGAATACACAGGATATTACATATGTACATGCATGGTCATTACAACACTTCAGTCTGGATTACGATTTAGTTTCTCACACCGCTAATGTTGTCACTTTATACATGAGTGACCTACAGCTTAAACTAGACTCCGAAAGACAGATCGTTGAGAAATTTCTCATGCCAATTTTATTTTACTCTCAGAGATTTTGCCAGAAATCTGCTAAGAGGAGGTTGGCAGGTAGAAGTGGCTGTTCCCTCAATGGAGTTATGAGCGGACACACTTAGGCCACAAACAGGTCCCATTTGGAAAGCACAGCTTCATACTTTCCCCTATTCCGATGAAGTGACGCAGACTGCCGATATCAATACATGACAGTTCATTCAGATCCTCCGGCACTTTCTCTTCCCACCAAGCGCCGAGCATGTACACAGTAGGTTTAGGTTTAGATCGGAGTGGTAGCTCTGATATCGCAAAGCTCACTTGAGCACGCATAGCGGCCCTTTGTGATGCCACGGGTGAAGGCAATCCCTGTACTGACCAAGTTCCACCAAAATCAAGGAAGAGGAAGAAGTTGGTCAGCGCAAGGGCTGCACATTAAAAGCACGACTACTCTACACTCGAAAACCAGCCAGAAAGTTTGATAAACGAAGCTATATCCTTGATATCAATAGATGATAGCTCCGTCAAGCTGACAAGAAATGGGGAGTCAAATAATCCATATCTACACCTAGCAAGAGACCGGCACTGATAAAGAAACTGGATAACAGTGTCTTCTTCCTCAGCGGATCTGCATCTACGGCAGAAGTCGTTAAATGGGAGCCTTATTCTTTCCGAGGCAAGTGGCATACCCAATTCAATTGAAGAGGATTCTGGCGAGCTCGTCGGCCCTATAGTTTAATGTACACAATAGATGAAGAATAATCTCATCCTCCGGCTGAGAGGAAATCGCCGAAGGAATAATTTTTTTATATTTCGTTTTGTTGGAGATGTCTGACCGAAAGTAAATAAATGTGCCATGAAAAGTTACTCAAAAATCTGTCGTTTAAAGTTGACTTCAAAATCTAGGTCCCGCTTATAAAGCCGTGGAAAACGTATCATCCTTTTTGCTAAACAATTTTGTCTTTGACTGTACACTTACTTAAAGTACTTGCTTCTCACTCAACCCATTTAGCATCCATTTTAACACTGTCTATTTGAACAACATTTCGTCATAATAAAGAAAAAAATAAGTCCTGACAAATTTTAATTAAATTAAGGTTTAGGAATTTAATTTATTAGTATATAAATAATTACAACAAAACAAAAAAAATCCGCAGAGAATACTTAAACCAAGTGTATACGACAACACTAAAAGGGTTTTTATTTGATTAGAAAAACGAGTGTATGATAGTGAGAAAGAGAGAAGTGAATAAATGTTATACATTTAATATAGATTGTAGTTAAAAAGCCACAACATGTCTGTTTTATACATAAATGAGTTTTTTTTTAACAAAATGAAAATATAAATACGAAAAACTCTAAAAACTAAAAATAAAACAAACCCTCATGTCAACTTTATGCTGAACTCCCTCTGTTTAAATTCAGATTCACATACAATATAAACTTGGAAATCCTTCAACTCCAGCAGTGCATGCCATATACTCGTACATACGAGTATAAAATGTTTCATTGTCCTTCGCTTCATACTCCATACTCCATATGTATACTTCAGGTCGTAGTTATTGCCGTAAAGTGTTTACGACACTTGTGGGTTTCGAGCAGTTGAAACTTTTTATCCGTGTAGGTTCTCTTTTGTTTTTTTTTTGTTAGCAACTCGACATGAATATTGACAAGTTCAGTGGAGTAAAAAGGAAGTTATACGTGCGCAAGTGTGTGTGGGGAAAACTCTCAAGTATGTGTTGTATGTGTGTGTGAAATACGCATAAAAGTTGAACTAAAATCATGTATAAAGTGTCTCAAAACAATAGAAACTTAAAATTTATTTCCCTTTGTATTTGCAATAGAAAAACATTGTGTGATAAAAATAAAAGTGAATTAAATAGAAAAATATGGTTTAAAGGTTTACAGAAGATATCGAAATACTTGACATTTTCGATAAATTGCATTCAAATGAATTGTATTAGCATTACAGCTTTACAAATGTCTTCAGTTGTTTCGGCAGTTCTTATCTGATACCAGAAATATGGTAGTTCTACCACATTTTATTGATGACATAGCGAAATATAGTCGCCGTAATCTTTTTTTCTGTCATGAAAAGTTTCTCAAAAATCTGTCGTTCGGAGTCGACTTTAAACTGTAGGTCCCGCCACTCAGGTATAAAATTAACACACGCTCACAACATTAGTGCTGTTAGAAGCTAGGTCGTAATCCTGACAGAAAGGTTGTAATGACCAATTATGCGACACACAATCATATTCGATTTCCATTCACATTTCTTATTATTGATTGCCCTGAACTATGTGGCTGCAGTTTCAATGAATGCAATTTGCTTGTAAAACGGCTGCATTATCATCATGTCGGCTTTCTAACCATGTTTTGTTTTTATTTCCACTATTACTATCGGGACTATTATTTGAAACTACCAAAGAATTATTAAGACTTCTCATACCGAACATTTTCTATTATTTTCAAAAAACAAGATGGCATTGTAAATTAAGTATTCAACGTCAATAATGGAGCTGGAAAGCAAATATAGTCATGTCGTTTCAATCAACTTCTATTGAATTTCGTCTACTTAGTGAGTCTGCTTATAATACAAAGGTGAAGAAATCTATATTATTAATGGGAATACAGGCCCTCTATCAGGCTCCAAAGTTCTTTAACATTTTATTAGAAGTTGTTAAGAAACGTGCCCCTCACCATCATAGAGGAAATGAAATGATCTCGACTATGTAGATGTTATCAGTATGCATGTCGCAAGTTTAAATCAGCTGTTATGCTTGCTGCTACAACAGAGCTACGTATTAACGTTTTAACAAAATGAATGTTATGGTAATAAATGCAAATAACATTCGATTGTGTCTTGGCTTATTAGACGTGTGGCTATGGTTCAAAACCCAGCCCAGACATTACCAACAAAACGAAATATGAAAAAGTATTTCTTCGGCGACTTCGTTTCAGCAGATTTCTGGCAAATATTCCGAGAGTAAATAAAATTCTCATGAAAAAGTTTCCCAAAAATCAGTCGTTCGGAATCGACTTTAAACTGTAGGTTTTGCAACTTATGGATAAAATTAACACACACAACAAGTGTGGTATGAGAAAATAGGTCGTAATCCTAAACTAAAGACTTGATTGTTTCAAATAAATGAGGTTCCTCTGGAAGATGTACAAACCTTTTATTACTTAATTTATGTTATTTTAAGAAGCGATTGGGATCAGCACCAAAAAAAAATAACACCACGCTTTCAATCAGCAAAAGTGTATAGGAAATTGCATTTCAATCATATCTATAACCTTAAAGACAATTCAATAAATATTTTCGTATGGGTGTGAAATGTGGAAGGGCCATAAAGATATAGAGGTAGACTAGTGTTCTCGTGGAAAAAGCACCTCAGAAGGCCTAGTGGAAATAGTGGTAAGATTTGCAGTGAAATTAAATGCATATTAATAGATAGAACGACCACAGAAGACCAGTTAAGCAAAGCTTTTTTAATTTAAGCTTTCACAGTAACCCCTTTAAGGAATCCAAGTAGTATTATGATTTTATTTACCACTAGTGCAGGCATTACGATAGCCTTTGTCTGCAAGGCAATAACAGATTATGTGATCTGAGCTTACAGCTTTAGTTTTAGAAAATTTTTTATAGTGATACCTCGAATAGCAATGACCCATAATGGCACATTTTTCCGAGATTCCACTGTTATGGCCTGTCCAATCAGCAAGTACATAAATAATTGGTCATTACAACCCTTCAGTCAGGATTACGCCCTAGTTTCTCACACCACTTATGATGTGTGTGTTAATTTTATACATAAGTGGTGGAACCTACAGTTTAAAGTCGACTCCGACCGACAGATTTTTTGAGAAACTTTTCATGAACATTTTATTTACTCTCAGAGTTTTTGCCAGAAATCTGCTGACTCCACTCATATATATAAAATTAACAAACACAACGTAAGTGATGTGAGAAGCTGGATCGATTATTTTTAGTAATTTTTTTTAGTAAATTAATAATTATATTTTAGTAATTTAAAAATCAATATTTTTCAGTATCCAAAACATTTCCGTACCCTGTATGAAATTTAAGAGAAAATAATCCTTCTATTAAATCGTAATTTTTTTTGCATTCATTCTAACTTTCTCTCTATTAGCATATTTTAAATTCTTGATTCTATAATTATTATTTCAAACACAAACATAATATTTCTCCTCTCTTACTATTTTAAATACACAAACACACCGGTACTCACACGCATACAAACACATTATCTTAGAAAATAAAAACATCTTTATTGTTTTTGTCACATTCACAAAATACCACAAATCAAGCGGTTTATGCAACTGACTGTGACTCCGTAAGTTAATCTGATAAAGAGGCAGAGAGAAAATTGAGTGTATTTGAGTCGGTAAATCAGTATATGTATGTATGTTCATTGCGAATATATGTCTGTTGTCGTTGTTTGTATGTGTGTGTGTGTGTGTATTAGTGTGTAGACATGTTGATTTTACATTAAATTAAATTTGATTGATGATATTACTTTGGTATTTAGAGGTTTTTGTGGTTTCTCTATTATTTAGACATTCTATGTATGCAGTAATACAGTGTAGGTATGCATACACTCATATACTGTGTGGCATCTATTGGTATGTGTTATTTCTACTGTAAAATGTTTAAATTCTTTAAATTTTATTATACTTTATTAAATTTTATTACATTTATTTGCAGAATTTTAAATTAGAAAGAATTCTAAAAAGAAAAAAAAAGTAAATGGAAAACCACTACATTAATTATTAATTCAAATAGTTGTAGCTTTGTGAAAAAGATTTCCACTAGAAAAATATTTATAAAACATAAGGTTTGTTATATGACAAACAAAAATGCTATAAATTTCACCACAGTTAAATATTAGAGTTAATTAAAAAGGGAAAATTGAAATGAAAAAAAAATAAAATGGTAACTTTTTATAAAATAAAGAAAACGAATTAAACCTTATAAAGGAATTTTCTTTTCTCAGTTATTGAAAATAAATATTAAAACTGAAATATTGCATTAGATAACCAATACTACATATACATAATTGGCCACTACAGCCCTTCAGTCTGCATTACGACCTAGCTTCTTGTTATGTTATCTGTTCTTGTTTATGTTATCTGTGTCTTAATATCGACGCCTCTATTCTATAACATTCTAAGTGTACTTAGAACGTTTTAAATGTTCTTGCATTTTTAAATTCTACGTTCTCTAACTTAAATACTGTCAAAATTTGGTTAAGATGCGCCGATCCGTTCCGAAGTTATAGGGAAAAATCTTCTTAGAATACACATATTGTCGTATGTCGCGTGAAAACTTTGAGAGCTCATAACTCAAAACACACTTTTCCGACTTAGAATGTTATAGAACGGAGGCGTCGATATTATAGATGAGTGGCGGGACCTACAGTTTAAAGTCGATTCCCAGCGACAGATTTTTGAGGAAGTTTTTCATTGCAATTTCATTTACTCTCAGAGTTTTAACCAAAAGATTTTTGATAGAATGTAGCCGAAGAAATATTGTTTCATAGTTGTTTTTATGGAAGGTGTCTGACCTGGGATTTGAACCATGATCTCACGTGTAATAAGCCAACACACTACTTACTAGAGTACGGCGACTACATATTTTCGTTATTAGTGCCATTAATTATGGTGGTTAGGAGACATCTCTGCTGGGAATTGTTTTAAAGCACCCTGACCACTAAATCACATCAGCTTCTGGCTATACCCTATTTCCTTTTATTCTGGCAATACATATCATAACATTGATTTCCTTACTATTCGTGCGAGAAAAAACTTCTTTTATGCAAAACCTATTACATTAAACAGTAGTCCAAATACAGCAAAAGATTCGAAAAGTTTCGACGATTGGCTTTCCACAATTTTAGGTGGATATACAACAATTTCATAAAATATTAAAACTTTTGGCTGCGCATCATCACTGGATGCGGTCGGGGAGGAAGAGCAGAGGCTTTGGAGGGATGAATCGAGATGTTATGTGTCTAGGAGTCTATGGCCTGCAATAGAGAGTACTAAAAAAGTTTTGCTGCTGGGCTTAGATAAGGCTAACATAAGGCTAGTTATTGGTTTCATTAGATCGCTGATAAGGCTGGACTATTGCAGGATATTGTTACGTTTTTACCTTTTAAAAACGTTTGAAATATGAGCTCGTATATTGCAATAAAAATAAAAATAAATTTGTGTTCAGTTTTAAATAAATTCTTTATTGTTCGCACAATCCTGTGTGTCACTGTTCACAATTTGATGTAAACAAGAACAATTACTTTGTTTCTGCTTTACACTCGTTTGTGTAAACAAAAACAATTACTGGACCGATCTTTATAGTAGAGATCTTCAAACCTCAATTATTCTCTTCACACGCAACGCGTCTTCACACAAGACTGACTGAATTTTTACTGACTCTGTTGTCTGTTTTGTCTTGCCTTATGGCAGGGTAAACAGTCTGATGGATGCTCTTGAAAGAGAAAGACTTCGCGTTCTCGAAATCTCTGTAAATGTAAACATCGTTGTTTCATTGTTGTTTGTGTATTTTGTTTACATTTATCCTGGTAATGTTTGTTGTTGCTTCTTGTTTACTTGCTTATCCCCTTTTTATACTGATGTTGTTGCTATATTTTTGTTTATTCGTTTATCATGTAAACAAGTCTATTGTTTTTGTTTTTGTGGCTTTTGTTTATCATTTTAATATTAAACGACGTAACACCATTTCCATTTTCACTATTTAACTCACACTAACACATTTTAAATCAATATGTTGAGTTAGAAGGAGTTTCAATTCAAACTCTCTTCTGCAAGGATCCTTTGGACTCTCTGCCGAAAGCTGACATTAGGGCTCTCCATAGATTCATAAATAGTTTGAATTGATTGAGAAGTGCTAGCGCATCAAAGTTGTGGCGTACTCGCTTGTGTGTGTTTGTAGACCATCTTTGTTCCACCGTCTCTAATATTCTCCCTTTCCTACGTCTTCTCTTTTTCCAATTTCACTGTTTCCTTCACTACCCTTTCTCTCTCTCTCTCTCTCTCTCTTCTAGGACGAATTCAAAATGGATCAATTTGATCTCTAGGTATTGTATCTGTATCATATACGACAAGTATATGTCCTCAAATCTAATCTAACCTATCTTATAATCTTCTAGTCGGGTGGCTAAACTTCTCACACCACCATTTTATGTATGAGTGGCGGCACCTGTAGTTTAATAACTAACCAGATTTGAGAAATATTTCATGGCAGTTTTATTTATTTATCTTTACCATCTTTTATTGAAATATAATTCTGATAAATTTCTTTAATTGAGACTGAAATTAAAATTTTTACAAAAAAAACAACAACAGCAAAAAAAGCTTAAAGAAAAACAATTATTTATAAAATATTCTGTGTGTGTGTTGTTGTTGTTGTTTTTTTATTTGTGTTAAAAGATAACTGACAATTAGAAAAATTACATGTTAAACAAAAGTATCAACAAGCAAAGTCAAAGTCTTGATAGGGGATTAAGAAATCCTTAAACTTACACAGACAATCTATGCAAATACAGCAATAAAGCAAATAAATTTCATAGACAAACAAACAACAACAACAAAGTTAAGCTGTAAATAATTGTAAACAATAACAACAACAGTATCAATATTAAACAAAAAAGAAAGAAAAAAAGAACAAAATCCTGAAATAAATTTAAAAGAAACTTTTTTGAAAATAAAATCCAAAAAAAAATGTTTCTTCTTTCTGATAATGATGAAAATAACAAACAACAAGAGCAACAACAATATCTACATCAACTAAAATAAATAAAAACACAGGTTAAATGCTAATAAAGTTGTAAAATGTTTACATGACTTTTCAACTTCCATAACAGAGATGCCCAAACTCTATGGGTGCGAATAAGAACGAACTCTGGTCTGCATGTGTGTGTATGTATGGGAGAAATAACACCTTTGACAAATATGTTAACTAGTACAGAGTGAAAATGTGTGTGTGTGCGTGTGCTTGTGTGTGTCTGTGTCTATTAAGGACTAAAGTGTAAACTTTTTTGGTATATAATTACACGTTTTTGTTGTTGTTTTGTTTGTCCTAAAAGTGTCACAAAAGTTTAAAGTTGAAAAATATTGTAATTTTAACACTTTATTAAGAAACCAAGCAGCACATGCACAACTAACACTAACAAAACAATACACAAACACCTTAACATTAACAATTTGTCAATTATACACATACTCATGCTCATAGTCTTGCATGTAGTTACACTTGTAGTTAGTGGCACATACAAACGTTGAAACATTTGATGATAAAAGCTTGTTACAAGCATGTTAACCTGTAACATAATTTTACATATACAAACACACACACATACTCACACTCTTAGCCACACACAGATTTATGGACACATTCATAGAAATTAAATCACAAACAAACCTGTAAAGTCATTTTAAATATGGTAGGTGTCTGCAATGGTAGTTTATAAAGAAGAAATTGTTTAAAATAACAACAACAACTTATGCTACAAATACAACTACTAAAGGTAAACATTTACAAACAAATCGAGCTAAAAATGATTATACATATATGTGCGTTAAGAGTAGCAGTATTTCACTAATTAGTAAACAGAAACATATGTGATATATTTTATTTCTGTTGTAGTTATATAGGCAGGTATGTTGAACAAGAAGAGTCTCATATACCTAAGCCATCAATAAGCTTGTTATCTGCATTGTAATAAGAGTTGCCAACCTTACTTTCTATAAGAAGTTGGTATCTTCTACATACTTCCTTAATTTTTTCCAATCCACTCCTCTGAGACAGGTTATATCTAGTAAAGTGTCATTCCTTAAACATGGGATTGTCGGGCTCACAAAGCTGGACATTTCGATGTCTACATCATATGTCCTGCATTCATCATTTCCCTGCACGCAAATAGTGTGCTCAAGTCGCCTTTAAAATGCTCATTGCAATGTCCTTATGGGATCGCCGCAGATTATAGTTATAATTCTTCTTAGTTGTCATTGTTCCGCAATAGTCTATTCGATGTCTCTGTCCACGTTTTTAGCTTGGTGTTCAATGCACTGAAAGGCATTGGATTGTCCAAGCTTATGGGAAGTAATACTCTGGCTCTATTAGCCATGATACTTGCTTCTTCGTTATCAATCTCTACTTGAAGACTAGGTACCCATATAATATGTACCTTTCCATGTCTCAAGTAATTGTTAATCGCTTTTTTTCATTTAGAATACATTCTTGATCTTGTATCCCTGTATGCTATTATTGTGATAAGATATTACTGTGATAACATGTAACTCTTAGAGATGATATGTAAATCCCTATATGTAAAGTTAACCAATATATTACTTACCTGGAACATATATTCTCTAAACGCATGTAACTCCGCTTGCAAGACCGTATGTGGTCCGGTAGATGGTGATATAGTTTAGTTTCTAGTTCTTCTTTATGGCGACCTAGAGCCGTTCTATCACCATGTTAACTATCATGCGTGTAGTAACAAGTCCTTGCGTTCAACTGCACGCAGAATTTATTTCACCATGAAAGCCAATATTGTGCCAAGGTGAAGTAATAGGTCGCCTCTGATACTTTAGACATCGTGCCGGATAATTCAACGTTAAGGCAGTATACGTCCAGTATCCTAATTAACCCCTGTTTATACGATTATTAGCTCTGGGTGATCCGTTCCCCCAAAGCGTGGAGAAGATAAGTTTCAAGTGCCTATAACACAATCGGATGATGAAGAGTGTAATTTTCAGTTCCTTTGTTAATGATGTCATTATCATAAAAAAAAAAAAAAAAAAAATTCTGGTTGTCCTGTAAGTGCTGTAAAGAACGCAGAATCATTACGAACATTTTTGTAATTGGTTTATCTCACAAGCATTTGCTTGATTTTAATTCAGCTGTGATCAGTAGTTCAAATCCTTTTCTCCAGAATTTTTTTGTTTGTGTGTCAAAATCTTCCAAAACTTGTTTGACATTGGTGGTTCCAATCTATGGCTGTTAGTGACCTCGTATTTCCGACTGTCTCAATACTAATATATGTATGCAAGAGAAAATATTGCAAATATAATGATTGGACTAGAATTCCACTTCTCACTACCACATAGCAGTAAGGGTTTGTGAATGTTATTTGTTGAGCATTCCTTTCTTAATAGTTGAGAAGAGTTATTAGGTACTACGTTAGTTTGTTAAGCATATCATCTGCAAGCCTTACACCACTTAGCGTGCATATTGAAATTGTCTACGTCTACGTTTATTATCCTAACCTCGTAGTAATAATGAGTAGCTTACCCTGCAGGTTCAGAATATTGTGTGCAAGTAAACAGATACCATCACACCAGTTCAGATCTTTCAAGAGGTGTTGATGACCTCAGAGAATTCCTTTGTTAGACTGACCCACTGACACAATGCTGCTCAGGATTGTTGTAAATAAAACGAACTCTCTTTGACATTCTTTCTTACAATAACTTCGTTACCGCATGGACGAATGAAGGCATTTAAGATGTATTATCTTCGTTGAAACAACCTTACATCCTAGTGCAATCTAGGCGACTTCGTATGATTGAGTGCAAAGTCCTGGAGCGCAGTTATTTGAAGTTAATTTTGACATTTTGTGTGCTTTTTACTGCTTGGAGTATAAATAACTTGTTGTTTTTTTAATGTTTCGCTAAGTGAAATAAAGTTGTGTTAGTATCGGAGTAGAAATTTGTTCATATTTGCAGTTGCCCTTCCTTGGAGGAAGGAGTTCGATTCCCATGCCTTATTTAATTACCTATTTGTACTAACTTTCAACTTTAAGCGATAATTCCGATAAAATACACTTCTGCCAATACTCTTTCCATTTCCGATATGCTTCCTATTGACAAAATTATATCAACGAAATGTCTTTCATATCATCTGTGGTCGGCCACTTTTGAAATCCTTAGTATTGCCAGCTTGATACATGGCTTCAATCATCTCACTGACGATATTTAAACAGAATAGCTTAGTTTTAAACAAACCATTAAGCACTTAGGTCTGTCATCGTTTGCTGCTGTGGACTTGACACCAAATTTTAAATTTTTAGTTCGTTCAAAGCTGATCGATGTGTTAACAGGAATTGTGGAATATGGTGGTCTCAATATTTTTATTACCCACTTATCATCTTCCCGCTTATCACCTTCCAGGATATTATTTAGATTTGTACTTTCCAATCTGTAATGTTAAGTTCAGAATGTTCTATTCAGAGCATTAAACTTTCTCTGGAATACTTTCAGCTGAAATTTCGTGGCAGGTACGTCGTTTGTCTGTTTTGACGATATGCGATGATTTCATTGTGCCGGTCAGCCGGACATCAAAAATTTACTCTCAGTCAACAACTACACCACGCAGCCTCATTTCCTTTATTTCATGACATTACCCTCAATTTATCCTACAACAATAACTGACAATATTTATAAACCATTAGCTAAGCTTGCAGGTACTTTACAATTGTATGCTTTTATTCCCTACAAGAACAACAGAATAAGAGATTGTGGCTCCTATTCAATCGTTAAAGAATAGAAAACACATATTATTTGCTAAACAGTTAATATGTGATGAAAAATCTGGATACAGATATTTCGAACAGAAAATTTTACCGATCGCCTATGATAAAAAATAGAGTTTTGCGTCAATGTTGTTTACTTATTTTCCATTAGCCATCAAAGCATATTGAAAAGTTTAGTTCCATAACATCTAAATGCATAAATAGAGAGAAAATCTAAAATATTAAAAAAAAAATTGTCACATAAAATAATTGCTTTAAAAAGTTAATTTAATAAAAATTATTATTTATTATTAATTTATTTATTATTATTAATTTAATAAAATTATTATTAATTTAATAAAAGTTAATTTAATGCTGTTAATTTAATATTTTTTCGCTGAGTATATTCACAATGTTCGAGAATCGGCATAAAATGTAGTAAACTTTTGCATGCATTTAATAAAAAATAGGAAGAAATTTAAAGACTTAAACACAAACAAACACAAATTTTTATTATCCTTCCGATTGTGTTACATATGCACAGAAACAAATACACACACAGCGGCACTCACTCTCATGCAGTGCGGTTTTTGTAGTAACGAGTTGATGCAGCTAGTAGCTGTAGCAATAGTAGTAGTTGTAGTAGTAGTAGTTGTGGTTATTTTCTGCTATGCATTTAAGTTTGTTTGTTGTTGATGTTATTCTAATGACACAAACAAGTGTGTGCATGTGTATGTGTATGAAATATATTTTTCTAATGTTGTTGTTATTGTTGGATTTGTTGTTTTTTTTGTCGTTCATTCTTTATTATGCAGGATTTGCTTGATTGCATTTTTGGTCATTATATTAGTATGGAAAACGTGATTGGCATTTAAGATGTTATATGCAAGAATGTGTACGAATGTGTGTGTATATGTGTGGGAATGCATATTTTCTACACTTAGAAAAAACTATTTTAAATTTGGACTCTCTTTGAAGATGCATTTTTTACTGCTGAAGTATACATTTATCGTCTATTCCAAAATCTGTTAGAAGAAAAATTTCTTTTTAACAGGAGTTTACAAATACACAAACATAATTGATCTATACAACCCTTCAGTGAGGATTATTAAAAATCTGCTGAGATGTAGTCGCCGAAGAAATATTTTTTCATATTTCGTTTTGTTTGAGATGTCTCACGTGGCGTGGCCTCACATCTAATATGCCAACACACTATCTACTACTCAATTTACTCAATTGAAAAAATGTTGCTTTTTCTTTATCGCATTTATATCTTCAGTAGCATCACCTTCAGATTTAATTGAGACCACCAAGTAACAAGAATCATCAGAGCGTGAATGCTCTATACTTCATGAGTTTATGGCTTATGGCTTATGCCATTCTTTTTGGTCTGGAGCAGCTGCCTAGGAGCTGTTAAATACCTTCAAAGTTGCTCCTAATTTTTCTAAGCCTTTAAAAAAATCTATTTTTTTAAATCCCCTCTTTAATTCTGAAATTCTTTCTTCTTGGCTTATTAGACGTAAGGCCATGGTTCAAACCACAGGTCAGACGAAACAACAAAACGAAATTTAAAAAATATTTCTTTGGCGACTTTCTCTCAGGAGATTTCTGGCAAAAATTCTGAGACTAAATAAAATTGCCATGAAAAAGTTTCTCCAAAAATCTCTCTTTTAGAGTCGACTTTAAATTGTAGGTCACGCCACTTATTGATAAAATTAACACTCGTAACATAAGAGGTGTAAGCAGCTTGGTCGTAATCCTGACTGAAGGGTTGTAATGACGAATTGTGTATGTATGCAATCAAGTAAAAAAAGGATCAGTGTAAGTAATGCCCTACACTTCGTGAGTCCATGCTTTACTTTGTGTCCATTGCTTATAGGCTTTGGTTTAATAGTCACAGAAATTAAAGTCCTAAACACAACAAGATTCTAGTCTGCGTTTAGTCCACATCTCCATTCTTAGTGCAGATTTCCGCCATAAACAAAAAGAAACCATAAAAGGGTTTTATTTTGACAACCAGGATTATACAATTCAAAGTTTATTATACATTGGAAAGGAATTGGTTTTTTTCGTTATTTTTGTATTGGTTTAATACTCCATACTATATAGGGTTTCTAGCCTGCAGTACTCGTGTAAAGTTAAAGGACAGCAATCGAAGATTTGCATCAAATTTTTATACAAACAAGTGGATCTAAATACATCAAAAATATCTCAATTCACTGTGTTATTTCCAGGCCCATTATGATTATCAAACAAAGTTGACCTGTTATTGCAGATGATATTGATATTTCTTCCAGTTGGCTTAACTGTTTCTTCAATAACAATACCTTCAACTACGATCGTAATTTTTCTATGCCTTTAAAAAATCCATTTTTTAAATTCTTTTTTTAAATTCTGATATTGTGTCGATTATCAGTTGCCGTAGTCAAGTAGGTAGTGTGTTGGCTTATTAGACGTGAGGCTACGGTTGAAACCCCAGGTCTAACATCTCCAACAAAATGAAATACAATGAAAAAAAATTTCTTCGGCGATTGCCTTTCAGCAAATTTCAGGCAAATACTCTGAGAATAAAAAATTTTCATGAAAAGTTTCTCAAAAATCTGTCGTTCGGAGTCGGGTTTAAACTGTAGGTTCCGCCACTCATTTATAAAATTAAAACACACAACAGAAGTCGTTTTAGAAGCTAGGTCGTAATCCTGACTAAAAGGTTGTAATGACCAATTGTGTATATGTGTTGTTTCGATTTTAAAACAGGATTTCGTTTCAGTGTAGATTTTTTACTATTTATTTTACTCGATTCAGAAGAAACTTTTTCTCAGCATTGGTAAAATCTTGTAAATACTAAAGTTTTTTAGTACATGTATGTAACTGATAGTATGTATATGCGTGTGTATACATACCATATATAATATTTTATGTCTCTAATAGTTTGATATAAATACGTAATTTTTTATATTTGTTGTTTTTGTTGGTAAGTAAGTAATTACATACTTGCAATATGTCTACGATTTAAATATATTCATAAGGAAGTCAATTAAAAAGTTTATAGAATATGAAGTCATTTAAAGGCATGTTGTCCTTAAAAACCTATACCAACAGCAACACCAGAGGAATATTTAAATTATTAAAATGCTGGCAAAAATTATTTGAAAAATGTTTTTTTTTTGTTGCATTTTGTTTTCAATTTGCAACCAAATTGATAAATTTTTCAATTTTAAATTGTGGTTAAAATTTTATTAAAAAATAAGAAAATCTTTTATTAAATCCTTTTGTTTTAAATTAATTTCAGCCTCAAATTGGAATATTATGAGCAGGCATGTGCCGTTGATAGTGTGACAAAAAAATGTGCTGGTCGTCCGAGTGGTTGTCGCACTGCCATGATTGGTATCTTGGGAACCATGTTACGCACCACATGCGCTTGTCATGGCACTGATGCCCAATATTTGTATCAGTGTGTTGGTTGGCGTCGTTTGCTCTGGATGAATCCATGTGTGGGTAAGTTACATGAGTAATTATTTGTATTTAAATGGTATTTAAATGTATTTTTTTGTTTTGTGAAATTATCGTTATTGCTATAGTGGAGGCTCAAAAGGATTTCCATATGAAACGTTTGGCCGAATTGGGCTTTTTAACAACCACTACTACAACAACTACAACGACAACAACAACTACTACAACAACAAGAGCACCACCACCCCCTCCGCCGCCACCACCTGCACCTACAACAACGACAACAACGACCACACATAGAATGCCACCACCACCAGCGATGCCACCGAAAACACCGCGTAAGCCCATGTTAACGGTAAGTTACAGTTGTAAAGAAAATCCATTGTCCTCCGTAAAAAACCGAGACTAATTTCCTTTCATTTTATTGTTGTTTTTTTTTTTTTTTTTTTTGACAATTTTAAATTAAAATAAAACCCTTTTAGACCAAAGATAATAATGAACCCGCATCGATGGAAGAGAATGTTATCGAACAGCCATATCGAGTGAATAACGGAAATGGGGATGAGAACGGAAATGGCGGAAATGATGATTACCATAGTATCATAACTAATGCTGACAATGGCAATGCCAATAGCAATGGCAATGGCAACGGCAACGGTAACGGCAATGGCAATGGCAAAGGAAGGCATATAAAAAATGGTAACCGTAATGGTAAACACATATACAATAACGGTAATAATAATAAAGCATCTGGCAAGGCCGAAATTGAAAATGGCCATAATGGCAATGCGGGTGGCAGTAGCAGCAGCAGCCATGGCAAAGGCAACGGTAATGGCAATGGTAACGGTAATAATGGTCGTGCTGTAATTGTCGATTTTGGTGATCAAACTATTTATGTTGAACCAGTGGAAACAACGGAATTTGTGGTTATAGACACAACAACCACTACAACCACAACAACAATAGCCACAACAACACAAGCGCCACGTAAGTAATAGAGTTAAAACCATATATAAAACAATAACTACAACATCAACTACAACAATAAATGCAGAAAATTATAAAATTTTTATTTCACAAAATTAGTAGGAAGTTAAAAAATATGAAATAAAACGGATTTCAATAAACTTATAACGGTAACAATTTTAGAACTGATTTAATACAAATTTATTCAAATTATTGGCCATTATTAATGGTTGCCACGAAAATAATTGCTAATATAATCAGGTCAAGATCGAAACGAAATAAGTTTGAATGGATAGCAATATATGGTTATTGAGATATACTCTGGACGTTGTTCAGCCAACATAAACTTAAATTAATCAATTGCCTATAACCTTTGTCCCTTGAGCTCGCTTGGCTACATATAGGTGGATCCACTAAATAAAGAGCAGCACCTTAAGGTCACAGGTATTTGAATTTGAAGGCTGTTTTCAAGGACTATGCATTTTTTTAGATGCAAAATGAATTTTTTATTTAGTTCAACAGAATTTCAAAGAGGAGCTAATGTACAAGATCTCTTAATTAAGCTCCGTCTGTCCCTTTGCGTTATACTGATTAAAATTAATTTCAACGCTAACTGCTATTGTGTTCCTTTGGATGGTCAACTTACATACATTCTCGCATACATACATAATTGGTCATTACAACCCTTCAGTCAGGATTTCGACTTAGCTTCTCACACCACTTATGTTATGTGTGTTGATTTTATCATTGAGTGATTGAATAGTAAACATATTTACAATTTATTAAGAGTGTGGTAATGCGTGAACAGCTTGAACTCACTTGCTAACCACACCTGAAAGCGATTCGCTTTTTACTGTCATTTGCCAAAATGTTTACCTGGACACTTCATATTAAGAGACCAGTTTGCGTTCTTTACCATACGAATTTATTTATTTCGAGGCCTGGCAACATTTTTAAAGCCTTATGGATTCAAAATAAACGTTTAATATGTGACTTACATATGTATATTCATTTAACACTGTGGATTTTGTATGCAATCAGTTTGCTTTTCGCCATTGCTTCCAAGCATTTGTTGAAAAATATTTGTAGTTTTCATCAATTTGGAATAGAACTCCAAGTGATACAACCGTATAAAAGTATAGATTTGAAGCCGGAATCAAAAATCCTCAAATTCTTATTGCACACAAGATGTTTTTTGTACGCCATAGACTTAATTTGGCCTTTACTTATTTGGTCTGAAATATCCGCATTCGAACCATCATTTTTGCTGAGGATACTGCCTGGATAAGAGAAAATATCCACATCCATTATCTGCTTTCAAATATTAGTGGCGAGGTGTATATGATGCCGATTTCCTCAGCATATTTGACAGAGCATGAAGTTTCCTTTGGATATCTTCTAAGAGCGAAAACACAAATATTATCTGAGTAGTCGATATCGCATACGAGTTATCACATATTCCAATAGATGCCATATGGTGTTCCGTCGTTTGTTTGCTGGATGTCACTGCCTAAAGCTATAAGACTAGTATGGTATAAGGCACATATCGACGCCTCCGTTCTATAACATTCTAAGTCGGAAAAGTGTGTTTTGAGTTATGAGCTCTCAAAGTTTTCATGCGATATACGTCTATATGTGTATTCTAAGTAGATTTTTTCCTATAATTTCGGAACGGATCGGCGTACCTTAACCAAATTTTGTCAGTGTTTAAGTTAGAGAACGTAGAATTTAAAAAAAAAATGCAAGAACATTAAAAACGTTCTAAGTACACTTACTTTTGACGACTTTTGAGAAGTTGTTCATGACAATTTTTATATTGTTTTTCTCAGAGGACAGGCGCGGAAGAAATATTTTTTTTTCATTTCGTTTTGCTGGAGTTCGAGCAGTGGTTTTACATCAAATAAGTCAACACACTACTTACTATACTTAGGCGTCTTCACCTATGTATGCATGTTTCATAGTTACGCTTGGCTTTAATTGACCCATTTTCCGTTTAATTAAATACCAAAAAATTTGTTTCATATCAAAAAAAAATCGTTTTTTTTTTGCGGATAAAAACGATAATTTTGCAAATTTCATTAATAAATCATGGCGTAAAAAAATATTTACTCATTAAATATTTGAACAAAAATCATGTGTTACATTTACATACACGTGCATTTACGTGCATACAACTATAACTGAAAATAAGTATGTACATATGTATGTATACGCCTCTCTCGTAAAAACCGTGGGAGTGTTAGTGTATAAATAAATGCAATTTGATACCGAAAATCGTTACAAATGTTGCAAACAAGCAAAAAAATAGCAATAAGCATGCATCGTATTTATCATCAGCACAACATTTAAAATGCACAAATCATTTGGAAACAGATAAATTTATCGACCACAACATGTATAACAACAACAATCTTTAAAAATAGTAAAAAAAACAACATATTAAACAACAAAAATAACAACACATGTATGTATAAATACCAATAATTATGAGTGTTAAGAGGAAAAAAAGAAGAGCGAATGGGTAGGTGTACAGTATACACCTACACTAATGCACGATACATTTTCGTGTTGATAAATAAGAGAAGAGGAAGTGTAAACTAGGCAGAGAGAGAGAAGAGAGATAAAATTATAAATTATTTGCATTTTTAACGATGTTTTCGTATGCCAAACAACAATTTGTATTTTTGTTTTATTGTTGTTGTTGGTTTAGATTTTGTGATATATTTGCGACATTGTGGAAAGTGTTGATGAAAAGCATCATAACTGTTTATAAAAGTTAGTGATGAGGTATGTGTATGAAGGAAAGAGATAGCATAGAAAACAGTTTTAATTATGCTGGAATGTGTATGTACAGTTAAGGGCAGAATAATAGCAATATTTTAAAGATAAAAGTGAGGTAATCATATATCAAACTCTGGACTATACGGCCCTGAAGAAACAACTTACCCACCATTTATTTCGAAATAATTTTGAAATGATTTTGTAATAACTGACCGCAGCTTTAATTTTTGTCAATTTTTCTATGGTCGTTTAGCTTATTTCAGCAGCTCATAAAAGAGGGAATCTTTCATACATACACAATTGGTCATTAGAACCCTTCAGTCAAGGGGGGGACCTATTGTTAAATATCAACTCCGAAAGACAGATTTAAGAAGCTTTTCATGGCAGTTTTAGTTTACTCTCAGAATTTTTGCCAGAAGAATGCTGATAAGAAATCGAGTTGTAGTTATCATAGTTCTGATTTGTAAATTTATAAATTATACTTCTCTGCTACAATTCTCCTCTTTCCTGCATAAATGACACATATTGAAATTGAATTGCTCACATTGCAAATTATGAACACAAACAAATCATATTTGATTTTTGGGGTAGAAATTTTTAATGCGAAAATACGAATTCAATTGCAAGACAACCGTCGCCATCTAAATCATCATCATCGTCATCATCATAGTCGATCATTATTATTGTTCATGCATTCATTATGAACGTTGCGAACATATTTCACAACGAATATTTCAATAATAATCGGTAATTTTTATGACCACGCATATTAAATACTGAACATGATATGACGGTTGTTTCTTCATGCATCCTGCGCTATCAATTGGTCCAATGGTTTTATAAATAGTTAGCCAGAAAAGCATTCCCTACGGCTGTCAATCTAACCGCTCATTTAGTTCATCTTCTTTTTTTTATTTATTTATTCAGTTTGTTTATCAAATTATGTTCTAATGTGCTGCTGGTTGTACTAGGCAGCAGCAAGTTTGCATGGTTTTTACAATAAATTTTGGCATATAATTTCGTTGTTTATTCCCGTGGATTTAATTCCAATTTGACAAATACTGTTTAGTGTTTTTCGGTTTTGTAGTGGTAATTTGTTTTTTTTTATATTTAAAATTTTGTTTGCAACAGAAAATTTGTGAATAAGTACGCAAGCGCAATAATTCACTTACAAAAGAGGAGAAGTAATTTAGTATTCAGCTTTGAACGTTTTAGAAATTTTTCATTTTTTAATGACATGAAGGTTACTTTCTTTTCCTTTTTTTTAAATTTAAAACCGAATTCCTGTATAAGTCTTCTCTATCTGAACATTTACTTACAGTCAAATTTGTCCAAACAGGTACATAATTGATCATTCCAACCCTAGCTTCCCAAACCCTCATCTTTCGAATGACAGATTTTTGAGAACATTTTTCATGGTAATTTTATTTACACTCAGAGCATTTTTGTCAGAAGTCTGCTGAGAGGAAATCGCCGATGGAATATTTTTTCACATTTCGCTTTGTTGGAGATGTCTGGCCTGGGGTTTTAACCGTGGCCTCACGTCTACTAGACTATAGCGACTATAGAGAAGATCCAATATTGAACAGCAAACTCGCCGCTCAATAAATCCGTGATATTTCGAGCTGTGAGGGATCGTATATGGAATCGTTTTCTTGAAACTACCTTTTTGGTTAGAAAAAATAGTCAGTAATCATCGCACGTTATCTTACTCTTTTGCTTGTAACGTTACGTTTCTTATCATTTTCGAAAAAGTACGTTTAAATACGGCAGCAGTCACTCAAACCACACCAAACTATGTACATTTTATGTTATCTATTTTAGGATATACTAACAGCTGTTGCACTGGCTCTGGATTCCGTCAAATTCGGCAATTCAAATTCTATACGTTGACGAGCCACAGAGCTATTAAAAAGCTTCTCTGCAAAAAAAAAATTTCCATAGAAACATAATTCTCACACAGATAGAATGCACACATACATGATTGGTTATTACAACCCTTTATTCAGGATTACGACTTAATCTCCTCACATCTAATAAGCCAACATACTACCCACAACAGTACGGCGCCTTGACCACACAGACAGAATACTGATATTAAAATTCAATAAAGACACAAGAGACATTCGTTTGTTTGTTGATTCATGGTGAAATGGTGATACTTGTTGAGAATTTCTTGCCACATGTCACGAAATTTTTTTATACCGAAAAAACCCAATTCAACTCAAATTTAGAGAGAGTTTTAGCGAGAAAGCATAAGATTTTAAAAAAATAATTGCCAGAAAATTGCTTTTTCTGCCACAAAGTGTAGGCCTGTCGCATCAAAGTATCGCATTCATAACACATTTTTTGGCGTCACAGTTTGTTTATACCTGCTTATTATTATTTTGTTTAAAATATCTGGTGGTAGCCAATGCACAATATTTCTTAGGAAGTATCTTCATGAACACAAAAATATGATCAAATCTATGAAAGTGATTATTCTTCTCCAAGACAAATCAGACATTTGGGCAAGACAAGGAAAATTTCAAAAAAGAAATCTGAAAAATACTTTCCCCCACAATACTGTGTAAACAAATTTCCCATTTTATTGTCTGATTACTGTAAGCCATTTCTAAATTTCAAATTGTTTTCTTTACACATTTTATCACTTCCAGTTGCCAAATATCCACACAGAATTACTGTTACTTTTAATAAAATGACTAGTAGATGAATAATGTGTTCATATATGTATGTACGTGTACGAGTGAGAGTATATATTGTGGCTATTTGAAAAGATCCATATAAATTGCTGTGGCATTATAGGAACATGGCGACAACATTAAACGACATCAATGTTAAACAACGCCAAAACGGATGTCCGCTATTCATGTTAAAACATTTATCATGTCATCATTGCTGTCATCTCATACAGCATATACGCATACACATGCCGACATGCATACAATCATGATATACAAACTCATAAACACTTTTACTGACTGCCATATATATTCTCTCATATACGCATACACACCCATTAAATAAAATTTCACTTTGAACAAGTATGAGATTGGTTAACGTTGATCATGGTCATTCATGTTAAAATTGTTTGGGGTGTCTGGCTGCAGAGAGAAATGGCTTTTGGGTTATTTCATTGTGTGTGTGTGTATGTGTGTGTATTTTATTTATTTCCGTATTTGTGTTTTACTTGTTCAAGACGAGAGAGAAAGAGAAGTTTATTTGGTACGATGGAATGAAATAGTTATTGCTTTAGCCATTCCTCCTACCCTATATCGCTCTATTTGTTGCTCTTAAACATGTACTACACATACACACAGATTAACACTTGTATCAGCCATTTGAGAAATACAGATGGTCCGCAATTATTTTAGTACTCGTTGGCCATTATTTGAAATGTTCGTGGTACATTTATTTGTTACTCTTGACAGACCAAATGTGCGTGTATTTCTTAATAGTGTGCGTAATGTGTGAATAATAGTGTTGAAAGTGGTTTGTAATATTTTTAACTCGTATGTGAACGTAGGAGATGTAAGACGGACATTATGTGTAGTTGCAGTTGTAGTTGTATTTCCACTTGTATTCGTTTGAAGTGATTGAAAGTGTTATTTGTTATTGTCCTTCATGGAGTAAGAATACTGAGTGTACAAAAAAGAGAGTCAAACTGCAGTTTTTTTGATTTTATAGTCAAAATAAGTCGAAATCCATTTGTTGAAGTTCATTTGAGTTGTTTGTTTGATATGGGACAAGTCAATAAATAGAATTTATTTTCAATGAATATTTCTTCTTTCTTTCGATCGTTTGCTTTTGTAACGTGAAAGAGAAGAATTGCTTCATTTGAAGCTTTTATTGAAATTGAATTTTTTAAGACATGAATTTTAAAGTTTGAAAATATTTATTGTTGGAATTCATTTGTTTTTCATACACTTGCAAGTTTAAGTTTTGAGTTTCTCAATAGTGCAGTAAGCTTAAACGCTTATTTTTAAATAAACAGCAATAACCTAATAAACGAAAACGAATAACTGTTTGTATAAATAAGAAGTGCATAATAAAAATGCTGGCATATTTCTTGTAGTCGCCGTAGGCTAGTAAGACGTGAGGTCACTGTTAAAACCCCATGTCAGACATCTGCAATAAAACGGAATATGCAAAAAAAAAATTATTTCTTCGGAGACTTCCTCTCAGCAGACTTCTGGCAAAAACTCTGAAAATTAATTAAATTGCTTTTCAAAAGTCTGTTGGTCGGAGTCGATTTTAAATTCTAGGTTCCACCACTCATGTATAAAATGAACACACACAAAATAAGGGGTGTGAGAAGCTAGGTCGTAATCCTGTCTAAAGGATTGTAATGTCCAATTATTTATGTATGTTTTAACGAATAAGGAATACAAAATACTTTGGAATAAAACCCATCTGACTGTTTTGGACAATTTATAGCAATTAATAAGATCATAGGGTTTAACTCTTTTATATTGTTACATTTTTACTCTTTTAAAAACGTTTAATTCGTAGATTGCAAATAAAAATAAAAATAAAAATAAATTTGTGTCTAGTTGTAAATAAATTCTTTATTGTTCGCACAATTCCGTGTGCCACTGTACGCAACTTGGTTTAAACAACAACAATTTGCTTTGTTTCTTATTCTGCTTTACACTCGCTTGCGTAAACAATAACAATTGTTCAACCGATCTTTACAACGGAGATCTTCAAACCACGATTGTTCTCTTCATACGCAGCGCGTCTTCTCACAAGACTGACTCAATTTTTACTACTGTTTTGTCTTTTACATTGCTACGTAAACAGTTTGATGAATGCTATTGAAGGAGAATGACTTTGCCTTCACGAAATCTCTATATATGTAAACATGTTGTTTACGTTATTGTTGTTTGTGTATTTTGTTTACGTATGTTTGTTTGTTTACTTGATTATCCCATTTTCTATACTGAGGCTGTTGCTAAATTGCTGTTTATTCGTTGATCATATGAACAAGTCCATTGTTTTTGTAGCTTTCATTATTATTTTAATGTTAAACGATAACACCATTTCCATTTTCGTAACAACATTATTAGTTTAGTTTATCAATTATTTTTACAGCAGCATCAGTTGTAAGACCAGACATATTTTATGTTTAATTTCATTATACCGTATATCTGGATAATTATAAATTTTATTTTAATAATATAATATAATTTCCGGTATCCTTCCTATTACTTCTGTATTGTAAATTCCTACACATAGCAGAAATGTGATGAAACACGTAATAAAAATTCAACTTAAAGTAACATACAATAACAACAGTTAAAATATACAGACGCGTTTGGTCCTTTATACTGAATAAATTCCTACAAATTCACTTATATAGACATAAAGTTCAAAATTACTGGCATACATATATATGTATGTATGTAATTTTAATAGGATATATCATTTGTATTGGTAGCATTTATATCACCCCTACACACTGTAGACAAGTCAATACTGAATTCTGAAATTTAGAGACAAAAAATGCTCACACATATGTATACACATACAAACGCAGAACATGAATTGTTATGGATTATTTTAAATGATGATCCTTTAGTTATTATACTCGCGTGTGTACTTCATAAATATTATTGAGTAATTGCTTCAATATCTATGTATGTTGTAAGAGTATTTGTTGCTGTTAATGTATAAGTGAATGTCTTTGTTTAAATACGATTGTTTGATTGAGCGTTTAACTAGCAGAGGAGTGAGACAACAGCTTATCCACTTATTTATAGAAGTTAAAGAGCAAGAGTTTATGCTTTTGTATCCTCTTAGCACGTTATTGTTAACGTTTATCATTGTTGTTTATCTATATTTTTCTACATTATTTTCAAACAATATTGAATGGCTACATACGTTTGTACTGTTCCTATATCTATTATAAGAACGTATTTATTCCTATTTGTTTTGTCTGTTCTAGAACTTTGAAAAATTTTAAGTGTTTAATGTAAAATATAAATGCATTCATGGCCATCTTTCTGTCAAAATCTGGATTTTGTGTTTAAAGAGCTGAACATTTCTTAAAACCTATAAGATATTCTAAAGCAAAGTGAAATTATTTTGCAACAAGTCCTACCTGAGTAATAGAGGATCTAATTGCTAAAGGGTGGGCCATTTAAAAGTTTTAATTAAACATTCTAATAAGACAAAAACAGTTTGAAATATTAACAAATTTATTCTTTTCTTGTGAAGCAAAACTGTTCTGGTTAGAAATGGAATATTATTTCATTCATATGGCTATCACGACTGGCCTGACAGTACCTCACTCGATCGGACCAGTTTACTTGCACTTTTTCGAGTGTATGGAGTCGTATCTAGGCAATTGCATCACTGTCTATGGTTTGTCGGCATAACACTTTTCTTTAAAAGCGCCCCACAATAAATAGTCCAACGCTTCTTGGCGGCCAATTAACAGCAAAAAAAAAAACAAAAACCGTTTTAAACTTATGCCAAATTTTTTTTTTTTTTTGTGAAGTTCATTTGTTCTGAAAGCCCTCATTTTAACGCCCGAGGGTATGCAATAATTTTTAAGTTTATTCTCTTACTACAAACACCCACCATATCGTATGATGATTAAATATTGTTTTGGCATATTAATCATACGCACCATATGAAATATAATTTTTTCAATATACATATCGTTAGTCTAATTCGCAAATGTCACTTTTTTCAAATTTTACAGGAGACACAAAAAACATAGTAACTTTCTCAGTTTTTAAAATTTTAAATTTTTTACAATTTTTTTTGATTTGAAAGCTTTACATAGATTCACACGGATGGAAGTTACCAGGAGCATAAGAACTGCAAAAAGATTGTATTATGGCAGAAAGTTTTCCAATGCTATGGACAACAAGTCTAAATGGAATGTAATTCGTGAAATAGGAATAGGCCGAAAATGTCCAAAGGCCGATATTGATGTGGATGTGGACAAGCTTAATGACCAGTTCGTAAATTCTAGGGTCCCAAGGTCTAATGGTGACTTGTATGATGAACTCTGTTGTGTTCCACCACAGTATTCCTTTAGCTTTCGTTGCGTAAATCAGTTTGAGGTTTTGGAATGTATTTCAGCGGTAAAATCGAATGCAGTTGGTTCTGATGATTTGCATCCTTTATTCTTAAAGGCTCTGACTCCTAAACTTTTGCCTTACTATACTTACTTGTTCAATACAGTTCTGACTAAGTCTTCTTTTCCTGAAAGTTGGAAACTGGCTAAAATCCTTCCCATTCCGAAAACTAATTGTGAGTTCAGGCCAATTACAATCCTTCCTTTTTTATCCAAAGTATTGGAGAACATCATGGCCAGACAAATCGATGAATATCTGAGGGCCCACAATTTCTTAACGGTTAATCAGTCGGGCTTCATGAAAGGTAGGAGTTGTACTACCGCTCTGGTAAATGTAGTTGAGGAACTTAGGTCGGAACTTGATGGTAATAGTGTGGCGTTCTTGGTTCTGCTTGATTACTCTAAGGCTTTTGATACAGTCGATCATGCGGTTCTATTGAAAAAGCTCCGAAAACTGTTTTATTTCTCCGAAACTGCCTGTAATCTAATTTATTCTTATTTGACGAACAGATTTCAGAAGGTTCATTTCAATGGCAAAGTTTCGGATCCACTTACTATTAGTAGAGGTGTTCCACAGGGGTCTATACTTGGACCTTTGCTGTTTTGCATGTATATAAATGATCTACCTGATGTTTTGGTTAACTGTAATGTTCACATGTATGCTGACGATGTGCAGCTTTACACATATACTCCAAGGGAGAATATTTATTCTTGTTTGGACTACATTAATCGTGACTTAGCAAGGATTGACGGATGGGCCTCGGCCAATGGACTATGTATCAATCCTTCTAAGTCTAAATGTATTACACTTTCGAGAACAAACGGATCATTTGTCATACCTGAATTGAGTTTCAGGGGAAATAAAATTGAATTTGTCAGGTCGGCTACTAATCTGGGTATTGTCTTTAATGACAAATTATCGTGGTCTACCCATATAAGTGTCATTGTTGGCAGAATTTATGGCATGCTTCGAAATTTGTGGGCTGTCATAGATTCAACTCCTTTTGTCATTCGCATGCAACTTGCTAAAACGTACTTGATTCCGGTACTTTTATATGGATGTGAGATATACGCAAATT
Source organism: Sarcophaga carnaria (assembly GCA_958299815.1). Taxonomy (NCBI): domain Eukaryota; kingdom Metazoa; phylum Arthropoda; class Insecta; order Diptera; family Sarcophagidae; genus Sarcophaga; species Sarcophaga carnaria. The sequence goes on from OY283150.1 coordinate 49,815,991, forward strand.
GCAGTTATGATGACAACCAGAAACTTAACCTGGCATACAATAACATAGCCAGGTATGTTTTCCTTAAGGGGCGTCGGGATCACATTTCTCATTTAGCTTACCTGATTCTTGGTATCAAATTTGATAATCTCCTGAAAACTAGATGCCTCCTTCTACTTCATAAAATAATTTACACGAAACAGCCGAAGTATTTATATTGTAAAATTAAGTTTGCCAGATCCCACCGGGGTGTGGGGATTATACAGCAACGATTCAGGACTCTTCTGTCTCAGCGACAGTTCTTTATACACACCATTAGTCTTTGGAATTCCTTACCAAATAACATCCAAAATTTGGGCAATGCAAACGCGTTCAAAAAGGAGTTATTTAAATTATTTTCATAATTAAAATTTTTATCTCATATTTGTAAATTTTGTGATTTTATTTTTTAGGTCATCATTATTATTGTTATTATTATTATTATTATTATTATTATTATTATTATTATTATTATTATTATTATTATTATTATTTTTATACTCTACCTTATCAATTTAATTTAATATTTATATACATAATTTAACTTTCTCTAATTTTTTATATTTAATTAATGTTAATTTTTTATACCTTATTGATTGTAAACATAGCACTGTCACTTATAAGATTTAGTATCTTGTTGTGCTATGTAGATCATTATAATCAAATAAATAAATAAATAAAATAAATAAAATAGTTCCCTTTAAATGACCTAGATCAAATATTAATAATAATTAATAAATAATATTCGTGGAGTTAGCACGTGCTTTTAATTTTTTCGTAGTTTTGTGGACTTAGTGTTTTTGCAAACCACAAAATTACAACAACTTTAAACTACATAATGACATTTTTGTTGTTGTAAAATATGTATTTTTATTTCGTTTTACATTAAAATCTCAATATTGGAAAAAAGTGGGCTAAGCGTCTTTGCGAATTATACTAACGATATGTACATAAATGTACAAAATATTTATCACTAATAATCGGAATTAAAGATGTGTCATTTAAAAGTTTAAATTTAAAAATGCAATAAAACAAAACGGTGTGAAAATTTGACAAATTTTAATTTTTTTGTTGTGAAATTGGAATATTAGAAATGGAATATTATTCCATTAAAATGGCTGCCGTGTCGGGCCTCACAGTACCTCATTCGATAACGTGCATTTTTTCGAGTACATGTGGCCGTATCTCGGCAATGGCATCACCATTGGCCTTCAAATGATCAATTGTCACTATTTAGTCGGCATAATACTTTTCTTCAACGGCTTCCCACAGAAAATAGTCCAACGGTGTCAAATCGCAGCTTCTTGCCGACCAATTCACATCACCATTTCGCCTAATTAAATCGATAGTGCCATGAGATGTGAGGAAAGTTGCACCATCCTGTTGAAACCAAACATCGTTCACATCAATAACAAAGAAATCGGTTATCGCGGTCCTCATTTTAAAGAAATATGGGCCAATAATGTCTCCGCTCCACAAGCCGCACCAAACAGTCACTCGTAATGGGTGCATTGGCCTTTGTATGACCAAGTGTGCATTTTCTGAGCCCCAAATACGGCTATTTTTGTTATTAACGTACGCATCAAGATAAAAACGAGATTCATCCGAAAAGATGATTTTTTTTTTGCAAAATCGAAAGTTTCTCGTTGGCTCAAATTTCCAATAAATCCTTTTATTGTTCATGCATAAATCGATTCATTACTTTCAGTAGAGATAATATACTGAATTTTGTGACAGAGTAGAAGGACATAAATATTCTAAGATTCGACCCACCCGTTATAATGTAAAACATACATGTATACCGCAAATGTATACTTTTGTAAGATTACATACATACATACATAATTGGTCATTACAACCCTTCAGTCAGGATTACCACTTATGTTGTGTGTGTTAATTTTATACATGAGTGGTGGAATCTACAGTTTAAAGTCGACTCCGAACGACAGATTTTTGAGAAACTTTTGATGGCAATTTTATTTTACTCTCAGAGTTTTTGCCAGAAATCTGCTGACAGGAAGACGCCGAAGAAATACTTTTTGTATTTTGTTTTGATGTCCGGCCTGTGGCTCGAACCCTAGCTTTACGTCTAATAAGCCAACACACTACCTATTAGACTACGGCGACTTCACTTTTGTAAGATTACTTTTGTTATTTAATTCTCCAAATGACATTTAAGTATAGATATTCACTATTTGATTTATTATTAACACTTCTGATCATGTTTATCAGAATTTTATTTTCTTTTTGTGACACACTTTTGTCTCATATGCTTTAGAGCGTTCAATTGGTCATTCACTTCACTTTGTTTATGATAAGAAAAACTTATTTTTCTTTTGTTACAATCAAATCGATATAATTATTGTTATCAATTTTCTTTTTCATTCAATTTTTAGGAAATTGTGTTGTCCAACGACCACATCAATCAGACCAACTGATTAGAGAGGGCACAAGCAAAAGGGTGAGTACGGAAGAATGTGTTTCTGTTTTTGTTTGCAATTCTTAAATTTCCTTTTCTTAAACTTATTAAAATATTAATTAACGTTAATTATATGTAAATAGCTCAATTAAAAAAATAAATGGCATCACTTAAATGAATTTAAAACATAAAGTTGTGACGCTTTAAAATTCTTCCTACAATTTCTAATTTTTATTGTACCTTCATAGTGAAGCTAAACAATAAAGAAAATTCCATGCATTTATTTTCCTCTTCCTCATTGCACCCTGTTGCAGTTTTTGTTTTCATTTTTCATTAATGCACAGGAATCTTGTTGTTTTATTTTTATTTTTTTAATCCCTATTTTTGTACAATTTTCCACCCTATTGTTTACGTTTTTTCTTCCTCTTTTTTTGTTGGTGTTTTTGTTCTATAACTTGATTTAATTTTTGTTCTTTTTTCTTCGTCTTCTTCTTCTTTTTCTATGATGATTATGATTATTTAACAGATTTACTCGTTGGACGATGCTGAATGCAGTGAATTATGCAGCTGTGGTGAATCTTTAACACTCACCTGTCATGCACTTTGCGTGCCATTTGCTCCATGTCGTACTGCTTTGGCATTTTATAGTCATGCTTCACCCGCGTATCAGGCATTCCGCGGTCGTTGTCTCTGCTATTCGGGACGTTTTATCTGTATGAAACCACCATTAGGTGACTATTCCCTGCCAGGTAAGTTTCAGCTGTGTACTACACCACTTGTACTTGCAATAACCACTGCAGCAAGCATTATTAAACTAATTTTTTTTTGCTTTTTTTGTTTTTGTTCTGTGCCCTTTCTGTTCTTAAACTGCATGAAGGAATCTCTTTTGTTTTCTTTTTTTTGTTATTATTGGGGGGATGATGTGAATGGTTTCAGTAAAGACGTTGGTAGTTGGCACAATTGCTAGATTTTGTATTTAAAGTGTAATTGTTGTCAGTGCCGGGATTATATTTTCCATCTGTCAGTTGGGTGGTGGTTGGTTGTGTTCTGAGTGTTATAAGATGTGATGCTTGACGCTACTGTATTATACTGCATCAGTCGAATGTTCAATATACTTAAAACATTAAGCATTTTACGGTGAATATTATTGCCGTAAGGGATTTAAAAGAGTGCAAACATGAATTTATTTACTCAGTTAATAAAGACCAATATCACAAAGTGGTAGTTTTCGATAGCATGTGCTTCTCCTTAGATCATGGCTTAAGAAATCATCTTCAATTTTATTTTTCCATTAGAGATTCGGTCTTTTCTTCTGTGTTTCCTCCCATGAATATTCTCCATGATTGCTGGTTTTGTTTTTAGCTTCATAACTAACTCCACAAAACTCATTTACCATCTCTATGTTTTTTTATTGCTGACATTGCTGTTTGGAGCTCGTCGAAGTTGGGTTGTGTACACTCAACATCGTCGTTCGGTTGTGCTCTACGTCCTACACTTTTCGCTGTCTTTAAAAGTTGGCATTTCCTCAGCATGCACGCGAGATCAGTCATCAGATTTTCGTTCGTTTTCCTTACGGCAAAAGACAATTGCACGAAAGCATGCTGTGTATCGTTTCACACTCTGGTAAAATGCAACTCTTCTCCAGAATATTGCAATTTCCTCCAACTCGTATCTTTTCATTTCTCAATACTTGGTCGAAAACGAATATTCTTTTCTCTCCGTTCACACCAAATGTGTTCCGCTCATTGTTACCTTCAATAGATTGGTTTTTATTTGTGATAGATTAGAAACATTCTTGTTTGTACTATGGATTTCGCAATTGAGGTTTGTTATGCCACACAAATATTTTGTGGAATTCTTTGTTAAGAGCATAATACGCTGCCACTGAGGGCTAATTTCGTCAACACAATGAGAGTTCGTGTGTAGCATTTGGGTTAAGCGACGGTGATCCACTCTGTGGTTCCACATTTGCCATGACAATTACCTCTATGCGTACTTCGGCTATGACTGTAAACGATTCTAATCGATATGCCTCGAATGGTGTATACTTTTAACACATAATCGAACAATGTTTTTAGTCTACTACAGAGTGATACAATTGTTATGAATTTTCTGAATATCTGGATACGAAAATCGGGCTTACTAATGACAAGTTTTCTTGTTGCAGTGGAATTATTATTACCATCCGATATATGTAGATACTTGCGTCGTAGAGACTGAGTAGGACTAAGATTATTTCCCCTGCCAATTCCACTGTTCAAAACATTCAGCATAATTTAAAAGTTTGTGTCACTGGTCCTAATCTTCCACATTATAATGGTGTTGGAATCATCCAGAAAAGTTATTCAAAACCTCACAATAGGAGCGGAAAGTATACTCTGCACTGATAGCAGATATCGAATAACTTCATTAGAGGATGCATTTTGTTTCCTAGTCCTCTAGTCTATGTATAGATAATGTAATGACCGGTTAATAAGCTCAATATAGACAGATTTTCTTGCGGAACACTGCAGTATCAAATCACCGACCTTGTTCTGCAATAAATTTCAGACGGATAGTGGTCCGGTATGATGAGGTAAAAAATAGAATTTATCGCTGCAACTCTTCAGTCAGGATTACGACCTAGCTTCTCACACCACTTATGTTGTGTGTGTTAATTTTATACATGAGTGATGAGACCTACAATCTCCGAACGACAGAGTTTTTGCCAGAAATCTCCTGAGAGGAACTAATAAGCCAACGCAGTACCTACTTGACTAAGGCGACTTTAATAGAACATATTCCCGGAAATTGTTCAGATCTTGGTAGAACTCTAGTGTTAGATTTTGTGATGGGTTAAACTCTCTATCGGGAGCCAGTACTTAGGCTATTATTTGATATATTATGGAATCACATAGGCTGATGTGGATCTATTACAGCACAGCTAATTATTGTGTTTCTTTCTCCTTCGCTATATCTTCCCATGTATCTAGGGAAAATATATAGAAATTTTTGTCAGAACTACTATAGTTATTGCCAAGACCTATGGGTGAAATTGTTTACTATTATAGTCATAAATCTTCCCCTATCATCACAACTGAATATCTCAAAATCCTATTAAAACTTCAAGGAACACATACCTTTACAACATTTATTTGACAGGTAATAATCACAATTGCCATGAATTACAATAAAAAGAGAGAGAGAGAGAGAGAGAAACGAAATGCTGGTAGAGTTGCGAGAATAGTTAGTACAATAGTTTAAGATGAAGATGATAATGATGAGGACTGCGAAAAAAAATGTACAGCAGCTGAAAGTAAGAATACAGAAAAGAAACAAGTAAAGATGAGAAATTGAGTTTAAGCAGATTATATTACACCCCGGGTAATGATTTTATTTTATGATAAATGATGATGATTAAATATTTTGCTTCTGGCAATCCCTCGCCCTCCCAGACAACCAGCAGAATTTCGTTTTCCGTTTTTTACTTCACGATATTAGTGAAATTCCCACGCTTAGCAAAACGTGTGAGAATGAACGATGGCACTTTTTGTTTTGTTTTTTTGCTTCAAACATTTTTGCGGAAGAATTTCTTTTTGCGAAATAATTTTAAAAGTGCGTGTTTGGGAAAGTGCAGTAAAAACTATTTTAAACTAAGCACAGCTCTTAATTACAAAACATTAATAGTTTTCTTAACGCTTTTCTCCATTTCATTGAAAAAAAATATAATAATAGGTGGCGTTTTTCTTATGCTGGGCTATAGCAGTGCAGACGAAGCTTTATTACGTCCTCACACCAATCTGGGCGTACAAGATGCTGTCAGAGCTTTACAGCAATATGTAACGACTTACATTGATAATCAGGTATGAGTAATAAAATATATGTTGCGCCATGTTGTTATTTTTTTGTTAAGCAGTGTACAAATTTAAAATGTAATTGGTTTTTTACAATACGTTTTTTTTTATTTTTTTCATTTCAGACTCAATGTACCTTGACCCTATTCAATATGACCGAGGAAAATATTATAATCGCCGCCCGTTTGCCACACGATGCAAAATTAAAGGCAATCGATTTGCTTAAGAAAGAAAAGGTGAGTAAATAATTGCTTAGATTAGGGAAATCGAGATTAATTTTTTCATTGTGTTAGCTTTTGGTTGATTTATTATATTTAAGCAATCGTATAAGGCTGTATACTTGAACTTACTTCCGACATTCTGTTCGATGCAGTGCATATGTGCTTCAAAGTCTTGGCTGACAGTGTCATTCCGGTGTCGTGTCTCACTAGAATTTATTTTTTTAATGCTCACTGATATAAACCAGTTGACCTTTTTCATTACACAAACCAAAATTGTAGGCCCAACTAAAATCTGTTTTAAATCTGGGTGTGACCATTATTCGGCCTTATGGTAGTAGGTAGTGCTTTCGCTTACTAGAAGACAGTTCCAAATTCAATCATAGTTCGATATCTTGAAAAAATTCAATCGATCTCGGTGGTCAGTACACATCACCTCCACAAGAGATGATCATGTGGCTCAAATGGCTGATGCAGAATGCCTAATGTGTCATAAAATATGTGTCGTGTAGCACTGTTCTGTTGATACCAGATGTCGTTGGGGGCTAGATCAGCCAATGCAGGCCAAAAGAAATACGCAGTCATCAACCTGCAGGGCTGGCCGTTGGCTTAATTGGCTTGGTTAATGTCGTTGTCAGTGAAATATGGACCGATGATGCCGCACGCCCAAAATCCATGTCAAACATAGATTTTAACGGAAAGCATTGACGCTCTTAGATCCTATTTGGATTGGTATCGCTATATATCGACAATTACATTCTTCCCCGTTACTTCATGTGACACTCAAACATCGAGTTTCAGTGTGTACTCAGTTTTTGAAATGCATGATTACACTATGATGCACTGGTCTTCCTTAATGTGTTTTTTTCATGATTATATCTAAATTTTGAATGATTGGTCCAGAATGAGGTACATTCCTTTTTCAAACCATGGTAATCACAAAAAGTCACATATCAAGGCTACAGCATTAAACTTTTAAAATTTTTTTGCGGGCTGGAGAAAGCAAAATGTGGCAGTAATTTTTCGAATTTTCAGTCAGTTTTTAAAGCAAACAACTTTTCACAGAATAAAGTAATTTTACCACAATTACGTCTCATAACAGAGTAAAGCATAATTCGATGACTTTTTATTTCTCTACTGCTGGCACATAACCATTAAGTGCGAAATACAATGCAATTTCACTGAAATCACTTCATCTGAATTGAATACAATAACCGATCTTTTTGAGATAGTTTTCGACCATTTTTTTTTGACATTTCGGCCATAACTTGACAGCTGCTTGTTTTCAATGCTTCATCCGCTTAGACGCAATTACTTACATAGCCTCATAAAAAACATATAACACGGCGTCAAAATATATGATTTTTGTGGCCAATCGATATTACGAAAAACGTAACATTTTTTTCTGATAATGTGGGCCAGCTAATGGCTTTATATTTTCGAAACTATGTACATACCATCCAGTCCATAATCTTTAATCCCAGGTCACAAAAACTTTAGACTTCATAGAGTCTTAGACATAGCGACGAAAGCAGTTGTATCAGTCATTTTTGATAAAATATGGGACAATGGCTCGTATAGAACGTGTTGAGCACCAAAACATACTTTTTCCGATTTTCTGCAATTACATGGTTACTCTGAGGACCGTATGTGATAATTTTTCTCGTTGACGTATTTAAAAGTTGGAAGTTTAAATATTGAAGTCGTAGGTAGTGTGTAAAGCCGCGGTTCAAACTCCAGGTCAGACATCTCCAACAAAACGAAATATGGAAAAATATTTCTTCGGAAAATTCCTCTCAGCAAACTTCTGGCAAAAAAAGCTCTGAGAGTAAATAAAATTGCCACGAAAAGTTTCTCAAAAATCTGTCTGTAGGTCCCACCACTCACGGATAAATATAACACAAAATATAACTGGTGTGTGGTGTGGTAAGTCGTAATCCTGACTGAAAGGTTGCAATGAGCAATTATGTTATGTGGAAGACATTAAATAAGCTGAAAACATTATGCAAACATTAGATGAGATGTTAAGGAATTTGTTTTTTAAGTTCTACGTGTTTTGTTTTTAATTTTAATGAACGTACGATTTTATTAAATTTTTACAAAATATTCTTTTAAATCTTCTGTAGGAGGACTGTACATCTGTGCTAAAAACCATTAGTCATCACATTAATTCGGAACATCATGAACTGCAATCCCACCGACTATTAAGCATTTTTAAAATGGCTGAAGTCGAAGTTGTCTGGCCAGAAAATAGTGCAGCCACCAGTCTAAAACAAAACAAATCAAACAACTTTAATTATATTTTATGTATTGTTTTAAGCATCCTGCTCATTGTTGCCCAGCCAGGCAACAACATTAATATACTGGCTACTGCAGTCAGTACACACAACGTCCAGCAACAGCAAGTGAGTAGAAGGACAAGATTTGTGAAAATGACATGACATACGACAGCGCAAAAATTAATTCAAAATGAAATTTAATAAGAAAATTAAAAATAATAATAATGTTTAGATTAAAAACTAAAACAAAAAAAAAGTAATAAAATATACATCAACAATTATAAATAATTTAATATGAACTATATACAGTACAGTATATACAACATACATACGATATAATATATTTATAAATATGTTAATATAATTGAGATAAATCTTTAATATATTAAACATACATACATACATGATGAATATATTCATACATACATGGACATACATTAGGCTATATACACAGACATAAAATGCATATTTATGTACACATGATGTAATGAACATTATTAAAATAATACAATAAGCAGTTGGAAGGCTATTTGCATTACGTATAAATTAAAATAAAAAAAAAATATTAAAGAAATAAAAAAAATAATTAAAACTGAGTTAAAGAAATGTTTTGTAAGCATATATACATACATATATATACAGTGTACAGTGTTAATATTGCTATAGGAAATATGCAAGACGTGCATAATAATGTTATGCATACATAAGCGTTGTTTAAGCTTTACAAAATATAAGTATAAATACAATACATATACATAGGACTACATACATAGATACCTACATACATACATATATACTATATATATTTTTTTAAGTTGGATATAAAAAAAGAAGAAGAGTAAAACCCAAAAAAAGAAGAAAAAAACAAAAATTTTGAAATAATTTGGTTTAAAAAAACTCTTTTAAACATTTCTATTTAAGTTTCCAATTTTTATAAACTTAAAGACCAAAATTAAAGCAATTAATTGAGTGCTCTGACGTTAAACGTTATTTAATGTTTGTATTGAATTTAAATTGTTGCAAAAACTTTTCTTTTCAATTTGTTTGTTTTTAATTAAATATTCCGATTAATGAAATTAAATGTAATTCAGTTGTCATATTCACATATCAATCATTTGCCATCTGATAATACTTTCTTTTTTTGTAGGTTTTTTTTTGCAGCCACAATTTTTATTTACTTTATTTAATACAATTGACTCGTATTTTTTAAAAACGTTATTAAATGTTCATGGAAAAAATCAAAATTTTAAAGTTTTAAAAAACTTTTGTTAAAAACAGTCATTCAGCGTCAGTGTGAAAATATGTATATATTTCATATTAAATATAGAATAGAACCTACAAGGCTAATCTTGTTAATACCAGTATTGCTTGCTTGAGGTGCCTGTAGAAAAGTATTTTCTTCATCACCAATTTTTCTTTTTTTCAATGCAGATAAGGGCGTCTTCTGCGCCAACTTCTGTTAATTCTCTCGTCAAATACCCAGCTCGCCATCAGCCTCTTACATCCGAACTTGGTGGCCAGATTGGCTGCAGCCGCTGAATGTTAATGCACTGCACAACGTCTATGTTGTTACGCAGCTCATACAGTTCATTGCTTGATCGGATAAGGAAATCATTGCAAACTGGCACTGGAACGAAGACCTTACATAGGACTTTTCTGTGCGTAACAGCGTCCATACTTCTGCGTCATGGAGAAGTACGGCCATCATGCTCTTATATCCGAAGCTGGTGGCCAAATCGGCTCCAGCCGCTGAATGTTATGCACTGTGCAAAGTCTATATTGTTGCGCAGTTTATTAAGCTCATTGTTGCATCGAATGGGCAAATTATCGCCAACTGTCACAGGAATGAAGATCTTAAGTATGTAGGGCTTTTATGTTAAATACTCTCAAAGTTGATACATCGTAACAGCGTTCATATTTCTCCGCCATGGAGAAGCACGGCCAACATCTTCTTACATTTGAACGAGGTGTCGGAATCAGCCGCTAAATGTTAATGAGCTCGCCAATGTCTATGTTGTTAAGCAGTTCGTATAGCTTATTGTTGTATGGTATGGGGGAAATCATTGCCAACTGGCACTGGACCGAAGAAGTTACGTAGGACTTTGCTATCGAATGCTTCCAAGGCTACTATGTGGGTGCGTAATAGCATCCATGCTTCTGCGCCATAGAGAAGAACGGGAAGAATAAAATACTTCTGGAGCATTAGTTTCATCGCAAAAGAAATGGTTCTGCTACTCCATTGTCTATTGAGACCATAGTAGTATTACCTGTTGGCAAGAGCTAACGCTTGACCTCCAGACTGACTTTCTTTTTGGCAGAGGCAAAGCCAAGATAAATAAATTTATTAAATATATCGGTCGTAAGCTAGGATGCGATACGGTCCCTACACATTAACAACTTATACTTCGTTTTGCCCTCATTTACTGCGAGACACATCCTGATAGACACCCGTTCAATAGCGCTTAAGACAGCAGTAACGTCTAGTTTGAAGCTCCCAGTGATGTCAATGTTATTAGAGTACGCAATTAACTGGGTGCTTTTGAGGAAAATAGTGTCAATGCAATGTACTCCGTCTTCCACAGAACATTCTCTATTACCAAGTTTAAAAGTTCCCATGATAAGTGATCGTATATACGGTATCAAAAGGTTCAAAAATGTTCATTGCCATCTTGACGCGGCTACAGGATTTGCTCAACGTCATTTTGCACAGCCTTATCATATTTGAAGGCCGAAGTCAGACCGATTATTCGAAGCTGCTTTACAGTCGTCGAAAAGATGATGGGTGTCAATTTGATTTTTATGGTCTCCTTCGGGATTTGACAGTCGCTGGTGGACTGAATAGACATGAAACCACACAGATTGGAGGAGGAGCTTCAGTCGTGCACACAATACTTTCGGAGAACTTCATATGTGAGAGGGAGAAGGCTTACATCCTCGCAGTTGGCTCTGCCTTTTTCAGGACAGAACAGCGGATATTGAGATTCTATCCTTGTTTTGCAAATAAGATGATGTATGCATACTACCATCCTTTAAACAATTTGGTGACTGAGAATACTACCTTTAAGGGCTTTTATAAAGTTTTCAAATCAACCATACTGTCATGTATTACACAACACAATAATGCTTCTGAGGACCTCATCGCAATTGCCGTACTCGTAACATAGAATTCTGTTTGAGAAATACTAGTTCCACATTTACTGAACAGAATTTCATTAATCATCGGACAAAGCGTTAGTATACCTTATTGAATAAACGAACTTGTAGCAAACAATTTTGATGAACTGTTTTCACCAGGTATGGTTATTTCCAGCACATAACGATCATTCCTAACTATTGCTGAACATGGCTTTCCGTTATTTTTGTATTCCTTTTTATAAATTTAAGAAACAAAGGCATGCTGTATCTTTTTGTTATTTTCTTTGCTTTATTGCGGTTTCATTAATTAAGTTTCCTTAGCGAAGTAGGTCATTGGTCTGTAGAAAGTCCAAGAATGTTAAGTTTGTCATCTGTAGTTGCCTAGGAATAACTTTCTCCGTAAATCTGGATTGTATATATATTGAGGAACTCGCCATAGTCTTGTAGGTAATTTGTTGGCTTATTAGATGTGTGACCCCTGGTCTAAATTCCAGCCCACACATATCAAACAAATTGAAAATATGGGAAAATATTTCTTTCGGCGACTTCTTCACAGCAGTCTAACTAAAATTTGCGATGGAAAGCTCAATAATCTGTTGTTCAAAGTCTACGTTAGACTGTAAGTCCCAAAACCCATGGATAAAATTAACACGCAACATGGATGGCCGTAATCCTGACTGAATGGTTATAATGAACAATTAAATAATTCAGACACTTATTGCTGATTGGGTCTTGCGTTTTCTTTCTTCTTTCCTATCTGGTCATTTTTCTATTTAAAGTGTCCCCCAAATAACTTTTTTTTGGGAAATGCTTAAAAAAAAAACTACTGAATATTTTCTCAAATTTCTTTTTTTATTTGAAAGTCCAATTCTTCCGGTTAATAATGGAAAATAATTTCATTCAAATGGCTGCCTCGGCTGGCCATGCAGTAGCCTACACGATCGGTCCAATTTTTAAGCACATTATCGATTGTGTGCAGCTGTATTTCACAAATGGCTTCACGAATATTGTCCTTTAAAGCGTCAATTGTCTCTGGCTTGTCGGCGTAACACTTATCTTTGGCGGCACCCAACAAATAATAGTCCAACGGTGTCAAATCGCAGCTCCGAGGTGGCCAAACGACATCAGCTTTGCGGCTGATAATGCGATCTTCAAAAACAGGGCACAAAACATCGAGTGTAGCTTCGGCTGTGTGGCACGTAGCGCCGTCCTGTTGAAACCAAATGTTGCCTATATCCTCCTCTTCAATTTTTGTAAAAAAAATTCGTTCAACATGGCTCGATAACGATCGCCATTGACTGTAACGCCCACTCCTTGCTCATTTTCGAAGAAAAATGGCACAATTATGTCTCTGGACCAAAATCCGCACCAAACAGTGATTCGTTTTGGGTGCGTCGGCTTTTCAATGTATGCGTGCGGGTTTTCTGTGCCCCAAATGCGACAATTTTGCTTGTTTACATACCCGCCAAGATCAAAATGAGCTTCATCTGAAAAGATGATTTTTTTTGCCAAAATCGGCATCTTCTGGTGTAGGCTACTGCATTGCCAGTCGAGGCAGCTAATTGAATGAAATTATTTTCCATTATTAACCGGAAGGATTGTACTTTCAAATAAAAAAAGAAATTTGAGAAAATATTCAGTAGTTTTTTTTAAGCATTTTCAAAAAAAAAAAGTTATTTTGCGGACCCTTTACAATTTATATGATTCATAAAAAACCTTATATTGCTGGGTATTCAACATCGTTCATAAAAACATTGATTTTAATAAACGTGATCATGATGAACGATTTAGAATTTTGTCAATTCGAACGTCATCAAACGCTTGATGTATTGCCGATATATCGTCCATCAAAACATCGATGTTAACATCAATATTTAAACAGCGATGTATCGTTTGCATCTCTACATATTGCACTGTATGTGTTCAAGTGTATTCTCTTCAAGTGTATAGTATTTCCAGCTACAGCATTACGAGTGATGATGCTTTTCTCCCTGCTTATATAGTCTTCATCACTGTTCAATCTGTACTCAAAGAAAACGACACTACTATTATAGACCTTAAGTGGTAATATCTTGCGATATACGATATTTATTTCGTTTATTTCAATTGTAACTTTAAAATTCCTGGTATACATGCCACATGTGATACCTTTTTTTATTATTCTTTTTAATGCTTACAACCAGTATTCCATCACCTGCACGATTAAATTTTAATTTTTATTTCATTAAATATTTACCACAAGGAAATAAATAAAAAAAAAAACGCTGGAAAAAAGTGTGTGTGATACATTATGATTAAATGAATTGTGAAATGCATTTATGGCAACCTGTTAATAACAGTATTTTAAACAATCAATAACACAAGCATTGCCAGACCATGACCGAAACCGATATTAAATAAAAATAAATTCGAAGAGAATAAAAAAAACAAAAGAAAAAGGAAAACGGACGGCAATTTTAATGATTTATTTATTTCAGATTAAATGCCAAAATTTTACGGAAACAATGAATTTTTTAAAGTAAAAATAATTTAAAATTTGAAAGCGAAAAACGGTAAACAGAAAAGCATATTATACGAGTGTCATTTTTAATATGTTTGTTCTGTTGAATAAGGCTGCGTTGTATAGTTGATTTTAATTTTTATTATTGCATGTAAAATGGCATATCATTGTGTTAGTATTTGTGTGCGTATGTGTGTAATTTTTATCATTTAAATTTTCCTCACAACAACAACAAATTAAAACAAAAAAAGCAGCGTATTTCCACACTATTAAATTAATCTTTTTTTGAATGAGTGAAATAAATGAAAATAAAAACAATAATTCACTTACAAAAACAACAACAAAAAACAAATTTAATATACCCACAAATACACATGTAGTTTTTCTTTTTTTTTTCTCACATTTATACAAACATAGACATACATGCACGTATGTACATACATATGTATGTATAAGCAGAAATTATTTTTAAATAAATAACCAGGAAAAACCACACATATTTTTTTTATTTTTAAATTTTACAAAATTTAATGACAACCACAACATATTTAATGAAATAAAACAAAAAATGGCCCTCAAATAAATACTCGCCCATACACACACACATGCAAATGTAGGCCTAGACACAAGTATACAGGATATAAAGAAATATGTTACAGTTAAAAAGAGCAACAACTATATAAGTGTGCGTGCATATACGTGTATATAACTGTTTTACATGAGAATATTATTAAAAAGGAAATGTTGCTGCTGTTTCCCTTTACGTTTTTTTTTACATTTTTCTCATTTTTTCATTTCATTAATTGTCAGCAAGCGCAACGATATGATATGAGAGATCTTTCCGTGTTTTACAGAACTCAGTTAAGTATTAAATACGTTAAGTATTCCAATCGGATGCTTATTGATGTTGCTGTAAAATTATTTTGCTTTGATGTATATTTGAGAATACCCATCTATGGATGTATATATATCCAGGGACGTCAATCTATTAGCAAACAAATAAATATTCGAGTTTTAAAGTTTTTATTCAAATCATCATCATATCGTTCCACATAATAAGTTTTTATTTTTCTGTAGTCTTTTGTATTTTAAGCAAATGAAAGCTAAATATATAATCTACATAAAAATGGCCATAATTTGGTTCATTTAATGATGGAATTGATAAGGACACCGGTAAAACTGATCGATTTTAACATGCATTGACAACGTTATGCTAGCTTTCTTTATGAATCATATTAAAAATGTCCTGATTTTTTGGAAAATCTTTTTAATATTATTGATTGAAACTGTCCGTATATTTCATGATTCTATTGTTCCTGAAATTTTGAGGTTTATAGGCTAGTTGACTTCTGTAATTAACGATCTAATGATACATTTACAAAACGGAATTTCATCAATTATTGGACAAGGCAGTAGTACACCTTGTTGAGTAAACGAACTTGTGGCAATCTATTTTGATGAAGATGTTCACCAGTTATGGTTATTTTTAGCATACAATGATCATCATTAACTCCATAAATCTGTTGCTTAAAGTAAATTTCTCTTATTTTTGTATTCCTTTCTATTCCTTTAAGAAACAAATGGCTTTTTCAAGACATCTTCTGCATCTTCTTGTTATTTTCTTTGCTTAATTTCAGTTCCATTAATCAAGATTCCTTAGCGAAGCAGGTAATTGATCGTAGAAAGACCAAGAATGTTAGGTTTATCATCTGTACTTACCTAGAAATATCTCTCTTTGTATACAAGTATTATGTGAGGTAGTGAGGAACTCGATGTCGCCGTATTCTCCCGTACTACTTATTAGACTTGAGGCCACATTCCCAACCCCAGTCCAGACATCTCAAACAAAACGAAATATGAAAAAAAATATTTCCTTCGAAGATTTCAATAGTATGGATGGATAAAAACAGTCAGAGAATATAAAATGTGGAACTCAACACATTTTTGTTAAATAAATCTTGACTGTTGAAACGACCGAAATGTTGACATTAACAGTTCACATACAGGCCAGTCACAGCATCAAAGTAAATAACTGCTTTCTTGGTCCCACAAATAATCAGGAAAAGCTTATTTGCTGTCCATCGAAAACTTAGAAATCGTTTGTGGACGATGTCTAGCAACTTGCCATGTTTGATTTTTTTTAATATTCTTATATTTAATTCAGATTTAATTGATTAATCAAATTTCATCATATATGGCATCAGAACGTAGGTCTAGACGCCAGACTTTTTAAATTACCTTTTACTACGAAGCGTTATTTTCAAACAGCTTACTTTCCAACACAACAGTCTCAAGGGAAAAATTCCGGAACGAAATCGATCAAAGTTTCTAAATTCACTTATATTCGTTTGTGTATGAATCTGTCGAAAAACGATGTTGCTGTCACGTACTGTTTTCTTTAGCCTTATTCATGGCATAAAAGCTAATCAAAATATTTATAGAACTGCTTTACAGTATTAAATCTGTGGCGAATGCAAAAGCTTTGTGGAGAGAGCCCTAAACTAGTATCATTCCAAACATGTATCCTTAAAAAATTTTTAAGAAAATTGTCCATGAACTCCGACTACTGTTTGGTGTTTTTTCAGTTAAGGGTGTCTTAAAGACCTCTTGCACATAAT
The DNA here is from genome assembly GCA_958299815.1 of Sarcophaga carnaria. Classification (NCBI taxonomy): domain Eukaryota; kingdom Metazoa; phylum Arthropoda; class Insecta; order Diptera; family Sarcophagidae; genus Sarcophaga; species Sarcophaga carnaria. Next base: position 49,833,011 of record OY283150.1, read on the forward strand.
GTGTTTTATTTCAATTTAATATCTATACTCTGTTATTAAGTCATGCGTTTTTCAGCGTTTAAGGAACAGGGCTATCACAAAGTATTTTCTCGATCACTTCATTAATTTTCTGATACGGTAATAGTGTCACGTAAAAAGAATCAACTTCTGTGAACATGTATTGAGCGTAATATTGATGGACTACTCTACTCCCTCCCAGTATACCTGTCAACATTGCAATTTTATGGATGATGGAGTGTGTTGGCTTATTAGACGCAAGACCGCGGTTCAAACCTCAGGTCAGACATCAAAACGATATATAAAAAAAATATTTCTTCGGCGACTTCCTCTCCGCAGATTTCTGGCAAAAACTCTGAGAGTAAATAAAATTGCCATAAAAAGTTTCACAAAAATCTGTCGTTCGGAGTCGACTATAGGTCCCGCCACTCACATATGAAATTAACACACACAACATAAGCGATGTAAGAAGCTAGGCCGAAATCCTGACTGAAGGATGGTAATGGTCAATTATGTGAATTTGCGGTCATTATCGACCATTTTTGAACACGTTAGCTGCAGTTCTCCACTTATATTGTATATACAACAACCGCATCAAGCCACCTCGAATAGTTTTTTCGTTTGAACACCTTTGATTCTTTTCTCAAGGCTTGTATTTTTTAGAACAACAGCCATGTCATAACGACATATATATGGTCAGATCAATTCTGATAAATGATCTGCTGGCTGACTTTAACATAAGCAATGTCTTAATCCCATTGCACGAGCCATATACGTATTGCTGAAATAAATCTGGCAAATCAATGACAGAATATTTTTTCCATACGAATTGACAGCGTAAATTACTATAAAATGCTGTCGTGGTATACGTTCTATATCTGCGATACAAGATCGGACTACGACGATTCTTTGCATAGAAATTGTACGTTAAAAATTATGAGAAAATAGGAAAATAAAAAACTATTCTTCTCATTGTCAGAATATCCGAACGATACTATCGTTTTGATAGCTTTTTCGGCCAAGAAAAAATAAAAATATAAATGAAATAATATTAAAGAACAATTATTGTTGCTTTTGTACCAGAATAAATAGTGTATTTAAAATTATACAACACGATTCAAGCCAGAATTGTTTGACAGCGTTTGCACCTAAGCGTGCAGTTGTATTGTATTCTGTCATTTATAGCCAAACCGAAATTAGCGCGCTAAGCGTTGTTTGGCTGTTAAAAATTTTCATTTTCCATGCATACAGTATGAAATAAACTAAAATAATGCAGCTTTAACGCTTCCGACATTAACAACGTGTTAAAGAGTGAAGTTGGCTGCGAAGAATTATTGTGATTACACTTTTCTAAACAATTATAATGCCATTTTAGCTGTTTTCACGTCAGTGCAGCGGTGAGGCACTTACAATTCCAATATTATTTGTATGTTTTGTTAAAAAGTTGAGCTAGAAATACTTTTCATGACAAAACTTAGACGCTCTTACTTATTCATGTCACTTCAGAGTCTGAGAACGCTAGTTTATTACAAAAAAAAAATTATTTGTAAATTGAATAAAATGTATTGTTTATAATTTTTTATCATGAATTTCTTTTGCACTTTTAAAACATTTCCTTTAAGGGTTATAATCAACATGTATTGACATGTTATGTGACATTCTGTTAAGAGACAGCATCTTTCTATCTTGAGTTTTTAAACATATTTTTATCATCTATTTTATTTACATTAAGTTCCTTATACGACATAAAACAATTTTATTGAAAATTTGCTTTTTAAATCCAAGGTTTCATTAGTAAATCAATATTTTTTTATACATATTTTCCTTTTCTTGCGTAAATATTTTAAGGAATTAGTATGGAAAAGTGTAGAAAAAATCAATGTAAAGATTTAAAACAAAAAACATAAACAATAAAAAACAAAAAATTTAATAATTAAACGCAATATATATATATATACATATTATAATATTATATAAAATAACATAAACATATCATAAATGAACACCTAAAACGTATATATATAAAATATATACAATAAATATACAAAAACAACAACAACAACAAACAATTAAACAACAACTCTATAATTAAATTATGAAAAAAAGAGAAAAAACAATAACAAAACTTATTAAATTAAATTTCTGTGTAAATATCGTATAATTTTTGCTAAAAATTATTATTTAATGGTCACAAGCCAAGTGAAAAGTATGTGAAATAAAAAAAGTGTAAATTATTTAAATAAAATAAAAATTAATGAAAAACCAAAATTATTATTAAACATCAAATAAATATATGATAACAAAATGCTGTATATACAAATACTATTTCAAAGAAAAGCCTTTAATTAAGTTAAATTTAATAAGAAACATAAAAAACAAATTAAAAAAGAAAAAAAAACAGAAATATTATACATTGAAGTATAAAAGAAATGAAACTTTCTGACCATTTTTTCCATAATTTTTAATAACTTTTATTTTTTATTTCTTTTATTTATTTTATTTTATTTATTTTTTTTTTTTATTTATTTTACTTTTATTTTACTTAAGCTTATTTTTCCTGTTAAATTTATCAATCAATTTTAATTACTTTCGTCACTTTATAAAGCATATATTATTACATATTCTTTACATGCTCATGGATATGTTGAATGGTTTTCATTACTTTTTTTCTTGCGTTGAAGGTGTTAACCTTATATTGGTGCTAAGCCTCATTTTGCACGTTGGAATATTACTAAGCGGAAACCACTTTAATCTCCAGCAGTTTACTTCAAGGAAGTAGTATTTCCTTTTGTGGCTGATCTTCCATTGACGTAATGTCTTTGCCAGTTACATTTCGAACAATTCTTTTCGTACAGTGGCATCATCCATCTTTACTTTTTGAATTATTAAAATGTGTTCCTCAATACTCAGCCATTAAAAAGAAAACATATGCCTTGGTTCCACCTTTATTTGAATATTGGGTATACCTTGGTGAGATCTCGTAGCCGAGAAGGTAAAGATAATATCTGTTACCATCAGTCGTCATAGTCAAGTAGGTAGTGTGTTGGCTTAATAGACGTGATTGATCCCCAGTTAAAATATTTCAAACAAAACGACTTCGGCTACTTCTTCTCAGTAGATTACTGGCAAAAGCTCTGAGGGTAAATAAAATTGCCATAAAAACTTTCTCAAAACTCTTTCGTTCGAATTTGAACTGTAGGTCCCGCCACTAATGTGAGTAGCTAGGTCGTAATTCTGACTGAGAGGTTGAAGGAGCAATTATATATGTATGTACCATAATGGCCTATCATAACTAAAAGAGTTTAATTTTAAACAAAAACTATTAAATACTCTTCTAAATGCTCTTAACAATGTAAGTACGGCTTCGATTAAACACATCGGTATATTTGAATTAATAATTATCCAAAAGGAAAATTTTCTATGAATTAAAAGTTTCAAAATTGTATCGAAAGTTTCCGAAATTCATACAAAGAATATTGAAACAATTATTTCGTCAGTCATTTTGTATCCCATAAGTACACAGGCTTTCCAATACATTTTTGATATGATGAACAGCCATCGTTTTTTATGTTTGCTGAAGAGTACAATGTATGCGATGTTACTTACGTGTAAAGTTATTGGATTCCCAACAAGTTCAGACGTCCGTATGGTTTATACCATTACATCTCATAATATCTGTGGGAAGTTTGTAGATCCTTCAGCCATTAAGACTGTTCCCGTCTTCTGTATATTTACACAAAGATTTTCTTTTTTAAACTGTGCATATATGACATGGTAATCGTATAACTCGTTAACTATATTTGCCGCTGTATTTACGCGTATAACCTTGATACTGTTGTAAGGGTAACAAAAAAGCATCACATCTCTGTCAAATGTTTTGATTTAAGAAATCTTCGCAGTTCGAGATAAATTCATTTTCTTACGTAACTTATTTGAAACAGAACAAACGAAAATCATACAAACACGTACAAACTTTTCAAGACTAGGTGTCAAGTCCCATTGGTTGCAATCTAACCTAGGGGTATAAATTCTCATACGACATAGACGCTTCAAAGCCATGTTGCAATATGCAGTTACTTTTAAAAATTTAAGACTTGCTCCCCATGGCTATAGAACTTCAGGACTTCTTCCTATTCCTATTCCTCTTATAATCCTGATTATGTAATCCTCCGTAAGCACTTGCCTGGCAAGTGTAGCCCATATGGTTCTTGATACTAAGATGATCTGATTGATTATATTGGGTGAATTCTATTGAATAAATTCTACCATAAACTCGTAGCTGCAGCCTTTTCCCACTTCGATGTTTAAGCTTATGAGAATAGCTATTGCTTGATCATCTTTTAGATTTAAGTGTAATGAGTCCATATCTTGTTTTATTACCCAAATGACTCCATTCGGCGTAATAAAGTGGTTGAAGAGCTCAACTTGTAGTTTGACCATGTAAATCAGATAAAATTTTGGAAAAGTTAGAGAATTTTCATCATGATTTTCGTATAATTCGTCTCTGAGTCCAAAGAGAACAACATTTGTAACAAACATTTTATGAAATTTAGATGCAGCTTCATCTATTGGGAAAAATATTCAAATATTAAGGCTGCTGTCATCGTCACACCAGTAAGAGTTGATCAATCATGGAGAATATATTTGATGACTGTGGCATATTCCATATAATTACACATATTTCAAGTGTGTTGCTTGCACAGCTACCACGATAACAACTATGAATGTCTGTTTATGAATTTTCAAATAAAACACTTACTTTCATACATCACGTTGCCTACTTTATTTTAGTGACATAATGACATAAGCCTCAACACCGCTGTCGGATTGTTAACATATGATTCTTTTTGAATAATATTTGTTGGCCATTTATATCTGTTCCAGTTGTACTCAATTCCATATAGATATGTTATGATTTAAGCTATGAAGCCCACTCAGAAAAGAATCGGCCTTACTTTTAGATAAATTCGAACATTCCAGTGATAGTGTAAAAGTATTGCCTGGAGAACTATTAGTACGATGCATAGCTTTTGAAGTTAAATGTTTAGACTTTCACATCTAATAGAAGATTTTAAAATATTGCAGTAGTCTGAATTGTATCCTTAAAAGATTCCCTGAAGCGTTTGTGTCTTACTGTCGTATAAATGGATATAGAATACCTTACGCAATATTAATACTGCTGTCTTGGCATACAGATGCCATATATGGAACAACTAAACGCTAAGCTTGTTTTCCTATCAAAAATACTCATGCCCATACAAATTTTATGACGCAAATCAAAATAGCGCAGCGTTAATGGTTTCGAATTAGAAAATTCGATATTAACAGTGCGTTAAAGAGTGAAGTTGGCTGCGAATCACGTTTACTATTTTCTAACCAATCATACCTGAAATAACGCTTTTTTAGCTGTCCTCACGTCAATCAAGCGATTTACTAAACACAGTTTTGTTTTCATTTGTATGTTTTGTTAAAAACTTGAGTTGGCATTACTTTTCATGACAAAACTTTATGGTTTTTAGGTTTACATCAGTTGTCTAGGTTCACGTCAGCATCAACGCAAGTCAATGCAGTACTAAATGCTTAATTTTTCATGTTTGTCTGTAAACATTCAACACTATTCCCTGCTTACTTCATAACAGTTCGATCAAAGAATACTTGCATGACTGTTGAATAACCTACTTTCTGAATATCTTTTTGACCACAATGATGTCGTTAAACTCACATAAAATCCTGTTGAAATTTATTTTAAAAAAATATTATTATTTTTTTAAAATAATTTTTTTTTTATTTTATTTTTTTATTATTTATTTTTTTAAAATAAATTATTTAAATATGTTAAACAGTAGTTTATGTTTTGTTGCAATATGTTAATAATTAATAAATTTGAAAGGTTTACGGATTTACTTAAATAATTAATTTTTAAATAAAACATTTTTATATTTTTCTTTCAAAGAAGTGGTCACAATCATGCAAAAATGTCTTCCTCAATAAAAAATAAAAACAAAAAAATACATATTTTCTATAAAAAAAAATAAAATATTTGTAATAAAAAATTAATAAAAATTTAAAAAAAAATATTTAAAAAAACAAATTGTTTAAAAGAAAGAAAAAAATAAATAAATTGCTTAAATACAATTAACACTAAACTACTCTATACTATGGTTATAAAATAAATTTGTATAAATTGTTATTTAATAAAGAAAAAATAAAACAAAAATATATTAAAAATATACACAAAAACATAACTATGATATCTATCATACATGATGTATACATACCATATACAATATTATAAACTATTATATATAAATAATAAAGATTACATATAGTCAAGAAATAAAATTGTTAGTTTGAAAATAGATTAGAATAAAAGAAAGGAAGATATTTAAGAAAAAAAAAATAAAAAACAAATCAATAATAAAATGCTTTAATGTTAAAAAGAGAAACAAATAAAATGTTAGCAAATTAATTTAAATAAATTATAGAATAAATAAACAATTGTACATTTCCCCCAAGCATTGATAAGAGAGAAAAACAAAAACAAAAGAATATGAAAACAATTATGAAGCATTTTTTAGACGAATTTATATGTAAGAAAACGAGTAATGAAAGCATTAAACCACACACATCTATATATTCATATCAACACTTTTACACCTACCCTCCTGCTCTCAAAACATATCCTTACATACACTAATACACTTACATGGTAACTACTTCATAATAATGGTAATTATTTCCATAAGAATACATATGTATATCCTTATATGTATTGTAATATGATATGAAAAACAAAAACTATAACAATTTTAGCTTAAATTAGGCACTATTAGGAAATTATTATAAAAAAATACCAAAAACAACAACAACTAAGACAAAAAATTAAATAAAATTTGTATAACAAACAGCTTAAAAATCTCGATAAAAAAGCAAAAAAAATGAAAATGTTTAAAAACTATACCAAAAGCAAAAGCAGAAACTACAACTAAATTAAATAAGAAAACCCAAGAAACCCTAAAGAAAATATTTATATTGTAATTAAATAGTTAAATTACAAGTCCATTAAGCGTTAATGAGAAGATTAAAATTATATTGTTGATTAAATGCTAAATTAAATATAAAAAAAAACAAAGAAAAAAAAACAAAAAAACCTAAAATAAAAATGCAAAAATACTGTAACAAATGCTGTTAATATTTTAATTTTTTTTAAACATTTTAATTAGTAAAACATAAGTTTTCATATAGAAAATTGATTACATGGCGCATTGATATCTAAAATTGACGCGTAACTATTCTCATGATTTAATTTAGTGGCATAGCGTTCACACAAAGCATCATCATTGTAAACAATTCGTTTAGGGCCTATTCATACCGTAGTCCTTTAGGTATCCTGAATCTCTATGTATTCTCTCTAACAACTTCCTCATGATACCACCGGTTTTCCTCCTAATGGTACGGCCATTCAAATTCAATTTCCTTTCTTTATTTGTTTTAGCATGGAATAGATTGCGTTTCAGTTCCAGGGATTCGCGCTGAAGTCGCCGTAATCTAGTAGGTAGCGTGTTGGCTTATTAGACGTGAGGCCACGTTTCAAACCCCAGGTCAGACATTTCCAACAAAACGAAATACGAAAAAATATTTCTTCGGTCACCTCCTATCAGCAGATTTCTGAGAGTAAATCTGTAGTTCGGAGTCGAAATTAAACTGTAGGTCCCACCACTAATAACACACACATAAGAAACTCGGTCGTAATCCTGACTGAAGGGCTGTAATGACCAATCATGTATGTATGTGTATGATTCGTGTTACCAGAATATCTTACAAATGATTCTGAGATACTTATTAAAATATACTCGTAGCTGTAGTTTTTGTGTGTTTGTATAGGAAACTAACTAGATTTCAGAAGAGTTCAATTATTTGCCGCAATACAATCCATTATACAGCCTACCTTTAATCTTTTTATATACCATACGTTAACCAATAAAGTCTCCGTCAAGCCTTATGTCCCGGCAAACTTCAGGACAAATTCTCAGATCATTTCTCTTCCTATCATCTGATATGCAGCCTGGTATTTGCATCTGGTATGCATTAATTACCTTACAGATTCTAAGAATGCTTTCTCACCATTTATTCTCTTCATGCCAGAAACTACATGTTGAATTCGAAATGATCCCCAGACTCAAGTGTACTTTAATTCTACAGTGCTCTGTGAAAATACCAATAACCAACCATAGTTTACAAACATATCTGGTTTGGCAGGAGATGTTGCCTCTCTCCACTCCATGTATAAAATAAACGCACACAACATAAGTGGCGTGAGAAGGTAGGTCGAAGTCCGGACTGAAGTGTTCTAATAACCAATTATATACTCCCTCTCTTTATATTTTCTTTCATTGTGTATGCCTTTCCAAATTTTTGTCCCCACTTCACAGAAAGCTTCTCAAACCATTAGCTGCGTGGAAGCTTACCTAGTTTAGCATGAATTTCTGTGATTTCTTCCACACTGAGTGTTGGTCAGTTGTTTGCATCTGTTTCTGCATTGAATTTGAAAGAGTCTCATTTTAAACACAATCTATTAAATTCTGTTGTATAGGCAATTAACAAGGTAAGTAGGTGTTCGTTCTGTAACATTGGTTAACTTTAATTGATAATATTTGGAAGGAAACGTTTTGTCTACGAGCAGAATAAATTCAAAAATTTTATTCAAAATATGTTTTGTTTTTCATATATTTTCCTGAAACTCTGATCCTTTAGCTGTCTTCTCTCTGCTCTGAGGTGCAATCTAGACCCGTTCTTATAGTATATGTAACCTTTTATGCAAAAACACTCACGAGCAAGGATTTCCTGTTTCAAAGCAATCCAAAGCTTCACATTATTTTTGGCTTATTAGTGCGGAGCACCTGATTCAATATTAATCTGCTTCGATCTGTCATCAAGCACGACGATTTTCTAAGAACTTACACAGGTATAAATTAAGTTGAAGCTGATCTAGCTGAATTTGTTGTTATTGGTTAATTTTTTGTCAGAATGTTTTGTATATTTAGAACATAATCAGTTTATTCTTAATGCAAATAGCTAAATAGCTTTTTCTGGTTATTGAAAAAGTTTCTTATGGTAAAATTAGCTAAACAATCACAGAACGTAACGGAACGTACGGTCGATTTTAGAATATGAAAAGCAATGAGAGCGATTACCTAACCGTAATATAATTACGATTACCCAACAGTAATAAAATTATGTATCACTTTTCCTAGTACATTCAAGACGGATTAAAGTCGCCATAGTCTAGTAGGTAGTGTGTTGGCTTATTAGACGTAAAGCCAGGGTTTTAAGCTCCAGGCCAGACATCAAAACAAAATACAAAAAGTATTTCTTCAGCGACGTCCTCTCAGCAAATTTCTGCCAAAAACTCTGAGAGTAAATAAAATTGTCATGAAAAGTTTCTCAAAAATCTGTCGTTCGGAGTTGACTTTAAATTGTAGGTCCCGCCACTCGTGTATAAAATTAACACACACAACATAGGTGATGTGAGAAACTAGGTCGTAATCCTGGCTGAAGGGTTGTATTGACCAATTATGTATGCACATATGTATGTATGGAATTTTGGATTGTATACCTACTTTCCTCCTCTCCCAACCGTTCTATCTAACTTATGGTGTAGAAAGTAATCAGTGAAAGTACTAGTTTTCGGATACGATACTACTTAACAAAATTACTACAGATCACTTAAAAATCGGACATGTAACTGAACTTATCGAACAACCCGGAAGTGGCAAACAACTCGATGATGAGAAAGCTATTTTTCTGAAATTATTTAGATGTATACCCAGAATTCATTTGTTGTTTTGTGCTGTATCTCATTTTCATAGCAGAGTAGTCAGAGATTCAATTTTCCTTCAAATGGAACGCTGTTAAAAGTAAACAAAAATAATAATTCTACTTTAAGTACAAGGATAATGAGGCTTCATATAATTTAGTTTAGAAAAACCACTATACAATAATCGGTAAGGGGCATAAGAGACTTGCTGGCTAGTGTTTGATTGATTTCGTGCCAAATACATCTATCGCCGGAGACGTCTTGAAAATACCTTTAAAGGTGGCATAGCGTAGTAGTTAACATACTTGAGTACACACCCCGTCAATCCATATTCCAATGCGTTAGGAGTAAAAAATCAACACTATCATCATGTTTTTTAAGTTTGAAAAACTCCAAACAATCCATCTCTCTTCAAACAATCCACCAAGGATACATTCTGATCACTGATCTCTCAAAGAAAATCATATCATCAACGCACACCATGAATGGATTTGACAGCGTCACCTCAAAAGAAAAAGTAGGAAATGGGGCTCAATAAGCAAAGTTTTCTGTCACTAATGTCAATACTACAACATAATACATATCCACTGGGATCATTGTCTGCATATGTCAGATGACAATACTGAATATGCCTGACTAATGAAACTGATACAATGCAAAGAAATGGGGGTGTCCTATAATACTCGAAGAAAAAGGCCTTAATAAAAATATATCCTTGAAATCCTTGTTTCTAATGCTTGTGCGTCCGATTTTTAGAATATTGGCCACTTGTTTCTAATCAATTTTATTATTTGTAGGGTATCCGAATTATGAATATATTACGGAAATAATAAGTAGAATAGATGAAATAGATACCTTCCGTTTTACGCTTTTCGAAAGTAACACTCCCGAAGAGAGTTCACAATTTTCGTACATTTTTAAGTGTCAAATTGAATCCATTCCTATCTTCCTCGGTAGATAGGTCGAATGAGAGGAGACCAACTAATGGTCTCATGCCTGTTCAAATACACCTAGGCCACCATGTAGGCTTGTTGTGTGCTTACTATTAGGAATACTATCTTACTTTTTATAGAAATTCTGTATCTTGCACAAGCTTTCTTAACTTCTTCCAGTCCACACCTCTCAGACGATCATGGGCATATGAAAGCTGGGCAATGACTCAAAAACTGCTTCATTGTTTCGATATATTCACCATATGTCCTGCATTCACCATTTTCCACCACGTTAATACGATCAAGGTATACATGTAAGGCAGAGTGTCCCGTGAGTGCACTCACTTGCTCGCTCAGGTCGCTTTTAAAATATTCATAATTTGCTCCCCAAAGTAGTTTTGTTGTTCTAATTACTTTGTCATCTATCTTCCTTAGTTCAGTAAATTATTATGAGGTCAGCCTTATTGGGAGAATTTTGATAAGGATTTGACACAACGTCTGACTCACGACAAACTTGTAATATTTCCCTTCGCTCTGTTTATACTCCTTTATTTTATATCTTGCAACATTGTGATCTTCCTGTGTTCTTGCTGTTTTAATTTAGTTTTTCCCTTATCCTTATAGTGCCTATCTACTTGTTTTGAGGACTATTTGTGCGTACGTACGATTTGTGTGGTTTATCTTGTTAATTTTAGTTTGTTTTATACGCCTAATGAAATCTAAGAAAGGCTGCATATCGATAATATAATTTCTTATAAGATATTTAATAAAACTCGGTATACTTTTAAGTAGTAGTTGGGCAAAATCATAACAATAATTTCGAATAGGTAACGGTTTTGGTACTACTAAAAAATATTGAACCACAGCAAAGTGTCAGATAGGAGGCTCTTATCAAAGTGAAACTCAGTTTGGCTTAAATACGATTTTCAGAGTATAAGCTAGTTTTTTAAAATATTTTAAAATCTTTCGTAAATTGCTTGGTAAGCAACGGGAGTAAAGTGTAATTTATATTCCTTTTGCGTATGATACACATTTTGTGCTCCAAATGTTACTATAAAAAATGAATAAGTTTTTTTTTACTGAGGTTAACATCCCTATTCATGCAGTGCATTGTGTGGAAATACCAGTGTCGGAGTTACAGGAGAATGACAACTTATTATGTTGAATTCTCATTATTTTCATAAGCCAGCAATTGTAACAAACCACGCTCTGTGGTGGGTATCGAACAAACAACCTCGACATTCGCAAAATAACACGCTGCCTGCTAGACCACCGGGATTTTGTAGTTCATTTTAGTTTAAAGAATTTATGCAGAAATTGATCGTACGCTGTTTTCTAGTAAACACTAATGAACGATTTCCATATTCTAACATACATACATATATATACATACGCGCATAATTAGTCCTTACAACACTTCAGTCAGGATTACCACATATGTAGCTTCTGACACCACTATGTTGTGTGTGTTAATTTTATACATGAGTGCCGGGACCTACAGTTTAAAGTCGACTTTGAACGACAGATTTTTAAGTAACTTTTAATGGCAATTTTATTTTACGCTCAGAAGTTTTGCTAGAAATCTGCAGAGATGTACTTTTGTTGGAGATATCTAAAGGGTGTTTTTTATAGAGGTATAGAACTTTAAGTTGTAATAAAACAACGATGGATTATTCGATTGACATGAATTTTATTTATCCGAAAGATAATCTTGTGGCATTACATTTTAAATATGATGTCTGACATATGACCGCCACGGCTGGCGCGGATGTAGTCCAATCTGGACGTCCAATTTTCGATGACTTTTTCCAACATTTGTGGCCGTATATCGGCAATAATACGGCGAATGTTGTCTTCCAAATGGTCAAGCGTTTGTGGCTTTACCGCATAGACCAATGACTTTACATAGCCCCACAGAAAGTAGTCTAGCGGTGTTAAATCACAAGATCTCGGAGGCCAATTCACAGGTCCAAAACGTGAAATTAGGCGGTCACCAAACGTGTCTTTCAATAAATCTATTGTGGCACGAGCTGTGTGACATGTTGCGCCGTCTTGTTGAAACCACATCTCCTGGACATCATGGTTATTCAATTCAGGAATGAAAAAGTTAGTAATCATGGCTCTATACCGATCACCATTGACTGTAACGTTCTGGCCACCATCGTTTTTGAAAAAGTACGGACCAATGATTCCACCAGCCCATAAAGCGCACCAATCAGTCAGTTTTTCTGGATGTAACGGTGTTTCCACATACACTTGAGGATTACCTTCACTCCAAATGCGGCAATTTTGTTTGTTGACGTAGCCATTCAACCAGAAGTGCGCTTCATCGCTAAACAAAATTCGCTTATGAAAATCGGGAACAACGGTAATCTCGTTTTAGGCCCATTCGACGAATCTACGCCTTACTTGGTGATCGTTTGACTTCAAATCTTGCACGAGTTGGATTTTGTAAGCACGCAAACCAAGATCTTTCCGCAAAATCTTCCATAAAGTGGATGGACACAGATCCAATTCCTGTGCTCGATGGCGGATGGACTCATTCGGGCCTTCCTCCTACGCTCTACAGCAGCAATAGCTTCTTTTGTACGCACCGTACAGCGTCTCTTGGGATGCGAGTTATCAATAAGAGTAAACGTGGTGCGAAAACGTTCCATGGTTAATCGAATTAACTGCTCTGATGGACGATTTTGTCGACGATAAAATGGACGTAGTGCGCGATACGTTTTCCGCACAGAACAATTATTTTCGAAATAAAATTGCACTATTTGCAAGCGTTGTTCAGGCGTGAGTCTATTCATGATGAATTGCCAAACCAAACTGAGAATAAATCACTTGACAGCTGTTAAATTGGTCGCCATCTTGAAAAGTAATGCCAACTTAAAGTTCTATACCTCTGTAAAAAACACCCTTTACATAATTGGTCATTAAAACCCTTTAGTCAGGCTTACGAGCTAGTTTCTCACGCCACTTATGTTATGTGCGTTAATTTTTATAAATGACTGGCGGGATCTACAGGTTAAAGTCGACTCCGAACGACAGATTTTTATTTATTTATTTTTTTTTTGAGAAGCTTTTCATGGCATTTTTATTTACTCTCATAGTTTTTGGCACAAATCTGCTGAGAGGAAATCGGCGAAGACATATTTTTCAAATTTCGTTTAGTTGAAGATGCCTGACCTGGGGCATGAACCGAGGCCTCGCGTCTAATAAGCCAACATACTAGCTACTAGAGCGCGGCAACTTCCACTTGTAAATATCTGGCCTGTTATTTCCATATTCTTTTAAATTTATTTCTATTTTTTTTTTCTTTATTTTAACTGACCTATTGATATGCTCTATTTACAAATATATGTGGTAATACGATATTTCACATGAATTTCGAAATGATAATTAAATTTAATCACTGCACCATGTAGTCGTAATCAATTGACATGAAATATTATTTTTCATTTCATATTGCATTTGTATTATTTGAATTGGGATTCCTTTTTGGAAAACTAATACTGCTAAAAACATATAATTTTTTTATATAAATAAATAAATAACTTTTAAATGTTAATATATACATACGTATTACAGTTTATAACAAAAGCTAATATTTTGAATATTAAATTTCTCTATTTTACCATAATTTTCTTGTTTAAAAAAAAATATTTAGAAATCTAAACAATAAACTAATTGCGATGCTACATATGAATGTACCCGTTATTTATAATTAACAAATATCGATCGATTTATGTAAACAGAAAACCGAAAACCGAAAAACAAAATCTAAAATTGTAAATTTATCAATAAACCGTAAAACACAATAAATAGTTAAAAATATAAAAAAAAAATTAGAAATTGAATCACATATACAAAGCAGACCCTACTATACATATACTAAACTATAGTGAATTGTCAGTGTATTGTTAAACAAATATTATTATTATTATTATTACAATTATATACATTTATTATTTATTTTAAATAAATAAACAAATTAAAAAACAAAACAAAATTATACAAAAAATAATATCATATAATATATTATGTTTATAAGATGGCTTTCTTACAAAGTAAAAAGAAATTATTTTAAAAAATATTAAAAAAGGAAGAGAAAAAATATACTACGTTAACAAATATAAAATAATTATTTAACTTAAAATAAGTTATAAAAACAAAACTACTAAAATAATGAAATAAATTTGTAATAATTGAGAAAAAAAAAATTAAAAACAACAAAAACATGGCAAGTTTGGTATGCGGAAATTTGTAAAAGTTAGCGGCTTTAGAGAAGGCAGTGTATGAAGAAGAAATAAAAATTAATAAAACAAAAAGCTGATTGTCAATTTGAAAAAAAAACAAAAAAATTGTTTTTATTTATGGTATAACTAGGCAACGAATATTATTAGTGTGTTTAATTTAAACAAACCAACAAGTTTATACCGTTTTACGAAATATTTCGGTACATGAATTATACAGCCCTGCATGGTTTTGCAAATAAGATGACTCCAGGTGTTTCCGAAGGCATTTTGCGCGCTGAACACAAATCATTCCATCACGTCAGGTTTTCGAGAAAAAGGGGGTTAAAACCCCTAAAAATAGCGTTTTTGACAATTTTTGAAAAATTGTAGAGCTAAACACTGACGTGCTAGAACCATCGCTGTTATCAGAAATTGACAATTGATCTTTGCTCTTTAAAATGAGACCAAAGCCAAATTGTTTGCTCGCTTAAAGTAGGGGGTGGGTTTATGTCAAGGGGTGCAAGAGAAAAAGAAACACATTACGGAGGTCCTTAAGAATTAATCAGATTTACTTGAAAATTATTACTCAGGGGTTTTTGGGGACGCTGACTACAGATCTTCATTCAGACTTAAAAAAATTCAAAATGGCGGATCCAATATGGCGGTCAAGTAAATCTGATTAATTTTTATAACCCTCGACCGCCATATTGGATCCGCCATTTTGATTTTATAAACCTGAGTGAAGAGCTGTAATCTGTAAACGTTTTTCTCTAAAACCTGACGTGATGGAAAGTCGCGAAATGGCTTCGGAAACACCTGGAGCCATCTTATTTGCACAAAAAAGTCCAAATTTGCAGGGCTGTGTTATTAAAGAATATAAAATAAAATTCAATTTAATTTAAATCAATTTATTGGGAAAATATTCTTTATTATATACGTACATAAGTGATCATTACAATCCTTTAGTCAGGATTACAACCTAGATTCTCACACCATTTACGTTGAGTGTGTTAGTTTTATTTATTGTGATGGGCCTTACAGTTTAAAGAAGATCCAGTGGCTAATACGAACGGAAGTTCTTTAGGTGACAGATGTGAATTACCCGATTTTGAGGAACAAGGCTTTTTATTTGTGTCAAGCACATTCCGCTGAAGTCATGACAAAACAGCGAAACATAAGCCACATTGTGATGGTTCTTCAATAAATCAATAGAGTGGGATACCATACGGTAATTAATAATAACCTTTGCTCTCACTTTAACCCGGTCGATAAGCCTCGCAATAGTCTTCAAGGCACCGAACAGTGGAATGGCTTCATACATTTTTGTGCAAAAAATATAAGGAGTTATCCGATGAGCATTCTATTGATAGAACTAGTACGGTTTCCAGTATGAACAAAAAAATTGACCGATCAGCATGGCTGCAGCCATGTTTTATTTAAGTGAAGTAAATCTCTTCAAAATATTTAAAAGTTTGGTCAACGATCGGTAAAATTCGAAGATTTTTTTTTTGCTAAATCAAAGGAATATACTCTCTTCCATCAATTAGTTGCATGAAAAAGATGAAGGCAGACGGTGCTAATTTGATTTGTTTTAACATTAAAAATTGAAAATGTTGAATTTTATAAAATCCTTTCAAATTCTTTTCATTTCCAATGGAAAATTGGAAATTAAATATTCCGAATATGTGTCCAGCTTAGACGTCGTCAGACAAATATTTAGTTCTACAAGCCTATTAAATTAGGGGAAAAATTGCCCCAACTCACGTCACCTCTACGTGAGATGATCATACCTTCAAATCGCTCGTGCAAAATATCCATTGTTACATGAGCTGTGTGGAACGTAGTGCTGTTCAGTTGAAACCACATATCGTTTGTGTTCAGATCATATAATTCAGGACAAAGAGAGATGGTAATTATCGCCCTGTATTTTCCAACGTTGTTCTCAAATGAAGTCGCCGTGGTCTAGTAAACGTGTGGCCTCGGTTCAAACTCCAGGCCAATCATCTCCAACTAAACGAAATATGACAAAATATTTCTTCGGCGACTTCCTCTCAGCAGATTTCTGGCAAAAACTCTGAGAGTAAATAAAATTGCCTTGAAAAGTTTCTCAAAAATCTGTCGTTAGGAGTCGACTTTAAACGGTTGGTCCCACCACTCATGTATAAAAATTAACGCACACAACAAAGGTGATGTGAGAAACTAGGTCGTAATACGGACTAAAGGTTTGTAATGATCAATTATGTATGTATGCAGATCACGATGCAGACACACTGACGCTCTTGGATCTCAGACAATATCCCCCAAACTTTATTTGTTATCTAAAAATATATTTTTTTTAATATAGTAAAGTGAGTCATACGGAAACCATTCTGCCTGTACCTGATCAGCTTGTTAGACAACAAAAATATTTCACAAGCTCTAGAGTATTTAAACCATCAAACCAGCACTTTATAGCCATAATAATACGAATGGAATTCATTTATGCTCATCACGGTTTTTATAAATAAAATCTTAAATTATATCAATTTTTCTTTAATCAAATAAATCTGCAAAATATTTAAAATTGTTTAAGAAACTACAAGTACGGCAGCATTATTATACTCGAATGCTTTCTTTAAAAAGTGAAAAAAGAAGCAAATTGCCACAAAAGCTGCTGAAAAGAATAACAAAAAAAAGTCAAAAAAAATATTTACAAAGTAAAACGTTTACATCGACAACAAAAGCCAATGACAAGTGGTTTACAGCAAAACTGTTCAAGTAGTTCGAACATTTTCCCTCTTTTTTTGTACGTTTGCCGCTTGCAGAGATTTTTTCAGTCAAGTACTGCAAAAAAAAATTTCATACATACACATGCAAGAATATAAATTAAAGCACACGTATGTACATGCATACATATACAATATATTTGAGAATATATTTAAGTAAAGAAAAAAAAGAAAGAAAATATTTGATACTCGACAAAAGGCAAACACACACAAATGTTGGCTCTGTATTGTATGGAGAAAGTGTCGAACAAAATGCTGGCAAATTACTTGGAAAACTGCTGTACTGGTGGAAAAGGAAAACGGAGAACAATACCATGACTAATAGTATAAAATGAATAAAAAAAAATAGGTCTCATACACCTCTATTAAAACGTTAATATACTACACAGTTCATTTTGTAGGACTTTTTTCATTGAATTTTTTATCAATCAAATCATTTTCGGCGATGAGGCCCGTTACTGGATGAATGGATACGCCAATAAACGGTCCGTATTCCTTTGAGGATAGGTGGGTGATGTGAGCTGATCGCCGAGATCGATATGATGCCATTTGACCACGTTAGTCGTATTTCCTACCATAAACCTAAATCAGTCAGATTTTACTTTAGTTTGATGAGAATTGAGGACTGATTGCAAGTGAATTCAGTTTAATTGCTTACATGTTATGTACACGGATCCATTTATTTTATTTATGATGACTTTTTATACAAAAATTTGTTAAATTTTATTCATTCTTCTTTAAGAAAATTATGACACTAATTTCACTTCCTAATCGAACATGAACTAAGCAACTGCAATATTTTCTTTAGCAGTTACAAGCTTAATGATTTCATGAAGTGCTTACGTTATGGAAATAGAATAAATGCGAGCCATTAGAGCTTCATATTTCATATTGAGGCGGCATTCTGAATTTTCCTAAAAAATTTCCGAAAAAAAAAATGCGGATTCACAGTAGCAATGAGTACCCACCCACCAAATTCGTATGAGAGAAATTATGGTTTCCGTAAAATCTGGCGGACGTCACCGTAGTCTAGTAGATTGTGTGTTGGCTAATTAGACGTAAGGCCACGGTTCAAACCCAAGGTCAGACATCAAAACGAAAGTATAAAAAAAAATATTTTTTCGGTTATTTCTGGCAAAAATTTTGAGAGTAAATAAAATTGCCATGAAACTGTAGGTCCCGACACTTATGTATAAAAATTAATACACACAAGATAATTGGTGTGAGAAACTAGGTCCATTATCTTGACTGAAGGGTTGTAATGACCAATTATGTATGTATGTATGTAACATCTGGCCAGTGGATGTCATTCTCTAGCAGTCCAACTATAAGATCCAATGATTGGTAGAGGCATTATGACATTTCCAATTATTTATTAATTTTGGTGCAATAAAATCCAATTTGCGATATATGTTGAGCGTTCTATTAGTGGTTGTTTTAGGTGGGGTGTCATTAGGATCCCGAAAGGTTGTATTCTACCTGCAATTCCACATTTTAATTTTCTAAATGATCTTCCCTCAACAACTTACAATCCTATCTAGTCTTTTGCACATTTTAGCATTATTTCTTATTATATTGCTTTGAGAGTAGACTTAATCCTTGGGTGATTAGAGCAAAAAACTAAATATGGACTACACACAGTAGTAATTAATAATATATCGTCTGAAACTGGGGATGTTGTAAATATTTAGGAATGTAGGATACTCAGAGAACATGCGTTATTGTCAATATGATAAATGAAAACTAATTTGACAGATGAAGCTTCAACATGGTGGTGGTTATCAGGTGTTAAAGTTCGGAATTCCTGTTGGAAAACTCTATAGGCGATCATTCACATTTCTTTTTGCCAATTCTTCTATGAAGGTTTTTGCTAGGCAGCGATATTTTAATTCGATAACTTACATGCAACTTAAATTGTTAAATGATTGTTCCTTGATTACCACGCATCTAAATATCCACTGTTATGCTTAATCAACTCCTTTCACACGACATTGCATGCATTAAACTGATGCTTACTTGCCTAAAAATTTTTCATGGATTTTATCTACTCTCCTTTGTAGAGGTACGTACAAATAATTCGAATAACATACAATAATAAATTCAAGGTTATTTACACAAACAAAACTGCTTGGGGGTCACTGTTAGTCATTCTGTACATGTACAGGGATCACTCTTTCATGGCAAGCAATATGCTTTTACAGTACAGAAGTGTGTGTTTGTACGTTGTGAGCAGGTCAATTATTTCT
This sequence comes from Sarcophaga carnaria, assembly GCA_958299815.1. Classification (NCBI taxonomy): domain Eukaryota; kingdom Metazoa; phylum Arthropoda; class Insecta; order Diptera; family Sarcophagidae; genus Sarcophaga; species Sarcophaga carnaria. The sequence continues at coordinate 49,852,997 of OY283150.1, forward strand.
ACACTTAATAAAGAGGCATATTCTCGAAAACCCTATACCCCCTCTACCCCCTGAATTGCTTGACAAGGCTTTGCTTGTTTTAGAGTAGGGTAGGAAATTTATGTGAAAGGGATTTGTGAGTGTATGCGCTCGTTCGATGGTTTTTCTTTTACAATATATGGACCAAACATTTAGTTATTGATGGAACAAGCATTCGCTTTTATACTCGTATTGTATTGTACAGTTTTGTAGGTTTATTTTCGTATCTTTTTTGTTTCATGGGTGCTTTCTTCACTTCCACTTAATTAGGTAATAAATGATTGAAGAAATTATGTCTAGACGTGACAGAAATTTTCAATAAGATTTCGCTTCTTTCTTTACATTTCTTACTTATTTGGTAGCGATGCCTGTTTTTGTCTTTCTGTTTTTTGTGTTAGTTCTTGAGAGCGGGTGAAAAGTGAATCTGTTTCGTGTATTTTTATTTGATAAAGAGGTTTTTGTTTTGTGTCCATGAAAAAGGAATACTGAAGCAACAATATTTTTATTGTCTGTTCCATTGGTTGCTTCTTAAAATTTAAAGATTTTTTCTGGAGATTTTTCCTTCTTTTTATAGCTTAAGTAGAACGTGTACAGAATTAATCCATGCTGGTGTGATGAAATCTAAAACAAATTGCGTTAACCGGTAACCGAAATCTGTTTTTGAACATTAAAATTTCATCAAAGATTTCAGATTGCTCAAACTGGAAAAAAAGGATTTTAGCACAGGATCTTTTAAATTAAAATTTTGGTTCTATAGGTAAATTCAAGTTGAACACATAGTTTAAATTGAAACTCGGAAATTTCTTTGCTATTTGGTTCCTTAGTGTAATTTTTTACAAAAGGCTTAGCATTTCCTCCTGTCAAAAGGCTGAATTTGGGGTGAAAAGCAACCAATGCACCCTGAATGAAGAACTCTTTGATGCGGTTTGTTAGCCATGGATTTATTAAAATGGTCCTCTTCTAGAACAACTAAAATCGCAACGTTGCATTTACTGCAAGGTACAGCAAGCTACCATAGAATACCATTAACAAATAGAAGACGTAGACCACGGAACACCAGGACCTATTACATACGTAAATACATAATTGGTCATTATAACCCTTCAATCGGAATTACGACCTAAATTCTCACACCACTTGTGTGTCTTAAATTTATACATGAGTGTTGTGACCTACAGCTTAATGTCGACTCTGAATGACAGATTTTTTGAGAAACATTTGATGGCAATTTTGTTAACTCTCAGAAATCTGCTTAAAGGAAATATTTTTAAATATTTTTCATATTTCGCTTTGTTGGAGATGTCTGACCTGGGGTTATAACCATGGATTCACGCCTAATAAGCCCACGCACTACCTACTAGACTACGACGAGTTCTATGGACCTATTGATTTTGGCAAATTTGGTGAGCACTTATTTCCATGTCTTGGAGCAGGGCAAGATCATACGATTTGACCCCACTAAACTATTTTTTGTGAGCAAACGTCATGTATCTCGTATAAAGTTGCAAGCATACTAGCATTACAGATTTAAAATTACTATGGAAATATTGGAGATCTCGAAAGAACCTCCTACAGCTTAGCAACATGTATTTATTTATTATTTCATTAAAAAATAAATCGAACGCACTTTATCGCCTTCATTTGGTGTTTTTTCAAAAATTCTAAATCTAAACGATTTAAAAATTATGAGTGATATATGGTAGCAAATGATTGCTTTGTATATGCTTACATACAAACGTACAAAATTGGTCATTACAATTCTTCAGTCAGAATTTCGACCTAGCTTTTCAGACCACTTATGTTTTGTGCTTTAATTTTATATATGAGTGGTGGAACCTACAGTTTTAAAGTCGACTCCGAACGATAGATTTTTAAAAAACTCTCAGAATTTTTGCCAGAAATCTGCTGAGAGGAAATAGCCGAAGAAATATTTCTTCGTATTTCTTTTTGCTAGCAATGTCTGACATGGAGTTTGAACCGCGGCCTTACTACTAATAACACAACACACTACCTAATAGACTATGGCGACTTAACATGGCGATCATTTTTGAGGAAATGACACTTCGACATATTTTAGCTTTTCGATGGCAATTCCAAATCGACAATTGTTTTTCATTCTCAGCAATGACGATCATTTATGAACCAATATTTCAGCTCTTTTCTTAGCCCTTTGTTTATAGCTCTACACCTTGATAATTTTCAAATCTTTTTACAAGATTTTTTTTGAGTGCCATCTTTTTTTTTGGTAAAGAATTTTCTTGATCACAGTTGAAGCGTTCATATATAAAATATGTTCAAGCCAGCACGTTCATGGAGCTTCTACAAAACGTTAGCCCGACATTTATAAATGCTTCATATTTAAGTGGGTCTTTGTACCTTCGTCTAATATAAACTATAGACATGGATTTGCTTTCGATGATTGGAAAAATCATTCACATCTACCAGAGAACATCATCCAAGTAAATCCACTGGTGATTCTAAATCAAATTATGAAATCGATTTCCGGACAATTGAATTTAAAATTATCCATTATGTATGAAAGACAAGCGCTTTGCGAATCGATGATCAACGTAAGTATATCGAAAAATATGTTGACAGTTAAACGGTGGTAGTATATGTACACCGTTTAAGATTTGTAAGGAATCAATGTCATTGATTCCTACTCTTCCCTCAGGGGCAAATGTATCTGACATTCCTACATAGTTTAATAATTTTTCATTTCATTAATTAATTACTGGGTGTTGTAATAAGGAACCACACTTATTAACTCCAATTCCTTCGCAAGCGTTGGCTCTCATTTCGCTTTCTAGTGTAATGTCGTATTTCATTATGGGACATCAGGTGGCATGTGTGTTATTTGAAAAGAAAAAACCCACTAGAAAAATGTCTGGCCATTAAATTATTCGAACCTGGGAAGCTCTTGTTTGTACTGAATCACTTGGATCACTGCACCATACCATCTCTATATACAATAGTTTTTTAAACAAACAACCCACGAAACGATTCAAGAAAGACGATGGACGATTGAAGAAAGATCAAATATTTGCGCCTACTATACGGCAAAATAAGTATGATTTTGGAAGAAATTCTTTAAATAGCGCTACAAATGTTAACGTCAACAAAAAAATAAAACAGATAAAGATGTATGTACACTAAAACCTAAACATAGTTGAAATTCCCGACAAGATTTGTTCTGTATGACCTAAAAATAACAATTAGTGCATGATCCTGAGTGCTGGGGGACATCAGTCAAGGACGAACAAAATATTTATGAGAATGCCTAGATAGGAGAGTTGGAACTCAGAAGGATAAGAATAGATACGGCGCGATACGAAATAAGGCTACGCCCATCACAGAAAAACCTTAAATAAACGAATGGACACCTAAGGTAAGGAAGATGTACGCATAATTACTGTTACATACATAATACATAATTGGTCATTATAACTAATCATACCAACAATCCTGACTAAAGGATTACGACCTAGTTTCTCACACCACTTATGTTCTGTGCGTTAATGTTTGTACATGAGTGGCGCTACCTAAAGTCGACTCTGAACGACGGATTTTTGAGAAACTTTTCATGGCAATTTGATTTACTCTCAGAGTTTTTGCCAGAAATCTGCTGAGAGGAAGTCGCCGAAGAAATTATTTTTAATATTTCATTCAGTTGGAGATGCCTGACCTGGGGTTTAAACCGAGGGCTCACGTCTAATAAGCCAACACAAGCTTAGAAAATCGAGAGCAAATCGAGAGATAACTAAACCGTAGAGAGTAATCTGAACTAAGAACACATGGAGAGCTTACCCCAAATAGCGACAAGACAAGGAAATAGAGAGGATGGATGTAGGTGTGAAGCCTTATTAAAGTGATGTAAATATTGCATTGAAGGCGTCTTAATTCGGTAGGTAGTGTGTTCGCTTACTAGATGAGCGCCCGTGGTTCAACACATTTCTCAGACATCTCGAACATAACGAAATATGAAAAAAAAATTTCTTCGACGACTTCCACTAAGTAGTCTTCTGGCAAAAACTCTGAGAGTAAATATAATTGCTGGGTCGACTTTAAACTCTAGGTCCGCTACTTATGGATATGTAAATATTTTTTCAGCGTCACGAGAGGTAAAAAAGTTTCCCATAGCATTTATATTATGGCTCCTTAGAACATAGACTATACATGTTTTTCCAAGTTCGACTGTATATGCTTGCTACACACGTTGAATGTACTTGAATCTAAAACTTCCAATACGACTTTGATGGACGTTAAATAACGGCCATGAAAATCAATTTGTTATTCATTTGTTAACAACAAAATTATTTGAATTATTCAAACGATCCTGCTATGTGTCAAACGTACATAGTTGACCGAAATATTGTCCTTCTGTAATATCTATGAAATAACACGTAATATAATAGTGAGAAAAGCAGTCAGAATGACTCTACAACATTTTAAGAAACAATTGCTACCAATCTGTATGAAATTTGAAAATATTTTCTCTTTCCAAACTGCTAACGGCATACGATTTGCTCTCAGTAGTAACATCTTTGGCCATAAACAACGGATTATCATGTTCGTTGCTATCAATTCTTCTTTCACAGAGTCGTCAGCAACAAGAACATCAATAACATAAATTTTAATCTCTTCACATCCAATACTTAACTTATGATTCTTTCTTAAATACGGTTGACAAATTATTATTTACGATGAAAGCTTCACAAAATCCTTCAAAACTTTAAAAAATTAAGTCGTAAGAAGTCGTATGTATCACATAAGACAGAATTATGAATTTTTGAAACCCTGTTTGAAATTTTGATTTTTTTTAATGGTTAAAAAAGGCCATAACAATACTGAAAATGAAGTCGTCGTAGTCTAGTACATAGTATGTTGGCTTATTAGACGTGAGGCCACGGTTCAAATGCCTTGTCAGACATCTTAAGCAAAACGAAATATGAAACAAATACATCTGCGGCGACTGCCTCTCAGCAGATTTCCGAAAAAAAACTCTGAGAGTAAATAAAAAAATTGCCATGATAAGTTTCTCAAAAACCTGTCGTTCGGACTTGACTTTAGTTCCCGCCACTCGTATATAAAATGAACACACACAACATATGTGGTGTGAGAAGCTAGGTTGTAATCCTGACAGAAAGTTTATAATGGCAAAATGAGTAAAAATCAGGCATCTAGCTTTTTCTGAATAAAACTTCGATTGTCTAAGAAATTAATATGCATCGTTTTTGATACAGAGGTCGGTGTATGACTATTTGGATAGAACCAAATATACCGTCATTAAGTACTTTACGTAAAAATATTTTCCGATTTGTAAAATCGTTGCTTTTAAATACATACATATTTAACTATAACAATAACAATTTAACACATTTTAAATTCAATTGATTATGTGCTTCGTTTTTTTGTTTTTTCTGTTATTTTATATGGAAAACTTTTTTTTTGGCAATAAGCTTTTAATAATACTAGGCATAGAGTAAGCTGTAGGCATACACATATTGAAGACGATTGTAAATATTTAATCGCATAATAAATAATTCATTGATAAACAAAACCATTGAAACATAAAATATTAGGCGTTGTTAAAAGAAAATAAAAGAAAGACAAATAAAAATGTAAGACAACTATTCTCAGAACTGATACCCTTATAGAGGCCATAACAAGCAATAAAAAATTTATAAAACCGTGTTGCACACACACACACACATCATATCGAAATAAATTCCAAGAAGATTGAATGAATTGATCCATTGTCCTTAAGCACAGAAGCAGAGTGCTGGAGTGTAACACATCAGGCAATTTGCTGAATAAGAAAAGAAAAAAACAATATTGATGACCATCTCCATGTTCACACAAAATAACCCAAAAACAAGAGAAATGAAAACAAAACAAAACAAAGAAAAAAAATGCAGAATTTGGAGACAAATACGTAACAAATGCCACAAAACAACTGTCCACCATACAACAAAATAAATGAAGTAAAACAAATACTATGGTATCGACAAGGATTTCCTACACAATTGCTTTTTATTCTTCACTCAATTCTTTATTTTTTTTTCTTGTTTTTCATTTAAACCGTATGTTGTCCTGTTATGTCCTTTTTTCTCCTTTGAATCGTTTGCCATGAAATACGTAGAAAAAAATCCTGTAAACATCACATGTCATTTTTCTTTCTGGTGAATCCTTTATTCGGATTCATGGTGAGAGGGCGTTTTGGTTATCATATTGGACAGCAAACAATCCTAAAAACCATATCGAACAGATAAACCATGAAATTTGAAATGTCTTGTATAAGTGTTACTAAAAATTTTTAGATTATTCCGAAAGCATTATCGAAGAGAAAGAGAAAATGAGCCACAAATATTTTTCTGAAATTACAAACGGTGGCATAAATGAAACTGTAATGTAGCCTATATTTACTATTTTTATAAACGTTATTAAGAAGTAAATGATGAAATAAAGTAAATCAAAATTTAAAAATTACAACTATTTTTTCTTCAAGAGACTTCATTGTCTCCAACTAACCCATCTCATAGGATTCAGCGAGGATAATATCAATAAAACGATCATAGGACTGTTTAGCAGTGCCGATTCTTGGAAAAAGTCACACTATATACACAGCCATACAGAACATTGCTTATAAGCAACTCTATCATCGTATAATAGTATAGTAGAAATGCTTTAATAGATCATTTACCTGCTAATGTTACATGCAAACACATGTACATCATTGGTCATTACAATCCTTCAGTCAGGATTACGACCTAGCTTCTCATATCCTTTATGTTGCGTGGTGCGTTAATTATATACATGAGTGGGGAGACCTACAGTTTAAAGTCGTCTCCGAATGACAGATTTTTAAGAAACTTTTCAATGGCAATCTGTTGAGGGGCAGTCACCGAAGAAATATTTTTTTATATTTCGTTTTGTTCGAGGTGTCTGACCTGGGGTTTGATCCGTGGCCTCACGTCTAATAAGTCAACACATTACCTACCAGATTGCGACATAGGTATTCCCATTGCTTTGGTTAATTTGGATATTGTCCGCTTGTTCTGCGAGGAGGCTCAATCACGTTGGCAGCGAGAGGGTACGGCTATATTGCTAGACTCAACTGAACATGTATAGACAGGAAGAGGACTGACTAGCTTCTGTCGCTACAACGTATGGCCATCCATTACACAATCCTTTTGGCAGGCATGCCGAAAGACTCGACATTCCAACTAAAGACTTCTACCTGAGCTATGAGTCTGAGCAGGAGGAAGAGACTGTCTTTCACCTCTTGTGTCATTGCCCTTCTCTTGCCATGAAGAGTCAGAGGTTTCTGACCTCTAATTTTCTAACCTCGTTGACCGACCTGTCTATTATAAAGGTTGCTGCAATAGCAAGACTTATTTTGGACTCGGCATGTTTTTCTCTAAGGAATAGTTAACCGGGTAGAATAATTTGTGGTATCACAATTGGCAAAAATGCCGGTTTAAGTGGGACTTCTTCCTTTGAGGACCTAACCGCCGAAACAAGCAGTAATATGGTCATATGGAGATTGCATCAAAACTTGTCAGACAAGCTATCTTAGATTCTGAAGGATCATCAATAATGTGTGTGATCTGACGTTATTATGATGAAACACAAAATATTTTCTGTTGGACACTTCTCGATGTTTCAATCGAATTGAATTAATTGTTGGCAGTAAAGGTTAGAATCAATCAATCGGGCAGATTATAAAACATATTGACAGATTAAGAATTCGCTGCCAAACCCATCAGATACATTGCATTAATTTCTTAGAGTCAAACTAGCCCTTCTCTGCGATAGAAGATCCTTTTTGCACATTGTAATTTTTCACTTCATGCTTCTTTTTGAGCTTCTTTATGTATCCAGGCTCCTTAAAATAATTTACAAGGCTGTAATTTTCGAGCACAACAGAATGCTTTTTTAAATTAAATTTGTCAGGTAGAAAAAATGCAACACATTTCGCTGTTGTTGCAGTATCATGTCCCTAAACTTTACAAATTTTTTCAGCAGGATGCAATGTATTCTTAGGTCTCCCATAACCCAACGGTTAAGCAAACCAGGACAGAAATGTTTCGAATTTTTATACTCATTTAAATGTACATATCTTTTGTTTCAATAAAGCTAAAGTGTTGCCTACTGTAATTAATAATATCCGAGATATTACATGTTGAGCCCATCTATTCACATTTAACAAACGATCATTCAAATCTAATACGCCTTCCATGCTGCTGTAGGGGTGGTGGCATCCGAGAATATGTCATATCAAATACAAATAAAATATTTTATTTTTATCATGAATCCTTAAGAAAATCTCAAATAGTTTTACAATAAAACACAAAAACAAACACACACTCACTCTAACACTCATAATCCCACTCCCTCAAAGCGAAAAACAAGAGGAACAGAACCAAATGAACAGTTTTGCTAAACAAATGAAAACAACAATAATAACGAGGACAACTAGAATGAATCGAAGGAATAAAACAATCAAATAAACTCATAAATAAAAACAACAAAAATGTACATGTATTGTGTGAATTTAAAATAAAACTAAATTCGGAAATAGAAAGATTCACAGGCAAAGAGAGGGAGAGAGAGAGACATATATGTAATGTGTTTGTAATTTTGTATAATATATGTGTGTGCATGAGTTTTCAAAAAATTTATTTTCACTTGTTTAGTAGCAACACACACACACTAAATCCTCATGTTGAGTGCGTCTAAACATTAACATGGTGTTTGTAGGATAGAAGCTCAATGCATGAAGATGATTGAGTGACAGTTAAAGCTGTATGTACGTAATCTATGATTGTGTTTGTGAGTGTAACATTTTATTTACACTATAAGCATATCCTTGTTTTACACGTATTCGTATTTATTCTCCCCTTTTCGTCGTTTTTTTTTATTTTGTTTTTATATGCACACATACTCATGCAATATTTTATTAAATTTTTATGTTGCTTTTTAAGTGATTTGTTTCGCATAAACAATGCTCGTACAAAAAAGGAACAACAACAACAATTTATACATTAGGATCATCTTTTTGACGATGATAATAATAATAAAGAAGAAAAACAACAACAATAACTTTCACTATAACTACACCACGACTACCTATACTATGTTGTTGTATTTTTTTTTTTTTTGTCTTTCAATACAATTGAATTCAAAGGACATGGAAACATAATTTTCTAACATACAAAAGCTTTTATCGAACACTCAAATACTTCATATTTATTAGAATTTTTTCTTTTGTATCTTTTGTTGTCATTTTCTTTTCTTTTATTTTATCATATTTTGAGCAAATCTTGGAAACTTAAAATGAGAAAAGTTGATCCAACTAATGTTTTTTGTTGGTTTTCTTTAAGTATTCAACACCTTTTTCTAAGAGGTTTAAAAGGGTTTCCTGATGGAAATACTTATTTGGTTTCCTTTTGAGGGATAAATAAAGGTGGGAGGTATACGAGAGATTTAATGGTGATAGTACAATAGTCCAGCAATTGATTCGTTGATGATTAAAGAAGTTTTATTTTCATAGCCCAAAATCATATGCATTTCATACAAGAATTTCAGCAAACTAAACTGTAATAATACATCACAAGGTATCAAATAGAGCGAAGGCCCAGAGTTAGCGTTGTTTAGCCTGTCTCAGCAATTACTCTAAGGCTTTTGAATTAATTCTTGATATCCTTTGAATCAAACATCAAACTTTAATCGATCTTGTGATCGATCAGGCATCACGTAACAAAAGCATGTTCTAACTAAATGAAGTTTATATCAAACTAGAGATGGATGCTGGCAAATTAAGAGCACCATACACTCTTCCTACTCAATCGATCTACATATTCTGCAGAAGTCATTTTCAAGTAAGCAAAAGCTCTCTGTGTACCTACTCATTAAGCAATCAAATGTAAGAAAATAGTGATAGAAATGTCTCTACACATACATACATATTTAATTGGTCATTACAACCCATCAGTTAGAATTACGACCTAGCTTCTCACACCACTTATGTTGTGTGTGTTAATTTTATACAGAAGTAGCAGGACGTAGAGGTGAAAGTCGATCCCAAACAAGAGATTTCGGAGAGACTTTTTCATGGCTGAGAGGAAGTTACCGAAGAAATATTTTCTTCTTCTTTCGTTTTGTTTCGCTCATGTCTAATAAGCCAACACACTACCTACAAGACTACGGCGACTACCATGGGCAATAGTGTATGTGACTCGATAAAAAATGAGTCAGAATCATTGAAAAACAACAAGCCAAATTTGCCACAATTAGACTCAATGCCTTGTCTCGCTGGCGCATATTAATCCTAAGGCCCCACTAAACATCGATTATTTTCCTGTGGAATATTATTTTGACAGGGGTTTTCATTTTCTGATTCCGAGCAGGGACGACTGGGTCCCTGACATAATTATTCCCCCAGAACTCTTGTATATATACACTGATGGCCCTAAACTCGACAATAGGTTTGGTACTACTCTGGGAACCTGGACCTAAACGTTTCCCTCAGTCTGATGCATAACTGTAGCGTGTTTTAAGCGTAGGTGTTGGCCATCTATCGGTCCGCCCAATAGATCCTCATAACCGGCGCTCCCTTTACCCTCATCTCAAGCTTCTCTGACAGTAAGGCTCCTATAAGATCTCTATTGAGCGTTATGATTAACTCCAGGTACGTTAGAGAGTGTTGCCCATATCTATAGGTTCTCTTTAGGCGCTTGAGTATCTCACTTATCTGGGTTCCACAGTCACATTCCAGGCAACAGTAGGGCCGACGAGCTCATCAGAGCAGGTGTACTCCTTCTGGAACCTTCGTCAGTCGATTTGAGTGTGCCTTTTACCTCGTTTAAATTAGCCTTTGAGCGGAAATACTTTCGGGATGCCAATCTAACCTGGGTCAATGAAGAATCATGGCCAGACGCACCAGGCCCTCGATGGATAGAAGGCGCACCAACCAACTACTCGAACTTGATCGTACTGTCATCTCCATCACAGTGGCCATGCTTACAGGACTTTGTGTTATGGGAACACATGCAGAAAGACTGCAGCTCCCATCTAACGACTTCTGTCGTGGGTGTAGATCTGCTGAAGAGGAGAAAACTGTTATCCACTTTCTTTGTCAATGCTGATTTCTTGCGAAGTGCAGATATAGGTTATTTGGCTCTCCATTCCTTGTCAGCTAAACGGGGTTACCGTCCATTGCTATTGAGGATATACCCCCGTTTATTAAGCTATCAGGATGGTTTTCCAGTGTGTAGTAATCGTGCTTTTAATGTGCAATCATTGCGCTGACCAACTTCTTCCTTAGTTCGATGGAATTCGGTTAGGACTGCGCTTTCCTGTGGCGTCACAACGTGCCGATATACGTGAGACTAACGTACTCAAGTAACCTGACCGAACCTATGGAAAAACAGGATAATAGAAAATGGTGGGACAAGGATTCCCTGGGTTGGAAATATCAAGACTATAGTATAACTTGAAGACCTATTAGACCATGCCAGTTTACGCCTAAAGACATTCTCAAATTAATTTAAAAATATTTCCCAGAAGCAATTATTGGTTCTCTGCTAACCGTTTGCCATTTAAAGTCATGTTTTCTATGTTAATGCCAGAATACAAATCTTTATTAAAATTCAACGATCAAATTTCATTGTACGTACGTACATAATTAAAGCTCGTACAGAGACTTTGTGCTCTGGCCACATCAAAGAAGAAAGCAAAACAGAATGAAAGAGGAGAAGAAAAAAATCCATCATCTATCAGCTTCAATAAATATTTGTTTGGAAATAAATTTAATTTCTATCTGCAATAACTTTCTATCTGCCTTTGTGTTGTACCTTCTTCGTTTCTTTTCTCTTTTTGTTTTTTTGTTGTTGTGTTCACAAATAAATTCAGCTTTTTTTTCTTTCTTTCGTTTTGCATTTTTCGTATAAAATGCTCATTTAATGCATTTTTCAAATATTTATTGATGCCAAGAAGAATTTTTATTTGCATTCGTTTGTAAAACAGCTCCTCCTAATTTTCACAACGAATAACGAATGTTTTTCTTCCTCAATTTTAGCTCTTCGGCGTTTTCTAGTTTTTCTCTGTTTTTCTGTTCTTTTTATTGAACACACAAAAGGAATGTACGAAATGCTAATGCTTAAAGGAGTTAAAGGCTGAAGTACGTCACACCCAGTAGTCTGGTAGTAAACAGCAGCAGCAGGCATAGAAACACTTTAATGGAATGATTACGATGGCTTTGGATGCCTTGGCTGCATCTCCTAGAGCCCAGCTAACAAAAATAGTTTCTTCTACGTTTTTATGGAACTGTTTCCGTTATTTGTTGTTGCTATTGTTGTTGTTGTCGTTGTTGTTACTTCATTTAAAGGGCAGAAGAAACAGGCAAAAAGTTTATAAAAAGAAAGAAAGAAAGAAATAAAAAATAGGAAATAACAGTAACATCACTTGTAAGTCAGCACATCAGAGGCAGGCGTTAGTGGCAGTCAGTAGTGCGGGCGTTGCAAGAGTAGCATTAGCATTTATACGTGCAAAAAGCAAGATGGCAAAAAGGCATTTTCATTCATATAATCATCATATATGTATACGCATACATACGTATATACATATGCTACATATTTATATGTGTATGTGTATGGGTTTGAGTGTTTATTTGCATTTGCTGTTTGTAAATTCATATGTAATTGTAAGGACATGCTAAACTTGTAAGTATAAGGAAAAGATGATGATGAAGCATCTGTTTGTTTGTACTCTTGATTTATTTAAGTTGCATTCGTTTTTTTTTTCTTCTTTTGCTCTCTTATATCTCTTTTATGCTTTTCTTTTAATTTTTTTTTTTCTATCTCTCGTTTATGCAACATTTCTTTCTCTTTCTTTCTTTTTTCTCTGTTCTCTGTGCTTCATTATGTTGAGTAAAGTAAAGGTACATGCGACTTTTTATTTTAACTTTCAACACATCAAGTAAATAATAAAAATGTATGCATCTGCCTTAATGATTATTTTTGCCCCATATTCTTAATAAAACATACATACTATGTACATATGCATGTACTTTTAAATACAAATTTTCGCTTTATTATTATAATTATTTCTTCTAAACATATGGAAAACACTTAAAGGATTTAGGAATTCAATTCCTTACAACCATTTTTGTATGTAAAATGCTTTAAAAAGTGTGATTGTCTGTATTGAGAAAAATCTTTTTTTTTAATTTGTAATCAAATCAAAAATATTATTCGACATGTACCGGATGGGCCATCTATCAGTTTAAAGTTGAACCATCGGTTATTTCGAATCTGGCAATACTTCTGTCATTCTATTCTTTTACAAAATTCAGTATATTCACCACTGAACGCAATGAATCGATTTACGCTTGGGAAATGTTGGGATTTCTTGGAAATTTATTTCCAAAACAAACACAACTGCTCGAAAATTGCGCGAAAATGTCGTACAAAATTTGGTCCCAGAGAAGGTCCAACAGTGCCCGGTAAAGTTCGTGAAACTGGTTTCATTGTTGATGCATCAAGACGTGATCGTGCTCGCACAGTGCTTACACTCGAAAATAGCGAAGCTGTGCCTAAGACTGTGCATGAGACCATCAACTCAACAACGTTCTCAAGAACTGAACATTTCACGAACAAGTTTATGTCGAATTTCACGAAAAGATCTTGGTATGACACTTTAGAAACTTCAGGTGATTCAACCATCTGCTTCGTTTTAGCTTTGCTAGATGGGCCAACGAGAAACTGCACGATGATGTTGATTTTGCTAAAAAAAAATCATCTTTTCGGATGGAGCTACGTACGTACGGAGTACGTTAATAAACAAAATTACCGTATTTGGAGTTTATAAAACCCACACGAGGTCTTACCAATGTACCCATTACGAGTAACTATTTGATACGGCTTGTGGAGCGGAGGCATTATTGGCCCATATTTCTTTGAAAATAAGGAGAGGAGCACCATTACAGTCAATGGGGACACCTAAAGCACCATGATAACCGAATGTTTTGTACACGCTCAACAGTATGGTGCAACTTGTCACGCATCTCATGCCACAATCAATTTTAGGCGTCAAACGTTTGATGGCCGTTTAATTAGGCGAAATGGTGATGTCAATTGGCCATCAAGACCGCTGGACTATTTTCTGTGAGGCGCCGTTAAATAAAAATGTTATGCCGACAAACCAGAGAAAATTGAGCGTTTAAAGGCCAATATTCGTGATGCCATTGCCGATATACGAGCACATACACTTGAAAAAGTGCACGAAAATTAGTCCGATTGAATGAGGCTAGCCGCGACAGCCCTATGAAATGATGAAATAATATGAAATAATGAAATAATATTCAATTTCCAACTGGAACAACCGAACTTCACGACAAAAACATAAATTTGGCAAAATTTCAAACAATTTTTATTTTATTGCATTTTTAAATTTAAACTTTTAAATGGTGCACCCATTTGGAAAAGAATTCAAAAACAGAGTTACCTAATACACCCATATTTGGACTTTGCCAAGTGCAGATTTCGGATGATGTCTCAGTCAACTTAACGAATATCAGTCTTTAAATTCTCCCATTTTAAGGAACTATACCGTCTTGCTTTCACTTACGAAAAAATGTAATAGTCCTCATGCATACAGCTTAAAGGAGCCTTATTGTATGGCTTGTGGCACTGTATTATTAAAACAACAAACTGTAAAGTTTATAATCTTCACAAACGTGCTAAAAACATATGGTAACCTCATGGCGGAAGCACTCTAAATTAATATTTACAGTCAATGACTTGTGAGAAGTCATTTTCGAAAAAATTCATCAGAAAAACACCCTCGAACGATAATGCGTTCGTTTTTGTTAAAATCACTTCTACTTCTTCTGAGCCCCATGTGCGAGAATTGTACTCTTTAACGTATTTACTGTAGGTGAAATGAGTTTCATTACTAAAAAATCGGTATTGATAACTTGTTCTCTGTTGTTACTTGTTGTTTCGAAACTGATCACAAGGGATTACATGCGATCGTCCCAGGCGAGAATCCTCTGTTGTATACAGACGTTAATCACAATTTCTTGTCACTGAATTATTGATCGTAAAGTATTTGAAAATTAGCATTAGAATATAGTGATTCAGTTAGAGATATCAACTGTTAGTGTATATTTTCATAACCGAGAAGCTACCCTATTGAGCTGTAGTTTAGGGTGTCATTTCAATACTTCAAACAGCACTGTTTTTATTCTTAATATGTACGACCGATATCCGTTTTGCTTTTCCTGAGTGCCGGCATGGTCTCGAAAACTCTTTTGTTTAGTAACAAAACCTCGAAAAATATTTTATTTTACTGGTAATCGTCGATTTCTACATGTGACAGCTCTTCATATAAAGTCAATAAAGGTTTAATGAAATGAAGTTGCCGTAGTCTAGTGAGCTTATTAGACGAGACCCCTTGGTTTAATTTCTGGATCTGACATTTCGAATGAAACTATGTATGTGAAAAACAAAAGAAATATATTTCTGCGGACGACTCCCTCTAGGCAGTCTACTGGTGATAATTCTGAGAGTGAATTGAGTAAATTCTGAGATTTAAATTGCTATGAAAAGTTTCTCGAGACTCTCGTTTAGTGTCAACTTTAACACGTTCTACCCGGCGTATTGTTTTTACATCTCTTCGCACAAGACAAAAAGTTGTTCGCAAAGAGCCAGTTTTTTACTGTGCAATTTTTGTTAGAACAGCAGAATTATTATTAGAAAGTGCTTGGCTGAAATAAAATTGTAGACATTTGTAGATCACCATGGTACGCGCCGCCTGTTAAATAAAATTGCCTGTGGACCAAATGCACTCGCCGCCAGATAACCGGTGGTCCACATCGGGTAGAATGTGTAAAACTGTTGGTCCCGCCATTTGTGGACAAAATTAACACGCACATCATAGGTGATGTGAGAAGTTAGATCTAGAAGCTAGCCTGACTAATCAAATGGCTTTTGAGGAAGCAATGAACAGTTATAAGTATTATTAAACCATGAATCAATTTTTAAAAAAATTTACTCGACTATTCGTCATTTGGGGATAATTGCAAATAAATGTTCACCAAATTCAGCATAATAGTTCCAGGACTAAAAATTCACATGTAGTCATCAAGCTAACTTGAATACTAACGTATACAAGTTACATCCACTTCTTATATACGGCTAATATACGACAAATATTCAAAATATTACGCTTCATGGGTTTCGAAATATTTGTGATAGACAGACGCATGGACTGAGAAAGATGTCTAACGGAGTTATTCGAACTTATTAAGGTACATTGTTAAGAGGGAAATTTGTAAATACTTCCCCTCTATTGTGACTGCAAGTTACCATTTTCAATTAAACCAATACCTTATCATATTTATGCCTATACATATATATATATATATTTATATACATAATTGATCATTACAACCCTTCAGTCAGGATTACGATCTAGCTTCTCACACCACTTAAGTTGCGTGTGATAATTTTATACAATATTGGCACGACCTACAGTTTAAAGTCGACTCCGAACGACAGATTTTTAGAAACTGTTCATGGCAATCTTATTTACTCTCAGAATTTCTGCCATAAATTTGTTGAGAAGAACTCACCCAAGAAATATTTTTTCATATTTCCTTTTGTTGGAGATGTCTGACATAGGATTTGAAACGACGCCACACATCTAATAAGCCAGCACATTACCTACCAGACTAGGGCGACAATGCCTATAAGAATCAAAAATTATGATGGGGGATATAGTAGGAATATTGGATCAAGAAAAAAGCAATATGTAGGTATGGTATACCAACTCCACAAGTAATTTTAACCATATCCTCAAAGTACCATTTTTGAAACGGATGCTCTTGAAGGTTGTTATTCTTCCGTCAGTTGTCGATTTAAAGGTTTCTGAAAGCCAAAACTATTAAAACAAATTAGAATACGATTCAATATTCAAACCAAGTAGGGTAACTTTAATGTGTATGTTATACAACATTGCCTATTACTTTTTTATATACAAACGTAGTTACCAAATTCCATATATATTTTGCTTACAAATATGCCGTAAAATGCCTATAGAATGCCTTCAATTCAGTGTCTATGCACAAGAGCAGTTAAGAGTGGGAGGTGGTTAAGCATTTATGCAGATTAAGATGAATAGTTTTGCATCTTTGTGCATAAATGTATGAATTTGCATACAAGCTCCAGTAGTAACTGCAATGCACTGTTCTTGGTGGTAAGTGTCTGTGTCTTAAACTATATTTTATTTGTTGAATTGTTTCTGCTCGCTTTAGTGCTCAAAATCGATCGATCGAGCATAGTCGTAAAAATGCTACAAATATTGCAAACAAAAAAAAAAAAAAAAGAAGAAGCCGTTTTCCTATTCATTCGTTCATATTTGCATTTGCCAAAGTCATTTAAAGGGAAATGTTTTCACAAGGAATGCAATCAATTTTCAAATTTGTACCTATTCTCTCTCTCTTTCTCCCTCTCTATTCAGTATTTTTTTCCTTATTTTTTTATAATTTTCCATATAAATTCTTACACGTTCTTACAATATATGTACGAACACAGATACATATGTACATACATACATATGTAAGTATATGTTTATAAATATGTTTGTTTGAAATCTGAAATGTTCAGAATGTAATATTTTGCAATTTTTGTTGTTGTTCATCTTTTTCTTTTTTTACACTTTGCCTTTTATATATCATTTGGGTAGAAAATGTTCTTTTATTACATTTCCTGAAGGAATTGCTAAGGCATGTTTAGTCAGTCTATCGATATAAAAATTGGAAAAATACAAAAGGATAAAAGGAGTTTTATACACTCATTGTTCTCTAATCATATGCTAATGTGGCTGTTGTTAAAGCATATAATGAGAATTTTTTTTAATTATCCTTCACCTAGCAAATAAAATTCAAATTAAACTCCAATCGATTTTAATTAATAAAAGAAATCTTAAATATTGAATAAAAATTAATTTAGGCTGCAGTACAAAGATACCGATCCCACTTAACTTATTTTAATTGGTCATTACAATCCTATAGTTAGGATTACGACCTAGCTTCTTCCACCACATATGTTGCGTTTTTTTTTTTTGTCCATGAGTGGTGGAACCTACAGTTTAAAGTCTACTCCGAACGACAGATTTTTTGAGAAACATTTCATGGCAATTATTTTAATCTCAGAGTTTTCGCCAGAAGACTGCTTAGCGGAAGTCGCTGTAGGAAATATATTTTTTTTAAATTTCGTTTTGTTCGTTGTTTTGATCTGCTACCTTACGGCTAATAAGCCAACACGCCGAACGAGATCGGCATCTATTTAGATTAAAAAACAACCAAAATATTTATCAATCATTTGAAGAAAGCATATGAAATGTATGTATATTTAAAAAATTTATGTTTTTTGCAAATGGCTTGCTAGACGTGGTTATAGAAGACGCCGTAGTCTAGTAGGTAGTGTGTGGGCTTATTAGACGTAAAGACAGGGTTCGAGCCCCAGGCTAGACATCAAAACAAAATACCAAAAGTATTTCTTCGGCGACTTCCTCTCACCAGATTTCTGGCAAAAACTCTGATAGTAAAGAAATCTGTCGTTCGGAGTCGACTTTAAACTGTAGGTCCCGGCACTCATGTATAAAATTAACACACACAACATATGTGGTGTGAGAAACTAGGTCGTAATCCTGACTGAATGTATGTTATTAGACGTGATGCCGTGTTTTAAACCCCAGGTCAGACATCTACAACAAAATGAAATGTGACGAGAATAATTCTTCGGCGACTTTCTCTCATGTATAAAATTAACACCCACAACATAAGTGGTGTGAGAAGCTAGGTCTGGATTACGACCTAGCTGAAGGGTTGCAATGACCTATTATGTATGTATGTAATGCATCACAAAGAATCAACGATGATATATCGATTTTTCACAAAATTCAATATACATGGTTTCACTTCATCGATTTCCTTTTGTTACAAAATAAAGTCAGAAAAACAGCATGTATTTATTATTCCGTAGAAATAAATAGCACTGCTTTCAGGCGATTTATTGTACTGCCCTCAACCTATACAGGTTATCGCTGTAATTTTGCTTCAATCCTACTGCCCTAACAAACTTTAGATAACGTCCATCCTATTCCGAGGTGTATTAACGCCGTACAGGTTCCAAGTATGTATTATAGTGAATCATTTTCCTCATCACGTGGTCTACATAAAGACCTTAAATCGATCCCTAATTTAAAATAAGTGTTCTTTAACTCTACTCACGAACAGTCTAATGAATAACTCAAATTTCTTGCCACTGAAATTACCCAAATCAAATTTAGATTATTTTTTTTTACTTAGTTTAGCTAATAAACAGTGTCTCTTTCTGCTCCAAAGAAAAATTCTGACCCCGTTAGCAGCAAATTGCTAAAAGACTTGTGATCCAGCAGAGAATTACTCCATTTCCCCTGATTACATAGATTAAACTTTCTACTTTAATCTCAAGTCAACCTCTATGGCTCCCTCGTTCGTGTTGTTAAACGTTTCTGGATTTCTTGAAAAATTTTTGGGGATTTATTGAAAAAAGTTGTTAAAAATTAAAATGATCTTTATGGTTTCATTCTCCTTGATGTAGAGGCTGCACTCTGCCCCATTCAGAATACATAACCAACTGAGCCAATGCAATCTCAGATAAGTGATTCCTGATAAAAAAAAAACTACAACCCAACAATATTTGCCTTTTGCTATTTGTTGAGTACCTTTTGCGTGCTCTCTTTTTTTTATAATGCCATGACATGTCAGGTAGCGGATGATCTCGCATGAAAAAAAAACAATAGATGGATTCTCTATAGGTGGTTGCAATACACATAAATATAAATACTTTGGAGAAAAGTTTTACTTTCCATTAACAGGCATGTTAACCAATTCATGGTATTCCTTCTGTATTCGTTGCCTTTTTGAAATGATAGAGAAATTGTATTTACAAGAAGAGACATGCACTGCTATGCCTGTATTTCGTTATAATCGCTCTTTGAATATGTTGTCATTTCTTGTTATAATATTTTTGTGAATGTATTCAAGGCTCATAGTAAGGCATTCAAACCATTCTCTAGTGTGAGTGCTGTTACTAAATTTTTAAATTTCCGGAAAGTTGTTCTTGTCATATCAATTTTTCAATGTATTTCCAATTATCATTTAATCAACTGTCAAGGAATATTTTGTCTTTTTGAAATTTATTATATGAGGAAAAATTGCAAGCGTTTACACTTATCTGTCAGCTACAAAATGTGTTATCGCTAGAATTCGGATGTCATTAATACACACACCACTTACTTTAATTTTTATTTTAATTTGCTTAACGTAGTTTTTCAGAACATATGGTATTATAAAGATTAATGGCGCAGAATACATTCTTGTTTACATACATACATACATACATACATAATTGGCCATTACAGCCCTTCAGTCAGGATTACGGCCTTGCTTCGCACACCACCCATGTTGTGTGTGTTAATTTTATACATGAGTGGCGGAGCCTACAGCGACTTCTTGTTTCACACCTCTTTGTGTTTCGTTACAGTCTATACCTCCCCTGATTTGTTTAAAAAGATTCACTTTTAAAAGTCGCAGTGTATAAATGTTTCTTAGTTTATATTTTCATATGTTCTTAGCACCCTCATATTGCCAGAGGCTGAGGGCTAATTTTATTCAACCGTTCTCAATATAGAACACAGTCGTTGTTGTTTGTAGGCATAAACACAATTGAATCAATAGATTAAACGTCTAACTGCAGTTGCAGTCCAACTAGTCAGAGTTATGCAATAATTTAATCTTCTAGGTGATTCAATGACAAATTATATTGAACGAGAAGCTTTCCGTTTTTTATATAAGCATTACTGATATACACTTTGAAGTTATTGGTATATGAAGCAAATAAGTACTCTTTATACATCTTGCAGTCTTCTGGCAGTAACTTTAAAAGTAAATAAAATTATCATTTAAATTTCTCAAAAATCTGTCGTTCGGAGGCGACTTTAAATTGTGTGGATAAAATTAACGCACCCAACGTGAATGGTGTGTGAAGCTAAGTCCTAATCCCGTATCTTAGAGTAAATCTTTGTAGTAATCAATACAATACGTATTCATACGTATGTATGTGTACAACAGATAAATTTAAATCTGTTATACCCCAAATAGTGCAGTTTGCAGTGAAACCTCTGCCGACACTCAAAGTAATAAAATGGGAAAGAAGATTGCTAAAGCAAAACTTAAATTAAATATTAATAAAAAAAAGTTAAGTCATGCAAGATCATCATTTTTATTGGTTGGTTTTACATCAAAAGTATTCATAATCCTTTCATTAAATGAAAAATTTGGTTTCGACTTATATTCAACAGTTTTTATATTTAATTGAGGGTGCCCTGGTAGTCTAGTGGGTAGTGTGCTAGACTATTAGCGTGAGGGTCGTGGGTTCGATTCCCACTAGAGACTCTGGTCTGCACCGAGCATATGGTCAAGTTACTCCGCTCATATATAATTAGAATATAATTTGTAATTGTATTGTAATTAATAAATAAATATATTTAATTGACAAACAATTGAAATTAGTTTTAGCTAGTGTTTTTCATTTCCCGGACTTATTCATTTCCCGGGAAACCGGAATAGATTTTGAAATTTCTCGGGATCCCGGGAATTCCCGTCTAGAACATAAAATCATATATTTACTTTGTTAAGTATGTATTTTTTATTTTAAATTCATGTTAATGAGATCAAAAACATAAAACAAAATAACAATAGAAACATATAAAAGGTACAGTTCTTTAAAAAAATAAATAATTCAATGTATTTTAAAAACTATTTAAAAATATATACATAAAACATAAAAAACTATATATCTATTAACATATGTATTTAATACTTTTAAAATGAGTTTTTAAAACCGACAATGCGTTTATTGATTCCTCTGAAAGTCGGTGTATAATTTTGTTAACATATTGACCCGGGGGAGAGACAACTCTCTCGCTTTCAACAGATGTTGGCTTAATAGTTAACAAGGCCTTTAAAAGATTTTTATGTTTTCCGTTTGCTCCAAAAAATTTTAAGTCTTTTTTATCGAACCGGTAGGTACATTAGTGTTTGATGTAGATATTTCACTAATGTTATTTATTACATCGTTTAAAATGTCCTCAAAATTTTTATCTTCTAAAATATCATTATCGTTCCTTTCTATTTCTTCTAATTCTATATTTTTTTCAGTAAAAAGAGTGTTATAAATTTGTTCTGCATATAAAATAATTGAGTGTTTTGAAGCATTCGGAAAAAATTCATTATTTTTATTAAAAATTTCAGGATCTTTTCACAATAATTCCCGGGAATTGCCAAACAAATTTCCCGTGATTTCGGGATTGAAAAACTTGCGGAATTCCCGTGAATAACACTAGTTTTAGCATAGCAGACCCAAATTAAGTTTTGAGTTTCTTCTGCTACAATAGAAAATTCAAATGTGGTTGTCGTTTTTTATTTTGCTATTTCTTGACACTTTTCTGTATCTTTTTTTG
The DNA here is from genome assembly GCA_958299815.1 of Sarcophaga carnaria. Lineage (NCBI taxonomy): Eukaryota > Metazoa > Arthropoda > Insecta > Diptera > Sarcophagidae > Sarcophaga > Sarcophaga carnaria. The sequence continues at coordinate 49,875,590 of OY283150.1, forward strand.
GAAAATGCTCATATTTTTTTAAAAACTCTTAAAACCCCCAATATGTAGATTTAAAGGAACAACAAATTGAATAAGATCCTTAAATTTACATTACAATTGCACTCAACAGATAATTCTTTTCCAACATATTTAAAGTAATAATATTGGGATAATTGCAATAAGAAGATAATGCTTTAAAGACCAATTGAAAAACAATTTAATTAAACATATTCAGAGAAACTGAGATGCTGGGTAAAAGCACAATAATATTACGAACAATACACAGCATGAAATAAAGAAATAAATACCGTTAACAAGGCAAACAATGGCTATAGAACAGCTACATGGTGTGAACATTTAATGGAAGGTATAAATATAATCAATGTATTGGTTTCAATTTTTACGAGGTTGGTTCAGTAAATGGTAAATGAATGTTTTAATCTTCTTCGGAGAATTATGGAGAGTGCAAAAATCAATTCTAATATTTTGAATATAAGATGTATGAAAAAAATATTTCTTTCTTTTGCTTCTTAAATCAGTCGTTGACAGTAGGGAATAAATTGAATATTTCGCGAAAAGTGAATGAATTTGAAACAATTTTTAAATGACAGTTATAACCAAACGCTAATAATCTAAGATTATTTATTAAAAATTCTGTTTTACAATTTAGCAGTAAAGAAAGTGTAGGAATATGATATTGCTACGTGAGCAATAACAAAAGAAACATAAAGAACAAACAGGACAAACAGACAATAACAGATTTCACATGTCATACGATAAACAGCAATTACACACACAAATATATACATACATATATACATACATATATACATACATAATTGGCCATTACAACCCTTCAGCCAGGATTACGGCCTAGCTTCTCACACCACTCATGTTGTGTGTGTTAATTTTATACATGGCGGGACCTATAGTTTAAAGTCGAATGACAGATTTTTGAGAAACTTTTCAAGTCAATTTTAATTTACTCTCACAATTTTTGCCAGAAATCTGCTGAGTGGAAGTCGCCGAAGAAATATTTTTCATATTTCGTTTTGATGCCTGACCTGGGGATTGAACCGTGGCCTTGCGTCTAATAAGTCAACACCCTACCGACAAGACTACGGCTATACACACAAATACTTAAGGAATTACGAGAAAGGAGCAAAACAAAGAACAAAAATGCAACAAGAACAATGCATAGAAAGATCGTGAATTTACCAAACATTGTATATAAATTGTATCCTTAAAAGATTCCTTGAAGTGTTTACATCTTACTGTTATACAAACGGATATGGAATACCTCACAGAGTATTAATACTTCTGCCTTAGCACACAAATACCATATATGGTACAGCTATGCGTGCCGTTTTGCGTGTCCAAAAATCCTCATACGCATACAAATTGTGTGAAGTAAATCAAGAGAGCGCGGTGTCAATGCTATATATTATTGGAAAAAGAGATATTAACAGTGCGTTAAAGAGTGAAGTTTGTTGCGAAGAATTCTGATGTTTACACTTTTCAAACCAATCATAACGCTATTTAAGACTTTTTCACGACAATCGAGCGGTTAACATTCATGCATAATTGGTCATTACAACCCTATAGTCAGGATTACAACCTACCTTCTCACACCACTTATGTTGTGTGTGTTAAATTTACACATGAGTGGCGGTACTTGCAGTCTAAAGCCGACTCCGAACGACAGAGTGTTTTGAGAAAGTTCTCACGGTAATTTTAATTTACTCTCAGAGTTTTTGCCAGCAATCTGCCGAGAAGCAGTCACCAAAGAAATATTTTTTATATCTCATTTTGATGGAGATATCTGACCCTGAGTTTGAATCGTAGGCTCACGTCTAATAAGCCAAGACACTATTTAGTAGACTATGTGGAATACAATATATAAAGGAGTATAAAAAAGCGAAAAACAAAGCTGTGACGAAGACGTAATTGATTAGTCAGTCAGTGTTGAAATGTTGTTGCATGTTATGTTGCAAAGTGTGCGTTAACAAGGAAAGTTTGCTCTTTATTCATTAGGATCGTGAATAAAATTGATAGCGAATTGTTATCAGTTAATAAACAAACGAATAACGACCAGAAATATGATCAGTAATTATTCCTTTAATTTCAATTGCAATCATCGATAAATCCTCAGTAAATAAATGTTTCGCAAACTTTAAAACGTAACAATATTGTAAAATAAAATGTACAAAAATATTAAAAATAAATAAAAATAAATAAAAAAAAGTAAAATAAATGAATATACCTGCGTTGAACTTTTTTATTAAAACATAAAAGAACACAAGCAACATGAGAACTTCATTGAATTTTTATAAATCCAAACTTTCTACTTGTGAATATTAAAAAAGAAGCTGAAACAAAAATAAAATTGGAAAATAATAAAATGAAACCTTAAATTTTTATTCAATAAAATGCTACACAGCCTTTGGCACAATTTGTTTTGTATACGAATTTCTTATTGTTATTGTATTTTTTTGCTTCAGTACTGTGGCCTTTCATTTCATATTTTTGCCCGTATATTTCTGTACAAAGCCAGCGAACATCATACAGGAATACAACAACAAAAGTATGGTTTCACTTCACTATCAAACACAATACAAGTGAAAAATGCAGCAGCAGCAGTAGCGCAATAAACTGTATTATTAAAATACTACGAGGGTTGTGTGTGGTTCATGCCCTTTTATGAAAGTACTTCACAACCTTATTCAAGATCTTCCTTGTTCCTGCAATACTGTCACCTACTATTTTACAGGATTACTGAAGTTGACGTTGCTGATAGAACAGTGAAATAAAGAATCGCTTACCAAATACATTACAATACAACAGAAAACAAATACCTGCCCATACAGTAGTAGGGAGCCAAACGCAATTGTATTTCTTTTCGCAATTTTTCTCTTCTCCCCACCTATTCAAAGTTTTCTTATTTTTATTCATACTTTTGCTTTTGTTGATGTTCAATGATATCATGAATATAAAGAATATAAATATACACATACAAATACACATCCACTGCTACCTTAATAAATATGTAAAGAAATAAACAAACAACAGCTACTCAACTCAATTTAAGTAACTGGCATACAGAAAAGCAACGGGGAAGCAATCTGCCAGCCAGCCTCTTACATCGTAATAATGAACAGGGAAAACAGGGAAAATTGATAAAATAACACAATAAAAAAGAGAAGCATTTAAGCCCGGTGTTGAAAAGTACTTTTAAACGGCCATGTACAAAATTAATGCCAATGCTTACATCTGTCAACAACAGTGGAAAAAATTGCATAACTTGTTGTAGTATTACAAGGTTAATTGTATACACGTCAATAGCCTTACAACCATAGTTAAATGGTTACATACATACAACCCTGCGATCAGGATTACGACCTAGCCTCTCACACTACTTGTGCCGTGTTTGTTAATTTTATACATGAGTGGCAGAACTCACAGTTTAAAGTCGATTCCGAACGACAGATTTTTGAGAAACCCTCCATGGCAATTTTTATTTACTCTCAGACATCTGTTGCGAGGTTACATTACAACCTATTCGTCTGTACCTCGAAAAAGAATCGAATCTAAGCACTTAGATTGTAGACATACATATATAATTGGTCATTACAAACCTTCAGTCAGGATTACAAATTAGTTTCTCAGACCCCACTTATGTTGTGTGTGTTAGTTTTATATATGAGTGGTGGGACCTACAGTTTAAAGTCGACTTCGAACGGCAGAGTTTTTGCCATAAATCTAGAAATCTGCTGAGAGGAAGTCGCCGAAGAAATACTTTTTGTATTTTTGTTTGATGTCTGGCCTGGGGTTCGAACCCTGGCTTTACGTCTAATAAGCCAACACACTACCTACTACACTACGACGACTTCTTAGATTGTAGATAACTTTCCTTAAATTCCCCATATCAAGTTCTTATTTTCAACCTGATTGTTTTGATTAGAAATTCGTTTTTCCTTTTCTGCGATTTCCCTAAGTTTAGCGAAATTCTTGATTTTTTTTAAATTCCTATTTGAGTCTTTGGCAGCATCAGACCAAGGGTTATATCTCTTCCTTGAATCAAGAGTCAATATCCCTGTTTACCATTTTCTAAATCGCTTTCATTAAAAACGAGTGGCTTATTGGCTCAAGGTGTCCAATACAAATACCGTGACTACCAACATCACTCCTATGAGTATTGAGTTGGTGCAGAGATTATAGCGCACCCGATTTACCGCTAGAGACGATTTAGTGTAACAAAAGAGCAGATTTCAGGCGAAAGAAATTCAAAATATTATATACGAATGTAAAATCTATGTAAAACTATGTACGCCAGGAGTAGCACTGCTAAACTGTCCATGTCGTAATGAAATATCTTCGAAAGATCCTTCACTTATACTGACCAAGAACGATAGCAAAGCTCTGGTTTGCCCAGAGATTAATCAGCCGATTCACCTTGAAATCCAAGTGGAGTGCGGATCGGTTATACATTTTCAAACAATCGAGAATGTATGTCCAAAACAGGCCATTCTTTCAAATCTACAAGACTTCTAAGTGACTGAAACTATTTTCAGTATTCTTTTCTTCTTTCTTTTTACAAAAACCTCTGCTAAATTTGTTGTAAGATACTCTTCGATTTTGGAAAGCCGAATCCAGTTACTCAACTCTTTAGTCAGGAATACTATAATAGTTTCTCACACCACGTATGTTGTATGTGTTACTTTTATACATGAGTGGCGGGACCTAGAGTTAAAAGTCGACTCCGAACGACAGATATTTTGAGAAAATTTTCATGCCATTTTTTTACTTTCAGAGTTTTTGCCAGAAATCTGCTAAGAGGAAGTTGCTGAACTGGGGTTTGAACCATAGCTTCACGTCTAGTACGCTAACAGACTATCTACTAGATTCCAGCGACTGGCATTTGAACCGTGGTCTCACGACAACACACTAACTACTAGAGTACCATTTCTACTATATCTTCCCAAAATGTAGTCGATTCACTTCTATTTTCGTTTCATAATCTCCCATTCTATTGGTCAAAAAAGCACGTCTGTTCATACCACATTGGGCCATTTGATGCGCCGTATACCAAAAGCTTGGATCTTTTTAATATCTGTAATGATGTGCGAGTATCAAATGATTTTGTTTTGTGGCCAGTAGTTTATTCAAATTCTAAAATACTACGTCAGAACTGTGAACTTTAAATATCTTACGCCTATGGTAACATCAAGAATCCACCATTATGTGAGATTAAGTACAAGAAGTAACAAAATTTTTATTTAAAAACTTCTATGCAATCGTTTGCAAGTATTTTCACTCGAGTTGCTCACTATGTTATGATAAAGTCTTAATTTTTTCGCACAGATGAAGCTGTGGTTGCTCTGCATTAAGTATCTTTGCACACATAGTATGTAACCAAGTGCCAAGTAAATCTCTCCCTTACACACAAACATCGATTTCCTTCTTCCAAAGAATGTATTCTACAGCATTTTTATGTTGGCAAGTTCTGTGCCCCACTTGGCAAAAATCACCTGTAGTAGTGAAGACTGTATTCTCAGCATATTCTGCAGTGGACTGATCGTATGGGTCCTTTCCTGTCCTGAAAAAGAGAGACGCTACAATATGCCACAACTACGGCTATAAGCCTTCTCCATATCGCATATAAGATAATTAAGAGTGTACTGTGTGAACGACTAAAGCCACTCGTCAAAACACACAGTGCGGCTTCCGGCCTGGCAAGTCTACCATAGACCAGATCTTCACACTACATCAAACCCTGGAGAAAATGGTAAGGGAGTGCATCGCAATGCCGCTGTATTTCAAAAAAGAGTCCAATTCCTTGCGTACACTGTCGACATTAACATCATACGTAGGACGTACCAAGCGAGATGTTACTGCTGCCTTTAGGGCTATTGAACGAGAGTCTATTAAGATGGGTATGACAGTAAATGAGGGCAAAACAAAGTATATGTTGTCGGCCAGTAGGGACATGCAGCGTTTTGAATCTCATATTACGGCCAATAACTATATTTTCAATATAGTCAAGGAATTTATTTATCTCGGCTTGGCCGTTACACCAAAAATGATGTCAGTCTGAAGTTTAAGCCCATGATCACTCTTGTTGCCAACATGTGCTAATACGGTCTCAATAGGCAATTGAGAAGCAGAAACCTTTCTCATAAGACAAAATTAATACTCTACAAGATGCTCATCCTCCTTCATGCGCAGAGGCATGCACTGATCCAGCAGCCTTGAGAGTATTCGAGAGAAAAGTCCTACGTAAGATCCTCGGTCGAGTGCTAGTTGTCGTTTAATTCCGCATCCGATTCAACAATGAGCTGTATAAGCTCCTCAACCACATGGACGGTGTGCAGCATATTAACAGTCAGCGGCTGCGCTAGCTCGACCACGTCGTTCGAATGCAGGAGGATGCGCCGGCGAGACGATATTTGATGCGGAGATCTGCGAAAGTCGGCGAAAAGGATGATCTTGTTGGCGTTGGAAGTAGCAAATGGAGGAAGCCCTATCATCGATTTCTATAAACAACTGGCAAAGGCGCGCAAGAAGCTGTGGCGCCTGGAAGGATGTGTTAAAGCAGGTCGAAGTCCGTTATTCGGATTGTTAATGAGTAAGTGAGTAATATGGGTCAAAACAACATTTTTGACTTTCACATACCCTAAAACTATAACTGGTCGCCGTGCTCTAGTAGGTGCTTATTAGACGCGAGGCCGATAATCAGTTCAGACATCTCGAACAAATCGAAACATGGCAAAAATATTTCTTTGGCGTCTGGCTCTCAGCATATTTTTGGTAAAAACTCTGAAAATATATAAGATTCATATGAAAAGTGTCTAAAAAATCTGTCGTTCGCAGTCGAATTAAAACAGTAGCTCCCGTTACTCATGGATAAAATCACCACATACAACATGGGTGGTGTGAGAAACGAGATCGTAATGCTGACTTAACGGTTGTAATGACCAATAAGGTTAGGTTAGGTTAGAGGACGTGTACTTGTCAATTAAGACAAGTACAGTACCCGGAGGTCGAATTGACCCATTGTACAACGTCCTAGTTTCTCACACCACTTAAGTTGTGTGTGTTAATTTTATACATGAGTGGTGGGACCTACAGTTTAAAGTCGACTCCGAACGACAGATTTTTATTTATTGAGAAATTTTTCATGGCAATTTTTATTTACTCTCAGAGTTTTTGCCAGAAATCTACTGAGAGGAAGTCGCCGAAAAAATACTTTTTGTATTTTGTCTTTGATGCCTGGCCTGGGGCTCGAACCCAAGCTTTTGCGTCTAATAAGCCAACACATTACCTACTAGACTACGGCGACTTCAAAAATGACCAATAAAGTAAGTAATAAATTAAGAAGAACTATTTAGCCACATCAGTTTTTGCTTTAGAACACCATCAGTCATAGGCTTTTCATCTGAATTTTCTAGACTTCTTTAGGAATGTTTATTTCAAATTGAAATCAATAGAAAATGAAAATAATTCCTTTTGTGAAATTAACTGTCAAACATTTTTTTTCTACATATTTTTCTTGTACTGACTAGAAATTTATTGTTATGCGTAATTAAATTTATAAATTGATTATTATTATTATAAATGAAAGAAAACAATTGTATTTAAATTAATGATGTTTAATATAAAAACCCTTCAAACTTTCTTCAAGTAGGAATAGAAATCTTTTGATGTAAGATTTCCATTCAAATTAAAATTAAAATAAATTAAAAGGCTGTCTGTGTTTGTGTTTTATGCAACATTAATTTCAATAAAAACCAGTCTATTAATAATTTTGTTTTTTTTTCTTTCGTTTCAAAGATAATTTATTATGAAACAAAAATATGTGAAATTATTTTGATTCTGCTACTATTTGTAGGATGTAGAGTGTGAGTTATCCTAGTAAGAGAAAAGCATACATCATTTTGTCATTTTATTTTATTTTTATATACACACACTACCCCCTAGATTTTATACTTCACGTATAGAGTATGATATTTGCTTTCCTCTTTTAAGCTTTTTTTATTTTTTTCATTGTAATTGTATAACGATTCATTTTTTATCCTTAAATTGTTTTCTTTTTTCTCCTCTTTTTTTGGGTATCTTTCTGCCCCAAAACCATTATGTTTTCTTTACCTTCTTCTCCACTCTTTCCACACCCAATATCTCTTGAGAGATTTGTTTGGTAAAAAAAGAGAGAATACAATCGTTTTTATTTAGACGCGTTTTCTTTTTTTAAATGTTTCCTTAACTTCATTTTATTATTTATTATCTGAGCAAAAAAGCAAAATTTCTATTTCAACACTTCCCACACACATAAGGGAATCCTTAAGAAAATGAAGTTCTTTGAATCCAAACAAAAAAATATTAGCAGAAGCAGAAGCATAAGCAAGGAGATCATTATGCACATCAATGATTTTCAACAAAATAAGTCAGACAATTACAACAAAAAATGGAAAGCAAAAATTTAAATAAAATTAAGAAAAATCCTACACGGGTTTTTCTTTAAAATTTAAAAGCAAAAATAAATTAGGACTCCCTGGAGATATCACCTCAGATATCTCCAACAAAACGAAATTTGAAAAAAATAATTCATCGGCGACTTCGCGTCAGCAGATTTCTGGCAAAGACTCTGAAAGTAAATAAAATTGTTATGAAAAGTTTCTCCAAAATTTGTAGTTCGGAGTGGACTTCAAACTGTAGGTACCGCCACTCATGTACATATTTAACACACACAACGAGAGTGGTTTGAGAAGCAAGCTCGTAATCCTAACTGATGAGTTGTAACGAACAATCATCCGCGGAAACTTTCACATACCCAAATGATCATTCACAATTGACAATTGTTATGTTTTTAAAAACGTTTGGAATATTCGCACTTCGCCTTCTCGAAATCTCTATAAATGTAAACATCATTTTTACATTATTGTTGTTTGTGTGTTTTTGTTTACATTTATTCTTATAGTGTTTGTTTTTGCATTTTTGTTTACTTATTTATCCTTTTGATATACTGGTGTTGTTTGTTTATTTGTTTGTTATTTAAACAATCCATTGTTTTTATTGCTTTTGTTTATAGTTTTAATGTTAAGCGATTTTCGTAGCACTATGTTTTCAAGGATATCTAACACTTTCAATCTTCAAACGTCCAACAGCATATCATAAATTATTTTGTAGAGGTCCAAACTGTGCGCCTAGAAAAATGAAACAAGCTCGGAGCTTGCAACACAAGTTTATAATAAGGTATTGCATAATAAACCATTGAAATTAATAATGCAAGAGTGCTACAGTATTTGTCAAGGCTAGACTTAATTTGAGTGATTAAACAATTACTTCTGGAGACGTGCATCTTATTAATTACAGCCGGGTTTGGAAATATTTCGTTTGCTGAAATACTGTCGCTCTACTAGCCATTGTCGGCAGGAGACTTAATTGGTATGTAGGAAGAACAATTTAGTTTGCCGCCTTTAATATTTGATACTGTGTTTTTGCAAACTTAACATATGGTGAGTTAGAGTATAAATAAAATTTCTGAATTAGAATTTTCTCAACTTATTTTATATAATGCCTCCGTAAATTTATAACCTTCAGTTTATTGTCAATATTCTGTATCTGGCCGAATTATATTTCCATGCCACCACAATGCTGGGTTAATTACCCCTGATTTTAATTTTAATTTCTTTTTTATTTAGGTCGTTCGAGATTTGCCATCTTTCGATCCTTGCATTTGTAATTTTGTTGATCTTCCTCCAAGCATAGTACACATGATTCGTAAAGACATTTCGTTCACAACTCCAAGATATTTTACATCGTTCAAACCAAATCCAATCTCCAGTGGTTACCTTCTTCTGCTTCCAACTTTTGATAATAGCCTTTATTATAAGCATTAAAAGAGTAAGGTCCACATTTTTCAAGGTTATTGGCAGCTTATCTACTGCGATATCATCGTAAAATGGATACCTCATCGTCGCACATAACATACCACAGTAGTGTTCTTAAAACACAACCTTGAAAAATACATACATGCATACTTATTTGGTCACAACAAGCCAGTATTACGACTTAGCTTCTCACACCACTTATGTTGTGTGTGAATTTTATACATGAGTGCCGGAACCTACAGTTTAAAGTAGACTCCGGACTACAGATTTTTAAAAAAGAAACTTTTCATGGAAATTGCATTTACTCTCAGTGTTCTTACCACAATTCTGCTGAGAGGAATTAGACGAAGAAATATTTTTTCATATTTCGTTCTGTTGGAGTCGTCTGTCAACACACTATCTACTAGATTACGGTGACCTTGAAAAACTGCTATCGTAAATTCGAATGACCAGTATTGGAATACTCCTAGTCTAGTCCAAATCGGACACTGCTTTTCTAAGTATACTGGGATGTTTCTCCAATCTGCTAAGTTGAACGTTTGTTTAACAGTACAATATTTTCTGGTCTAATTTTTAATTTCCATCGTCCTTTTGGCCATATTTGCAACAGGTTGAGTTATGACAATCAGCGACCTTTCTTTCCAGCAATCATACTGGCGACACGAAATACTCTCAAACTCTTTGACGGCTGGCAACAGTCGATTATACTTAGCTTTCTCAAGGCACACTCCAGAAGACATAAAAGACTGAAGGATTGGAAAACTACTAATGTTTTAAACGGCTTTGGGATTAATAAGAGCTGATGCTTCTTTCATTCGTCATAAAATACTTCTTATTTTAGAGATAATTTATCAAAAGCTATGCGAACGTATTCGCTCTACCCGTGTGTACAACTTTAAGAATCTCGTTCCTGCGCTTTTGTTTTATCCAATGAGAGAGCAGAAACTAAAGATGTTCATTGCCATGCTATTTCTTCTTCATTGGCGTACTAAAAGAAAACCTCTATAGAGACTTCGACACCAAAAAAAGCTCGGCTTTGAAATTTTATATTTTCACAACACTTACCTAGCTCTTGGACACAATAGCGTACTTCTGTCATTCTTACCAAGAAGGTAAAATTTATTTTAAAAAAAATTAATTTTTAAAGTTTTTTAAATTTTAATCACTCTCGAGATCAAAATTAAATGTTTCTAAATTTTTAAATATTTTTATTTGATTTTACTCTTTATTAATAATACTAAAATAAAAGAAATTAAAAATGTAAATAAAAATATCACAATATTTCTTATGTGCTTTTCAAAAACTGAAATCAGAAATCGAAATATTTTGTTTGCAAATATTCATTTTACAGCCGCACTAAATTATGGGTTTTTTTTTTTGAAAATTAAAAATAAAAAATAAATCCAATCATAAATCAAAGCTAATGATGCTAAAATGTTACACAAAACGTTTTTAAAAGGTCGCTCCCCAAAGCATTAAAAAAACCCCATTTCATTTACCCGTCACACAATTGTAGGCAGAGATCTTTAGGAAGTGGCTGCAGGAGGGGCGGAGTGTCGTAAGTCTTTTGCCAGCGCGCAAGTGTTTTGTTACAAAAGTGCCACAGAGTATTGCAGCAGTACAATAGATTTGTGGAACATTTGTGGTAAAAATCAAAACCATTGGGATTCTTTTCTTGCCAACAAAGTCGTTTCAAATGTCATTAGAGGCAGAGGTGTGAAAACTGAAAGCGAAAAGTGTCATGAATTGGAAATTTTATTAAAAACGAATTGAAGCGCTGCTTCTACGAATTAATCTGAATGATTATTTACTTTAGATAGTCGCCGTAGTCTAGTAGGTAGTGTGTTGGCTTGTTAGATGTGAGACTATGGTTCAAATCTCAGATCAGACATTCAGCATACAGAAAACGAAATATGAAAGAATATTTCTCCGCACACTACCTCTCAACAGATTTCTCGCAAAAACTCTGAGCGTTAACAAAAATTGCCATGAAGAGGTTTCTCAAAAACACTGTCGTTCAGAGACGACTTTGAACTGTAGGTTCCGAGACTTGTGAATAAAGTTAACACACATAACATAAGTGGTAGGAGAAGCTAGACCGTAATCCTGGCAGAAGGATTGTAATGACCAATTATGTTATGTATGATTATTTACTGTAGGTTGCTTATTCCAGATTGATTGTTATCATGCAACGACCTTTTAGCCAGCATTACGGCCTAAGTTCTTGCATCGCCCATATGTGTCAAGTTTATCCACGTATTTAATTTCAGTTTTTTCCGAAGCAGAAATCTATTAAGAAAGGGACATTGAACGAATTATTTTTTCCGTTTTCCTTTCTTTCAAAATGTCAAACCAGCATTTTGAACTCAGCACTCTGGTCTAGTATCCACCATACATCCAGCCAAGTTAGAAATGTTTTTATAGCACCCTCGCCATGAGGTAAGTTTGCACAATCATGCTGTTGTAAAATAAAACGTCTTTGAAATTGAGCCTTTAAACGAAAGATGAATAAGAAATAATAGAAAAACAAATAGCAAATGATGTTGAGCTTTTTAGGCCGTTTATAAAATATGGCAGCAACAACAAGCAAGGCTAACAATAATAGCCAAAACTCTACACAATAATATATCAAATGATGATTTAAAGAAAGCAAAAGTAATGGAACAATACAACGAAAACATCATCGTAATGATGATGATAATGAAACTGATGATGTTGATTATAGCCATAGCCGTAGCAGTGGCAGTGGCAGTGGCAGTAGCAGTCTTAGTGGCCGTGGTGATGACTGCTGTCAGTCATTTATAACAATTGTTGTGCTGTTACTTGTAACGTTGAGTGTTATCTATTATTGTGTGGCATCTTCAATGATGTCTAATGATGTCTAAGCAAAAGTGGCAAAAGTATTACAGTCAGGATAAATCAAAAATAAAAAAAATAAAACAAAATGAGAAATCAACTCTCCCTGTGTATTACATTTCTGAAGAGATTAAATTAGAAAAAAGGCCGGGTAATTTGGGAAATGTAGCGTTTGTTACGATGATGATTTTAAATAGAATTTATTAAATTTAAAGGAATGAATAAATCCGTTTATAATAAATAATAAATTTATTCATAAGTTACGAAATAATTCTGAATACCTTCCTTTAATATTGTGTTTTCATACGCCACCTTTACATATGTGCCGGCATAATAATTTTTTTTATAAGTATTTTACCTGTAAACACAGTTGTGCTACACTAATTAGTAAAAATTTTTAATTCATAATGATACTTTTATTCCATATATCGGTTTAAAATTAGACCATCGGTTATTCTATAATTTGGCAATACTTATGTCATTCTGTTCTGTCACAAAATTCAGTATATTATCTCCACTGAAGGTAATGAATCGATTTACGCTTGAGCGACGTTGGCATTTATTGGAATAGATGGGCCAACGGAAAACTTCATGATGATGTCGATTTTGCCAAAAATCATCTTTTCGTAAGAAGCTTATTTTCATCTTGGTGTGGCACGTAAATAAGCAAAATTGCCGTATTTGGGGCTTAGAAAATATACACGTGGTCTTACAGAAGCCAATGCTCCCATTGCGAGTGATTGTTTGGTGCGGCTTGTGGAGTGGAGGCATCATTGGCACATATTTCTCTGAAAATGAGGACGGCGCAACCATTACGGTCAATGGAGACACCTAACGCACCGTGATAGCTGCATTTTTTGTACGCGCTCTTCATGGTATTTATGTGAACCATGTTTTGTTTCAATAGGATGGTGCAACTTGCCACATATTTCATGTCACAATCGATTTATTGCATCAAACATTTGATGATTATTTAATTAGTCGAACTGGTGCTGTGAATTGGTCGCCAAGAAACTGCGATTTGACAAACCAGGGACAATTTAGTATTTGAAGGCCAACATTGGTGATGCCATTGCAGAAAAACGATTCCATGCACTCGAAAAAATGCACGGTATCGAATGAGGTACTGTGGGGCCAGCCACGGCAGCCATATGAAAAAAATAATATTCCATTTCTAACCGGAACAATTTTACTTCACAACAAAAAAAATAAAATTTGTCAAAATTTCAAACCGTTTTTGTTTTATTGCGAATTTTTTAATTTAAACTTTTAAATGGCTCATCCTTAATTTCGACTATTAGATATAAATATTTTTGGTACTTCAAAGAGACATGGTCTTCTGTAAATATGTATGTACATTTATATTGAAATAATTATTTTACATATGGTACGTATGATTAATATGCCAAAACAATATTTAATCATCATACGACATGGTGGGTGTTCATGGTAAGAGAATTAACTTAAAAACTATTGCATACCTTCCGGGGTTAAAATGAAGGCTTTGAGAACAAATGTACTTCACAACAAAAAAAAATAAATTTGGCATAAAATTCAAATCGTTTTTGTTTTAATGCGGATTTTTAAATTTAAACTTTTAAATGGCCCATCCTATATCATTTACTGTAATATTTACGACATATAACTGGCAAGATAAATCGCCAATTGCATAAAATGTTTTGCAGTATTTCGCTGTCAATAATTTTTTATCGCCTTACTTATTATGTTGGCTTCAGTTGCCATAATTACAAACGAAAAAACGATTGAAATAAATTATCACTGCCAGTGATAAAATTCATATGAATAGGCAGGTTATTCATAATGCAGTAAAAAGTTCTTTATTTTTCGGTGCTAATTGGCCATTTTCATTTATTTTAAGAAGCTATTGAACCTCTGCCCCTAGAGAGAATATCATCGCCATCTCTTTATAACATACAAACACCTCAATAACTCTTCAAAAACGATGTAGTACCTCTGTAATGAAAAATAGCAAACCTATCACTCTATAACCTACTGCAGTAGACCTGTCACCTGCTGAAATAAAAACCCAAGGCAGAACAATAATAAAAATATGGGACAAATCATCTATGTTCCCTAAAGGCATGAAAAATTATAATAAAAAATAACAGTTCAGTTCACAAAATGTATGTAAATGGAAATGAAATGCTGCTTATACTGAATGAGTTTAAAAAATGTTAATAAAAGCCCCATCAAAGAACGATTTATTTGAGAACTCTGGATTTCTGAATATTTTTCTCGTAGGGTAGGCTAGGTAAGAGACTAATTAAGCTAGCATTTAAGCCCATTGTGATATTACATGCAATTTAACCCTGGAGTCAAACATTCCTAAGTCAAACAAACTAAGTTCAAAATGAATTTTGTAGTTGCAGCATCCTTAAGTAAGAGAGCTAGACCATGGATGAAGGAAAATGAAATGTCAAATACCTCTCGTTATGACAACAGCAGAGCACTAACAGTTGAGGTGAAACGCAGTCTCATCATTCTCCTTATACAGCCAGCCTCGAGTAAATCAAGAGATTTTCGGGGATAATCCCGACACCTAACAAGAATTGCGATGTTTTTATATTCTTTGCTGGAATACAAAACAGTATTCAGGCAACCCATAAACATTTGTATATCAAAGCCATTGATGAATATATCAATATATCCTGTCACACATATTCAAACCATCATTACAAAATTTCATGGGTCCTATTAGAAACCTTCAAGTCTTCATATCACAACTCCAAAAGTGGGAATTATTTATTGTCGATAAAATTAATCACACAATACAGATTATGTGTGAAATAGTCCGTGTGACAGCAATTCCCTCACTTTTAAGAACGTATTCAATTCTCACTATCTTTGCCGAATAGTGTATAATAGTTAGTCATGATTGGTCATTACAACCCTTCAGTCAGCGCTATGACCTAGCTTCTCACAACACTTAAGTTGTGGGTTTTAAATTTTATATATGAGTGGCAGGACCTACAGTTTAAAGTCGATTCCGAACGACAGATTTTTGTGAATCTTTTTCACGGCAATTTTATTTACTTTCAGAGATTTTGCCAGAAAACAGCTGAGAGGCAGTCACCGAAGAAATATTTTTTCATATTTCGTTTTGTCGAAGGTGCCTGACCTGGGCCTGTAAATGATACAGAAATCTTAATCCCTGTTGGTCCATAACACAGGCACATTTCTGCTGTTGTTTATGGTTTGTTCAAACAGTTTTTGGTGTAGTTTTGTATTGAGCTAAGCATGGCCTTTTTCCTTGGATGTTTTTCACGACCTGTATGTCATGTTCTCAGTGGGTCCTTCAATTTTTTCAACTGAATTTAACACTGTGAGGATATTCTCAAGAAATTATGTTATAGATTAAGGAAAATAGGTAGTGCCTCTATTTAGCTGCCATCAACTGCAATTGCTACAATTTTTTTCTTCTTTTTGTCTTGCTTTCTTAATATTATTGTGTTGGTTATGAGCCTTCTGAGAGTTATAAAATTTCATGGTTTAAGCTTAAAAAATATTTCCATACGAATATATGTATACAACATATTATAAACTACCTACATACGCATACAAACAAATCTGCATGGCTATGTACATACTTACATGCAAACATTTATTCATATTTATGTAAATACAATAGTATTCATATGTATATGTATGTATTGTGTGAATATAAACTTTTTTTCTGAAGAATAAATTTATGAACCTGCCAAGTCATTTATATTTCGATAAAAGCATTTATGCAAATCTTTTTTTATTTTTCGCTTTCTCTCTCTCTCCCTCTCTCTCTCTTTCTCTTTCTACCTTCTACTACTTTTTTATATTTTATGAATGGGGAAAGGAAAAAAGAATATTTAAATATTATTAAACAATTGTAGGAAAAAGTGTACAAAAAAGGTCATATTAACCATTCAACAAAATACTGACTTACCTTAGGTTATTAAGACAACACAACAATAATAATCATAATAATAGGAGCAACAATAAAAACACTTTTACAAATATGCTAGTGAAAAAAAGAAACCAATATTAAAATAGAATTTTTTTGTATAATAATAATACGACAATAGAACAGCGTAAAAAATGATAAAGTTATCAGGAATAATTTTGTTTGTATGTATTTGAATACGTAAAGGATATTCTCTGTAGTAGTCTTGTAGTAGCTCTTGTAGTAGCTCAGGAAAGTTGTTAAACACTGCTCATGAACACTCCCACATTTGCGTTATTTCTCTATTTAGTCTTCAAAAATTAGAATCTTGCCTCTTGTTTTCGAAAACTTTAATAATATAGTAGGACCTTGATTATCAGTGATTCGATTATCCGGCAACATCAATTATCCGGGATGGAAAAAGAAAATTTTATGCATCGACTTAATTTTATTTTGGATCGAATTAAATGTTTCTGCATGGTTTAACCGTGATTACCTCTATTATCCGTGATTATGAGCAAAATTTTTTTTTATTATTTTGGACAAACAAGCGAAATTTGAGAAGTGCGGTTTTTTTTATATTTTTGAAACATGTATGTACATAAAATCCTTGAATTATTTAGTTTTTATATAAATATTGATATAAATAAATATTATTAATTGATAAAAATATCTATTAAAAAACTAGCCAAAATTGGTACTCAATTAACCGGGAAATTCGATTATCCGGAATGCTTCCGGTCCCGACCATCACGGATAATCAAGGTCCTACTGTAATTTAAAAAAATGTTTTTATTTTCATTAGAGTCTTATCCTCCAAAGTCTATGATCAAAGAACAGATGTCTTCCTAAAAGAATATAAAATAGACCCTATGAAATACATGAAGAAACAATACTTTATCAACTACATACATAAATACATACATACACAACTGGCCATTACAACCCTTCAGTCAGGATTACGGCCTAGCTTCTCTTTTATGAATGAGTGGCGGGACATACAGTTTAAAGTCGACTCCGAACGACAGATTTTTGAGAAACTTTTTCATGGCATATATACTCTCAAAGTTTTTGCCAGAAATCTGCTGAGAGAAAGTCGTCGAAGAAATATTTTTGCATATTTCGTTTCTGATGTCTGACCTGGGATTTGAACCGTGGCCTTACGCCTAATAAGCCAACACACTGCCTACTAGACTACGGCAACGTTATCAACTACCTGCTTATTATTTAATAAATCTTGTAAGCATTGCTGCGGCTCCGTACTACGTGAGCATAAATTTTTGCATACCTTTTGCAGCCGGGTTTTCGCCCATGGCAGCTGTAATATTGTCAAACAGTAGCGGAGCTGAGGCTGACTTGTCCTTGTACATGAGAGAGATCACGTGTTCGCTCAATAAAGTATAGTGGGGTCAAATTGGATGACCATGGGTCTAAAATTTGGTATGCACTAATCACCAGACTTGTCCCTAAATAGGTTTTTGGTGCCGTCTTTGTCGCAACCACTGATTTACTGACTTAAATGACCAATAGCAACCCGATTAACGGATTTTGTCCTGCCTTAACACATCCTTCCAAGCATCTCTGATTCTTGGTCTCACCAATCAAGGACAGGGGTCCTTCGATTTGGTCCTACAAACGAATACAAGGTCGTCCTCTTCGCTGACTTCCGCAAATCCCCGTATCAAACTCCCGCCTCGCCGGAGCATCCTCCTCCGTTCGAGCGACATGGCCGATCCAGCGCAGCGGCTGGACGCTAATAGGCTGCACAACGTCCATGTCATTGAGGACCTCATACAGCTCATTGTTGGATCGGATGCGAAAATCATCGCAAACTCGCAGTAGATTTTACATGTGACTTTTCTCTTGAATACTCTCAAGGCTGGTGATCAGCGCTTAATAGTGTCTATGCCTCAGCGCCATAAAGAAGCACGGGAGGATGACTGTCTTGTAGAGTATTAGTTGTCGTACGAGAGAGATCTCTGCTATTCCTATTGAGACTATATAGTAGAACCTGCGTGATCTCCAGACTGACATCATCTCTGGCAAATCGAAATACTTCGTCTCAGCAAAGTCCTGCAAAAACTCTGAGATTAAAATAAAATAAAATTGCCTTGAAAAGTTTCTCACAGAATCTATTGTTCAGAATTGACTTTAAACTGTAGTTCCTGTCACTCATGTATACAATTATCAAACACAACATAAGTGGTGTGAGAAGCTAGGTCGTAACCCTGTCTAAAGGATTGTAATGACCTATTAAGTAAATAAGTAAGAAGAACAGCTAAACACAACAAATTCCTTCGCAGCAGCAGCTTTGCGTTTATACACTGTTAGTCGTAGGCTTTTCAAAGTATGAACTTCCTAAACAAGTGTATCTGAAGTACATTGTGAGATTATCGCGAGTTATCCTCATATGTTTTTCTGGATATGGCGACATTGAATGTAACAACAAAGCTGTTGCGCAATTCATCGAATTCATACTTGAGATTGGCATTCCTCTATAGAGCAGCAAACAAATGGTCTTACATAAACGATACTTGGGATAGTGATCCCATTTGCAGAGAAACCAGATGGATCTAGCTCGATATGAATATATGCAGAAGAAAATTTGTGTCAAAACTAAACAGTTTCTATCTTAGAAACCCCATAGCATAATGGCATACTGGCCTATAAGGGCGCACTCTTGGAGATTGGAAATACCACACAAAAGAAATGGAAACTAAAGAACATCTTTTCTGTCTTTATACGGAGCTTGTGAACATAAGAAAAATTGCCTGTAAGTAGTTAAAATTATGTAACAGAATACGTAATAAGTGAGTTACAAAGTGCAAGCAAAACCTAGTGCAAACCTATAACCAATGTTGACTTTCTTTCGATGGTATGTATGTATTTATTTATGTATATGTTTGAGAGTAAAAAAAAACTGCCAAGAAAAGTTTCTCAAAAATCTGTCTTTCGGAGTCGACATTAAACTAAAGGTCCCGCCACGCAACATAAATGATGTGAGAATCTAGGCCATAATCCTGACTGAAGGGTTGTAATGATCACCACAACAACTTCCATTTTTACTCTTCCATAACTAAAATTAAATACAACAATTTTATACATGGCAGAGGCCAGACTTTGATTTTTATTCCAGTAAACAAAATAGTTTTTGTTTTCGATTTAGATACGAACCAAGGATTTTACTGTGATTTTGTAAATAAAAATACTTGTCACTCTGTAGGAAAAATTTTGTTTAAGAATAAATATATTCTATAGAAATTAAATATTTGCGGTTTTGTATGGCCATAACACGTACTACAAAAAAAGGGAATTGAAAAAGAGAAAATAAATTCATCATCATCATCAGGCCGAAAACGAATAATTGAAAAATAAAATTCTGGACCACAAAAATCCATTCCCTTACAATTTCTATACGTTTTTTTATCGTGTTTTTTTTTGTAAATTTTGCAAATAGAAAATTGACTTACCAAACAGAAAAAAGGCACAAACCAAAAGCGAAGAAAAAACCCAAAAACATAATAAAGATATAAAAATCATCAACAATACGTTTTTATATTCGGCGATGAAATAAAAAATATGCTAAAAATTACTTTTTTATGACCATAAACGATGCACATACATATACATATTCATGCAAACATACATACATACGCACATATATCCTTACACATATACGTATATATGTATGTATATTGTAGATATTATATGATAAATTTATTCAGTTGGTTTTGCATATGTTTGTAGTAAACATATTTTGTTGGTTTTTTTCATTTCTTACATATGGACACAATTGTAAGTGTATGTGTTTCCATATTTGTGGCTTCATTTGCATGCATATGTGAAAGTGTTTTTTCTTTTTTTTTCGACTTGCATGTATACATACATACGTTTAACATTCACTAATGTGTGAGAGTGTATTTTTAAACCATTTTATTACATTTGTATTCATATTTGCATGTGTTTGTTGTTTATTTATTCCATTTTCATTTTCATTTTTTTTCTCGAACTGCCTCACATTTAATGTGTCCCCAATGATTGGCCTCCTGCCACTTCTATGTCTGTGCTGTCTCTGTGTAAAAAATTCTTCTTCCTTCTTAGCTTGCTTTGCAATATCCTACCATTTGAATCCTCCTGTTTTTTTCTGCTGTCAACCAAATTTTTTTTGATTGGTTTAGTTGCTTGTTTTTCCGTCCGTCCGTTCTTTCTGTCCCCTAGTCTGACTGCCATATGTTTGTGTTTGCATTGAAATTCATGTATGAATTTCGTTTTTATTTTTTAATTTCAATTTCACTTTTTCGTCCCCCATTTTTATTTCGCTTGCAATACTAATGCCGTTGTGTTGCTGCTGTGTTCAGCCGATAAATCAATTTTCTTTAATTTCTATTTTATTCCTTTGGAGCATTATTATGCTTTACACACACGTGTATATAAATTCTGTTTAATGTTTTTTTAAACGTCCCTTAAATTTCAGTTACGGAAACCGAAATTATTAAAACAAATTGGATTAAGGATAGAAAATTAAATAAAAAGTATATAAAATTGTTATGAATGTGACAATTAACACAAGGGGTGACAATATTTCTATACTATTGTAGTCTAAAATAAAAGCAATTGCTTCTTTTTATCTGTTCTTCTCTCTTTATTATTTACCTAATTGAGCTTTAAAACCTTTTCTTTTAGGCTCCACAGCTTACGGCACATTCTTGTCAGTTGGCCACAGCAAGCGACGACAGGTTTTCCTGGATTTGGTCTTTCCAATGACAAACAAGGGCATCCTTTACGACAACTTCCACTAATAACCTCATCAAATACCTATCTTGTCGGAACATCTTCCATCCGAAGGACATAGCCGACTCCGCACAACCGCTAGATATTAATGTGCTGCACAACTTCCATATCGTTCATTAGCTCATACAGCTCATTTTTGAACCAGATTCGGAAATAATCGTTAAATCCCTCTCGGCGTTAGATTTTACGTTAGACTTTTCCCACGAAAGCCTATCAGCGTCTATGTTTCTGCGTGATAATGATGAGCGACTTGAAGAGCATTAGATGGTCGCACGAGAGAGGTTTCCGCTAAAACTAAACTATCAAAGCCATTATAAGATCTGTTGGCAATAGTGATCCTATGGTTGATTCACTGACAACCTAAGAAAGCATAGTTATCTGCTGTAATCTTGCCGGAAACCAAATTACATCTTGATAAACTCTCGTTCAATAATGCTAAAGGCAGCAGTAATATTTCGCTTAATAAGCCCAATAATATTAATGTCGACCACTATTGCCAAAAGTAGTGTCATTGCGGATCATTCCCACCTTCCAGAGGATTTTTCAGAATAGGACAGAGAATACTTTCTTTAACATACTTTCATACTTTGACCTTTCTATCGCATTTCCTGAATGGCAATGAAGTCTGTCCTACATTTTATTGGGTCCTACCATGTGAAGGTAACCAGACGTTCCAGGTACGTTAGGTTAGGTTAGGTTACAGGACGTGTACTTGTCAATTAAGACAAGTACAGTACCCGGAGGTCAAATTGACCCATTGTACAACGTCCTAGTTTCTCGCACCACTTATGTTGTGTGTGTTAATTTTATACATGAGTGGTGGGACCTACAGTTTAAAGTCGACTCCAAAGGACAGATTTTTGAGAAACTTTTTCATGGCAATTTTATTTACCCTCAGAGTTTTTGCCAGAAATCTGCTGAGAGGAAGTCGTCGAAGAAATACTTTTTGTATTTTATCTTCATGTCTGGCCTGGGGCTCGAACGTCTAATAAGCCAACACACTACCTACTAGACTACGGCGACTTCTCAAGCGTTCCAGTTAGCTGTTATTAAATCTTTAACCGCTTATCGCTATCGCCAACTTTGAGAAGATCGTCAGAGAGAGCATTTACGTGATGAGTTGTAAGCCCTACGCAGAACCTAAATTTAAAGAGAAAGGAATTTTAACTGCAGGCACCTGTTAAAAATCCCGCGAATGTTTGTATGCCATTTAGGAGAAGACACGTCAAAACTGCGGCTGTAATTTTTCGAAAATTGCCCCTGAAGAATACGGTAATTTCTGTGCAGTATGTGATTTCAACACAATGCTGCTACAAGCTACACAACACGAGCTCTTTTTTTTAGAATGGAATTAAAGACGTACCAACTCCAATATGAATTCAAATTACACATCAGCACCACGCCTTTTCGATATGTTTCCATTGACCTGAAGCTGTGCCGTTAATTCCGAAAGAAGGTGAAGCAAACAATCTTCATAACCACCGCCAATTAACACTTCCTCTGCTCTTAAGTTTTTTAATATTTGCAGTCAATCTATATCAAAAACGTGTCTGTTACATTTAATACGTTTTAACGCTCATGGCGGTATTAAGTTATTTGACTTTTAATAAAAACTGAAATCTTTTTTTTTTATAAATTTTAAATAATTGTGTAGTCCCAGGTGTTTATGGATAATGTTGCCATTATAGGAATATGATTTCATGAAAGAGAATTCGAAAGGAAATCAAAAATAAAATAATAAATGATTACTGTGTGGTAATTTAAGAACGACAGAAATTTTTTTTTAAATGTACAGGCTTCTATCAACGCCTATTACAATCGAATAAACGTTTGTTGATGTTGAGAGAATTTTCCAATGACGTGATTATAAATGTGATTTTGTCAAAAACAATTCCTAAATCTGTCAAATATTTGATATTTGAAGTTGTTTACAGTTGTTGTTATTGTAAGTGAAAGAAAAAAATAGTCATCACCTGCTCAAAGACATAAAAAATGCCTGAAATAACAACAATACTTCAGATTTAAAAAAAAAATTAATAATGAAAGAAAACAAAAGTACTTCCTACAGTACGAATTTATAAACACACAGTGTAGTAGAAAATAACCTGAACATATGTTTTCCTAAATTGTATTTCTAATAAAAGGTTTTCGGAACTTATGCTAAAAAACTGTTTTTGTTTAAGAAAACCATACATTAAGCCGGAGACCCCGTCACTCATGCATAAGATTAACACACACAACATGGGTGGTGTGAAAAGCTAGGCGTATTGCTGGCTAAATTATTAGATTGTATGTATGTATGTATGAACTCTGAGAAGAAAAATAAGTTTATATTTATTCCAATGGCGATTACCACTTTGGTTATAACTTTAAAGACGAGAAGAAAATAGTAGCGGAATGTCTGCAGATCACCGTTAGAGAATGTGCAGCCCTTGCGCTGACTAACTTCTTCCTCTTCCCTGATTTTGGTGGAACTTGGTCAGTACAGGGACTGCGTTCATCCGTGGCATTACAACGGGCCGCTATGCGTGCTCAAGTGAGCTTTGTGAAATCAGAGCTACCACTCAGACCTAACCTAACCTAACCTAATCGTTAGAGAAGCTATTAATTATGAATCAATGCTATGCTATAGGCACGGTACCAAAAAAAATACTTTAATTTAGAGCCTAGGAAATATTCATAAAACTACGGAGAATATGGCAGTGGTAGCAATTTTCTAATGCGAAAATATATCAAATCTACGTATCAGTGTGAGAACAAATATTTTCCAAGCCTTTAGAATAAAATTGCTGTTTGAGAAACTTATTGCACGTATATAGGCAACCCATAATTGGTTTCCAAAGTATGTACTATACATACGCTGCGA
Source organism: Sarcophaga carnaria (assembly GCA_958299815.1). NCBI lineage: Eukaryota > Metazoa > Arthropoda > Insecta > Diptera > Sarcophagidae > Sarcophaga > Sarcophaga carnaria. The sequence goes on from OY283150.1 coordinate 49,899,906, forward strand.
AAGACTCTACGTATTATTGCCAGATAAGCCACATTCCACATGGACCTTGATCCACCGGACATTTTAAATGTTTTTTATGTGGAAGTCTGAACAACAAAAAAGTCTGCGCACAAGAATCTTAGATGGATGCACTTTGCGCCTCTTGTACAGGGCTACAGCATAAGATGAATGCCATTTCAATTCCATATGTTATCGTCTTGAAACATGCTTATTAGTACCGCTCAAGAATTTGTGATATCAATGCTTATCTCTATTTGCTCAAAGACTAATAGGTAGTGTGTCGGCTTATTAGACGTGAGGCCACAGTACAAACCCCAGGTCTATCACCTCTAACGAAACGAAATATATGAAAAACATTTCTTCCACAAAGTTTATACTCATTGTGTTAGTAGGTTAACAGTATCTTCCAATTTGGAAAAATAGTTCAATGAAACAAGCAACTTTCTGAATATATTTTGAGTAGACTTTGGTTGTTGCTGTAATGACGTAAACGAAAATGAGCATTTACTTTACTAGAGGCATTTTGCTTTTTCAATGAACTCAAGTAGATATAGGAGAAAACTCCTATACGATACAGCTGTTTTTATCGAGTCATGTAGGCTAACATTGAACTTTTCTTAAGACTTGCTATGGTTTCCTAAATTCATTACGTCCTTGCATTAAAATGTGAAACCGGACTATAGTTTAGATGTTAACGACTATAATTGTTATTATTGTCTTGAAGAGATGCCATAGTATTGCAATAAGGCGATCTATTGTTTTGCCTGCCCTCAATTTATATAAAGTATTCCTAAAAAAGTTGCATCCAGTCCTATTGCTCTGACAAACTGCAGAATGTTGCTCGTTGTCAACAAAGCGACTCATGGCTCATTTTCATCATCACAAAATCAACATATTTCAGGATTAAAGGACTAATGTTTTTATTTTTTGTGTAAAATAATGAAAAATCATGTTGATGTGTGTGTCGGCATGTTTTACTTAGATTTTCAGCTCACCATAAGCCAGTTGAGTGGTTCATTATTGCCAAATTCTAAGATCGAACACCCGGGATGATTATACCAGAATATGGTAACTATATTTAAGTATCGTGACAATTGTGATCTTGCTGTACTCTGTAAACAGTAAGAAACTTTATTTGGACAATTTTAACTTCGTGAATAGCTTAGAGACGATCGACCTGGCAATCTTGGTACATAAATAGCTACAGAATTTCATGATATTTTCATTCGTAGAAGAATATTTATTTTTTTTAGCCATCCGTTTGATCTTGAAATTAATAAACGAATAACATTCATTCATTCAAACAATGGTTGTTTGTCTTTGAATTTCATTATTTTACAATGTGTTCGCATTCTGTGGTATATTTTCAGTTAAATTGTGAAATGAATTTGCAAACAGTAGACAATTGTAACGACTTATAAACATAATTGGGCATTACAGCCCTTCAGTCAGGATTATGAGCTACCTTTTCACACCATTTATGTTGCGTGTGTTAATTTTATACGTGTGTGGTGGGGCCTACAGTTATAATGGACTCCGAACGACAGATTTTTAAGAAACTTTTCATAGCAACTTTATTTTCTCTCACATAATTTTTGCCAAAAGTCTGCTGAGTTATCTCATTGAAGAAATATTTCTTCATATTCCATTTTGTGGGAGATCTATGACCTGGTATTTGAACCGTGGCCTGTATGTATGTGTATTCAAATCAGAAAAACTGCATATAGTATAGAAATCCCTTGCTGACTACAGATAAATCACATTTGCAATTAAAATACGGATCTTATTTGATAATAAAAAAATTTCTTTAAGGTGTAGCAACTTTTGTCCCATACTGTACTTAAACATTTTACACATCAGTGAATAAATGCGTATCATGTAAGAGAAAATCACAAAATAGGCGAATATGTAAAATTAACTGTATAATATTGTAATATTGTTGCAAATACGATAAATAAAATGAAAAGAAAGAAAAGAAGAGAAAAAAAATAAAATATTGTTGTGATAGAAAAACAACATTTTCCAATTCATTGAATTTCAATTCTCAGTATTTCTAAAAATTATTCTTCTTTAGCCTACTGCCTATAGAATTTTACAAAAAAAAAAAAAAAGAATGAACATCCTTTGGGGGCCAAGGAGAAGAAAACCTCTACCACACCATATAGAAGATATAATCAAATAATATACGGAAATAAAGATTTTCAAAAATTTTCCATTTCCTTTGATTTTTTTACGCCCTCATGGTCTTGAAGCTGATAGAGATTTTAGTAGAAATTTTATTCTATTGTATGAACCAGTTTCCTAACACACATATTCGGCTACAATTCAGCAGCACACCCCAGTAATGTGATGGATGACACAGTGACGTGATGTGTTGATAGACATACACATAGCAATTGGGATATTTATTAAAAAAAAAAAAAAAAAAAAACAATAACAACTAAAACAAGAACTCTTAGCAAATCGTAAGCAAATCACTTTTAGCATTTCGACTACTTTCCGCTTGACTTGTAATTTTGTTGTGTTTCAATTTGTTTCGTTTTGTTTCGCTTCATTTTTTAAAACATTTTCGTTCGAAAAGAAAAAAAAAGAGGAGACCGAAGACAGTGCTGCACGAGTGTGTTTGCTGCATGTGTCAACAAATGTCAATAAACGATTTGTTAAAATGCTGTACGTGTGGATTTTAGTTGGTGCCAATGTTTTGTTGCTGCTGCTGCTGCTGTTCATACATACATATTTGATTAAATATGTACGAGATTTCTATGTGCAAGCATTTGTCACCCAAAAACAAAATTTCCTTTCATTTTGTTTTATGTTTTTAAAACACCTGCTCAAAAATACGTAAAATTTTGTTATTTTTTTTAAAATCTGCGTATCTATTCGTTTGCAAATTTTTTGAAAAGAAAAATTAAATTAGAAATTGTCATTTCATTTATATATATACGTATGTACATTGTATTATTGTATTTGATCACATTTCAAATAATTCTCCCAAGTTTTTTTTATTATATTCTACAATTTTTTAATAAAATTTTGTATCAGGTGGGCCATCTATCAGTTTAAAGATGAACCATCGGCTATTTCGAATCTGGCAATACTTATGTTACTATCACAAAATTCAGTATATTATCTCCACTGAATGTAATGAATCAATTTACGCTCAAGCAAGGTTCGGATTTATTGGCAATTAATTTCCAAAACAGAAACGATTGCTCAGAAATTGTTCGAAAATGTCAATGTACAAAATTTGATCTCAAAGAAAGACCGACAGTATCCAGTAAGTTTATGGCTAAAGTTCATGAAGCTGGTTTCATTCTTAATACGCCAAGATGTGAGCGTGCTCGAGCAGTGCGTACACCCGAATATATCGAAGCTGTGGCTGATCAAGATCAACTCGTCATCGTTCTCAAGAATTGAACATTTTATGCACCAGTTAAAGTCGAATTTTGCGAAAAGATCTCAGTATGACGGCTTACAAAGTTCAATTGGTTCAAGAGATAAGGACGCATAACCATCTGCTTCGTTTTCGCTTGGCTAGATGGGCCAACGAGAAACTGCACGATGATGTCGATTTTTCCAAATAAAATCATCTTTTCGGATACGCTCATTTTCATATTGGGAAGTACGTTAATAAACAAAATTGCCGTATTTGGAGCTTAGAAAACCCTCACGAGGTCATACGGAAGCCAATGCACCCATTACGAGTAACTGTTTGGTGCAGCTTGTGGAGCAGAGGCATCATTGGTCCATATTTCTTTGAAAATCATCATCTATCGCATCATAATTACCAATTTTTTTGTACCCGCTGTTCGTGGTGTTGGTGTAAACGATTGGTTTCAACAGGATGGTGCAACTTGCCACACGTCATGCCGCAATGGACTTATTGCAGCATACGTTCGATGGCCGTTTAATTAGCCAAAATTGTCATGTCAATTGGCCGCAAAGATGCTGCGAGTAAACACCGTTGGACTATTTTTTGTAGGGCGCCGTCAAAGAAAAGTGTTATGCCATCAAAATAGAGACAATTGTACATTTGAAGGTCAACATTCGTGATGCCATTGCCGAGATACGACCACTTATACTCGAAATAGTGCATGAAAATTGGTCCGATCGAATGAGGTACTGGAGGCCAGCCAGTAATATTAATATTAATGAAATAATATTCCATTTCTAACCGGAACAATTGTATTTCACAACAAAAAAATAAATTTGGAAAAATTTCAGACCGTTTTTTAGTTTAAACTTTTAATAGCCCATCCTTATTTTCGATTAATTATTATACTATATACTATATTACTATTATTATTATAATAGTGATAAATATTTTTGGTACTTCAAAGAGACTGAAGACGATACATACATATTTGTATGGATATTTATATTCAAAAATTATTTTACATATGGTGCGTATGATTAATATGCCAAAACAATATTTAAGCATCATACGACATGGTGGGTGTTCGTAGTAAGAGCATAAAATTAAAAACTATTGCATACCCTCGGGGGTTAAAATGAAGGCTTTCAGAACAATTTTTCTTCACAATAAAAAACACATTTTACAAATTTTCAAAACGTTTTTGTTTTATTGCGCATTTTTAAATGAATTAAACTTTTAAATGCCCCGCTTAGCAATCAATGAAGTATTATTTTAATGCAGACAAAATAGTCAAATTGTAGACAAAATATCAACTTAGTTTCCAAACATACTTCGTAAAATATTTAAGTAAAATTTAAAATTAAATAAATGTCATCCATTTTCATTGAGGTCACGTGCCCTTCCAAAAACTATTTTAATTTTTCTTTACCTGTGTACATAATTTTATTCCGTCCCAAATTCATTTCAATTTAATTTCTTTGAATTCTAAAGTGTATTTCCCCTATGGTACGTTAGGTCTCTCAGAAATAAAGTTTATTTACCTTTAAATCAAAATGAGTTTCTCCACAAAATAATTCTCAGTCATCAATCTTATTCAAAAGTAAAATACAAGAAGTGTTGGAAGTGAAAGAAGACCCCAAAGCGAGTAAATAAATTATAATTAAGCTTAACCCCAGTGAAATAGACAACACAAAAACTGCAATAATAAATAATAATAAAATAAAATAAAATATAAATAAAAACAAAATGAAAAGAAAAAACAAAATAGCGTTAAAAGTTAAAAACTACTTAACAAGTTGAATTAAAAAAAAAAAAAAAAAAAAAAAAAAACAGCGAAAGAAGAGAAAATATTTTACACGTGACCTTAATTGCTAGAGAAATTACAAGAACAACCAACACCAACACATTTACATATGTTCTCTGGGTGAAATAAATATGCACACACCAATATATACCTACAAATAGAAAGAGAGAGACAGAGGAAGAAAGGAAGTAGGAAATCTATAGAGCGGATGCTGCAAACAAAAAACATTCAACTCCTTTTTACCACAAGTATTTACATTTCAACAGCACCGTCAACAGAAACCACATTTGTAGACATTTTTACTTTTTTTCCGTTCCTTTTTTTTCTCTCACCTGTTTATGCTGCTTTTTATTTAATTTTATTATTTTTAAATTTTTTTTATATTTTTTATCCTCCAATTTTTTGTAACTCCCATTAATTTGTACATCCTCCCGTGTTTTTTAACTATTTTTCTTTCCAATGTTAAAATAAAATTAAACATCATGCGTTGCCGTCTGGAGTTTATAAATAACGAAAAACGAACGACACTATTTGCGAGACATTTTTGTGGACCAAAGAAAAAAAAAGGTTGGATGACAAATTTTAGTGAGTTTAATCGGTGGCTGTACGATACGGTGGCCATTGCGATACACTGATAATGAGGGACTGGCGGTATATATGGCGTAGCTTCTTTTCTGAATAATAAATTTGAGAAGGTTTTAATGGCATTAAATGTACTTTAAGCGCTTAGCCACAAGACTGCAGGTAAGGGATCATCGAAAGACATATTTTTTTTGACTTGCCCCTTTTCCTTAAGCATATTAGAGCTGATAACTGTATTTTTCAGTTTTCGTTTAGTAAATCAAAGCGCGCCCTCACAGAAATAGGGAATAACAACTGGGCTATTAGAGACGAAAGAAGTGAGCAAGTTTAAACCAGCTACCCAGTCATAGAGTTATCAATTACGGATGTTTTCCCATCATACGTAACAATGAACAAACGCTTTTGATACTCAAGCATCCGCTTTAATGACGGCATAGACAACTGGATAAAAGCCATGATCGAATTCCGCAAAGAATGAAAATGAAAAGACTTCAGATTCCCTTCAAATGAACTATTCACTAGGATCTCCCGAGCGGGAAATGTAAACAACGAATATCAATGAAAGGCAAGTCATTCTCTTTTGAAATAAAAAAAACGCACCTCAATCTTCTAGTGAGACTGCTCTAAGATTTCTATCGAGTGTTATGATTAAGTCTAGGCTCGTTAGGGAGTGTCGCCGCTGTCTCAACGTCTTACTTGTCTGGGTTCCTGGGCATAGTTACATTCCAGGCAACTGCGGTCCTGGCAAGCTCGTACAGACCTGTACACTCCTTCAGGAATCCTCGTCTATCGAATTGGGTCTGCCACTTATCTTGGTTAAATCAGCCTTTGGGTGAAAATTCTTGCGGGACGTCAACCTATCCTGGGTCAATGAGAAATCTTACTCCAGTGCCAAACTCTTGGTTCTCTATGGATAGAAAGCTCATCAACCAATTACTCTGACTTGATCGCAATGTCATTCGCTGTGATCAAGTGACCATGCCTACATGTCATTGCGTTATGGGAAAACAGTGCGTTATGGAGAATACGCAGCTCCCATCTAACGACTTTTGTCGTGGTTGTAGATTAGTTGAAGAGGAGGAAATTGTTTTCCACTTTGTTTTGCCAATGCCCATCTTTGACTCACCATTCCTTGTCAGCTTCAAGGAGTTATTATCCATTGATATCAAGGATATAGCTTCGTTTGTTAAACTTTCAAGCTGATTTTCCAGCGTAGGTTAGGCGTGCTTTTAATGTGCAGCCCTTCCGCAGATCACATTTTTCGCTAGTTTTGAGGGGGACTGCGCTTACCTTTGGCATCAGAACGGATCGCTATGCATGCTTAAGGGAGCCTTGGTAATCAAAGCCGCCACTTCTATCTAACCTAACCTGGGGTTCATCACCGAGTCTACCTATCATATAGCCATTAGAATCATTTACTATCCGATTAGTTAGTAACGCCAATTGCGAGGATTAGCAATTGGACGGTATTATTTGAAGAAATAAATCTCAAATTGCTGAACTCTGTTTTGTTAAAATTCTTACTTAATTTGCATTTGATTCACTAAATATGAGCCTGTAACTCAAACTCTACCTACTTTAATGATCTCTCAATGACGAAAATTTTATTTACAATTTAATGGGATTTAGTTTACAAAATTTCAATGCAAAACTTTGAAAACTTTCGACACCTCTGATTCTAGTTATTTCCTCCTTCTTTTCATTTTGAAAACCCCTTTTGCAAACGTGTGAAAGTGTAAAAATACTATACAAAAATTTCATATGGAAATTCGTTCATATGATGGTATGAATTTGTGCATGCATACATCATATGTACGTGTATGTATAAGTTTGAGAGGTGTATGTTAGTTTAGTTGTTGTAAGTATATAGGTGTGCTCCTATAGTAATAAATGCAAAACAGAAAATGAAATTCAAAACCCTCATTTAAATTTACATTTGCATTTAGTGGAGATGCCTTAAAGTAAAAAAAAAAATATAAAAAATAATAAAAAAATATCACCATAAACATTCATATTTGAATATGAGCACTACAGACAGGGTAATATGAAATGTTTCCTACTTAAATAATACGGTAATGCATATAAATTCACGTATCTCTTATGGATAGTAGAGGTCTTTCATAAATTTTCCGCCGTTTGGTTTAACTTACTAAGGTTTTGGTCTCATCCACTTTTCCTGAATAGCTTGCTTTGATGTGCGAACAGACGCCATTTTCTTGGGTATTCCATTCTATAGCAGTTGTTGCTACATCACGAAAATCTTTTGTGTGTTTATGAACCCATTTTGAATTTGACTTTGTTATGTGAACCTGGCAGAAAATATAGAATTTGGCTACAAAATTTTAAGAATTTTTTCTCATAATTTATTTACGAAAAATTGCAATGAGTTAACCTAGGAAGCGGCTGCATTTCATGATTCACTACAATTGATCTAGACACTGGGATTGAAAATCTTTATTTAAATCTTAAATCGAAAAAGCACTATTGAGCTCCATATGTTGTTAAGACGAGCAACTGCTTGCTTGATTTGATTTGATTTTCAATGTCCCAACAAACGCTCCAGATTTTGTAAAACTACTGCCCAAGTAGATAAAATGTGTGACTTCTTTGATGTCACAGTTTCTAATTCTGAATTTACGCGAATATCTGTGAAGTTATGTGAACCATTCCTGCATCCTAAATTAAATTTTCAAATTTGAAACGATACCAATCCACATGAGATCTAAGAGAGTACACAACATTCCGAAAAATGCATTGTGTTATGTGGATTTTGGGCTGATAGCATCATGGGTACATATTTCTTCGTGAGCGACGTTGGCCAAGTTATCACTAACAAGGCGAGCTCTATAGGTCGAGGATTACAATTTTTTTCAGTATTGTATTGTCATGACACCAACGAATATCATTAGGGCAGCGCTACGTTTTACACAGCTTATGCCACATTAGATATTCAGCACGGTCAATTTAAGGTCATGGTCATCTCTCAAACGAGCGGTGTGAAATGACAATTAGCCGACAAAAAGCCGACATAACCCATGCCATCGTTCAAATTCAGCCTGATTTATGAGCTATAGTCACGCCATACATTTTCAATGCTTTACATGCAAATAGGCCGTGGCAGATATTTGAACGATTTTTTATTCCACACGTAATTGTGTGAATAGATTTTTCAAATATTCGCATAATATCTCACAAACACTTTATTTTATTTATATTTAAAGATAGAAAGCGCTTAATGAACGGCCCTTTTTACTGAATTGATGATGACTGGCCATGTTACTTCATGCGGCAAAATATTGAGTATTTTCTTGAAGTCGCTGAATGTGATATAAGTAAGAAGACCGCCACGTTATAGGCTGTTCTACCATTATAAGAAGATTATTAATCTGATATACTCATGACATATTTTAGCGAAATCCTGCTTGTTGTGGGTAAAACTAATATGATAGCTTAGTGCATAGCGTCTTTACTGTAATACAGGCTATGACTGTATACACCATGCAACATTACGCTCGGTTAAATCATCTGTTTAAGGTATTTTAATTATGATTATCTTCTTAATAACAGTGATTGCTCCCCTGTGCTATTCAATAATTCTTAGAAGCGTCTGATTTCAAGATACAACAGGGAATTCTTTTAAAAACTGTTGATAGGAAACGAATTCTAATACTACCGCAGTACAATATAAAGCTAAAGGAATAAAAACCCCAGGTCAGACATCTCCAACAAAACGAAATATGAAAAAATATTTCTTCGAAAACTTCCCCTCAGCAGGTATCTGGTAAAACCTCTGAGAGTAAATAAAAAATTGCCGTGAAAACAATTCTCAAAAATCCATCGTTCGGAGCCGACTTTAAGCTGTAGGTCCTGCAACTCATGTATAAAATTAACACACTCAACATAAGTGGTGTGAATAGCTAAGCCGTAATCCTGACTAAACAGTTGTAATGACCAATTATGTATGTATGTTGAGGACTATAAGTAACAGTAACAGGAAGGAATTATACTCATGTTCTATGATTACTCACAGCCTGTTTATATTGCTACCAAATCAGAATCAACACTAATGTGTTCATTTTGGAAAAAGATCAAGAAACACAAACAATAACAAAAGAGGAATTACAGTAACAAAACAACAAAGACGTTACGAGAATAGAAGGAGCAACAAAATCACAGAAAGAGACGATGAAAGATAAAAATATACTACAAAGTGCACTAAGAAATATTTCAAGCACGACAATACTAGTGTGTTAGACAGGCCCGCCTTGCCTTAAGATCCAATTGAACATTAATAAGAATCAGAGGGAAGCCTACCACTAATATTGGACAAGTTTTTGGAATTAGTTCAGGCTGCATGGTTGTGATTCAATATAGAGAATCTTGTTGTTTATATGCTTTGACGATATCTACAAAACCGTTACAGTGTATAGAAGTGATTTATATTAGAACTTAAATTAGTGCTAAAATAGTATAATTTTGTATAACTATTTTGCAAGGAAAAAGGGTGTCCCTATTTTATAAAGACGCAATGTTTGATACGTAACCTGAGAATAAGTGCAGTTACTTATCAGCAATTTGCTTGTTTTATTTACCTTCTTATCAAATCTTGAAGTATCACATTGGTGTCCTTTTTATTTTTCATTTAAAGTTTGTGGAATATATTTTTAGTCCCTCCATACATACAACGCATTTGTGTTATCTCTTATTAAGGTACGGAAAATAAGGTTAAAATCTCAAAAAAAAAACATCCTGAGTGAAGAAAATATATATCCACGAAATTATTAAAGGCAAACCCAAACACCCGACACTACAGTAAATATTCAAATTCAAAACAAAATTGTGTTCAGGGTGTAGTAATGTGTTTGAAGTTTAAAAAAAACACATACTATTGCATTTTACTACACTTTAAAATTAATGGAAAGTTTAAAACATTTAAAGGAAATGGGAATGGGGAGAGGTTTACTATTGGAAGGACTATATGTTACCACACTAATATTTTTTGTTTTAAAAATTTAAAAACAAATTTTTCGCAGTGTATTGAATAGTGTGTGTTGGGCGAGTGTATATGTTCAATTGTATAGTAACATTTCAGCTTTCACTTTACAAATATGAATTACAATTTAAGTAGATTTTCATCAACTCACTAACACGAGAGAGTGAGAGAGGGAGGGACTCATACACACATACATACATATTCATTCGCAGGTCTCATAAAAATGTTACCGATATCTTTCGGTATGTATTCAACCACATATCACATGATAACGAAAAATAAAATTTCACTTTCATTTCATAAAATTTCAAGTAAAAATCCAAAATATTGTAAAAAATATGTTGGTAAAGGGGGCTTGTAGAGGAGAGAATATTTTAAATCAATTTAAAATAACTGGTTATTATAAAATACTTTTAAATTACGAATGCATTTTGAGAAATAAATTTATTCCGTATAAAATCGTTATATCGCACCCTAAAAGTGGAAATTATGGTAATGAAAGCGTTTTTAAATGAGAAATATTTCAGGATTTTAAATTTATATTCACACTAAATTAAATTAATAGTAGCGACAATCTTATATTTATATAAAGGCATGAAATAATTAAATGACTTTATGTGTCTACGTCAAGTTTTTAAGAGACTATAATGTCCTTTATGTAATTTATTTCGGAAGCAAACCGTCCAGGTCCACATCTTTACAAGGCGCATTGTTTCTAGACAACGACAACGTATCTACCGTCACCCAGTTAACTTCTAATGGAACTAAAACAAAGTAAACAACACATTAAACACGATAAGGATATTTCAAACCTTCATAACACAAGTATTTATACTCATGAAAGCTATGTTAGCAAGAATCGTCTAATCTTGTAAGTAATTTAAATGCAACATCGTGAAATTGTAAAAGGATGAACGTGAAACCTCTTTTAAGTGCTGTCTACCTTCAAATTTAAATAAAACCAAGTATACGTGAAATATATAAATAAATATAAAATATATAAAAAAATATAATATATAATAAATATATAAATTTTATTCATTTGAAAACCTAATTGATGCCATTATGTGCAGAATATGAGATCGTTCAAATATAAGTAACGATTTCTATGTTTAGTGAGCTACCGAAATGTCGAAAATTCCAAGACGTTGTGTTGCCTCTTGAGGACAGCATGGTTTGTGACTTAGGTAAGAAGGTAGAAGTAGTAGCTAGAAGTACTAGCTTTGATTACTAAAGCTCACTTGAGTACACATAGCGGCCCGTTGTGATGCCACAGGTACCGACCAAATTCCCCCAAACTAATTGAAGAAGTTGGTCAGAGCGGGAACTGCATATTAAATCACGACTACCCTATGATGGAAACCAGCCTGAAAGTTTAATAAACCAAGCTATATCCTTGCTGTCAATGGATGGTAGGTAACTCCGTTTAGTTGACTAGGAATAGAGAGACTAATAAACTAAATCTACATCTCGCAAAAGAAAGTGAATAACAGTTTCTTCCTCTTCAGCAGACCCACACCCACGGCGGTAAAAGATTGGTCGGGGCTGCAGTTTTTCCGAATGGTTTCCCATAATACAATGACCTGTAAGCATGGCCACTATGATCGAGATATTATTGCGATCATATTTGAATAGTTAACTAGTACGTCTTCTATCCATCATGGGATAAGTGAGTCTGGCAGTGGAGCAAGATTCCTCAATGCCCCAGAATAGGTTAACGTCCCGAAGGAATTTCGCTTAATTGCTAAATCAGGTAAGCTCAACGATCCTACAGTTGCTTGGAATGTCCTTGTATGCAGGAACCCGGATAAGTGAAATACTGAAGCGTCGAGAGAAAACATCGAGACAACATTGACACTCTCTAACATGTGTAGAGTTGTCCATAACGCTCATAACGTTTGTGGCTTACACGACTTGGGATTTATGAAAACTCCACAAGGCAAAGTCTAATTGGATAAAATTTCATCATTTCGTCACAACAACTCCACATGAGATGTCCATGCCGGATTACACCGACAGATCAAAATGTACACCAAACAGAGACTTTTTCGCATGGATTGAACTCATGTGGGTTTGTATAGTCCCAAATTCGAAGATTTTGTTTATTTACGTTCACATTCAACTAGAAATGAAAGTGTGGGATTCTTCACAGTGTGTTAGCTTATTAGACGTGAGGCAATGCTTCAAACTACAGGCCATCTCCAACAAAACGTAATAAAAAAATTATGCGAGGAAATCGTCGACAGTAAATAAAATTGCCATGATAAATCTGTCGTTCGGAGTCGACTTTAAACTGTAGGTCCCGCCACTCATATATAAAATTAACACACACAACATAAATGGTGTGAGAAGCTATGCTAAAGGATTGTAATGACCAATTATGTATGTATGTATATATTTATTTAGCAACACCAATTCGTATTAATAATAAGAATAATTTTTAACAAAATTAAACAAAAACGTAAAACTTCACAATAGAAATTTTTCATTTTATATGCACGCTGAATAGATAAAAATTCAACAAAAGCATTTTAAATATTCGAAACCGAAAATCTGAAATAAATAGCATGAGAATTAAATCGATTTGTTTTTAAATTATATTTGAAATAAACTATACAACAAGTTTAAATGACTGTTTAATTGAAATTAATGCGTTTCAATTAAATTTCGTACGTTAAGCTTTAAATCAATTTGTAAAAGGCAATTATTTAATTATCAAAACCAACTAATGCTGAAAAATTTAAAATAATTAAGAAATTAAATCATTATGGCCCAAATATATAGGATAACACGCCCCACCATAATAGCATAATGAAACGTTTGTGTCTCAAGGGCTTAAAATTAATACACACTTCAAGTAGGTTGTAATAAAGAAACACACAGTTGGCTCACTTGACTTATTGGTTTAGAAATGCAGAGAGACAGAGATATAGAGACAGAGAGGAAGACGAAAAGGCATAAATTTATCTTTCAATACATTAAATAAAAAATGTAATTGATTTATTTTTATAAAGAAAAATGTTGCCAATGAAGCAAAATCTCAATTTTATTTTATTTTTCAAAACAGCTCCACGGTCTTTTCAAATCTTAAAGTTACTACGCAAAACACTTATTTTCTTTAAAATACTACAGTATAATTTAAAATACACATTTTAATTAACTTCCTCAAAATAAAAGAGTATTTTTCTTTATTATTCTTCTTCTTCTTCCACGAGTAAATTAAGAAATAATAACAACAAAGCGGAAAAATGTTGAAATTTCTTAAGTGAAGAAAAAGGATTAAACTAAATACACAAACAAACAATCATGCTGGAAATAAATTCGGAATATTTTCTTGTTTTCTTTTAAATCTCACCATTTACGATAGCGTTTTATGAGCAGAGAAAACGGGGCAAAAATTGTGATGTTTTTCAAATGAAGTGCCCTGTGTAATAACAATTGTTGTAACAACTTCAAGTAGTTGTATAAACACTGGCATTTAGTGTTAACAATTTTGCGTTTATTATTAATAAATGCTTGCGATTTTGTTTACTTGTTACTCTACACTTGAAGGGTAAACCAGATGACACCCAGAAACAAACAGTCGGAAAAAGTGTTGAAAACAAATTATTGTGCATGCATGAACATCCATAGACCGCAACACTTCGAGAACAACGGACATGCCGCTGAAACAGTCCAACAGTGTTGCTGTCTAGACAGTTTAATTTCTGCAACTGGTGGCGAAAGGCATAATATAGGGAAAGACAGTAGAAACAAGCGAGCAGCATTTGGCTCACTGGGGTTCAATACATATATACAGAGACATAAAGATAAGTTTGTTTAATTCAAATACCAAGCTCTACAATAAGGCAAATCCAAACAATGCATATATTCATAAACAAATGCTTAAAGAAAATCTTAGGAACGTTCGGAAACTTTTGGACACATCATGCAATAAAAGCCATACATACAGATTATTCTCAATCAGTCACTTGTATTCACAAGGAGATATGGCGAAGACTAGTAGAATCAGTTGGAGAGAATGATAGGTATTAAATAGAGATGTTGTTTACAATTTTGCTAAGAGCTCCTCAGGACAGCTTATCTTGCTTAAAAAATTTTAGTTGCTACAGAACTGGTTGCAGCAATTGAACCTTTTCCACTAAAATAGAACATAGCTGACCTATACAGCATATATTGTGGGCTTTTTTAATTTTGTGCGAATCATTCTGTTGCAATCTATCGAAGCTTTAAGTATATAACGATGTTTATAGGCAAATGTGACGAAATTTAATATAATATGCAATGAAATACTACTTCAAGGTAGGTTAGACGACGTGTACTTGTCAATTAGGGCAAGTACAGTAACCGGAGGTCAAATTGACCCATTGTACAACTTCAAAGTAAAATAATTAAGAATTCCCCATTTCACAAGGATTACTAGCTCCTCATAAATTTCCATCAAATTTTGTGTTACGAACTAGCTTCTCACACTACTTACGTTGAGTGTGTTACATTAATACATGAGTGGCGGGACCTACAGTTTAAAGCCAACTCTGAATGACAAATTTTTTGAAAAACTTTTCATGGCAATTTTATTTACTCTCGGAGTTTTTGCCAGAAATCTGCTGAGAGGGTAATTGTGGATTGAGAGCGGATATTTAGGTAATGGCAATCTAGTTTATGCCTACAGGCACATATATATTTTGCGAATGTAGGAGTTCTTGCCAAATTTAGGAAAAAGTATATGGGGGATATAGTACCTTAGGGGGTATTAGTTTCGGTTTTGGAACACAAATCAGACACTAAATGGACACAATAAATCTCTAGAGTTACATTGTTCTGTAGCATGGTATAAAGAATGATGCACTGAAAGGGGATTATGGCGAAATGGGACGAAGACGTCAATAACCAAAGTTATCAGACTTTTAAGCAGTAGAACAGAACCAACCAAATACATATGTACATAATTGATCATTACAATCCTTCAGTCAGGATTACGACCTAGTTTCTCACACCACTTATGTTGAGTGTGTTAATTGTATGCATGAGTGGTGGAACATACAGTTTAAAATCGACTCCGAATGATAGATTTTTGGTAAACTTTTCATGGCAATTTTAATTACTCTCAGAGTTTTTGCAAGACATCTGCTGATATAACGTATTATTAGAGCTACACAATCTTTGAAAAAGCCTACTAAAAAGACAAAAACAAATCTTAATCTCCAAGCTCTAACAACTCAACAATAAATGAAAAAATGGTAATGAAAAGCCTCACATCATCTTCTTTTATTGTACAGATTAAATTATTAAATGTTTTCAGATATTTGGCTCTCTGGATATATGACCGATTACTCAAAATCTTACATTCAGACATAATTGGTCATTACAGCTCTTCAGTCAGGATTATGACCCAGTTTCTCACACCATTTTTATTGCACTTTTTATATCAATTGTATTTACTCTCAGAGTTTTTTGTCAGAAAACTGTTGAGAGGTAGTCGCCGGAGAAATATTTTTTACGTATTTTGTTTAGCTGTGTAACGGGGGTTTGAACCGAGTCCTCACGTCTAATAAACCAACACACTACCTACTAGACTACGACGACTTCATCAACATTTTACCTCATCCATCTGCAATAGACGCCAACGAATTTTTCCTATTTCCATAATTGTGCTGACTAATGAAAGTAAGAAAAAATATTTACATTGTGGAGCCTGCATTTTGGAATTAAATCAAAATAAATCAACTTAAAGTTAAAATTTATATTTCTTTTTGTAATGAGAAATCTATTCGAAAGATTTTGAACACATAATATATCTAATTTAATTCTATATGCCGGCTTTGCCTTTAGAAACTTTCAAGCAAGCCATTATCAGGTAAATACTTAGGAAACATCAGATGAAGCTACAGTTAAATTTAAACTTATTCTTATAAACTCTTATCTTAAGTTAACAAAATATTTGTACGTTAACCTTTCAGCCCGATGAATGAATGACTACTAGGATATATAACGAATGAATCGAATGAATATGAAGCCAAAATATGCTTCAAAATTCTTCCATTCTAAAATCAGATAACATTGATACTTAATTTTCAGGATGGTGACGCATGATAACTCCTAATGAAGCATTATTATATTTAATAGACTTCTCGTATTGTACTTTTCTTTCAAAATCTTAGACGCAAACCCATGTGAGGTAGTGCTCGTAATACAAATTCCTGTAGTTGAATATCTCTAGCATTGAAAAATAATAGAAATTCGAATATGACTATGACTATAGATGAATGATTTTATCAATATTGTAATGCATACATAAAGTATTAACTAAGCTGTCTGAAATAAATAAAGTTTTCGGGCTTGAAACCATTACTAGATAGCAAGCTTTTATTTCCGTCGATTGCATATGATATCACATTTTATTTTTATTTATTTCGAATCAAAAGATCAACAATGGACTGAATGGTTTAAAAAAAGAGAAGATTTTGAAATCTCAAAATGTTAAGTTTTACTACTTATATGACCAATAATTCAAGATCCCTTAAATTGTTCTCTCTATTGTACTAATTCGACGCTTTTCTACGCTTTAACCAAAACTTGAGAATACCGTTTAGCTAAACTGTCTATACTTGCAGTTTTATTCACTCATTATCTAATTTAACACAGACACACATAAACATACACTATCATATTTTCTTCCTTTCATTTGCTTCTCAAAAACCACTCTCACATCCATTCATACTCGCACTGGTACTTGTTCTCATAATCGTACTCAACTCTCATTTAGTTGTGGATAAAAAGTTTCGTATGATTTTCATTTTATGGCATAAAATATTCCGCTAAATGACTTGTTTCCGCTTCCTTAAACTGATAGATGACTTTATGACCGATGTGGGAATGTCGAAACCACTACTAACAACATGTCCATATACCACTACTTTCGAAAATATTCAAACACACACACACACATAGCTACACTCTAACGTAGTAACGTATGTATGTATGATGAAGGCATTTGCTTTTCTAATTTGTCTGTGTTGCTTCTTGCGTTATTTCCTAAACGAGTGAATGAATGACTTGTATACAGAATCACTGTTATATGTAAGTGTCAGCGTCTGTGTTTCTATAGCTGTTTATTTATGGAAGTGTGTATGTGTGTGTAAGTGTGTATGTGGGTATGGCTTTTTAGAATAGCGAAAAGTTGCTTTCAAAGTTAATGTTGTTTTGCTTTCAAATTTGTCTTCATCTTCATCTTCATCGTCATCATTATCATTTTCGTCTTTTACTTGTTTTCTTTTGCTTGCAGCTTAACTTAAGGCTAAACATTCTTAAGTTCTTGTACTTGTAACTGTTTTCGTTGTTGTTGTTGTTGTTGCCGCTCCTACTACTATTCTACTTATTTCAGTTGCGTGTTTTTTGTGGCTGTTTTGCGAATTCTTTTTTCCCTTCATGGAGTAATTAAAGTCAATTATGCTGAAATAATTGTTTTTCTTCCGAGATTTTTTTCGCTATTTTCTTTGTACGATTATTTAATGAAATTAACTGCAGTTAAACATAATTTTTGTTAAATGTTTTTACTTAGAAGATGGTTTGTTGTCTTCTAAGCAAAGAAAAAAAACAAAGATATAAAATAAATAAATTTGTATTAAATTTTCTTAAAAGATGCTTTCTTTTGAAACTTTTTTTATGAGCAAAGAATACATTTTACTTTTTTGAGATTCATATATGTTTTTACGAGCTAAAGCTATGCTTAGGACTTTTATACACTGTAATATTGTGACTATGAATGTTAAATAAATGTGAAATTAAAAAATGTGAATGTTAAAATAATAACATGAGATATTGATTGATACTCCAGCTTATTTCTCTACTACTGCCTCCTTAGGATATTCAAGATATTCAATGTTATCGTATTAGACGTGAGACCAAGAATCCAAACGAAATAAGAAAAACGGCGAATTTCTCTCAACAGATTTCTGGCAAAAACTCTCAGAGTAAAATAAAATTTGTAGGATAAGTTTCTCAAAAGCCTGTCCTTCGCAGTCGACTATAAGCTGTAGGTCCCACCACTCACGTATAAAATTAACACACGCAACATAAGTGGTGAGAGCATCTAGGTCGTAATATTGATTGAAGGGTTGTAATGATCAATTGTGTATGTACGTTAGAATATTGAAGTCATCGTAGTCCAGCAGGTAGTATGTTAGCTTATTGTATTGTTCGTGGTATAAACTCCTTCTCCCTCTCAGTAGTCTTCTGACAAAAACGCTGAGAATAAATGAAATTGCAATGAAAAGTTTCTCAAAAATCTGCCGTTCGGCGTCGAAGTTCTACTTTCCCTTGGCAAATTACTTGTCAATGGAATCGATAATTCGGTTGAACAGAATCTTATTAAATATTTTGCTAATTGACGGAGTCAATACAATGAATAAACAGTTGTAGTACACTTTAGTGCAATTTGTAATTTTTATTGTAAGACTTTCCTCTAAAAATTCTTTCTAGAATGCTTACAGATAGTTAGGGAGCTTTAAGGAATTGAACGAAGTCTACATGAGCTCCTACCCAACAGAAATTTCCGGACGTTTCTAAAGTAGACAGCCACAGAGGGAAACCCAGCCACTCACAGGGTATCGGCATTATCCCCACTTAAGAGTAAGTCTGATTACTGCCAACGACGCCATAGGCCAAATGGGTCTGAGGCCATGTTTGTACTATAATTTGGCCGATTTGTCATCACTGCGGTCGTAAAATTTTATGTGGACATACTAGCCTTCACAGAGTACACATGTGGGTATTTCCTACCTATTGGTTTATAATTTATCAAGTACGGAGATTATGTACTTAAAATGAAAATTGAAATACAAAACTCATTATCCAGCACTAACAAAAAATAAATAAGGACACATTTTACAATTAATTGTACCATCATGACATCGAAGATTTTATTAGAAATTCAAACAATTGTTTCAGGCTGATTGTAATACACTATCGCTAATCAAACGAATTTACTCAAATAAAAATCGATCATGGTAGACTAGTCTATCAGTTTGAGGGTCGTTTCGTTTCCTATCAGAAACTCTGGTCTGTTGCTCGATACAGATCATAAGTTCAAAGTTACACAGCTCGTAATAATAATTTGTTATAATTTGTAATTATTTTTATTAATAAATAAATAGACATGGATTGTATTTACAACAATCCATTTTTAAATATGAAGTTGCCGTAGTCTAGTAGGTCATGTGTTGGCTTATTAGACGTAAGACTTCGTCTCAAACCCCAGGTCAGACATCAAAACGAAAATATGAAAAAACTTTTGTTCGGCGGCTTCCTTTCCGCAGATTTCTGGCAAAAAATCTCAGAGTAAATAAAATTGCCATGAAATCACTTCAATAATCCACCGTTCAGGGTCGACCTTAAACTGTAGGTCCCATTCATATATAATTGGTCCTTACAACCCTTCAATCAGGATTACGACCTAGTTTCTCACACCACATATGTTGTGTGTGTTCATTTTATACATGAGTGGCGGGACCTACAGTTTAAAGTCGACTCCGAACGACAGATTTTTGTGAAACTTTTCATGGCAATTTTATTTACTCTCAGAGTTTTTGCCAGAAATCTGCTGAGAGGAAGACGACGAAGAAATAATTTTTGTATTTTATTTTGATTTCTGGCCTGGGCCTCGAACCCTGGGTTTTCGTCTAATAAGACAACACACTACCTACTTGACCACGGCGACTAGGTCCCATTACTCAGGGATAAAATTAACACGCACAGCATAAGTGGTATCAGAGCTAGGTCGCAATCCTGACTGAAGGGTTGTAATGACCAATTACGTATGCATATTCAAATTATCGAACAAGTAAATACCTGTATATCAAACAGTTTATTATTCAAAACGTCTATCACAGTAAACATTTCTACCCGCCTCCTGCAACTCCTGACCTAAGAATTTTAATTTTAAAGAAATTCAAAGAATTTAAATTTTGTTTTAAACCTTAAAGTATTAAACTTTGTAACAGTACTTTACTTTAAAATTTTCCAGTAGTGTTGTATACATAGTTTACACAAAAAGGAAAAATTGTTTAAATAAACAGCAATAATTTACAAATTGGTTCCCTTTTTTTCATTTTTCTTGTTTTTAATTTTTCTTGTATTTCTCACATGATATTATTATTTTTTTTTTATTATTTTTTTATTTATTTTGATTTTATTTTTAATTACTCATGACACAAATCTCTAAATAGACAAAAAAAAAACAGCATGGAAATCATAGAAAAAATAAGAGAAATAAAATAAAATATAAAAAAACAATAACAACAAAAGGTTTTATTGTCAAGTTTTATAAGTTTCAGTTTTTAAATTTTTTTTCATATCCTTATACCACTACCACCATAACAATATTAACACATATATACATACATACATGTACACCAGAGAAATGATAAATATTTTCAAAATAATACTTTTAGGCCAGTATGGCTGTGATATACAAAAATGAATGGGGAGAGGAGAGTCAAGGATAACAGAGGATGAATATTTTTGGTAGAGAGTGTTGCAAAGTAAAACATATCAAACAAATCTTGTAACCAGGGATAACCCATTTTTGATTTGCATATTGTTGTTATGTTTTGCTGTTTTACTGGAAAACATATTATTTTTGTTGTTTTTGTCTAGCGATCCTATGTTTCCCATTCTGCTCTTAATTTGAATAATGAAACAAGAATATCCAAATATAAGTATTATTTTTTTTTTTTTGGAATAAAAATACATATGTACATAAACTCTGGAAATAAAAGCTATTAAAAATATTAAAAAAAAATAGAATAAAAGCTAGTTTAATAACAACATTGTGTTAAAAAAAGGTAGTGAGTAGAAAAATATAAAAATACAGGAGTTTTCATGTTGCAGAACTATTTAATTGAAGTGGAAAGAGTGTGGCAATATTAAAAATATTTTAACAAATGCGAATATGGCAACACTCTATGAATAGACTAATGTACTGTTTCTATAAGACGAAAGGTTCACACGTTCGTCTGTTTGTATGGAAAACACAAACCCCAACAAAACCAATGGTGCGATGAGAAATGTCGCAAGGCAGCTGCAGCGCAAATCATCGCATACAAGAAAACGCTGCAGTCCATCGCTGCAAGAGCCATTATTGAGAACTCCAGATAGAGGAGAAGGATCGAAGAACGCCTTTTCAGACGTAGGAAAAGGGATCAGAAAACGCGAGAGTATGAGGAAGACGAGTTGTGTCGAGTCAAGTCAAAAGGTTAAGCATCTAAACGAGGGTTTTAGGCCCAGAGCGTCTTCGTGCAAAGATGAAAACAGGAACTTGAAAACAGATTCGTAAGGGATACTAATGTTATGGAAGCGACACACCTTCACTCTTCTACGACCGCGTTTAGATATGCTGGACCGAGTCCGATCGACGTTGACGGCGTGAAGATTCCGCGGCCTAGTCTCGAAGAGATTAATATCTCGATTATGCGGCTTAAGAACATAAAGCTACAGGTACTGATGGCCTGTCCGCTGAACTGTTTAAGGCCGGAAGTCTAAAGGAAAGTATGCTCATAAGTTGGAACCTCAGTGTCCTATGCCCAGTCCTGGTAAAGAGAGGCCCTAGGATATGCTTCAACTACAGTGGTATAAGCCTTCTTCCTATAGCACAAAAGGTTCTTGCGGGAGCCATTGACATCATACGGCATATCAAGTGGGATGTTACTGCTGCTTTAGCTTTAGTTTATTAAGACGGGTTTGGCAGTAAATGAGGGTAAAACGAAGTATATGTTGTCGACGACATGTTGTCTAATATGTTGCATGCTGCATGTTACGGCCGATAACTATACTTTCGACATAGTCAATGAATTTCTCGTACCACCTCTCTCGTACAACAAAACTAGAACTCTATAAGAAGCTCATCCTTCCTGGGCTTCTTTGCAGCGCAGAAGCATAGACACTATTAAGCACTGATGCAGAACTAAATAATAATGAATTCAGGGTATGTTGTAAAGACATTGAATCGATGGACGCTTTGCATGTAATTGTTTGCTTTTATAAACTTAAAGTCCCAAAATTTTACTACAGCTTTTCAGTCAGGCTTAAACCTTTCTTCTTATACCACTTATGCTGTGTGTGTTAATTTTATACATGAGTGGCGGCACGTACAGTATACGATTTTTAAGAAACATTTCACGGCAATTTTATTAACTGTCAGAGTTTTTGCCAGAAATCTGCTGAGAGTAAAGAAATTTTTTTTATTTCGTTTTATTGGAAATGTCTGATCTGGGGTTTGAACCGTGGCTTCATTTCTAATTAACCAACACACTTCCTACTAGAATACGGCGGATATGTGCGGTAAAAAATAATGAATGCAGGGCATGTTGTAAAGATATTGAATCGATGGGCATCTTGCATGTCGTTGTTAGCTGTCGAGAATTTAAAGTCCCAAAATTTTTTCAAAGGGGCTACACCAGATTTGATTCATCTCAGATGTGTGACCTCGAAAAATATAGTTTCTACTATTGTAGAAAGTGTGGTAAGTGACCGACAAGCCTGCTGTATACCGATAGGCATAAAAGCCTTGATTGGTCTCCTTTCCTTCAACTTCCATGCCTACCTACAATATTCAGAACAGCGATGAGTTATAGTGGAGGCATATCACTGTCCTGCATTAGTTTTCAGGGTCCCATTCAGGTTTCATAATGGGACCGAGATTTGATGTCATCGGCTAGCTAATCAGCTGGTGAAACTAAATGTAACACAACACGAATGTGCTCCTTTAAAGTTCTGACATGTAATATTGAAATGACTTTATATTGTTGAGTATTTCTTTATACATACATACTTTAGTGTGTGATTAGTTTTTATCACACACAGTTTTCCCAGATTGTTTTCCTTTTTAGAGAAATTTAAAAAAAAAATAAAAATCCTGAAATCCATTTTCTTTTTTCCCTTTTTTTCCTCTTTGCTCTTAGGAAGGAATATAAACAAATTTTACAATTCCATTTATAGTAAAACTTTTCTATGATATAGTTGTTGTTGTTGTTGTAACAATCTATGTTTTTATACATACTATGCATTGCAAAACTATTTTTTTCATTTGTATTGTAAATGCTTTAAGAAACTGGGCTCCATGCAACATTAAATGTGTCAATATGTAAACATTTACAGCCAGACAACAATTCAAACAGTGCAATAAAAATAAAAAATCGAAGGCAAAATGTTTAAATTTTAGCTCAATATTACATACATATGGTATAAACCAAAATAAATATATATGTATGTATGTTTGTAGATTTAGATGTTGGCAACTTGTTAAACAACTATAACTACAGCAATAATGGGCAGACGACAGAAAAGCCAACAAAAACAAAAAAAAAAAACAAATTCATGTTGTTAACAAACAAATCAAAGCCGAAAACAAGTGAAAAAAATAAATTCAAATGCCAGTAGAAATTTTCAAGTTTTATGGTCAACTAAAAGTTTTACACAGTGGTGTTGAAACAAAAAATATTCAAGTCGGTGCCAAAATAAAGATTCAAAATTTAATTTTAAATCGAATTGCTTTTCTTAAAGTTTTAAAATATTTCTTTCTTTTAATCTTCAATGATAAATTGGCACAAATATTACCAAATAAACGAAATGAAAAGATTTTCGGTAATAAACGCAAAAAAAAGTAGGATATGTTGGCTTACAAGCAAAATGAAATTTTGCAACACATCGGTTGGGCCATCTATCGGTTTAAGTTTAAACCATTAGTTATTTCGAATCTGGCATTACTTTTGTAATACTATTCTGTCACAAAACTCAATAACTGATCTCCACTGAACGTAATGAATCGATTTACGCTTGAGCAACGTTGCGATTTATTTGAAATCTATTTCCAAAACAAAGATAATTAGTCGGAATTTGCAAAAATTACAAAAAAAAAATCATCTTTACGGATGAAGCTCATTTCCATGTTGGTGACTACTTTAATAAGCAAATTTGCCGTACTTGGGACTCAGAAAACCCACATGTGGTCTTACAAAACCAATGCAGCCATAACGAGTAACTGTTTAGTGCGGTTTGTGGAGCGGAAGCATCACTGGTCCATATTTCCATATATCTTTGAACAAGAGAACGGCGCAACAATTACGTCTATCACACCATGATAACAGCTTTTTGTACCCGCATGTTTGGTTCCACAGGATGGTACAACTTGACACACATCTTATGCCACAATCGATTTATTGCGTAAAAAGTTTGATGGCCGTTTAATTAGCCAATGATGATACCCATTGACAGCCAAGGAATAGAGGTTTGACACCATTGGACTATTTTCTGTTGGGCGCCTTTAAAGAAAAGTGTTATGCCCGCAAACCAGAGACAATTGAGCCTTTGAAGGCCAACATTCGTGGTGCCAATGCCGAGATAAGACCCCATACATTCGAAAAAGTGCACGAAAATTGGTCCAATCGGATGAGGTACTGTAAGGCCAGCCGCAGTAGCCTATGAATGAAATAATATTCCATTTGTAACCGGAACAATTGTACCTCACAACAAATCAATAAATTAGGCAAAATTTCAAACCGCTTTTCTTGTATTGCATTTTTAAATTAAAACTTTCAAACGGTCCACCCTTTATTTCGTAATCAAAATTCATGTGACAACTTCAATCATTATTCACACTAATATGCACTTAAGAAGCTGAAGATGTAGCTGTAGCTGTAACCAAGGCCTTAATATGCATGCTTTCATTGAAATGAATTTCACTTCGCCTGATTGTTATACGGCCTGGCAATAAACTAAATGACTTCAACACATCACGTAATATGATGCAACTTAAGCTACAACAATTCCCCACTATTTTTTAGAGAAAAAACACAAGAAAAATATTTTGTGGTTAAAATGAATCGAATAAATTTTTTCTCATATTAATAATGATGTCGTCGTCATACAGTATGAAAAATCATGGGAAATAAAATTTTACCTTTCCTTTCTTTTTATTTCCAGTATAACTTATGAAAATATACTATTAGCGACATCTTGTTTCCGCTATTAGACTTTAAAAATGAAATTGTGTAGGTAATGCCAAATAACTTATATAATTATGACAATATCGAGGGGCAACGGCAATGCATATACAGTCAACAAAAAATTTTGTTAAAACATAAGAATGAGAGTAATGTGCAATGCATAAATACATTGCATGAATGAATATGTGCCAATAATTTCTTTCATGCACATTTGTTAATATTATTCGATATAGACTGAAGAAGTTGAATGGTGAGAATACTTAAAATACATGCAACAGGATCTATGGCCGCTTTTGTTAAACTTTGATACCACCAAAAAAAAACCATCAACCAGAAACGATGCGGCCACGTTTCAAACCCCAGGTCAAACATCTCCAACAAAACGAAGTGTGAAAAAATATTTCTTCGGCGACTTCCTCTCAGCAGTTTTCTGGTAAAACTTCGGGGATTAAATAAATTTGCCAAGTTCCTCAAAAATCTGTCGTTCGGAATCGATATTAAACTGTAGGTCCCGCCGCTCATGTTTTAATTTAACACACACAACAAAAGTGGTGATGGAACTTTTCATGGCAATTGCTTATTTACTCTCAGAGTTTTTGCCAGAAGTCTGCTTTTGTTGGAAATGTCTGACCTGGGGTTTGATTCGTGGCCTCACGACTAATAAGCCAACACATTACCTACTAGACTACGCCGACTTACATAATCTGGCGCATAAATCAAGTTGAATTTGGCCGATGCTATAGATGATGTTGATGTTGAGATGACGTAATTACTGTTATGGCTGTTTGCCGAGATCAGCTTATGATGGCCAATTCACATCACCTCAACCACAAATCCCTCGTGCAGAATATCTGACGAGGCATGAGCTGCTTGGCACATAACGTCGTTCTGTAGAAACCACATATCGTTGGTGTCCAAATCTTCCAATTCAGGCCTAGTGACAATGATTAACTCAAACTGTATAATCGTATAAGATATATGGATCAATGGCGTCGCAACCCCAAAATTCTTACCAATCAGTGATTTTTTCAGGATGTCAGGTATCGGTCCTAATTCGACAAATTTGTTTATACACGCAGCCATTCATCAATTAAAGTTTAGACAGAACAACCATTTTGATAAAACAATTTTATTATTAGCACGTATTGTTATATAATTTAGGTCGGAGTGGTAGCTCTGATATCACAAAGCTCACTTGAGCACGCATAGCGGCATGTTGTGATGGCACTGGTAAACGCAGTCCCTGTACTGACCAAGTTCCACCAAAATCAGGGAAGAGGCAGAAGTTGGTCAGCGCCTATACTGGAAAACCATCCAGAAAGTTTGATGAACGAAGTTATATCTTTGACATCAATAGATGGTAGCTCCGTCAAGCTGACAAGAAATGGAGAGCCAAATAACCTATATCTACACCTAGCAGGAGACGGGCACTGACAAAGAAAGTGGATAACAGTCTATTCTTCCTCAGCGGATTTGCATCCACGGCAGAAGTCGTTAAATGGGAGCCTCATTCTCTCCGCGGGTCTACCCATAACGCAATGACCTGTAAGCACGGCCACTGTGGTTGAGATGACGTCACGACCAAGACCAAGTAATTGTTTGGTACGCCTTCTATCCATCAAGGGCCAGGTGAGTCTAGCGGTGGAAAAGGACTCCTCATTGACCCAGGATAGGTTGGCATCCCGAGAGAATTTCAGCGCAATGTCCAACTTAAACGAGGCAAGTGGCATACCCAGTTCAATTGAAGAGGATTCCGTAAGTCCCTACAGTTTCACGGAATGTTACTGTGCCCGGGGACCCACACCAGTGAGACACTGGTGAAGCGCCCAGAGAGAAGGTCGAGACAGCGGCGACATTCCCTAACGATAGAGTTATTCACGAAACACGATAGAGATCTTATCGCGGCCTGACTATCAGAAAAGACCGAGACGCGATTAAAAGGAGAACCGTTGACGAGGATCCATTGAGCGGCCCGGTAAATTGCCGTCAACTCCGCCTGGAACACGCTGCAGATGCTATAACAAAAGCGCCATCTTGTTGAAGCTTCATCTCTCTATAGGAAGACCCAATAAAAACTAATGCACTTTTCTCTTCTGTTTATGGGTTATAAAGAGACTACTTGCACGCTTCCAAATTTGAATTGAGCAAAACTGTAATCACAACAACCTAATTTGTATTTGGCTGGAGGACATTAAAGGATTTTCCTACCACGGCTGCTATTCATTAGGTTTTGAACAGAGAACTGACAACCTGCTGACGCAATGCTATATATATTTGCTCCATTGTTATTGTGAGATTTGTACTACTACTACTCCATTTGAAAATTGATTTGATTAATAATTCGGATTATACTACTGAGGTATAATTTTTTTTTATTGCGAAGAAATGATCCTACTCATACAGTATTTTATATTGGAATTCGGAAAGTATGCAGGAGGAAGAAATTAGTAAGCAGCACATCAATTTTTTTTCTTTGTTTAGTTTTAAATATTTTTAACAAAATGTAACCAACCAAACTGTCCCAAACTTTCATACACCTACTCTATTTAATTAACTGGCATCAATTCTTTGAGTGTGACATTACAACATGGCGCTTATTGTGGTGGTTCTTAAAAAATGAAAAATAAAAGAAAACTAAAGTATGGAAAAATAGTCACTTGAGAAAAGTTTACCATTATGATTGCATTTCTTTGCGCAACAACACCTCTCTGTTCTGTTTCACAAAACGAGTCTAAAGTCTGAATGACGTCATTTATAATAATGCTGCTGATGATGATGGTATCAAATCAAATTGTTCGGAAGCTGTAAAAATACTATAATATACACAAGTGCTTGTGCGTCTCTGTGTATGAGTTTGTTTGCAAGTGTTTGTTTTGGTGTGTGTGTGTGTGTGAGAGAGTATAACAAAAACTATTTTTAACACATAAACCGCCAATATCAAACCAACAAAGTGCTGCACACAATTGAAGCATAAACATAAGTACTTGCACTTCATCACACACACTATCGCTTACCAACATACCATCAAACATGTATTCCTGTAAGTGTATGTATGTGTGTATACGTTTAAGTACTGATCCGGCACCAATACGATGACATTTTTTTTATAGTTATTCAAAAGGTAAAAAAAAATGGAATTGTTGACGTCAATAGTCAAGTGCAATGAAATCGACAAGTACTACAGGAATGAAATCACTGACATTCCAAAAGTAGTCATTGAGAGAGGAACTCGAATTTTTATAACCTATTCTTCGGAGTACCCTATATGTAGTTATACACAAAATTTTTATGGGTATTTTCTTTACTTAAAAGGAGAGTTCAAAAATATTTAAATTTAGTTAGCCTCCGTAATGTTAAAATTTTTAATATCATAACGTAACTGAGATATGATAAATAATATCGTCAGCAGAAGTAACAAATATTATTTCCTTTGGAACTAAATTTTCCGAATATCGTGGAACAAAATTTTTAGAACTAATCTGCCCTTCATTACTTCTAAGCTAGCGTAAATGAAAGCTTCCGCACCACTGATTCGAAGCATTATTGGAGTAGAAAGAGATGATTGGAAAACTATAATCGTTGAAAAGCGAAATGAAAAGAGGCGGAGACACTGCTCCAGCCATATATAACATACAACACTTAAATTACTACTTATGTCGTGTGTGTTAATTTTATACATGAACGGCGTGCCCAACAGTTTAAAGTTGACTCCGAACTACAGATTTGTTAGAAACTTTTCATAGCAATTTTAATTACTATAAGAGCTTTTGCCAGAAATCTACTAAGAGGAGGTTGCCGAAGAAATATTTGTTCGTATTTCATTTTGTTAGAATTGTCTGACCTGGAATTTGAACCTAGGCCTCACGTCTACTAGGCCAACCGACTACCAAATAGACTACGTAGACTGCACAAAGTGTTCAATCTTCTGACTCAGACTCTTACGAACGTTATTATATTCATCTGTGTATTATTATTAAGTTGTATTTACCCTTCATAGCAAAGTTTTCGCTTCTTTAGGATTCATTGCGTTGTCTCTTCCATATTCTTAAATTAATTTTATTATGCAGACGTCTTACCTAATTTAGCTTATTACGGCAATTCGTGGCTAAAATTTCCCGAACTCCCTGACAATTTTGTGAACATTTTTGGCAAATTCAATCTATAATTCTCAGTGCTCAGACACAGCCCTACTGTGCCAATAGATCGTATTTGTCAAATGGTTTTTCTTACGGTTTCGTATGCATTTAAGAACGTTGGGTGCTTTAGTAGCCTAGTGGGTAGGCTGCTAGGCTATTAGCGTGAGGGTTGAGTGTTCGATTCCAACCAGAGACTCTGGTCTGTTACAGTGCACCGAGCATAAAGTCTATGTAACTTAGCTCGTAGTTATTAGATACAACTTGTAATTTTATTGTAATTAATAAATAAAATCAAATAGAACGTCTTAAACTTCTCTTTTATGAACAAATTTTAAATAAACCTGTAGCATCAATATTTTTTTAATAAATTCAACATGTTTTTAGGGCCGTTAGTAATAAGCGAAGTGTTTCTATTAACATTATTCTTACACTATTCTTGTCAGACTAAAAGAATTCTAAGCTACTTAGAATTGGTTGCACAAAGACTTTTTCCTCAATATTTGCCGTAAATTCGCAAAATATAATTCTAGGCCATAAAGATGTGAAAAGTCAGCTATACTTATTGCCTCTATATACAAAGGATATCATTTCTAAACTCATATTCTGTTTGAGCCTTTTTTGCCTTTCTCTCGCCCTTTTTGAAAACATTTCTGGCAAAAAATTCGGAGAATTTTATTATTCAACTCACTTTTCTTTTAGAGCTGTTAGAGATTTTCAACAAAATCGGGTCTTACTGGTATTCGAAAGTACTTTCTATTTTCTTTCTATTTTTTATATCCAGTGAAGCAGATTTTGATGTTCACACCTGATAGCAATTATTTCTTATGGTCAAAGCGGATTTTTGTTGAAAATTTCAATTATTCTGTTTCTCAATGCTAGTTCTATGACCATTTTCAGAAAAAAACTAAATTTGCTCGTGCTTTACTTTACTTGTGTTTACTGAGAGAAATGATTAATAAAGTAACGAGCCAAGAATATTTCGTCTCAGTTCGGCATATGGTAATTTAGCCACTGTAGTGTAATAGGTAGTGGGTTGCCCTATTAGACTAGAGCCTGTGGCTCAGACATGACAAACAAAACGAAATATGAAAAAATATAATTGCCTTGAAAAGTTTCTCAAAAATCTGTCATTCACAGTCGACTCATGTATAAAATTAAAACACACAACATGGGTGGTGTGAGAAACTATGTCATAATCATGACTAAAGCGTTATAATGACCAATTAAGTAAGTAAAATAAAAAAAATTATTCTTGTACAACAGCTAAAGATATAAGCTATGATGCATGCTAACATTTTTTCGTAATCACTCATTACAATTTTGTTTGATTGGTCTATTGGTCAAAAAAAATTTCATTTTTATAAGGCAACTTGTATTCGTTGCAATTGTTTAAACTGATACTTACATTGTGTTACATGCTGAGAAAAAATACATTTCTAGACTTTAGTTATATAAAAAAAAAATATTTCTTTTAATCAATTTGATACAAAAAAACAAAAATATGATTGTAAAAATGGCTGTATCCGGTTTCACCAAAACTTTCATATTCTAACAAAATCAGAAGCAAACATACATAGATATACGTATGTAGGATACATTGAACGTGAGATTGAAAAAAATCTTGCAACTTAACTTACACTGACGGAAATTGTGTCGTGTATCAATGTTACCGTTTTAACTTTTCAATTTCTTTCTACACGAGTCTGTATGCGTTTACACATATACACATACCGGATCATATAAATGTGTTTCATACATGTGTGCAAAGAGAAAGAGAACAAGAAACGTGTGAGAAAAATTATTTCTTTTAATGTTTATTTTAGTGCCACAAAGCGCGTGTAGTTGTAAGTGCGAGTACGAGTGCATTTGTGTCGGAACTTTTGTTTATAATTGTGCAAGTGTGCCAGGTACTTTTTCTTCTACTTCTTCTTCTTGTTTTTTGTTTCTTTAAGTGTGGGAATTTACACAAGTTTTTTTCCTGATTCCTTTCGCAAATAGTTTTTTGCTTCTCAAACTTTATGACATATAAGTTGCATTTACGTTCAGTTTTATTTTTTCTACATTGCACTTGTTTTTATTTCAGCTGATAGTTTTTTATCGCCACATGAATTTTTCCTTAGACGTTTAAATAAACGCTTTGAAAGAAAAGTTTAAAGTTTAAGCAGTTCTAAAGTGTAATTCGCTAACACAATGGAAATGTATTTCTTAACATCTTTTTTGATTTTATCTCTGAAACAAAATCAAGTAAAATGCTTTTTTCAAGTTTTATGTCAGAACAAAAAAAATACAACAACTAAAAACATGTACATGACTTGTATGTAGAAATCACATAGAAAATCTAAACGTTAAACTACAACTCTGTTAACAAACAAAAAAAAAATACTTATTATACTAGCAAACATTGCAAAATAGAGAAACTAGCCTACTACGCATGGCCTTAGTTTTAATATTCTGCTAGAAAGTAATCCGCGCAAATAAATTTCTTAACAACGATATGTTTTAAGAAGTCATTAGTTTTTCCCAGAAATCTGTTGAGAGGAAGTCAACGAAGAAATGTTTTTCATATTTCGTTTTGTTGGAGATTTATGACCTGGCATTTGAACTCTAATAAGACAACCAGAGATCAGCAATAACTATTCAAAAAGATGAGTAGATTCAAATCATACTCATAATTTCTGATACTTATATGCATTCATACTTAGTTTAATATCATACTCATACTACTCATATTCAAAGTTTCAAGTACTCATCGTACTCATACTTAACAATACGCTTGTTGTTGTTGATTTTGACTCTCCCTTACTCATCATTTGCAAGAATCACAATATAAGTATGATTCGCGTACGAACACTACAATACTCACTAAAAGGTTGTGTGTTTGCTTTGCTGTCTTTATCTTTTTCTTTCTTTTTTTTTGTAAATGCAACAAAACAAGTAAGACAGTAAATTTTAATGAATGATTCGAATCACTAGAATCATTTATGAGTATTATAAGTATTTTTTTTTAAATTTATGAATCTGAATGAATTGAATGTTATGAGTTTGATGTCAACGTTGTACTCATACTCTTTGCAACATGTACTTATAAATCAATATGTAGTGAGTAAGAATGAATCAGAGTAGTTGAATTTCAATACTGTTGACTCACTCATACTCATGAGTACTTATGAGTAGCAAAAAAACGATTCATTGCTGATCTCTGAAGGCAACACACTACCTACAAGACTAAGATGACTGCAAGAAAGGATCCAGAAGAGCGAATAAAGAGCAATTAATTATAGTTGCCATAGTTCAATAGGTAGTGTGTGGACTTGTTAGATGAGAGCCTGTCGTTCAAATATTTCTTTGGTGATTACCTCTCAACAGTCTTCTGTGAAAAAATCTCTGGGAGCAAATAAAATTGTCATAAAAAGTTTCTCAAAAAAATTTTGACCTTCAAAGTCTACTTGAAACTGTAGGTCAAGCCACTCATAGATAGTAATAACACACACAACATACGTGATAGAGATGAGCGATCCAGTGATTTTTGAAGGACGTTGTTCTCAGTGAAAGTGATTTGTTAATCACTGTCCTTTAAAACAGTGATTGTGATCACAGTATTCCAAAAGAAAACAATAACGTATTTTATTAAGTCGTAAGAAAGAGACAATTAGATTCATACTACGAAAAGACTACTAAACAAAATCAAAGTGGTGTCATCAATGTTATTATTTTTAATTTAATTTTTTTTTTTATATGAAGTTTGACAATGAGGTTTCACAGAAAGTTCATGTATAAAAGACAAAAGTAAATAATCAGCATCATCTAATAGTAATTCTGTCTCGCTCAAAATAAAATGAAATAAATTTGAGTATGTAACAATTTTGAAAGAACGACATTATTAGTAACTGTTATTTGGCAATTTCAATCACTGTAGTTAGCAGTGAATTATCAATCACCGTGATTAAATCACAGTTTTAAAAATATCGCTCATCTCTAATACGTGATGTTGAGAAGCTAGATCGCAATCCTATCTAAAGCGTTGTATTGGCCAATTAAGTAAGTAATTAAGAATTGTATTACGATTTTATAATAACGATTTTTGATTTTATTTCGTGCTGATAAATTAATTTAATTTACTAATATGGCTGCTATATCATAATTTGAATGACATACAATCGAAATGGAGCCTTTGGTGACACTATATGATCTCAAGATTCAAACGGTGACTGTATATTTGGGAACAATGTTAATAGTGCCCGACAGGCCCACGGTCAATTAAACTCAATGCCGGCTATGCCTCTATGGTACACAAGTTGTTATCAAGTACTCTTCCCAACATGAAATGTTCGCTTCATCTCACGATGCTTATTTAATTCACAAATAAAGACACATTCTTAAGATTTCATCAAAACAATGCTCCACTTTAGTCCTGTCACTGCAAATCTTTTCACTAGAATTTGTTTTACAGATGTCCGAATACGGCAACAAATATGGTTAAGAAACGTTTGAATAGATTTGGTCATTACAACCCTTTAGTCGGATTACTGCCAGGTTTCTTACAGCACACATGTTATGTTCATTAATTTTGTCCTTTTTGAGTGATCCGAACAACAGTTTAATGGCAATTATTGATACTCACAGTTTTTGCCAGAAGGCTGCTGAGAAGATGTTAAGATGGCTCTAGATCTCGTCTAATAACACATTGCTTACACGACTACAGAGATCAACATAAGTAGACCATAATCAAAATTTTTTACACATGAAATTTATTACATTTTAGTTTTATTTAACTTTATCAAGATATCGAAACTTCGTGAGCACTCTTCTATGCGTTGTGCCAACTATCAGTTTAAATTTAAACCATTGGTTTTTTCGAATCTGGCAATACTTGTGTCATTCTATTCTGTCACAAAATTCCGTATATTATCTCCACTGAACGCAATGAATCGATTTACGCTAGAGCAACTTTGGAATTTATTCAAGCCAACAAAAACTCCACGATGATGTCGATTTTGCCAACTAAAATCATCTTTTCGGATGCAGCCTATATTCATTTTGGTTAATAACCAAATTGTCGTATTTGGGGTTCAGAAAACTCATACGCTATCTTACAAAAGCCAATGCACCCATTACGAGTGACTTCTTAGTGCGGCTGGTGGAGCGGAGTTATGATTGGCCCATATTTCTTTGAAAATAAGGACCGCGCAACCATTACGATCAATTGTAACACCTATTTCACCATGATATCGGATTTTTTGTACCCGCTCTTCATGGTATTGATGTGAACGATGTCTGGTTTCAACAGTTTCTCACACACCTCATGCCACAATCGAATTAGCCGAAATGGTGATGTCAATTGGCCTCCAAGAAGCTGTGCTTTTACACCGTTGGACTATATTCTCTGGGGCGCTGTTAAAGAAAAATGATATGCCGACAAACCAGACACAATTGGGCATTTGAAGACCAACATTCACGATGCCATTTACACTCGAAAAAGTGCGCGAAAATTGATCCGATCAAATGAGGTACTATGAGGCTAGTCGCTGCAGGCATATGAATGAAATAATATTCCATTTCAAAACGGAAGAATTGTACTTCACAACAAAAAAAAATTATTTGTGCAAAATTTCAAACCGTTTTTGATTTGATGCATTTTTGAATTTAAATTTTTAAATGGCCCACCCTATAGTATTATGACTTAGAGGGACAACCAGAGATACAAAATAATTTTGTAGGAAACCATTTACACTTGTGTATACCATGGAATATACATTGAATTTCTATTGAATGACGATTACTTTTAAAATTTCTTTCCTTAGTCTTAGTAAGGTTTTAATTAATACTGAACAGCTTCTGAATATTTAATAACAAAAAACACTTAAAACCTAGCAAGTTTACAATAATTATGAAATATTGCAAACGCTTGTCTTTGTATTTGTAATAAATTAATTAAAATTCAATTAAAATTTAATTAAAATTTAATTTTGCCTTTTTTATATCGTTTTTAGTCTTTCTCTCTCACACTATGTCTTATACAGCCACACATAAATATTATTGTTGTTTCAATTAAAAAGAAACTAAATTTGATTTTAGCCCAAAGGAAATGTAAATTTATTATGGTTCTTTTTTCTTTCGTAATTTATTTCCCTTTTTTATTTTTTAATTTTCACGCAATAATCGCAGCTCTTACTTAACGTACGAGGAGCATTAATTAAGTGCAAACAAATAATTAACTTTTCAAATGCTGCTTATTTTGTATTTATTTATTTATTTATTTATTTATTTATTTATTCGGCGGTTTTTTTTTGTACACAAATATCATAAATTCTATTTAAAAATTTAATTTAATATTCTAAAGAATACCAGAGAAGAGAGGAAACGAGAAAGAGTTAAAGTGTATTTAATAATGTACGACAGCAGCAGCATAAAAATGACTTTAATATGCCACAAACTAGTTGCCACATTAAATACTACGAATATTGTGCACACTCTCGTTCATATAGTTCATGTGCACACACACAACCATTATAAAGTAAATTTTAATTTTGTAACAAAACTTTATCATTCTCTCACTCTTTCTCCCTCTTTCCTTTATTCTGCTTTTGTTATTTTTAATAAATATACTTTTAACAAATAGTTTACAAATTGCAAAAGCATTAAATTAAATGCTTGTAATTAATTATGTGCACACACACACATGTATATACTTACATACTGACTCTTTCACTCTCGTCCTTTCTCTCTGTATTCTCTAGCAGTGCATCAAAAACTGCTATAGAACAAGACTCTTACATATACTCATATTCACTTTGTTTATAGAAAAAAGTGCTCACATTTAGATAAAAAAAATACATACATACATACACATTCAAAAAAACCACACCAAATGAAACGAACAAAAATAGAAAAAAGTGCTCACATTTAGATAAAAAAAATACATACATACATACACATTCAAAAAAACCACACCAAATGAAACGAACAAACAAATGAAAAGCAAAATGCTAACCAAAAACAAAACAAAACAAAAAAAAAACAAACTTTCTCTTAACTAGAACAGCAACAACAACAATTATAATAAACAAAACACATACACATGCACAAGCAAAAAACAATGTTGTGTTGTTGATGATGATGGCGCTAGTGATTGCGATGGCGTCGCTGATGCTGATCACCTACTCTCATGTACATTAATGTCGGGAAACAACAATAAATACACTCACTTTCTCATAAACATTCACATACACATACACATGAATGCATACAGTTATAAATGTAAATAAACAAGCGGAATATGTACTTTGTATATGTGAAGAAGAGATACCAAATAAAATACAATACATATAAACAACGGTCGCACATATACATCGAAAACATTTTAATACCATATTTATAGTGTAGAAGTGAATAAATCGTACAGAAATTGTTTCTTTAGTGCTTGTAATCTAACGAAGTACAATATTGGTAGACAAAAATGTTCAGCTGTAAATTAAAATTAAACACCCTTTTATTTGGTGATTTAAATATAAAAATGTGCAATAAAACAAAAACAATTTGATATTTTGAAAAATTTATTTTTTCTGTTCTGAAGTACAATTATTCTGAAAGCCTCTTTCTTACCCCAGCGGTTTTGATTTTCATCAAATTTATTTTCTTTTTTTTTTTTGTTGTGAAGTACAGTTGTTCCAATTAGAAATGAAATATTATTTCATTCATATGGCTGCAGCGGCTGGCCACATTCCATCGGACCAACTTTCGCGCACTTCT
Organism: Sarcophaga carnaria; assembly: GCA_958299815.1. NCBI lineage: Eukaryota > Metazoa > Arthropoda > Insecta > Diptera > Sarcophagidae > Sarcophaga > Sarcophaga carnaria. Next base: position 49,937,548 of record OY283150.1, read on the forward strand.
CCCAGTGTATGGGGTCGTATTTTGGCAATGGCATCACGGATGTTGGCCTTCATATGATCCATTGCCTCTGGTTTTGTCGGCATAACATTTTTCTTAAACGGCGCCTCTCAGAAAATAGTCTAACGGTGTCAAATTGCAACTTCTTCATGGCCAATTGACATAACCATTTCGGCTAATTAAACGACCATTACACTTTGGAGGCAATAAATTGATTTTGGCATGAGGTGTGTAGCAAGTTGTACCAATCTGTTGAACCTAAACATCGTTCACATCAATAACATAAAGAACGGTTACATAAAAATCGGTTATCATGGTAGGATGGGTGACTCCACTAAATAATTTTCAAAGAAATATGGGCACTGATACACGCTACAGCACAATCCGCATCAAACAGTCACTCGTAAAGGTTGGGGGACTCTCTCGTTGGACCAAATTTCCAATAAATTCCAACATTGCTCAAGCGTAAATCGATTCATTACTTTCAGTGAAGATAATATTATGAAATTTGTGACAGGATAGAATGGCATAAGTATTGCCGGATTCGATTTAAATCGACAGATGGCCCACCCCATATCAAGTCTGCGCTACTCTGTGACTCCAAATTGGGAATGGTAAATCCTGAAATTAAATGTATGCTACAAATATGTTGTAATATATGTCTGCCTAATATAAAACTAAAGGATTGTCAGACGAATTTCAAATTCTACTTTGTTAGGACAAGACCACCAGCAGGGAGAGATTTTTAGTTATTAGCAAACGGTGATGCTCTCTAATAGAAATATTATAAAGTATCACTGATCAAATATCCAAAAGTGAAAAAATATTTGAGAATTATTCTCACTTAGAGGATGTTTCTATTTTTCTCTTTTTAATAAAAATTGGATTGTATGTCTCCAAAATACTAATGGACATATATAATATTTCACTCTGTTATTGTCCTCGCACACAAATCTCATATAAACCTGAGTAGTTGGCAATAAAAGAAAACAACAATTGTTGGAAAAACTTATTGTACTTTTATGGTTCTCTTCTCATTTAGTCCCTCAATTCACACATTTAGCCACTGCTTTAATGCCTTTCCAGGATTCTTATATTCATGCAAGCATTCATTCATATATTCATTCATGCACATTCATGTATTTATTCATGCACATTCAGCCGTTTCATACGTTGGCTGGTTGTTTTGCTGGTTGCCTCTTTATACCATATTTACAGTTACGTTCACGTTATCCTTTAACGGTAAAACCAGTGAATTTTATATTTTATTCTCATATATGTATGTATAGCGGTTGGTTATTTGTTATTTTTTAAGAAAGCAAAAACAAAAACAAACAAAAAATGAAATACAGATTAAAAAAGTTTTAGCTTTTGATAATAATTATTGCTGGTTAACTGCAATATACATATATATACTGCATACTTGTATATATGTACATACATAAATACTCGTGCATAAATTGTCTTTTTTTTTTTTTTTTGTTTGTAGTCAACAAATTGCAATTGTTTAGTATTTAAACATGCACTTCATTTAGATTTACTCGAGTATTTTTATTTTTTTTTTCTCTTACTTTGTTTTACAGTCTATAAACCATTAGAAAGCAGAATAAATGGAAAAGTGGATCAAGACCGACACTATTTATTTGCAGTATTAAAAAAAATTTGGGTAAAACAATGCTTCAGGCATATTAAAGAATTTTCAATAAAGAAATCAGAAATCTAAAAATCATTTCAAATTCAGCAAAATGTAGAAGAGATTTCAATTGTACTGAAGAATATTTGTATAGAAAATGTCATTGTCCTCTAATGCTTTAGATTTCTAACTATTTTGACTTCATTTAGCCAAGCCAACCGATATTTTAGATGCCATTATCACCGCTTATAGGCTGCCAAAATTAAAAAACTGTGTGTTTATTTTTGTTAAATGCTTTTAATTGCAATGAAATAATGTTTATGGCCGTTTAAATGAATTTGCAACACACAAAATTAATGTTCACTTGCATGTTTGTGGTTGTTTTAAGAGTTTTCAATGCGCGGCTATATACCACTTTAGCGAAAGACAAACAAATTTATTAGAACATAATAAATTAAGGATTTAATTAAAAAGTTACTACAGGCGAAAAAGTCAACTGTTTATAATCGCTTTGTATCGTATTGTTTTTGTGTTAATGATTACATGAAAACCTATTTTGTCTATTTAAACCTTGGTAATAAGGATATACTCTGTTATTTTAATTAAAATCATAGTGAAACATTTACTCGAATTATCAGTAGCTATGGCTATAGCCTATCATTAAACCAATATCATACGCCCATGTCAGAAGAGAAATGCTTTTTAGCGAAAGCATGCTACAGCGATTGAAACCTAAAGTAGTTAAACTGACCAAGGAATGGACTATAAGGCAGATGTGGTCAAAGATGGCACTATTATTTTCTTCATTGCTCTTGCAGTATGTTTGGAGTATATTCAGAGAAACTTTCAGCCAATGCACGTTTCAAGGGAATTTATTAAATACGATTCATATCCCTATGATTGTCTATCTCAATTTCAATGCCCTTCAAGTCATACTAAATACAAAACATTATTTTGTGGTCATGCGTAATGAATCGATAATTTCATTGCTCGAAAATGTAAAAACCATTCTATTCAAAAATGTCTTGGTTTTTTCCGATGAAGTGGTAGCAGTTTCACCACACGAGCAATTTTTTTTTATTTTTGAGACCTACACTGCTGGAATACAGGAAAGATAGTTTATAGGAGAAACAAAATAGAGGATAGTGTATGACAATTTTTTTTAATTACCAGCATATATATTTTCCCCAATTTTTTCAAGAATTGTCTTATAGTAATAATTCACACTTTCTTTTTTCTGTTGTAAGTAATCACATACAATTTCAGACAAACAATCTGACGATCACAAACACCAAGAGTCTCTGGTGGGAATCGGGTCTTGATGTTTAGCAAACTACAAACTATACTTTTGGGGCACTCAAATCTCCTTGATTGAAAACGTTTTAATATTGTTGTTTGAGCAGTTACTTATTATTTCGCAAGTTTTGATCGAATTTTACTATAAACTTAATCCTACAATTCAATACCAGATTCAACTGTATTTGTTCACTGAAGCGATATGCTAACCAAATAGAAAAACTATATTAAGTACCGATTATTGTTTTCATTATTTTTGCAGACACTACTGCAACTATATGATACACTGCATTGCCTACAAATCTACATCATCCTTATCATCCTATTACTCTAACAAACTTCAGAATCTTGTTCATTTTCAGTGATTGTAACTACTCGCTTTTCTTCTGCAATACATTAATTGAAATGCCACACTGGTTCCAAGTATGTGTCCTCATGATTCATTCTTCTCATCATAAAATATTCATTTCAGGCTTATGGTGATCCCTATTTTGGACAAATAATCATTGAGCCTAGATTTCAGTCTTTTCTAATTGCAATTACCTAAGAAAAGCTTAAACTGTCTATAACTTATTTGACTTTAGAAAAGTCTCTGCATCTGCCTTTTCGCCTATAAGACTCTCCAGGACACTTCTCTTCGCATTCCACTAAACTCCCTCTATATTCCATGTTACTTTACAATCCATTATTATTTTTACATATTTTGCTTGCATTTTCTTTGATACTACCTCACGCAGAAGACAAATATTCTCTCACTAAAGAAATTTCCTTTTAATTTGCTAGAGTACAGTTTGAATTCCACTAACATCATCATCGACTTACAATCTCAAAACGTTTTTAAACGTTGCTATAAAGGGCTTGTGAAATTTGTCCGTTGTCATCAGAACTATGGCGCATATATAGGCTTGGTAACCTATCCCCAACTCGGACAGTTTAGTGAGGATTTCATCCGCAATTTAGTTCTACGCTACTGTTAAAAGAAGCATAATTTGTGGGCAACTTTTTTGTGTCGGCTCTGATTATTTTTCCCCTGAGTTTTTTCTCAAAATTCATATGTATAACCTTTTGGGCATTTATCCGAACGCATATAGAATCTATACGGGTTCTATTCAATAACGTCATGCGGAGTGTTATCAAAAGATCTATTTATTATCATGAAAAGAACAAATAATTAATTCCTTGACATCAAGGAATTCTGAATGACTCTCCCCTGGTATAAAAATGTTATGTCTGCATATTCTTCCGCCTTGTATGCATGTTTTTTAGAAGACAATGAAACAAAAATTGATATCCAAAACTCTATCAAGCTTAAAAGAATGATGTGAGGTTAACTCACTGGTTTAATGGTTTTATATTTAAAAGATTTTGGATGTATACCGTCGTTTTGCCCCATCTTTGGAATGAACTCCATATAATTGCTTTCGCCAAGATATTGGTAATGCCCAACAGCTATAATACTGTGGCATATGCTTAGTAGTTATTGAATGCATATAAGAAACGTCTCAGATTTTAATCCTGGTTCTGACCTAAGCCCCAGACATTCTGTTCCTATTGCCAATATCGTAGGTATAGTTAGACGTGAGCCCACAGTTCTAAGCACAGGTCAGACATCTCTAACAAAACGAAACTTGAAAATATATTTCTTCGTCGAATTCCTCTCAGCAGATTTCTAGCAATAACTCTGAGAGTAAATAAAATTGCCATGAAAAGTTTAACAAAAATCTGTAGTTCGGAGACGACTTTAAGCTGTAGGTCCAACCACTCATACAAAAAAATTAACACAAACAACATGAGTGAGGTGAGAAAGTCGGTTGTATTCCTGACTGAAGGGTTGTTATGTTATGTACCTTTTTTGATGCCTCATAGAAACTGTGCGCTAGTTCTGCCCTTTTGACAATAGCATGTGCTATCTGAAAAATATATGAATGTTGTGAGATAGATTTTCCCCTGGAAATATCAGCTCTCCGGGTAAAACAGCTCATTCTACTTCACTGAAAACAATTCATAGTGTCCTATAATTAAACAGCCACTTTACTAAACTCAGTAGTTAATAAATAAAAAAAGATATTTTTTAACGACTATAATTCACGTTCAAAGTCAATATTGTTTCCACACATACACAAACAACTATTATTGGGATGAAATCATAAAAAATTCAGTTTATTTTACTTTTTTTCTTTTTTTTTTGTACAAAATATCCAGACAAGCAGCCATTATTATCATATTAAAAATGAAAGCCATTGATTGTATGAGTATACCTTACAAACCGAACCATACATACACACTCAAACTCTTAAGAACCAAAGAAAAAAAAGAATAAAATTGCAAAAAAAAACTGCACAAAGCACGTGACCTGCTTTGTATGTCATGGATGGCCTATTTAACCCGAAATAGGTGTCATAATAGCACAACGAAAAGATGCTTAAAAAAAAGTAAATTAATATCAAATCGTGATTGGCATAAATTTTAACTTCCTTTGACTGAAAAAAGACTGGCTCCACTGCGACTTGCTCAACAGCGTGAGGCGTGGTGGGGGAGGAGAGATAAAATTAAAAAAGATTTTTCTTTCTATTCACACCTTCTTCCATTTAAATATTCTGTCATATGGCGCAATGATAAATATTCAGAAAAGAAAATGAAAGGAAACGGACGTAAAATAAAGTGGTTCACGAAATGTTCTTCTAATGTGTGCTTAAATCAGGACAAGGTAAATAAAGTGGCGTTTAAATAGATGAAGGAATAGATGCGTGAGATAGTAAGCCAATACGGTGAATATGATGAGTAACGTTGATAGATAGAAAAAAAAGAAAAGAAGAAAAAGAAATGAAAGGAAGTATTATAACAATCAGTTCTTAATAACCACCCATAATAAGACAATAAATATGCCAATAAATGTTATCATTTTCATAGGAAATTATTATTAATTTTATGAGAATTGAAAATCATTTGTAATTTGAAAAAATAAAAAATTGTGGAAACTACATGGAATTTTTTATTATACTAAAAATTTGATTTTTATGGAATTAAAATGAATCATTGATAAAAAGCCCAGTAAATTACTTCATAAAAGGTCTTATTTGAGCAATTTAGCCGAGATTGTATGGTAAGCGATTAGAAACCATTTGGCCTAGCACTAGTCTGCACAATAATATTCATAATAATAAATTTCCTTTCATCCCCAATTCGTTTGGCTTTGTGTAAAAACACAGAATTACCCAGCGTCCATGGAAACCAGAATCTTACACAATGCGACCGTGATAAAGTTTCCCTAAAGTATTAAAAAAATTATCTGAATTCTCCTACGAAGACATTCCTTATCTTATATTGCAACGACATGAGTTTCGCTCTGAAAATTATCGAGTAGATAGCCATTGGAATCGATTTTGTAAAGTTGTAACCATGAATTCAAGCCTCTTTTCTATCATTATCCAGCTTTAATCCATCGACATAAAACCACTGAGGCTAGTAGTTGGAAGAGAGAGCTTTTACCAGAGATTCATGATCCAGAGCAGTTGGATATAATCAGTCGTAGTGCATCATTTCCATATGTTATCATTGACCATGGTTACATAAGTGATTATGGTGAAACAGAAAGTCATTCTAGTATACAAACTCTATTAAAATTTTTAACAAAGTATCTTATGCAGACAAAATATTTCTTTGTCCTCTTCTTATTAACCTTCTGAACGTGTTTGTTGCATGTGAGCATTTTGTCCACTTAACACATTCATTTAACATTTATTAAAAATTCTAAGCGTTGTACTATTAAGATTTCTAGCATATGACACTAAAATCGATTTGGGTGAGCTGATGTTACCCATTTTTTATGATATTTTTAGGAGCTACTTCAATAAGGATTAAGAAAATTAAGAAACTATGCAACAGTTTTATTTTACGACTACACAACTCAGAGAACCAGAACAGTATAATGTGACTCCGAACACACATTTTTTGGAAACAACTATTCCATGGAAATTTTTATTTATTTTTTTTTTTTTTGATTTATTTATTTATATGTTAATTTTATACATGAGTGACGAGACCTACGGTTTAAAGTCAATTCCGAACGATAGATTTTTGAGAAATTTTTCATTGTAAATTTATTTTCTCTCAGTGTTTTAGCCACAAATCTGCTGAGAGGAAGTCGCCGAAGAAATATTTTTTTATATTTCGTTATGTTGGAGTTGTCTAAACTGTGGTTTGAACCGTGGCCTAACGTCTAATAAGCCAACACGCTACCTACTATGGTCCGGCGACTTCATAATGCTGACATTAAATTATTGGCCATAATTACTCTTTAGCCAATATTATAGCCAGCCATTCCACATTATTCTTGCGGTTGAGTGATACATTTTTTTGATATAGTAAGCCAACCTCCGCGTAAAATAGTTAACTAATCTACTCATTTAATCTCATCAAAGCAGCCTAAAAGTTCAAACAGAGATCTTTTGTCAAATAAATATGCTTTAATACAGGGGGAAAGAGCAAAACATTAGCACCCAATTGAAACTGGCGAGCACTGTGTCAATACTGTCTTTTCATAATTGCGGCAATTTACTTTTGGGTCTGACCTTACTTTACTTCATTGGTCATTACAACCTGTTAGTCAGGATTCCAGCCCATGTGGTGTGTGTTAGTTTTATCCACGCGTGGCAGGATCTCCAGTTTAAGTTCAACTCCGAGAGACCAATTTTAGAAAAAATGTTCATGGCAATTGAAATTACTCTCAGCATTTTTGTAGGAGGCCTTCTGATAGGCAGTCACCGAAGAAATATTTTTTCATATTTCGTTTTGTTTGAAATGACTAAGCTGAGATTTGAACCACGGGCTCGCTAATAATAAACCAACATACTACCTACTAGATTACGGCGACTTCTTAATAGCTTTACTATATTTTAATGCAGCTCCACTAACAAATTGTGTGGCCAAAAGTTCATGAAAACTGCATCGCATGAAACATAGCAACGTTATTAGTCACTTTTCCAAAGGCGACTTGAATATTACTTAACGTTAGTTCCTGATCAGTATAACCTGTGGAACCTTCTGAACAATATCTGTCACACCAACCTACAGGGCATTCCTGAAAAATATGCTCCCGCAAAGCAATATTTGTTTTTAAATTTCCAACAATTTGTATCGTATTAATTACATTAACTGTTAATATGTTTTTTTAGCTTTTAAGATTAATCCTTAAGAACATAACAAATAATTCAAAACTCTTCATAAACGAAGCACAAATAAAACCACAATTAAGGCGGATCTTAATAAATTACCAGATTATTACAATGACAACGTAACCTTCTAATAAGACAATCAAAATCCAATTTAAATAACCTCGTATTATTAACATAATACATCACGTATGAAAGCCTTAAAAATTCATCTTCAGAAATTATTAAAAATTCGTTTTGTTTTTATCCTCTCATATTTTTCACTTCAAAGCATTTTTGAGATACAATATTGTGATATTTATTCTTTCGTTTGTTTTTTTCTCATTTTGTGTGGCGTTATTAAATCATTTTTAATATTCTGATGGCTTTATGAACATATTTTTCATCGTCATGACTATTCCTCGTTTTATTTTTTTTGTTTTTTGTTTTGTTGTTTTAATTGCTGAAAAAGGAAAATTCATGTACAATACATATACAATTTTATAAGCAGTTAATAAAATGATTTCCTTTTGTATGATCCTCTGATTGTTAGATTGTTTTTTTTGATATTTAAAGTGGATTCATTTAAATTTTGAAAAGAAATAAAAAATTTTATTTAAATAAAATAATGGAACAGTGTGCTGCATATGGAACACATCTACATCTACTATGTCGGTATGTGTGTTGATTTACAGTTTAATTTTCCATTTATTGTTTGGAAGTTCTTATGTGGCTGTATAAGAGACAAAGTACCGTCTCTGTGATTTAAGATGAAGTATCTAAAGGAGCATTAATCTACTTGAAATCATAATTTATGGCACATTTAACCCGGTTGGAAAATATGTGCAACTTTTGTCTCAAAACATAACACGTTGGATTTGAATTAGTTTACAAAAAGTAAATAAATAAATAACACTTTAAAGAACTATTCTTAAGCCACTTCATATTATCTGTTCCTCTAAGAAACATAAGACTGGCCGTAGTCTAATAAGTAGTATATTGGCCACGGTTTAAACTTCATGTTAGGCATCTGCAACAAAACGAAATATGAAAACATATTTCTTCGACGACTTACTCTTGCAGATATCTGGCAAAAACTCTCTGAGAAGAAATAAAATTGCCGTGAAAATTAACTCCCGCCACTCATATATAAAATTAACAAACACAACGTATGAAACTGCTGTGAGATGCTTAGTCGTAATCCTGACTGGGGAGTTGTAATTACCAATTATGTATGTATGTAAGTAAGACTGTCACACGGCATATCTTTGTTGCTCTATTTCAATTACATTGATTAGATTACTGTCAGCTCAGCAAATGATGATTTATTGATCCTAAGGTGATCGGGTTATCATTTAACTTTGCTTAAAACAACATTCCCACAGCATTTTACAGAAAGCAAATACTTCGAATTTGTGTGCACTAACACTAACTCCACCTGCCTAAAATTTTCGCCAAAAAAAAGTGCAATAGATCATCCAGGCCTAACAACATCTTACCTGATGTTCATTCATAAGCAACACAGAACAATTTGGACAACTCGTCAATAAGGGAACAATAGTAAAGAAACCATATTCGAGATTAAAAAAATTGGGGCGGAATTACTGCAGCAATAAAATTATCACACACATACATTACACGAGCGCCTGGTGGATGACGTGTTCACAGTCACCTCCGTAACAGCTTAGGAATGACTATAGCAGGTATTTTTTTGATCTCGGAAAAGTCGTTGATGTTAACTCCACTAGGCATTATGGACCACATTTGAATGTAAAATTACTACTTTAGGCCCTATATTGTAGCCTATGAAAGCGGAATAAGATAATTACTTAAGCAATCCTATCTTCATCAATGTAGGTGTAGAAAATTTGTTGATGTTAACGCCACGAATCATTATAAAAAGTTATTACTTAAGGCTCTATATACGGTAGCAACCTATGAAAGCGAAACACGATAATTACCTTAGCAATAAATAAAGTTATGAAAAAGGTCACGATAGAAAATAGTGGCATTTACAGACATGAAAACTTAAAGAGTTTGAATAAACTGATATGAAGAACGAATAAAATGGTGTCCAGAACCAGCTGCCAGATTTGGTTCAAAACACTGAGGGTCAGCAAGCTGCAATCAAGGTCCTAGTGTTGATTTGAAACAATTTAACCTTAATTCTGTAATGAAGTTCTGGTGAAGTTCCGGCTACTCTTGTGCTGTTTTAGATGACCTCTGGCTTCTGTAGACAGGGATAGGATAATCCAACTCCTCCATTGAAATATCTATGAGAGCACTTTTTTAAGGAATTTTCTCTGTAAATATCTAGTAGCCAGACGATTAATATTCCTTAGCCTGCGTTTCTTCAAAAAAGCCCTTTATAGCTCAGGGTGGCTACAATCTTTCGTCTTTCCTATTTACTTAGACAATTCCCCATCTAGGGTCTGGTTACGATTCCAAATCAATCAAATAACCTAACCTAACTTCTTACTGAACCTTATGGTACTTAATATAAATAGCAGCCATCGTACCATAACAAGTTAACATCTTTCAAAATTTTTTCACACGAAACTACAAATCTTGTTACCCAGAGAGACGAAATAAAGGGGGCTGTGTTGTGATTCTGATGACACAACTAAATGATGACCTTTATTATCCTCATATTGCTTTATATTCTGTTACGTTTTGATTTCAAACAATAGAGAACAAGAAAAAAAGAAAAAAGGAACGTATAGACCTAATCGAATAAAAATGAAGTTGATTTGTATGTAAATTGTTTGAATCCCCTATTAAATAAGTGTTTCCGTTTATGCCTTCAACCGGATATAAATTAAAATTTACGACAGTTTCATTCTTATATCATATGCGTGTATGTATGTCTTCCTTATGGATTTCTCTTCTTGCTTTCCCTCCGCCACTTTACCATAAAAGACCGATATAAACTGTATATTCATGTCGTCAGCTTTTGCTTCTTTTCTTTTCTTTTTATTCCGTTTTTTTTCTTTTTGTATATTTAACTACCGTTTATTAGGGGCCAAAAATAGGTAGATTATCGTTAATATGATTATGGTAACACAATATGCCATCCAAATTAGGGATAAACTTAAGAGTCTTGTATACAAATATAATACAAAGCAATGGAAGGAAAACGTAGAAGAGAAGAGACAAAACGAGAATAGTCACACACAGTATTTTCTTTTAATAAAAGAAAACCATTCAAGAGGATTTGGGTATGTTAATAGAGTGTAACAAGAATTAAATGACAAAATACTTGGAAAACATTATAATCGCATTTAGAAAAGGAAATACATACATATATAAACAGTTATTATACATTATTAAGATGAATTTAAATTATAATTTAAATTTTGATGAATATTTTTACATTTAAAAATAAATTCATTCGTTAGCTTGATCGATAGCTTATCATTATCGATGTCTGCAATTGTGATCCACTATCCTGTTGGCAATAAATATAATAAAAAAATAGAATTTAATGGGCTTTCCAGTGTCAAACAATAACAATTCTGCATAAAAGTAAACTCATGGGTATTAATTAATCGATCTTTAGCGGTCTCAATTCACCCCGATTTCCTACTCATTAATTAAGTTGATTTTCTGAGTCGTAAAGCTCCAGAAGTCCGTATTGCTAATAATGCTGAGCCAGATTTTCGGGCCCTGAGACAGGTTTGAGATGTCACCGTAGTCTAGTAGGTTGTGTTTTGGCTTATTCGACGTGAATCCTCGGTTCAAAACCCAGTTCAGACATCCTTACCAAAACGAAATATGAAAAAATATTTCTGCGGCGACTGCAGAAGGCTGAAAAAAATTTCTATGAAAAAGTTTTCAAAAAAAATTCCGTTCGGAGACCACTTTAAATTGTAAGTCCCGCCACTCATAAGTAAAAATGACACAAGGTAAAGGAATCCCTTTTTTCTAATCCATACCGATTATTATAAAATGGTTGACTGATACTCCTCCCGTTTTAAATAACTGTGAGTACTGCATCCTCGTAGACAGCTATAATGATTTGAATTGCTTTCTCGGCTACTTCTTTCCACAGGAGTGGTATGAGTGCTTTTCTTTTTTTTTTTTTGTGTCTTGAGCCGGAGTTGGGAATCTTCGGAAGACACTTTTGTTCTAACAGCCACCCTCTACACACTTCAACCACTCTCCCCCCGCGGGACTGCCGTAAGGTATTACTTCGCGGAGGGCTGGTTAGCTTGAAAGCTTTATCACATCAAGTCAAATTTCGCCTCCGTTCCTCCAGTCTTCTGAATTCTAGCATAACTTTAGCCATTCTCTGACTATATTGACTCCATGCAATCCTACAATTTAACAGCTTTTCCATTAGCCGGTTTGGTTCTAAACGCGTTTTTCGGGTCATTTAAATCTGGGGCAGCATATTAGAATATGCTCTGCATCTTCCTCCTCATCTACACAGTTTGGGCATATAGGGGAAGTGTCATGACCAAATCTGTGCAGGTACTTCCTGAAGCACCCATGACCAGTTAGGAACTGGTTCACGTAGTAGTTCAGCTCGCAAGGTTCGTTCTTCATCTAAAGGAGTACATCAGGGGCAAGGCGAAATGTATATCTTCCCTTTGAACTGCTCTCCCATCGTGACTGCCATTTGTGCATGGAAGTCCTTCGTTCCTCCGCTTTTATAGCCGCTATTTGTCCCGGGTACTCGAGACGGCGAATGTATATCCTCCTCATCTCATCCGCCAATATATCTATTGGTATTGTCTTTGCCAATAGCAAACTGCTCCACAGACACTGTCCTGAAGCCACTTATCCGTCTAATCGCGCTTAGACGATACACCGAGGACAGTATGACAGTGGTATAAGTGTATGTATATATGTATGTGCGTATGTATGTATATATGTATGAATGTCATAAGTTTCAGCTTTGCTTTGATGTATCAGTTTGAACTCCAGTCAAAAAGACTGCCACTAACGCAGCTCTTATTTCTTTCATTAAACCTTATTTGTTGTCGTCTAAAAACTATTTTCTTACCTTCATTGATATGCAGCTTAATTTTAAAAAGTTTATAATATTTTCATCCATCCACACATAGTACATGCATACATATGTATGTACATATATGCGTGCTTATTACTGTATTAATTAAGTTATTAAATCTACTGCATATATGAATTAATCTCTACATTTGCATGTCATTAAAAATAATTTGAATACTTTTTTCTTTGTGTTATTTTTTTTATTTAAGTATCATCGTCTACTTTCTTTTTGCTCATAAATGATGGTTGGTTGGATAATAAATGCAGACAATTTCCACGAGAAATTTCCATTGGAAATTATTACTCTGTTGTGGAAGGACGAATATATTTTTGAAAAAAGTTAAAATACATAAAAAAATATTGCAGTCTACTTCAAATTAACATAATGTCGCACTAAAAAAAAATATAAAAAATTTATTTTTTTTCACAACGACATTTACACTGTTTTCTATACATCAAACGTTTTTTTTTTATGACGATGAAATTTATGTTGTTCGGTAAGTGAATAGTGTTTGATGTGCGGTAATATGCTGCCATTATTACTGAGTTAAGTTGTTTGGCAATAATGATAAGTACTTTAAAATATCTGCAGGTAAATCTTGCAAAAATATTATGAAAATAGGTTTGCAAGATATTGATGCTTTTAATATATTGTTTTTCAATCATTTTAGTATCAAGAAAATCTCAAAGATAAAGCAGATTTGTTGTAAACGATCGAGCGTGTTAAGCGATTATGATAATATCCTGATCTTAGCTTTACAATATCAAATAGAGATGTACGGAGCCAAATGTGTATTTATATAACCGGTAATGCTAATTTGAATGAACATCAGAACTTTGGAAACCATGGTTTGGATAATGAATGATAAGTCTAATAAGAGATTTATCATTAAACTTAGGGATGTAATACATCGAGTGGCTGGCATCTCCCTCTGCATAAGTCCCAAGTAAAGAACCCTTATACTCTATGATTTTGAAAAAGGTTTTGCAACGAGATTTAATCTGTATTCATCCATGTTGTTTAGACAAAAGGGAAATACGACAGAAGCGGAAGTTTTGGTCTGCGGGTATCTTTTAAGTGGAACTGTCCAACATTGAGAGATGTGATCAATTAAGCTTGAGCAGAAAGTACAAAGACAGAGACATCAGTACACTATCTGACAATGGAGACATAATCCGAACACTCGGATCTTTAGAATATAGTGTTTAGCTGTCTGGAAAGGAAAGTTGAATCCGTTAGGTAGAGAAAATAGGGTTATCTAATGGAACTCCATAACACCCCAAAATCAACTGGAAAAGGTAGACATTATATGAGAACATCGTCGAATAAATAAACTATGATTTAAATAAATCATATTTTATACATACAAACTTGAGTAGGGAGAAGGGTATACTTAGCAAAAGGAAAGATAGAAAGAGCCAAATGGGTTGTTGGGTAATGAAAATTAATCAGGGCCTTTTAACAGAGCACTGCAGGCTTAAAGAAAACCTTTTCAAAGTGTATGTAGATGGTCGTTAACACGCATGAGTCATTAATGCATCCTAATAGGAAACTATTAAGCACTGCATACTATGTTCGAAGTCGCCGCAGTCAAAAGACCACAGTTCAAACCCTACGTTATACATCAAAACAAAAAGTGATAAAATATTTCTTCGCCGACTTTCTCTCAGTTGATTTCTGGCAAGAACTCTGAATGTAAATGAAATTACTATGAAAAGTTTCTCAAAAATCTGTAGTTCGTAGCGAACTGTACACACACAACATAAGTTGTTTGAGAAGCTAGATCGTAATCGGGACTGAAGTGTTGTAATGTCCAATTATGTATGTAATCCAATGAAAAACTGGCATATTTTCCACTGAACTGCCATGTTATTGTTTAATAGAGAAACTCTACTTAGGTCTGAGAACCAAAGTTAAGCAAAAATGTGTTGAAGGCATTAGAATATATCCAACATCATACTAATTATTGAGAAAGATATGGGAATAACAATGGGACCTTACTTTATTCATCTATACTGTTAGGTTATGGCGGTGCAGGCAGCAACGACGCAAGACGCTGTAGTCTAGTAGATAGTGTGTTGGTTTATTAGGTTTACGGCCACGGTTCAGACTTATCGAACAAAACGGAATACGAAAAAATATTGCTACGCCTACTTTCTCTCAGCTGATTTCTGTAAAAACTCAGAGAAAAAAATATAATTGCCATGAAAAGTTTCACAGAAATCTGTCGTTCGGATTCAACTTTATACTGAAGGTCCCAACACTCATGTATAAAATTAACACACACAAATGAAGTGGTGTAGGAAGCTAGATCGTAATCCAGACTTAAGCGTTGCAATGAGCAAATATGTATGTAGACAGCAACGGTGAAACAATTTCAAATTTGCATATGTTTTCTACGAACGGCTGAATATTGCAGAGTCCTATGAACTTCCAGATTATTAAGGATTTTCCTAGCTGAAGTCTTCGTAACAGAAAAAGGTACAAAGGTAGGTACAATAGACAATAATGCTCTAACATTATCGAAGAGAAACTATAATTAATGTGTTCTTAATTTAGCGTTTAAGATAGCTTATGTTAGACTCCAAGAGACTGTAGTGTTCTGAGGACCAAAGAAATTCAGAAATATTCAGATGCATGAGATAGGTAGAGGTTATGCCACACTTTCATTAAAAACTCTTTAACAACTTTGTTTTTTATCGTTAGACCAGCATTATGACAAAAGCACAACTGATTGGGACTCATTCTTGGCTCTGAGTGTGCACGCAATTATACTGGCATTAACAATAACAGTCACTGCTGCAGCAACTATATAGGGGAGTGCAGCAAAAAATCGATGGCGCATTACCTATATGAGAGCACTGTAGGAGCTTCTGTTCACAACTTTCATATATACTTTCATGCATTAGAGAACTTCACAGACACTAAGCCAGGGAAAATCATTGGTTTTATATACACTTTTATTGAATTCGGTGATTTCAGGCCAAGCCACAGTAAAATCAAATACTTGACATCAGTCGTTGAGGCAATGTTTGTCGTACTACAGTGGCTGTAAGTGCTATGTGTCTCACTCCTACATCCACACATATCACCCTTGGCAGCTGATGACAGTTTTAACTAAAATTCGTTCTATTTTAATAATTCTCTGAATAACCAATCATTCACAGAAGCCAAAATAAAATATTTTAATGTTTTCTAAAACCACATTTTGGCCGCCGTAGTCAAGTGAGTAATATGCTGCCTTACTATGCCACAACTCATGAGTTCAGATCTCAGCTCTAACATTTTTGAAAAAAAAGAAATGTGAAACCAAATTTCTTTTGGAGATTTGGCAAAAGTTCTGAGAATAAATAAAATTGCCATTAAAAGTTTCCAAATCTGTCATTCATAGTCGGCATTTAATTGCACGAATAAAATAAACATCACAACATAGGTAGTGTGAGAAATCCACACAAAATAAGTAACAACACAATCAACAATTTTATGAAAGATTATGAAGTTATGCTACAAAGAGATAGCATGATTAGTAAAGTAATGATAAGTACCATGGTACGGGTGGTATGAGTAACATTTAATTGTTTAATGATAATCATACGATACGATGCTATCCAGCTGATATTTAATTCATGCTTTGAATTTGATTTATTTACAAATATTGTAGTCGCTCATTATAGTTAGCCACCTAAGGTTCTAGAAATTTGATTTAATTAGTGTTTGGCATGAAAACAACAGAGTGGAGTCATCTTGGTTATACAACTGGAAGAAAATATAAAAAAAGACTCGTCTTGCAACTTCCATCGAGTGGCAGATAAAGTATCACAAAGTTTGAACAGTATGGGAGTTTCACAGTTAAAAAATTCAGTAAAACGCACAGAGAAATTCTATTTACAATTTTTTAATCTACCACTAATTACTCCAACCATTTAATTCTATTATTTTAAGACCATTTACCTACCGCCCACATGTGGCCTGTAAAACTCATTTACCTTTCGATTAACATTTTTTTGATGAGTAAGAAAACTTTTCACAGAATTTATTTTAAATGGTTTTCGTTTAACAAACATTTGAATTTTTGGCACAATGAAATTAACCAGCATATAAGAATAATATTTATGTACAATGAATGCAGCTTTAAACAATGGCCCCAGCTTAATAGTAAACACCACTTGTAGTAATTTAACGACCGCAGAAACCAAACAGCAATGACAACAAATGCCACTTATGCCTGGTGGTTATAATTGCTATTTTTAAACCCGTTTTCATAATTGCGCCGAAAACAGCATTTAAAAGGTCAAAAACTACGGTAAGCAAACAAAAATAAGAAATTAAAACCTTTAATAATGGCAATAATAATCTGTAGAACTTTGTGAAAACAAATTGAAAATTATAATTACATGACAATAAAAATATTAAAACGAGGTATTGATAGAATTTTTTATACTCTACAGCTCATTGGAATTATTTTTTTCATATTTTAGACGTATTGCAAGAAAGTCTCATTCAATCACAGAGCAAAACTGATAGTTTTTAATCAATTTGTGTCAAGGGTTTGCTTTTATTGGAACGAAATATATCTAGGTAGAGCATATACTTCAATTACAATGAAGTCTTACTCACCAGGAGTTAGGAATGGACGAACACTCAATGTAACTTATCGATACATCGAAACAATTCGTAATTTTTATTTGATGCATTGAACGTATATAATCGATCCGTAATTGCTTCACAGAAATCGGCCTACAATGGCATAACCGAGTCTATGAGAACCTGTCCTATACCAAAACTATGATTTTGAATATGGATGACATCAATAAACAATATTCATCAGCGAGCATCGTGACCTAACAAATCGAATGCCTAAAACCAAAACCTCCCTGCAAAATAAGAAGTGAGGATAGTATGGGTACAGTCGTCGCAAAGGAAATACTGAGAATACACTGTTGCCGACTATCTAATAAGCCATTGAAGACTTAAAAACACTTCTTTTCGAAAATGGCTCGATGTGTACTGTGATTCGAACTGAGAACGTACAAATTACCAGAACAAATAGGACGTCCCCAAGTGTTTACCAAGCAATATAAAGGCAGTTTTCATTACTGACACAGAATAAAATCCTGAAATGTATCAGGGCAACACATCGATAGTCGAAACATTGGTAGTGTAACAGGCTGCATGAATTTCGAGAGAAAATTACGCACATTCTTTACATATCCCTCATTTTCAGTTCATCAAATTGAGATAAATAAGGCTGATATCGGGATATTTCCCTGACAATACTTTGGCGGCGGCTGTGAAAAGTCAGGCCACTAGATCTGTGATCAATTCTCTCCTCCTCTTTCACTACAAATATTACAATGATCAGTATGACGACAGCAGGATTGGTCAATAGTCGGCTGGGTTCGGCATGTCCACCTTAGGTCCCACAGAAATGAATTGCCATCTGTTTGGAATTTACGTATCCAGAGTCGATAAGGCCAATATGGCCTGATGAGGCCTATTTAAGGAAATTTCTATCAAGCAAATTCGATATTCAGGAATCTACGCAAGGATCGTTCTTGACAAGAAGCACAATGTTGACGTTATCGTTTGCTTTATTCATGAACTTATTCAAGGCAAAAATATGTGAATCAATTTACTTTATTCTGCAGAGGAATTAAGCCTAAGCAATGAGTCAAGTTCTACATAAAAATATGCCTTTAAAGACAATAAGCTCCTAAAGCTTGTAAGCGAATGAAAAGCGTAAATAATTACTTTGAAGCAAGCAAAAATATTAACGATTCATTCCAATCCTAATCAGTTAAGGGTGGTGTAAGCAGTAAACTCACACTGACTCACACACGGGAATAATATACTGCTGAAGCTGTCATCTGTGACAGTTATATAACGATCTTCACCGATGGCTCTAAAATGGAATATGAAACTTGATTTGGGTTCTATTTAGATGAACTGGCACTGAACGGTTCATATACATTATCTAACCGCGTCAGCGTATTTCAGGTGGAATTTTTCCTATTGAACAACCAGCTTACATGGTTGCAACCGAGGACCTAACTCCTTCGAACTTGATTATATTTGGGGACAATCAAGCAGCAATCACAACTCAGGGATTCCATCTCGTCAAATCAAAGATCGTCTGGAGTTGAATAGGGCCATAGAGGGAAACAGGCAGACGAACTTGCATGGAAGCGATCGGAAATGTCGGAGGAAAAGATTATAGAAAGAACATATGCGCCTCTACAGGAATACTTCTCCAAATTGGAGAAAGCAGCATGGAATTCAATAAACCGTGGGTGGTCTAACATACCTGGTTACCGAATTTCAAAACTGCAGCGGGAGAACCAAGGACCTATTTAAGTTTGACAAGAAAACGGTTTGCAATCTAACGGAGCACTGAGCTATTGGCAGTTATGCTGGCCAGCTCGGTCAGCCACAACATGATTACTGCAGAAGCTACTGTAATGTGAAGGAAACGGAATAGGTACAACAATTTTTTATTCGAGTGCCCTGCGCTTTAGGACAGACGTCATCGGTTTTTGGGTGAAGATCTGGGCATGGTAACGAACATGTCACTAAGAGAACTGGTCGGTTTTATCCGGAGCTCATGACAAAGGGGCTAACCTCACACTGGGTAACACAATGGGCCATATACGTCATAGAGTGAACTTGCCTGCGAAGGGCAAGCAACCGAACCTGAGCAGTAAGGAGGCCAGATGCAGTAAAATATCCTTCTTTCAACATCAGAAAATTAATTTGATCACGAAACCTTACATTATTTTTTCTCAAGTGACGCTCTTTCTCACGTGGTATTTAAGTTCGATAGTATGGTTTTTTTACTGACAGCCAATTATATAAATTTAAAAAAGAAAGTCGCCGTAGTCTAGGTAGGTACAAAACAGAATTTAAAAAAAAAAAATTCTTCGGCGACTTCCTCTCAACAGATTTCTGGCAAAAACTCTGAGATTAAATAAAAATTGCCATGAAAAGCTTCTCAAAAATCTGTGGGTCCCACCACTCATATATAAAACACACATAACATGAGAGGTGTGAGAAGCTAGGTCGTAATCCTCATTGAAGTGATGTAATGTTTAATTATGTGTGTATGTATGTCATAAAAAACACAATCTATTTCAATTGCTGTGAGGATTTACTGTTTAAAATATTTAAAACCAAAATTCCTTATGTTTACATAAGTTATTAACCCTTAGTGTAGAGTACAACACATTAGAAATTATAACCAACCCTTTCACAAATAGCCTTTAAATGATGCCATAATCATTAAAACAAATCCTTATACCAACATATAAATTTAAAAACAAACTAATTATTAAAAAATAAAATTAAAAATGTTTATACAATAAACAAAAAAAATTTTAAATTAAAAGTCACAGCGGGAGTGTTACAATGAAAATGACAAAAAAGGACAAGAGAAACAAAAAAAAAACCGACGTAAAACAAGTTCAAAACAATAATCAAATGATAATTAAACAACTTGTGGGAATAATATCGTCTAAAAACAACAACAAAATAACAACAAAAACAATAAAAATAATAACACAATTATTATTGTCGTTGAAAAAAAATTAAAACTCACCAACACATACATTTACAAGTATTAAACCAGTGAAAGATTTTTCTTTTGTAATCTTTGGCTCATAATGATGGTACATTGTTGCTACCCATTATTTTCTCTCCTTTGTTTATAGTTCTCCTGTACGGTGTGGTGTCTTGTTTTTCTCTTGTCTTTGAAGTTGAAGTTTTGTTTTAAGGATTGAAACTTTTTGACCTGGATTTGAACAAACTCCCTTAGAAACTGTAAACATATAAACAAACGTTATAAGAATCATTTCTTAAACAAATGCAAAACTTTTATATTTGTTAATAAGATAAGTAGTCATGGTAAACTATTTAGAAACGAATACGCTTCAAAATATTTCTTTAATTTTTTTTTATATAGTCGCCATAGTAATAATAAAAAGTGTGTAGGTTTATTATACATGAGGCCAGGGTTCAAACCCTTCTCCAACACAACGAAATATGAAAAATTATTTCATTTCATTTTCGGAATCGACTTTAAACTGCAGGTCCTGCCACTCATGTATAAAAATTAGCACCTGCAGCATAAGTAGCGTGAGAAACTATATCGTAATTCTGGTTGAACGGTTGTAAATATTTTAGATAGCAGAAAATAAATAAACTTATACCCACAATACGTTTAAAAAACTAATTCTGATCATATTATATAGATTAGCCAACCGTAAATACTTTGTATGAAGTCGCCGTAGTCTAGTAGGTAGTGTGTTAGCTTACTAGACTTAAAGCCAGGTTTCGAGCCCCAGGCCAGACATCAAAACAAAATACAAAAATTATTTCTTCGGCGACTACCTCTCAGCAGATTTCTGGCAAAAACTCTGAGAGTAAATAAAATTGTCATCAATATTTTCTCAAAAATCTGTCGTTCGGAGTCGACTTTAAACTGTGAATCTCGCCACTCATGTATAAAATTAACACACACAACATAAGTGGTGTGAGAAACTAGGTCGTAATCCTGACTAAAGGGTTGAAATGACCAATTATATATGTAAATACTTTGTGGTACTTTACTCACGAATGATTACCTTGACGAAATTATCAGTGCGACTTATGCAAATGAGAAGCAATCGTCCATCCGTATCACCGTACTTTATTATTCTCCAAATGGAAATGGACAGGTTGAAAGCCAGCTAAAAAATGAATTACTAAAACACCTCATGAAAATTTTCGTGCCTCAGAAAAATATAAATAAGGATCCAATTACAACAACAAAACATAACAGAAATACCATGAAAGATAGAAGTAAAGAAAATAACAATAACAAGCCAACATTAAGTTCTAGAGTTGCCAAAACAAAATCAATGAAGTATAAACAGAACGACAAGAACTGCACTGGCAGTTGTTTTGAAACCTATCGTGTCTGTGTTTTTGAATTTTTGGAGCTCAGAAAAACGCCATGGAATACACGAAAAACAAACGCACCACAATTTGTATGTTTATGGTACCGAAATAAGTCAGGCGGTGCCTTCGGGCTGTACTTTTTTTGGAGTTGAGTCCGAAATTACAGTGATTGTGAAAGGCTTCGGACCGTGATTACGGAGTTCCTGTGGCCTTAACTGGACTGCATGGATCTGGAGGGCATGCGATTTCAGCAAGATGGCTTCACCTGCCACACTGGACGTGTAATCATCGATTTATAGCAGCAACGATTTCCGTAACAAATAATAGCAAGAGATTATGCTGTCAATTGGCCACCAAGATCATGAGATTAGGTTAGGTTAGGTTAGAGGACGTGTACTTGTCAATTAAGACAAGTACAGTACCCGGAGGTCGAATTGAACCATTGTACAACGTCATAGTTTCTCACACCACTTATGTTGTGTGTGTTAATTTTATACATACGGGATCTACAGTTTAAAGTCGACTCCGAACAACAGATTGTTTTGAGAAACCTTTTCATGGCAATCTCATTTACTCTCAGAGTTTTTGCCAGAAATCTGCTGAGAGGAAGTCGCCGGAGAAATACTTTTTGTATTTTGTCCTGATGTCTGGCCTGGGACTCGAACCCTGGCTTTTACGTCTAATAAGCCAACACACTACCTACTAGACTACGGCGACTTCATGAGATTAAATGTCATTCGAATTTTTCTTTGTGTTTTGTAAAATCGGGGGTTTATTAAAGTAAAGCAGAAAAAATTCTTGAACTCAATAAGGAAATACAGCCATATCTCTGACCTGACATCAGACATACATAATTGGTCATTACAATCCTTCAGCTAGGATTACGACCTAGCTTATGTTGTGTGCGTTAAATTTTATACATGAATGACAAGACCGGGAGTTTAAAGTCAACTTCGAAGTTTTTGAAAGAAATCTGCTGAGAGGAAATCAGCGAAGAAATATGTTTTTAATATTTCGTTTTATTTTTAGGCCTCACGTCTAATAAGCCAATGCACTGCCTACTGGGCTACGGCGACTTCAAGTAGCATACGTCTCTCCTTAAGATAAAATAACAGAAAATGCATTCGAATCACTTCTAATTATTTAGTAGCGGCTGTAGAAATAAGACCACAAAAATATAAAATAATTTCCACAAGAATACGAACAACAAGTACAAAATTTACGACATCATCAAAAACATTTTTTTTTCGAATGTAAAAAGAGCACAACAAAAGAACTAAAAAAGAACAACCAACAAAACAGCTGAAGAAGAAGAAGAAGAAGAAGAAGGAAATCACGTTATCTTAATGAGGTTAAACGTTAATCAGTTAAAGCGTAAAATTGTTGGCCACCCGCGCAGGATGCAATGCCAACATCAAAGCACAAACACGTACCCGTACTATACACACACACTCACACAATATCTACAAAAAAAATTTAGTTTTACTTAGCGGTTTATAACAAGGAATTTTTACAGTTATTATTGGTTGCACAGCTGTTTGTTCGTAAAATGTTTAAATATAAACCATAATATCAACAACAACAACAACAACAAGACAAACAATAACATCATGCCATAAGTACTACAACAGGAAAAAACGAAAAACAAAATTTAAACAACATGTTGTTGTTGCTACCAATAGCCAATGCTGGCCTGAGACTAAAACTGCTGCCACTGATGTGTTTCTGCTGTTGCTGATATTATTATTGTTGTCGTTGTTGTTATTATTTAACTTTTTAAACTTTTCCCATAAACTTTGCTTTGCTGACTCCCAGCCTGGCTGGCTACAGTTGCTTTGCTTGACTCTAGATGACTGCTCCTTTGGCACTTACAATCCAGATTTCAAATTAGCCAAAAAAGAATTTCGTTAAAAAACGTTTATAAAAAACGAAGAAAAAAACTTCCAAAATGAAAACGCTAGCAGTTGCAGCCCGGTAAAAAAGCGGTAAAGTAATTTAGCAATTTGTTGTCTCCCCTTGCCGGGCTTTCATTCAGGCAGAGTAGTAGTATGAGTGGATAATAAGAGCAGAAGACTGTAGGAAGTTGGCTACAGGATGCATATTAAATTAATAATTTTTCAACCTTTTCCCCTTGATTTTATACTGTCGCGAAGCAGATAAAAACCTTCTTTTCCATGAAATTTTTACTAATTTTTGCATCCTTTGTTAATAGGGGAGGATTTAATTTTTTTTTTTTTTTTTTTGTTCGACTAACAGTTTAGTGTTGCAGCAAAACTTTTTACGCTGATTATTGTGGACAAAATGCAATTTTCTGAATAGTTTTCTTTTTTCTCTTTTCATTTTTTTAAGAAAATAGTTACGATAAGTTTAACTAGTTAGATATGAGTATACAGGATCATTATGGGTGGGTGAAAAATAAAAATAAAATAGAAAAACAATAGTTAAGTGGCAAATTGAATTGAAACAACAGAGTTAAAATATGATTTTCTATTGTGATAACGCAACAAAGGTAATTAGGCTTGCTTAATGGGTACTGCTTTGGTTGAATAACATAACAATTGTTTAAGCCAATAAAGTCATGCCCTCCTTCAGTAATTGGATGATACACGTTTCATGTAAATTTTCAAATCTGTGGCGAATACTTAAATTTATAGACAGTTTTAGTTGAAACGAAAGTTTTCTTTAAAGCTAAACATGAGAAAATTGTTCTTCTCCTCCCTTCATGAATATTTCTTTATTTCCTTCTAATTTGTTTTTGTAAAAACCAGACCCATTTTGTATGGTATTAGTCAGGCTGTAGTCTAGAAAGTAACTGTTCAAACCCTACAAAACGAAATATTAAAAAAAATATTGTTTCGTCGACTCTCTCAGCAGATTTCTGGCAAAAACTCAGCAAATAAAATTATCAAGAAAAAGTTTTCTCAAAAATCTGTCGTTCGGAGTCAACTTTAAACTGTAGGTCCCGCCACTCATGTATAAAATTAATACACACAACATGAGTGATGTTACAAGGTAGGTAGTAATCGTAACTAAATGGTTGTAATGACCAATGAATGTATGTATTAACCAGGCTAAAGCTTTTAATTCTATTTTGTTCATTCCTAAATAAATCAATTAAAACTAAACTAAAAATACTCCACCAAAAAAAAAATAAATACAGAATTCAAACCAATTCAAATTACACTGGATTGCGGCCATTCATTCAAAAGGAATACAAAAAAAAAACAACATCATATTGCCTGAATATTTTAATTATAAAATACTTGCTATTTGTGTATTAAAATAACATCATAATTACAAAATAAAATATCATAAATGATGTTTTTCTTTTTTCATTTAAAAATTATACATTTATTTACAACCGCAATATATGGGTCAAATAAATGTCATTGCAATTGATATTTTTGACTTGATAATGGTATTTAATAAACTCATGCACACAACATTATGGTGTGAACAAATGTGTATTTAATTTACGCAACAAAACAACAAAAACAATAAGGAAATAATTGCGTATTCAAATAAAATTGTAAGTGAAAAATGTTAGGGAACATATGAACTCAAGTGTTATGCTACTGAGGTAGTTAATGAACGGCTTTATTAGGCTTTGAATATATCGGCAATAATAACCCAAAAAAAACAAAAGCTATTAATTAAAATAATTTTCCAATTTTTTTTTTCGTTCATTATTTAACCAGATGAACTATGTTTATAAAAAACGATAACGAATAACGAATCGAATATATTTCGTACTTTTTATTCATTCATAGTAGACGGTTTTATTTGTAGCAATTTGCATATCCGCCACTGTTAGAATGCTGTTGTTGCTGTTGATACATGTAATTACGATTTTATTTTTTTTTGTTTTTGTAAGAGACAAAAAGTAAATGGCGGAAAAAACGGAAGTGGTCACAATAACCATATAATATGATGATGAAAAACCATGAAATAAAATAATTCACTCACTCACTCACTTACATATACGCTTACACAAATACACTCACACACTACTACAGAAGCCATTAACAACCACAACATTCTGGTGGCAGATAACGCATACCAATTGGAAATTAAAAAGAAAAAAATTTTGTATAAATATCGTGGGGTAAATATGCATTTCAAGGATCGCCAAAGGGTGCATAATAAACGAAGAGCAGGTAAAAGGTTCAGAGGTTAAATGTTCATACGTTATAAGTTATGATTTAAATTACATTTTTATTTAATTTATAATGCCTGCAACTTGCCACTACGTACCGAGTACAATGTCATTCAAATGACAATCAATGTGTTGATTGTAGCAGCCGAACCTTTTGAAGTAGGGAGGTAGGTAGGTAATGGTGGCCGTCACCGCCCCCCCCCCCCAAGGAACTGGGATAGACCCACTTATATGGGGCCCATATATTATCCCCTTGTCCTGCAACTACTTAGAGTTTTAAAGGAAGCCACTCCAACTGCCGATGTCAATGTTCCCCAGATGACCGAGATCATAGGTGTCGTAGACACCAAGATGCTTCTTTCTCCTCTGCGTAGGTAGCGAACCGTCTCCTCTTCCTCCTCATCTCTACAGCTTCTACAGAAATCATTTGCGAGGTGCCCCAGACCTACGATGTCAGGACTCCGACAACTACACAGAGCATGCTTCTTTGAAATTTAATCAGCCCTGCAGTGCCACCCAGGCTTGGTCAGATTTTCTGTTCTGTTCTGCCCGTATCCGAAGCCGCCAACCTGCGGTTAACGGAACACGAGACCGCATTGTCAATCATGAGCTAACAGGTCTCCAGAGGGACTCCAAAAGTCGAGAATTCGATTGTCGTGCCGTGCCTCATCAGTTCATCCGCTCTGCAGTTACCCGGGATATCATTGTCTCCCGGAACACAAATATGTGGACATCGTATCTTTCCGCCACTCTGTTTAGAGGTCTGCGACAGCCGTACACAGTCCTCGAGATCATCACGTTGGAGTCCAGTGCCTTAATAGCCACCTGGCTATAGGACATTACGGTAATGTTTCGATTGGGCATATCTGCCTGCCAAATAATCTTACCCGCAGCCAGTATTGCCAACACCTTCGCTTAAAAACACTGCAATAATCCGGCACCCTTATATATTCTGCTATTCCGATCGATTCCGAGCAAATTCCGCTACCAACGTTTACATTCAGTTTGGATCCATCAGGTCAAATTTGCATGGAGTCCTATACAAGGTGCACAGCATTATTTTCCCTGACCTCTTTATCCGGGATGGTCGCAACGAATTTTATTGAGAAGTCATATTGCGGTATCACATAGTCAATCCTCCATAGTCTCAAATTTAAACAGGATACTCAAGTGATCAGTATCTGATCCACGCCATTCACATTTTGAGGTATTTTTCAACTACTTTTACGTACATTTCGGGAGGTATCTCTTCGATAACGATTGGTGTTTTTTAAATTCTCCAAAGTTAGGGAAACATTAACGTCGCTCTTTTTTGTAAACCCTCAAGCAAGGTCTATATACATACCTTATTGGTCATTACAACCAATCAGTTAGGATTACGACCTAGCTTCTCACATCACGTATATTGTGTGTCACTTTAGAATCGACACAGAACAACAGATATTTTGAAAAAATATTCATAGCAATTTTATTTATTCTCAGAGTTTATTTTGCCAGGAATCTGTGAAAGGAAATCATCGGAGAAATATTTTTTCTTTTATTTCGTTTTGTTGCAAATGTCTGACTTGTGGTTTGAACCCTGGTTTCACCTCTAATAAGCCAACACACTACCTACTACACTATTACGACTTCACATGAAATTAGTCGATATAACGGGCCTTTACTTCTTCTAGAAAATTCTTGTATAACAGAGGAAAGGAACGTGTTCTATGGCTTGTTGCACCATCGTGTTTAAACCATTCAGTCTGTCCAGTTCATAATAATCAATTGCAATCCGGAAAATGCCAGTGATCATAAGACCATAGCGCTCTGAACAACCATAGCCTATATTTGCAGATCACAGTCACTTCTTTCTAATGCAATGGCTCTTCCACAACAACTAAGTTCGGCAAGTTCTATATGGCCAAAATGTAACGACCGAATTATAGATAAGCATTGAAACCCAAACAGCATTTCTACTGCATTGTGAATAGTCAGGCGGTTTATGTGGATAGAAAAGCAAATCAAAATTCAAAATAGCTGAGATAGGCTCAATTGCTGAGAACGTGGGATCAATACATTCGGATTTTTCCAAAGAAAGAAATATTTTCTGCAGAGAAAAAAGTCCTGGCGACAATTGTAATCTGTAACACATCCAGTCTCTTTAGAATTTATTTATAATCTGATCCAATAGGATCGATTATGATGCCCATAATCAGTTCATAACAAGTGATTAAGCTTTAATTACCAATTTCTTGGTAAGTTGTAACCATTTTTACGAGTTCGATGATAAACCTTTCACTAAATTAAGGACACTTCAGATGAACTATATTTTCTACCAAGAGCTTAAACTCACTGATCTGTTGGAGTGGCTTTACCGCGATCTCCGTTTTGTAGCAGAATTAGGTGGAAAATTAATTGTGGCATCACAAGTGTGTCTATCCTTACTTACCCTTCTTTCGCACATTAAGTGTTCCCGCCCATACCATCTAGGTTATCTGATCGTCTTCAATTCCAACAAGTCTTTTCAACATAACACTTGCCACATAAAATAACATTTTTATGACTAAAAGAACAAGCATTTTTCAATTTCAAACAGCATCAAAAAGCAACAAAAAATATGACAGGACAGGAAAAAACCAGTAACAGCAACAGAAACAAAACAAGAATGCAAGAATGAAACAACCAGCAAAACATGGTTTAATGGCAACAAGAGCAACGACAATTAAAATATACCAGACAACAGACTAGTAGCAAAAACGCGTAACAACTTTACATTCACACTCAAGTACATTAAAAAATATGTAACATTTTCAACATGTCGGTTAAACAGCAACAAGAAGATGAGAAAAAAAGCCTGCGAATATAAATTTCACATCCACTTTTTTTTATTTTTGTTGTTCGCACTTTTTTTTGCGTCATTGTGATAAAATAATCGTGAATGAATGTGAATTTTATGATCTGTTTACAAAAAACAATAACAATAAAAGAAAATGCGAAATTAAAAAAAAAAACCAAACTTATGCGAATGGTAGTTGAAAATTTAAAATTTTATTTATAATCGGACTATTTACAACAACAAGAAGAAGTGTATGTACATATAGAAGTACATATTTATTACAATCTCGTAACTATGTCAGCCAGCAGCAAAACAAGAATTTTACAGCTACTAATAGCGCAGCAAAGCGATGTCATCTTTGAGTTACCAGAGAATGCCCATAGAAATAATAAAACCTTGTAGTGTAACTAACAAAAGGAGAAAAATATATCGTGCAGTTATTTTATGTCATTTGAAGTATTTTGTCATGTATTTTTATATCCTTCGAATGCTTTCTTTATTCTATAGCAGATGGTAGAACGATTATTCAATGTTTGTTTCAAATAGTGGCTGGTTGCCGTCGTTGTATATGAATATTGTCATGGTCGTCGTCATTGTAAATATTTAATAACAACAGCGGCAATAAAGTACGAAGGAAGTGTCCCATACTTTTACACATACATACATATATAATTGGTCATTACAACCCTTCAGTCAGGATTACGACATAGTTTCTCACATCACTTATGTTGTGTGTAGAATTTATATTGTTACGTTCTTACCATTTAAAAACGTTTAAAATATGAGCTCGTGGATTGCAAATAAAATAAAAATAAATTTGTATTTAGTTTTAATTAAATACTTTATTGTTCGCACAATTCTGTTTGCCACCGTTTACAACTTGATGTAAACAACAACAATTGCTTTGTTTGTTATTCGTCTTTGCACTCTTTTGCATAAACAATAACAACTACTAGTCAATTGTTCGACAGATCTTTCTAGCGGAGATCTTCAAACCACGGTTACTCTCTTCACACTGACTCAGTTGCCTGCTTTGCCTTGCCTTTTATATGGCAACGTAAACAATCTGATGTATATTCTTGAAGTCGAATGTTCGTGGCTTTGCCTTCTCGAGATCTCTATAAATGTTAACATCGTTGTTTCCTTATTGTTGTTTGTGCATTTGGTTTACATTTATCCTTGTAGTGTTTACACACATAACTCGCACTAATTTAATGTAATGAAACAGGAACAAGACAAGGATCCACTTAGGCATCATAGACTGGTTTAATGCCAATAAAAACAATTTCTGTTCCCTCAACGTCTATCTGTAAATTATATCCTCCTATAAACCACAGTGATATCCATTTGGTGATCAATTGATGTCTTTTTCGTTACAATAGCATCTGCAGACACTAGTTTCGGTTACGCCCATCCTGTATAAACATGTTTTGCAAGCTGTGTGACCTCAATCTTCTTTTCTTCAGATCCAGTGACGTTCAATTCACTCTCTTGATGTTGAACATAGGAGAGTTTTTGGAATGGTTGAATCAATGTTGTTATTCCGACATTAATTTCCAATAGAAGTTGACCACTTCTGCATTTCCCAGTTATGTTGCAAAGAAAATATGGAATGAGTTCAGTGAAAGTCCCCCAGTCACTCTTTTTACACAGATATCCGATGTCATGACACCTATATCAAAGAATTTTGGATACTGATAGCCCAGATTGTTAAGTTCATTGTGGCACTACAAAGAGCCATTGGTACAGATTAACTGGCCGCTAGAGTAGCTGGTCAACCACAATACACATTTTTGTAAAACTTTAGCTCCAGAACTAACTCTTTAGTTACGATATCCGAAGCAAGAATTAGAATTAAAGATAATAAACGCACTTGATTTTATAAGACTCGATTAAAGTAAATTTTTTTAATAAGCTTGGGAAAAGTTAAAATTCATCTTCAAAATAACTTAAAGTCAATTGGTCTGAACCAACCTTAGATTTTATCAGATTGGGTTACATCGCAACATGTTGTCAAGTGAGGTTTAGAGCACAGTTCATAGGGTTATGGTAGATAGTGCTCAAAAATTGTATGTTCATAAGAGCGAATAAAGTGGCGATAAAAATTGGTTCTATCAGCCTCCTTGAATTAAAATTCCACTAGCAAAATCACGAGGTGAAAAAGGTCCTCCTTTCTATCCTTCTGATGCACATTTTCCAGTCAAATTTTGGAAAGAAACCATAACAGGCTGAATGCTTGAGAGAATTTTGAGTTTAGCATGCCTTCTGGCCAATATTTCCGCAAAACTAATGGCAGATTCCATTGAATCAAAGGCCAATTTGGTGCACACATTGTAATAATCGACATTATTGGCATCCATTTAATTGTCCTGAAGCTAGTATTGACTTTCGCTTAAAAGCCTGCCGTAGTCTAGTAGGTAATGTGTTGGCTTATTAGACGTGAGGCCTTGGTTCAAACTCAACGTCAAACATTTCAAATAACACGAAATATGATAAAATATTTCCTAACCGACCTCCTCTCAGCAGCTCTCAGACAAAAACTCTGAGAGAAAAATAAAATGTCATGAATTGTCTGCCGACTTTAAGCTGCAGGAGTAATTACCTATTATGTATATATGTTTCATAAGAGTGAATAAAATGGGGATACGAATTAGTTCTTTGGCCTCCTTAAATTAAAACTACGATAAAAAAACATGTGGTCAAAAAGGTCTTCTTTCGATTCCCAATTTCCAGCTTAATTTTAGAAACGAACCGCAAAAGCAAAACCGGATTGAGCGCTTAGAGGTTAATATGATATTCACTTAAATCCCAGGAACAAGAAAAGTCAAGGGACTTTTACTGAAAAGACCGCTTTAATCTAGTAGGTAGACGTGACTTCACAGTTGCAACCCCAGGTAAGAAATAGCGTAAAAACCGAAAAATTAAAAAATATTTCTTTAGTGACTGCCTCTCAGCAGCAACTGTGAGAAGAATAAAATTGCCATGTAAAGTTTCTTACAAATCTGGCGTTCGGCGTCGACTTTAAACTGTAGGTCCTGCCACTCATATATAAAATTAGCACACAAAATATAAGTGGCGTAAGAAGCTAAATTGAAATCCTGACTGAAGGATTGTAATAACCAATCGTGTATGTATATATATGATAATATTAAAGTCCTGGATCCGTGCTATCGGAAAGGAATGTTTCTTGAAAATTTGAAGGGGGATACAACTTGCCATTTCAACAGCTTCTGTTTAAAATAACGGACTCATGTAATCAATCGATAACTAGAACTTAGAGCGAATAGCTAGAGTGCCCAAAAATGTGCTTAAACTAGCTGTTTTCCAAGATAAATTTGTTAACATTTCATAACCTCAATTCGATCAAATTAAAACGAAATTGATTTATTAATACAGTATATTAAAGACCATAGTAAACAAAAATTTATTCACTTATATTCTGCTTAAAATACACAAACAAGCTGTCTTAACAAGATTTTTCAAATTTCTAAGAATTTTATTCCTTAAAAAATAAAAATAAATAAAAAACAACACTTCTAAAACAGTACAAAATAAAAACATACATTTCTTCAATTTCAGTAGCAGTAATCTAAAACCAGGCAATCAAAATTGCCACAGGAATTTTCATAAGATTTTTGCCCTAAAAATATTTCGTATATGAAATGTATGCGAAGCAATTGCTGCTCCGCCTGTATGTGCTTGTTTGAATATCCCTTTTATCTTCTTTAAATTTAACCTACTTTAAGCTTATTGTTGTTGTTGTTGTTGCCCTAAAAATATGAAACTTTAAATGTGTTACAAGTTTTAATTGCAATAATAATGCTGCATACAGGGTTTGAACATTTCAAGTGTTGCTGCTTGGTGTTGTATTTATAAAATTTCACAGTAAACACCTTTAGAAGAATACACATGTAACACATGTAATGCTAGATTTCATGCATTTGAAGAATTATTTTAAACCATCTCGTCCCTGGTGCTAAGAAATTGTAAAATGATTTTAATTTCTTAAATTGTTAGTATTTTTCTATTTTTTTTTGTAGCCTTGTAGCTGTTGCAAAAGAATTTTTGTTGGCTTTCTGCATGAAAAGCAGAAAAAACTTTAAGAAATTCCAAAAATAATATTTTCCTTAAGGTTAGACTTTAAATGAAACAGCACAACAACAATATACGAAGAGTTTTTACTTTTTTGTTTTTGCTGTCAGTTTTGCTGGCAGAAAATATGAAACGCCTGACAGTTGCACAGGCATGCTATGAACTGAAACAGAAGTTTTTTGTCCAAATTTAAAATTTGGACCGGGGATTAAATTTTCTTTTATTTTCTGTTTTCTTATGCCGATTATAATTAATTGTGGGTGTGAGTGCGTATATATTGTAAACAATTTAATATTTAAAAAGGAGTGTTTTCTGTACATTCGAGTGTTTTCTGTACATTCGTTCCACGCTAGCCAATGTAATGCGAAGGAACGAAGATCGATTTGAGATTATCAAATAGCTCGGAACGGGGAATGGGTTCATCTATACTGGATTTCAGTTCATGTGGGAATTTTCAGCAATGGGCAGGAAGATGAGCTTAAGGAAGGCTGGTTTATACGCAGATCATAGGCCAGAAATATTCTGTGGAGTAAACTTGGCGAAATGTAAGATGGAGAGAAGCCTAAAGCGTCTTTTGGTAAGAGATTCTAAAGTAGTAAGTAAGTAAGAATAGTAATCAAAATGTGAATCGGAACACTGTAGACTGAAAAAACACTTGACCAACATCAGGATCGGTCAAAACCCAATACGTAGATCTTGTGATATTTGTCATCTGTGCAAGGATTATGTATATCAGATGAGTGCTTATCAAGTACTAGGCGGCGAATTAATCTTGCTGACAACGAAAAGCAACTTAAAGTTCGTTAGCGATTAGACAAGACTTTACAGGGATACCTATTAACACTACGCGACGTAATAAGGCACATGCGTGACACTTTTCTGTCTTGCTCGGCATTGGGTTTGCTGGATTGCACCATTACTAAACGCTACCAGGCACTTGTTGTGGATACTTCTAAAAGTCATGCTTTTTGAAGCTGCGTAAGGTTGGTGCCTGAATGTTGATATCAACGGCCTAGTCCATGTTGTCTCACATTTGTAAAGCAACCTTAAACATGCACTGGAATTTTTGATGGACATTTTCAATAACTTTAGTTTGTTTGCCGATTGATAAATAAAAGATGACAAAAAAGCAGAAAAAAATTTTTGTTTTAAATCAGTGAAGTTTGTTTTTCGTAATGCAGTTGCAGTACATTTTGCTTTCAATGCATTAGTAATCATAGTAACAATCAACTCTAAGGCGTATGCTTATTTTTGTTTTAAGACCTGTAAAGTATGCAACATTAAAATAAAAAGCATTAAACAACATAACGGGCAAGCCATTTAAATATTCAAATTTAAAAATCCAATAAAACAAAACCGGTTTAAAATTTTGCCAATCCAATCATTCGATTGGATCAATTTTCGTGCACTTTTTCGAATCACGAATGTTGGCCTTTAAAAGCTTAGTTGTCTGTGGTTTCTCGGCATACTACTTTTCTTTAACGGTGCTCCACAGAAAATAGTTCAACGGGTGTCAAATCGCAGCTTACTTGCGGCCAATTGACATCACCATTTCAGCTAATTAAACGGCCATCAAACGTTTGACGCAATAAATCGATTGTAACATGAGATGTGTAGTAAATTGCACTATCCTGTTGAAACTATACATCGTTCACATGAATACCATGAAGAACGCGTACAAAAAAATCAGTTATAATGGTGCGATAGTTGTCTCCATTGGTCGTAATGATTACGCTGTCCTCATTTTCAAAGAAATATAGTCCAATGATGCCTCCGCTCCATAACCCGCACCAAACAGTCACTCGTTATGCGTGCATCGATTTCTGTAAGACCAAGTGGTGATTTTCTGTGCCCCTAATCCGACAATTTTGCTTGTTAGCGTACTCACCAAGATAAAAATGAGCTTCATCCGGAGAAAAATCGAAATATATGCATTCTGCAAGTGGGTTTTTTTATTATTAACGTACCCATCAAGATGAAAAATCGATATCATAGTGCAGTTTCTCGTTGGCCGAATAAATCCCAACGTTGTTCAAGGGTAAATCGATTCATTATGTTCAGTGGAGATAATATACTGAATTTTGTGACAGAATAGAATAACATATGTATTGCCAGATTCTAAATAATTGATGGTTCAAATTTAAACCGATAGATGGCCAACGCGATACAATATATTGTTCCTGATCTTTTTCCTAGAAATTAATGACTTTCGATTGAATTCATTTAACGTTGTTAACTTAACTAAAAACTGTACTAAACATCCCTTATCAATTATAATTAAAGTTTTCATCTACGATGGTACAGGTTATCTTTTTTAACACAGAATACACATTTAATTTAATAATCAATAGAAATTGTCATTCTTAACTAAATACAGTTAAAAAATTTCTATTTTACAAAAAAAAATTTTAAGGAAATTCTAACAAGACAAAACTGTTCTATTCATTTTTGCTTAATATGACATGACTTAAACGGATAGTCGGAGAGAGAGAGAGAGAGAGAGAGAGAACGAAAACTTTAAATTTGTTAAGCAGAAAATTATACAACCAACAATAGAAATTTAGTTGTAAAACAAAAGACGACCTGAAATGAAATTATACAGTAAAAAACGAAGAAGAAAGCGAGAAAAAAAGAAGACGAGGGAGCCAAAATAAAGAAGAAAAAAAAGAAATCCACAATTGCTATGTCGTTGGTATACAAGAATAGAAAAGTATAAAAAATAAAACAGAGAATAAAAGCTAATTAAGTTTATGTCACCGGAAATTTAATTCACATAAAGAACACCGTTTCCATCCCATTCCACCTACCCAGAAAAACTGAAACTAATAAAGAACTCAAGTGATATAGTAGAATAGAAAAGAAAAGCAAAAGGAATGAATGAATAAAAGGATACGCTGCTACCCCGTTTCCAACAAAAGAAAGAAGAAACAACATAAGGAACACATCGGCAAAAATACACACACACACACACACTTATCAATCCATATACAAAAAAAACGTTCGAAAGTATGTGTAATATGAAGAAGAGAAAAACAAAATCCCCAAATACTTACGAACAAAAATGAGAAAAACTGCTAAAAGTTGTTATTTTTTAAGTCTATCTGTCTGTCTGTCTCCCTTAGTGGACTCTTTTGTTTTATTTAATTTCATTACGTATTCGTATTCTTTAGATTGTTTTGCACCCACTTGTAGTCTTTAAGGATGCATTTGAACTTGTGCACTCATTGGCAATTAATATTATTTTCTGTTATTTAGTGTAGTTGCTAGTGTAGTACAACGATAAATACATGAACATGTACACCTGTATGTATGTATATGAGTATAACATTACCTGCATATATGTATAGTATACAAATTCAAGCATTAATACTGATCAAATTAAAGAAGAGCGTCACATATTTTTTGGTATTGTGTTTCGAAGAGGAATATTTCAACTCACAGGGAAATTAAAATGAAAAAATCTGTCGTTCGGAGTCTACACATGTATAAAATTAACAAACACAACTTGAGTGGTGTGAGGAGCTATGTCGTAATCCTGACTGAAGGATTGTAATGACCAATTATGTATGTATGTTTTAATAAAGTAAAACAAATTAAATTAAATGTTGGCAGATTTTGGTATACTCATTGCTCTTCGATGACTACGTCTTTTTTTCCACCTACCACGCCGTATGAATTTAGCATTTTCTTAAACCCTAAACGATGCAAGTTAATTCCAGAGTTGGAATGTTTAACATGAACTGAAACAAATGGCATTCGGTCGGAGCAATTTGGAGAATACGTTCGCTACCACAAGTATCCAAATATTTTTTATCTCGTCTAGCAACATGAATTTATTCCAAGCGTCCAAGCCTATTTCAAGGTTGGCAAAACAAAATTGATAGATTTCAATCTGACACTAGAATGGAAGTGAACCCTACTTTAATCACCTAGTTTGAGGTAAGCCCCCTTGCAGTGATCCGTTAGTGATGGGTTTGAAACACCCCGAGGGTCAGACACAACTTGTTAGTAAAACTGCCAATAGCCCAGTGTACTGCTCTTGACAAACTCAAGTAGTGAAGTATAAGTTAATGGAAAAGCTTTTGGCTGAGAGATGATTGTTGTAGCCTTCAAGCTGAAGTATATACTATTTATAAGCCTGTAGGCTTTATTATCAAGAATGTGATGGAGTTGCACGGACTCTTTTAGATAGGAATACTTTCACTTGAGTAAACACCGCCAATGTCTATATTACATAGGGCTTTGCCGGAGGGAAGTAATTTACTCGCGTTGAATGTAGCTTATATCAGGTCACCTGTTTCCATATCAATGACATGATCGGTAACTCACATACATACATACATACATAATTGGTCATTACAATCCTCACGTCAGGATTACGACCTAGTTTCTCACACCACTTATGTTGTGTGTGTTAATTTTATACATGAGTGGCGGAACCTACAGTTTAAAGTCGACTCCGAACTCATGGCAATTTTATTTACTCTCAGAATTGTTGCCAGGTCGTAATCCTGACTGAAGGGTTGTAATGACCAATTATATATGAATATATGATGATAGCCTCACATCGACTAACACAACAAAGGCTTAATATGTTTTCAATTGAAGACAAACTCATATCGCCATATAAATTGTAAGTTAGTTGAGGGATACTAATATTTAAAAATTTATGATTCAAGTTATCAACATTAATATATATCTAGCAAGAAGTGTGATATTTCATTTCATTTTGACCTGCTATCCATTGTTGAGGGGAACATCGTGCTATAAAATAGAAATTTTGATTTCCTGAGGTTTCCAACCTCTTCTCTTTCATGAGATTACAGTTTAAAGGACATTAATGTTGTTTATTGGAATTTCCAATTTAAGGCAATTCTCCCCCTTATATACTACGCCCTAAAAAATAGAACACAGTAACACTTTTTTATTGCAAAAACTCACACATTCACACTCTTCTAATGAAAAAACATGTTTTTTTATTTGCCTTTGTTAGAAATATTTTTAGAAGTTTTATTTGTATTTCACTCATTCATTCACTCATTCATTTATTTACTAGTAATAGTGGTAGTGGTAGAAGTGATAGTGATGGTATTATATATCATGGTATTTTACACATACATTCCTCAAACAAACATACATATAAACTCATACTAACATACTGTAATTGAATATTAAATTTTGGTAGTTGTATTGCAATAACTGCAATAGTCTGTTGTAAGAAAATCTGCAACAGTAGCAGTAATAATGGCAGTGTTAGTAGTAGTACTTGTTTTTTTCTTCTTTTTTTTATGGAGTATCCATACTTTGGTTACAATTTAATTTTCATTTCTATTGCCAAACACTTTGGCAATAAGCGTTGACACTTTTATTTAAACATTCTTTCACTGTTATACTCTGATTATACTCTGATTACAAAGCCAGAAACAAACACAAAAAAAAATGAAATAAAATTTAATCCCTTATCCGTAAAGTAAAATTTCACATTTCCCTTCTTCCCATTACTATTTCAGCTTTTTTTCTTTCTGGTTTTAATATAAATGAGTGTGAATGTAATAAAAAAGATTTTCACTTCATTTTATTTTTTTTTTTTGTTCTATTTTGAAGTTGTAGTTGTATTATTTGCCAAAACTTTTATACCAGTCTTTATTGTCTTTATTATTTCCCAAACAAAATGAAAGAAAAAGAATAAAAGAAACAAAAAACAATTTTTGTTGGCAAACATTCTATTCGAAAAAAAACAGAAAATCTTCATGTAATTTTAGGACAAGATACTGTGTCTTATAAAGTTTTTTTGAGTGGTACTGTAAATAAATGGTACTAAATAACATGTTGCTGTTGAGATAAATGTACTCTCTGGAAAATGGTTATGGAATTATGCAGGACAATGCTTGAAGTAATTTTAATTGATGAGACTAAATAACAGCGGGGAGAGACCAAGTCCGAACGTATCTTATCTGACGAATGGCGGAAAACTTCTCAATCACAATTTCCCAATTAACTGGCCTTACAACATATACCTTCGGACACTGTAATACTGGAATTTTACTTCTAATTGTCCGTTTGTAGATTTTGAGCGTTTGTCGGCTAATGCTCGCTTCAAAGTACTCAATTTCATTGAATATAAATTTCCTGTTATTTGCTTAGGAAGTCGCCGTGGTCTAGTAGGTAGTGTGTTGGCTTATTAGACGAAAAGCCAGGGTTCGAGCCCCAGGCGAGACATCAAAATAAAATACAAAAAGTATTTTTCGGCGTCTTCGTCTCAGCAGATTTCTGGCAAAAACTCTGAGAGTAAATAAAATTGCCATGAAAAGTTTCTCAAAAATCTGTCGTTCGGAGTCGACTTTAAACTGTAGGTCCCGCCACTCATGTATAAAATTAACACACACAACATAAGTGGTGTGAGAAACTAGGTCGTAATCCTGACTGAAGGGTTGTAATGACCAATTATGTATGTATGTATGTTATTTGCTTAGCAACTCAAAAATGGATGGAATTTTTCATTTTCACCAAATATAAGAAATTTTACATTTCTTGGGCGACTTCCTCTCAGCAACATCAACATCAACCCGCATGGTACTCGCTTTTGGGTCATCCAATAATTTTTCAAGTTCCTTTCGATTGGAGGCTGTAAGAGCACTAAGTTCCAATATGACAGCTTTGGACTACAGTAGATTTTTTGTAGAGGCTGTTGAGCAATGCAATATTCGTATCATATTGATAATGGAATACAATGGTATTGCAGGTAATAATAGAGCCAAACACAGTAATAGCCAGACATAGTATAACCACCGAAACCACAGGGGAATTTGGGAATAACATTAAGAACCAATAAGCTCAGAATATGGAGAATTAGTGCAACAATTGGTTCTTAGTTCGACACATTATGGAACATTGTAATCGAAACATCCAGAAACGTAAATGGCAAAGAAACTATTCTTCACGTTCTGGGTTCTAGTGTTGTATTGTTAGGGAAAAACATCTGGTCCTCTCAGCGGTTTTGCCATGAACTCCGAATTGTTGCAGGCTTTGGAAGAAAGATTCGTTCTGATGTCACAACCACTATACCATGTACTTACTTTTTAGTTTAACAACAGTTTCTAGTACCTCGGAATTATTAGGATCGAACTTAATTGAATTAAACTAGACGGTCTCTGTCTACCATGCTAAGCTAGCACTTCTAAAGTTCACACACCTTCTTTCAAGTGTTGAAGTCGATGAAACATATTCAGTCTAAGCTTTCCTGAGCAATCGAAGTAATGCAGTTGTACTTCTTCTAAAGATTTAACACTTTAAATATCTTAAAATTTAACACTTTCGCAGATGATCCTTCGCATTACAGCAGCTTCCGCAAAAGTCGTAACGCAAACGACCTTATCTTCGCGCATAAATACTTTGAAAATAATCACCAGTAAGAAGACGAGCCACAAAAGGGCTCCGCAAATCCAGATGATCTCTTGTTGGCAGAGGTAACTGCCCTCACAACCTTATTATTATGCTATGCTTAACAGAAGATGTCACTCTGAAGCTAATAATCTTGTCCGTTCCTCTGATATAGAATGCTCTCCATTTAATGGAAAATATTTTTCAAACTAGGAAGCAAGACAGACCGATTCACATCGAACGATTAGTTGTGTGTTCTACTGGACAACAATTCAATACGGCACTTTGGTCTAAAAGCTAGACTTCTGTATTTCCCCAAGTGATCTGATGAGAAGAAGATACGCTCGAGAGATGGCCAACAACATAATACTCCATTAAATAGCATTGACCAAACCATCATATCAAGGAGTCATAGAGAACATCTAGGGCCGAAAATGGGCTGTATTATCTATGTTTTTACATATACAAAGAGTACTAGTATCATTTCAATTTTAAACTCACAGCCTGTTCAGGTATAAACATTTTAGGATTGAATATCATCTTAAGGTCGAAGTTCTAAATATTTTTAAACTTTTTACCCTTTTTTGGACCCTTATTAAAGGACCCTGATGATGCTTGAAACATCGTACAATTTACTTAAAATTCATCTTGCTTGTCATACGTACTGTTTCTATACTTTTCGTACCTCACCTTACGTACTTTGCATCACCAATGGCTCTTTACTGTTTAAGTGCCCTTTATAACTCTATATGGCATTGTCTATGACAGTTTAGTACCATGTATAGTTAGTAGCAGTGATGCTGGTGTAGTTTAGTTGTTTAAGCTAATAATATATGGTATTGTTATTGTAATCGTTGTTGTTGTCTGTAGTATAGTATGTAGTAAGTTTCATAATGAATTGATTGGCTTAACACTTTGAATCTAAAGGCCAATATAAGTTATGCGGTGTCAACAAGAATTATGGCCATTTGTTCACTACATCCATAGACAAAGCACACTCATAATGGTATATACAACACATATTCATTACACGATGTGAGTGTATGTATGTATTGCCAGCAATAGTGTTTGCCAAAACTATAACGATTTCTTTTTTACTTGTGCTTTTGCTAGCCATTACTTTTGTTAAACATTTTATCATCATACCAATTGTAGTGAGACTTGTAAATCCACAAGCAGAAAACATACACACATACACACACGCTCACACACACACGGAGAAAGTAAATAAATTACGTCTGAAGGAGTTTGTCCTAATAGTTGTCATAGAAGATTTGTGGCTTAGGCTGATATCTTCAGTTCTATCTTCTTTGTTGGCTGCTGTTGTCTAGTGGATGTTGTTATGTGTCAGTGCTGGCCGCAAAATATTATTATTACTGTTGTTGTTGTTGTTGTTATGAAGAAATTATGTTCAACATTTTATGTCACAATTTAATACACAAACATCAGCCGACCTAATTATTGTAATTCATTTGATTCCTATGGAATTAAAGCAACTCTCAGATATTTGTGAGCAACTCAATAATAAACTCAACTCAAGCAGATACATTCTGCAAATAAAATCAAATTATTTGTAAAAGTATAGTGTACTGTATGTGTATAGTTTATGCAGCAGTATAGTATATTGAATTATGATTATTTAATTAAGACACCAGATTCAATGAACAAAATCCAAAACGATGAAGACCGTGTCTAGTGAAATTAATTTATTTACTACGCTTGTTTTTCGTGTTGTAAATATAATAAATCGTTCTGTTTCTCATGGATTTGTTTATAAAGCTTTTAAATCGAATTTATTTTCCACATTTAAATAGAAGAACACACATTTTTAATGGAAGTTTATTATGTTCGTGAATAACAGATCATATAGAAAGTATATGTAAGTAAGTTCTCTTTTTCGATTACATTTTTAGTTACAACAGTTCTCTAAAATGCATACATACATAATTGATCATTACAAACCTTCAGTCACGACTTCTGACACCATTTATGTTGTGTGTGTTAATTGTATGCATAAGTGGCGTAACCTACAGTTTAAAGTCGACTCCGAGTGGCAAATCTGTTCGATTACTTTTCATGGCAGTTCAATTTACTCTGAGAGTTTTTGCCAGAAATCTGTTGAGAGGCAGTCGCCGAAAAATGGAGATGTCTGACCGGGGTTTTAAAACGTGGTCTTACATCTAATAAGCACACTACATACCTGACTGCTATAATACTTCACATAATCAGTTGGAAATTGTAGAGCCGATTGAGAAGTCGTCGTGGTCTAGTTGGTAGTGTGATGGCTTATTAGACCTGAGGCCTAGGTTCAAACCCCCGGTCAGGCATCTCTAACTATGACAAAATATTTCTTCGGCGACTTCCTCTCAGCAGATTTCTGGCAAAAACTCTGAGAGTAAATCAAATTGCCATGAAAAGTTTCTCAAATATCTGTCGTTTGGAGTCGACTTTAAACTGTAGGTCCCGCTACTCATGTATAAAATCAGAATACACAACATAAGTGGTGTGAGAAACTAGGTCGTAATCCTGACTAAAGGGTTGTAATGACCAATTATGTACGATTTAGGGGAAAGACACTTTCGCCACTTAATGTGCCCAGCACTTAATCTGAAACCGTCCGAAAATACTCTCAAGGTT
Organism: Sarcophaga carnaria; assembly: GCA_958299815.1. Lineage (NCBI taxonomy): Eukaryota > Metazoa > Arthropoda > Insecta > Diptera > Sarcophagidae > Sarcophaga > Sarcophaga carnaria. The sequence continues at coordinate 49,980,652 of OY283150.1, forward strand.
TCAGCAGGAACTAAAAATGAATGTAAACCTGTTCGACATCAGTTGTTGTAGGTTTATGTTTGAACTTGCCATATTATATATTATATTATTATATATTTCAATATGGCAACTTCAAATATAAACAAAATGGGAAAACACAACAATAAAAAAGAGGTCCTTCGTTACCATTTTTAACGCAATGGCAACTTGTTTAATTGAGCACTTTTATCGACATTGCTCCGGCATTGCCATATTTCTGAAAAAAGTTAACTTTGTATTATATGTAGATTGTAATAACGAAAAGAATTTAAAGTTGACTTTAAAGTTCACTTTAGGTAAAGTTACCTTTAACTAAACCCAAGTTTAACGAAAAGTTGTAATAATGGCCCTTAGTAGCACAAATGTGAACACAGTTATGATTTTTTTTTTTTATAATATTTTTACTATAAAATAATTAAATTGCACGGTTATTAACGATATAAAATAACGATTTGCTCTAATAATAGTTTAAGTATATTTTATTTATATTTCTCTCCAAAAACTAATCCAATTTCTCAAAAGTACTTCGTTAGCTTATTTAAGTTAAGTTGTTAAAACTGTCAAGATTTATTTGCTTGTATACCCTCTACTAAAAAAAGTAGAAAAGAATAAAATTGTTTTGATTTTTACTGGTTTCCCGTAATCAACTAATGATTTCATAACAACTAAACCTAATGTATACAATATCAAGGCAAATAAAAAACAAAATAGAAGAAGAAGAAAAGGAAGGATAATAAAATAAAGAAATGAAAATGTTATTAAAATGGAAAGATTTATTCTTAAGAAGGTAGTTGTAGAAGTTAGTTGTTTACAACAAAGTTTGACATAAAAATTAAAACAGAAATAAATGTTTGTAACACAATTTTCCTAAAATCTTATAGGCCATGTTGACGTATGATTGTTATTTGTTTGGATATTAATTATACGCTCTGGAGTTTAGTTAGATTGTGTAGACAGTTTTTGCTGAATTTCTTGTCATAACAAAACATATTTTATATGGAAGAGTTTTATTGTTTAACTTAAGTACTGAAATTAAACTTCAATCATAAATATCATTGAAAAGTAATTGAAAATATAGTCACCAGTTTTTGTGATATTGTATTCATCAAATTACAAATTTATACATATTTGAACTATGAACAGATATGAAAGTTTTTCACTGTAATCCGCTTGATGTTCTTTGAAGTTTAATTGGGTGCTCCCTTATCTCCCTGAGGCTTATACATTTTATATCAGACTCTCTGTAGAAAGACCAACAAACAAGTAGGCTCTCAAAGCGTATTTCCAGCAGTTATAGAAAATAAAAATCATAAAATTTTAACAGAAAATTTATGTAGGAAAACAGCAAACTTGGCTTTCTTTTATAAGTACTAAAAATAAGAGAAGAGAAAAGCTCACAGTTTATTGTTTGCAGCTGCTTGTTTTTATGAAAACTTGTGTTTACTGAAGTTACCGTAGTCTAGTAAGTTGTGTGGACAGGTCAGACATCACCAGCCAAACGAAATATGAAAAAGTATCTCAAATATATATCGTTATAAGTCAACTTTTAACTATAAATCCCGCCACTCATGTATAAAATTAACAAACACAACATAAGTGGTGCTATGTCGTAATCCTGACTGAAGAGTAGTAATGACCAATTATGTATGTATGTACAGTTCACTGCGGTAGGCGTATTCTGCAGTACTAACAAAAATGGCAGAAATGGGTTCTTAACACGTCTACAGTCATACTATTTTGAAACTGTTACCCACTAAACGTTTGCGCAAAAAGGTTGACCATTACAATGATATCCTATCTATTTATAATGGGTTTTTACAGTCAAAATGTGCCTGAATCGGAGTTCAGAACAGAGGAAATTCAGTTGAATTCCTTTCAGTCTGGCAGAATTGACTAGGGTTTCTAGTAAACAGCATACAGTCCGCCTTCAATTGATTTCAAAAGAAGTGTTAAGCTGAAGAGATGAGTCGTTCGTACTTATGGTGGAGGTATTCCGAGTAGAACTTTTCTTCTTATATGGATATGAGGGATATGAGGACAAGTTATCATTTAACATTAGAATTACAAACAAAAGCTACAAAAACAATGAACTTGTTTAGATGATAAACAAGTAAACAAAAATATACCATCAAAACACCAGTATAAAAAGTGATAAACAAGTATACAAAAATGCATCAACAAAAACTGCAAAAATAAATGTAAGCAGAAATACAACAACAAACAAGAATAAATATAAGCAACATGTTTTATAACAACATAATTACATTTATAGAGATTTCGATAAGACGAAGTCATTTGCCTTCAAGAGCATTCATCAGACTGTTTACCCTGCGATATAAAAGGCAAGGCAAAGCACGCAACGAGTCAGTAAAAATTCAGTCAGTGTTGTATGAAGACGCTTGGTTTGAAATTCTCTGTTATTAAGATCTGGCGAACGAGTGCAACCTACGAGCTCATATTTTTAAACGTTTTTAAAAGGTAAAAACGTAACAATATAAGGGCACATCATTTAATGTGATGGAGTTTTTCACAATGAGTTATCTGTAGGTATTTGAAATCAATTTTCATACTCAATCCTCCCTGTCTTCTTTAGAATTTTTCCGAACAAATATGATACAATCTACTGTTAATAGTGCCTTGGTTTAGGTTTCCCTTTCCACTTCTTTGCAAACAAGCTTCCCTGACAACTGTTTCACTGATACTGTGAAGGTCTTTCTGCACTCATTCCGTAACTACAGATGCAACTGTAGATCACCAAACAGACTTGGATCTTTCTCTGCATGAGAGAAGAACTTTAAGATGACAAAGATAGCAAATTTATTTTTCTTCTTATTACTCAACTCTATATGCTAAAAACTAAGAAAAACGAAATATAATAATAAGATTGTGGGAAAGCGTCTAACGACCTTCTTTAAGGTAACAAAAAATTAATAAAAATGTCAACAACAACAGCGTATACCCAATGCTTATCCAGTGATTAGAAAACATCTTTTAAATGTATTATTTAGACAATTTTATATCCGTTCTACGAAAAATGTTGAATTCAATGCTAACCAAACACAATCATTTTTGACTACTACAGTGATCCATATTTAAAAACAGTTCCAATCGTCTTTGGAAAATCGATAGATTCGATAGAGGATTTTAACAAACGTTTGTCAATGGCATTTCAAGTTTGATTATAACCAAGGATTAACGTACAACTCAATCTCAGCTGAAACAAATAACCAACCTTAAATACCACAGTTTCGCAACAACTCCTTTATTCTCTGCTCAAAATAAATAGAGGGAAACATTTCAAAGAAGAAATTAAAAATAAAAAAATACGCGCCACAGGAAACTTACATCAGATACAAGACAAGAATGCAACTACGTGCGGTCTTACAATCTAAACTTGATTTATAACAACAGACCGCAACATACATACTCGTATACAAACCAGAGTACAAATAAACTCAAAAAATATTGTAGTTGAGGGAATAAAACCTTATCTCCAGTTTCTTGTAGATTTATTGATCACTTTTATTGGATAGAAATGCTTTTTGAAGATAGTTTTTTGAAAAAACATTTCATTCCAAGTATTTTCCATCGGAAGTTGTGACTTTTTGACGATTTTTGGTTTCATTCCCAAAACACCATTCGTTTTTTGAGATCATGATTCATGAATCGAGCGAAATTTTAATACTTGGCTCTGAAAAGAAGCGTATTCCAGTTAGGAGCAAAGTCTAGCATATACGGCAGCTGAGCTATAACTTTCCATTCACTGCGTTCTGACCGACTGCATTATAAGACAGAGGATTGGCATTATAGAAAATTACGGCACCGGTCTGGTTGCATATTCAGAGCATTTTTCAGCCAATGCTCGTTTAAAACAATTAACTGGTTTATCTGTACAGGACTCCAGAGATAATCTGGCCCGGTTTTAACAGCTCATAATGGATCACACTCTTCTGATCCCACTTAAGCTCAGTAGATATTCTGGTTAACAGTAGATTTTGCTCGTTTTCATATGATCTCTTGTGCTTGGTGTTCGACGCAAAAGTAATTTCTTTTTAAAGAAATCAAACAGCATTTTAGCTTCTGTTCATCTGACATCAAATTTTTTTGCTTCTGAATACACTGCACTTTGGCAGAGCCTGCTTGCCATATAATTTCTTCATTTCTTCATAAAAAAGTGGCTCAAAAAACTTCCTGCAAATACTGTTTATTCGGCAGTTTGAAAGATTTTCGACATACATACATGCATAATTGGTCACTACAACCCTTTAGTCAGGATTACGACCTAGTTTCCCACACCACTAATTTTGTGTGTGCTAATTTGGTGCATGAGTGGCGGGACCTACAATTTAAAGTCGATTCCGAATGACAGATTTTTGAGAAACTTTTCATAGCAGCTTTTATTTATTTATGCTGAGAAGAAGTCGTCGAAGAAATTTTTTCTTATTTGGCTTTGTTGGAGAAATCTGACCTGGAGTTCGAACCATGGCCTCACGTGGGACTACGGCGACTACAGGCTTTCGACATAGGCTTTGATCAAAAGTAACATAAACAATCGCAGTTTTTCAGTATTTTCAGTTAGCATTGCAGCTTTTGGACTTTATGCCCTTTTTCATAGCAACTACTAAATAATATCCTTTTGTCTTGCTTTCATACTCTTTAACTCTCTATAAATCTAAAACTATTAGCTCTATAAAAAAAAATACACTAATACAGTTACATTTGGTGGCTTAAAAAAACGACTGCAATAACAACAATAACGTTAACAACAATAACATAAGCAAACACTTCAATTTTTCATAGTACAACTGAACAAAACTTCCAACAATAATGCAAATAATCGAATGAAAAAAATATGTTTCAACAGAAATACGAAATATGGAATACGAAAAGCGAAACAGGAAAATAAAATAAAAATAATGCTCCAACCAAAGCGAGGCATTGTAAATAGAAGCAAATAGGGAAAGTATGGTCGGTAGAGTCCGTAGCCTATAAGGCAAGCTTTAACTGTGAGTTTACAATTGTTTTAACTGTTAACTGTTATAAAGAGGCAAGGACTTTGAATATCAGAAGATAATACCATGATTTACATCTCAAATTCTACCCAAAATCAGTATGTTTAGAGACAAGCTACGTCATCCTTATTACCTAACATGATTTTATAACATACCCAAGAACTGATTGACGAATATACTCTATTCGATTAAGACAAGTAACACTGGACAGGACATTAACTAGCTATGATAGTGTAGGGTACTGATATATAAACTGTATCGTTATTTGCTACGAATATAATTTTTTCTCTTCTCTGGCATTTTCCCTTATTTTCTGTTTATTTTATTTTGTTTTCTTTTTTTAGAAACTATAACTGTAATAGAAGATATTTTGTTACAAATTGAGTTATACTATATTTACAAATGTTATACACATACACAGACTCATACATTCGCAATAATAACTTACAAATACATGCATAAAAATATTCTTTAAACCAAAACAAATGGATGTCTCTTGAAAGGGTATTTGAATGGGAGGTGTGGGAAAATAATAAATAAAATAATTATAAGGAAAAACTTTTAGAATTAAATGCCACAGGCCCTCTTTCAATACTTTATAGACCACAATAGCTGTCGAATTTGAAACTGTAAACTTAAAGTTTTTCGTTGAAAACACGCATTGTTACAACAATTGCTGTTTACAGGTTTGTTTATACTCGAATGGTGTGATTGCACAGGACCTAAACAGGTTTATTGTGTTCGACAATTTAAGGGTTCAGCAGAAAGTGAAGAATAGGAATAAAAATGTCTGCAAAATAAAGAAGGCAGTTCTCTAAAATACTTTGAATGTTTATAAGCAGCCGACGATAATTTTGATTCAAATAAAAATGACAATCTGCCAACCACTCACAACACTGAAGAACTACAAAAATTACGAGTTAAAAATCTTTAAAGAATTATTATTTACATCAGTACCACAATTGGTTCATAATTAAGGGCGGACCATTTAAAACTTTAAATTTAAAAATGCTATAAAACAGTTCAAAATGTATGCCAAAATTTATTTTTTTGTTATGAAGTATAATTGTTGTGGTTAGGAATAGAATATTATTTCAATCATATGGCTGCCGCGGCTGGGCTCACAGTACCTCATACGATCAGACCAATTTTCGTGCACTTTTTCAAGTGTATGGGGTCGTATCCCGACAAAGACATCACGAATGTTGGCCTTCCTTTTCTGGTTTGTTAGCATAACAATTTTCTTTAATGGCGCCCCACAGAAAATAGCCCAACGATGTCAAATTGCAGCTTCATTTCGGCTTATTAAATGGCCACCAAATGTTTGACGTGGAAAATTGGTGGCTGAATGTTGATTTCAACGGCCCAGCCCATGTCGTCCAACATTTGTAAAGCAACCTTTAACATCCACTGAAATTTTTTATGGAAATTTTTAATAACTTGAGTTAGTTTGCCCGATTGATAAAAAAAAATGAAAAAAAAAGAAAAAATTTTTAAAAAATCAGTGAAGTTTGTTTTTCGTAATGCAATTGCAATACATTTTGCTTTCAATGCATTAGTAATCATAGTAACAATCAATACTGAGGCGTATGAGTTACATATAATGCCCTGCTGTATTCAAAAAATATTGCTCATACGTATAAGTGCTTATGCTTTAAGATCCGTAAAGTATGCAACAGTACATTAAAAAAAGACAAAGAATTAAACAATATAAAGTGGGTAGGCTATTTAAAAGTTCAAATTTAAAAATCCAATAAAACAAAAAACGGTTTAAAATTTAGCCGGCTGACCCCACAGTACCTCATACGATTGGATCAAATTTCGAGCACTTTTTCTAATCACGAATGTTGGCCTTTAAATGCTCAATTATCTCTGATTTGTCGGCATAACACTTTTCTTTAACGGCACCTCAAGGAAAGTAGTCCAACCATTTCGGCTATTTAAACAGCAATCAAACGTTTGATGGAATAAATTGATTGTGGCATGAGATGTGTGCAAGTTGTACGATCCTGTCGAAACTAAACATAGTTCACATCAATACCATGAAGAGCGGGTGCAAAAAAATCGGTTATCATTATCCGCTCCCCAATCCGTTCGTAGTGGGTGCATTGGCTTCTGTAAGACCACGTGTGGGTTTGCTGAGCGCCAAATACAGTAACGTACCCACCAAGATGAAAGTAAGATTCATCCCAAAAGATGATTTATTGGCAAAATCGAGACCATAAATGGCCCACCCGATATGAACGTTTTCTGTAGAAACGATAAAGTAGTGAAAACCAATACTCTTCCGCTCTTGTACTCTATAGAGAAGTTTCAAACTCAGATTACCAAGCATAGGATCTTTAAATGAACATTGTATATCGTTTACTGTCCAATATAAGCGATTTAACTTGTATAGAGGTTAAATGACATCCAGTACTTCTTGCGCCTTAAAAAACTGAGGAACTTGTTAATGTTTCTTTCAATATACAAAACTGAACTGGCGTTAGTGAAAATTATGATTTCAAGTACAGAATATAAGTACATTTGAATCTTAAATATTTAATCAACCGATTACTACAGATAATGCATCATTAATGTCATCACAGGGAGTGGTAATCACATTTGGGAAGTAATCTCAAATTCAATCAAATGGCAAGGTTTTATCTTCATTGTTATCTTCAATTACACACAGTTAGTATTACGACTTAGCTTCTCACATAACTTATATCGTGTGTGTTAATTTTATATATGAGTGGCAGGAGCTACAGTTTAAAGCTGCCTCTGAATGACAGATTTTAGAAAACTTTTCACTGCAGTTGTATTTACTCTCAAAGATTTTGCCAGTAATCCGTTGAGAAGAAGTCGCCGAAGAAATAATTTTTCACATTTCGGTTTGTTGAAGATGTCTGAGCTGGAGTAAGAAGCTTGGCCTCACATCTAATAAGCCAACACACTACCTACTAGACTACGATTCTAATTATAATTCTATCAAGCAAATATTTTTCTGAATATATTTAAAAATTACACCGTGATTTTGTTTACCCTTTAAAACTTCAATCTGTTTTCGAGTTTACAAAAACAATACAGAATACAGACAAAAATAAATTTGAGCACTTCTTGTTAAACAATGAAGTTATTTACCTGTAATATTTTTTGTCTTCCTCTTTTAGTTTTGGTCTGGACCCTTAACATCGTCATCATCAATAACCATCATCGTTACAATCTATGTTGTTGTCTTCATTGTGAACACTAAGTTGATTATCTAAGAATGGAAAATACTCATGGTATTGTAATTTTGTTTCTAACAATGATTGTTCAAAAATTTTCTTCAACTCTATTTTCTTAAAATTGTCTGTTTAAGTTACAAAAACTTCTATCGAAGTGCTCTGTCCTCTTAAAATCTTCAATTTCAACCTACACGTTGTTGCAGTTATTATTTCAATATTTATTTAAAGTTTCTCCGCAACCATAACGTTGTTTTGTCTTGATTTTGTGTAATTTGGTTTTCATAACAAAATTGTAATAAAAGTGGTATGAAAGAGAGAGAGAGAGAGAGAGAATTAAAAAGTAAGAGAAAGAGAAAGAGAAAGAGAGAAAGGAAAAAAATCTAATTTATTTAAGAAATTACTTTTAGAATAAAATAAATACGAAAATTATACACGTATTCGATTATTATGGAATACAAAAAGGACAAGAGGATATATGAAACAATGAAAAGAAATAATTTCAGAAATTGAGACATAAACTTAAAATTTTTGTTTGTGAGTTTATTGGCTGTGTGGACACAAGGCTCAATTACGAAATTATTTAATAAACCCATGTTTTACCACTTGCTTTTGAACAAACAATGGCACACACATATGACAAATTTAAATTAAACTCAATACATATGGCCCTATAGAAAGATCCTATATAATCGGCATCACTACACTGTCATATTTTAACAAACTTATCACTTAAGGTGAAGAGGAGAAAACTGTTATTCGCTCTCTTTGCCAATTCCCATCTCTGGCGAGGTGCAGATTTAGGTTATTTGGCTCTCCATTCCTTGTCAGCTTAACGGATATCAAGGATATACCTTCGTTCATAAAACATTCAGGCTGATTTTCAGCTTAGTGCAGTCGTGCCTTTAATATACAGCCCTTACGCTTACCAACTTCTTCGATGAGTTCGGTGGTGTTCAGTCAGTACAGCGACTGTGCTTACCAGTGGCATTACAATATGATGAATATCTTCAGAAAACGCATACGACACTGCGTCTGTGACTACCCATAATATCTTAACCATGTATTCCAAGAAGTAAACTTGATTTCGTTATCGAACATCCACAAATTTTTAAAGTGATTTCTGGCATGAGTAAGATTTTTAAATCTCTACTGGTATCCAATTAATAAGCATACTATAAAATCCTTTTAGCACGCATAAAAACGAGCCCACTAAGCAGATAAAGTATGTTAGAGTTTCTAAAGACAGTTTAGAGTTTTTAAGAAATCTTGCTCCACTGCCAGACGCACTTGACCCATGATGGATAAGAGACGTATCAAACAACTACTGAAACTTGATTGCAATGTCATCTCGATCACAGTAGCCATGCTTAGAGGTCATTGCGTTACGGGAAGACACGCGGAAAGACTGCAGCTCCCATCAAACGACTGCTGCCGAGGTTGTGGGTCTTCTGAAGTGGAGGAAACTGTTATCCATTTTCTTTCAGTACAGGAACTGCGCTTACTAGTGGCATTTCAACAGGCCACTATGTGTGCTCAAGTGAGCTTTATCAAAGCTACCACTCCAAACTAATATAATCTAACTTCTAAGGACAAGTTTTTATGAATGTTAGCACTTAATGTTAGATCCAACAAAAACGATCCTTATCCTTCCTTATAGAGAGCCCCCAAACCAGGCTTTCTACCAGAAATGATAATTTAAGGTGGCTTCATGTATTGGTTAAGGTGCTCGGCTATATAGGCAAGTAAAACAAATTTAAACAATGGAGAGGGTACATATTGTTATCAAAGTCTCAAGTGGTTCAAGGTTCTCCGGTAGCCTTAACGATAATATGTTCGTCTGAGTGTTTCGCGATTTTCACCACAGAATCTGATCTGTTACACTTTCTTAAATTTTCCTGCCTCTGAGTTTTAGTCTCTGATAAAAAGAATATTCAATCTGCTTGGATGCACATAATATAAGTCATAAACCACAGAGTTTACTCCAAGCGCCATGAGTATAGTGATAATCAACAAAGATTATCTGCTCAAGAGACATTTTTAAATTTTAAAAACAGGGTACCCGACTTACTTGCCTGTCAGTTTCGTTAACAAATACATACATACATAATTGGTTATTACAACCCTTCTGTCAGGATTAAGACCTAGCTTCTCACACAACCTAATTTTTGTGTGTTAATGATATATGTACATGAGTAGATGGAACTACAGTTTAAAGTCGACTTCGAACAACAGATTTTTGAGAAACCTTTTCATGGCAATTTTATTTACTCTTAGGGCCATTATTGCAAATTGCTGTTAACTAGAGGGCGGAGTTTAACGGGCAGATAAATTGTTTTTAATTATTATAAGCGGACAATAAGGTAGAAGTGAGCGTTAAGCTAAAGGGAAGATCATCTTACTGGTAACTTTTAAAGTTATGTTTATGTTTTAACTTGTCATATTATATATTATTCTCAATATGGCAACTTCAAATATAAACTTCAATATAAATAAGCATATACAACAAAAAAACGAAGCCCGTCGTTGCCACTACGTTTAAAAAAACTTGTTTAATTGAGCAGTGTTATCGACATTGCTCCGGCACTGCCATATTTTTGAAAAAGTTTACTTTATTTTATCATTAGGTTGTAATAACGAAAAGAAGTTAAAGGTGACTCTAAAGTTCACTTTAGCTAAAGTTACCTTTAACTAAACCCAACTTTAACGGGAAGTTGTAATAATGGCCTTAGAGTTTTTGCCAGAAGACTGCTGAAAAAAAGTCGCCGAAGAAAGATTTTTTCCTATTTCGTTTTATTGTATATCACTGACCTGGGGTTTGAATCGTGGCGTCACGTCTAATAACCCAACACACTACCTACTAAACTAATCGACAACTCGATGCATGTTTTCATACAGCTCTTTAAATGCAAATACTTCGGCTGCTTTGAGTAATCGGTGTCACCGTAATGTGGTATGGCCATATGGATAATATCAAAACAACAAGGCGCTCAATCGAATGAATGGGGCACATGCATAAACAAGTTAAAATTCATGCAAAAGTGGATTTTAATGTTGTTCAAAATGTTTTCCACATACTTTTTGTTTCATTAAATTAAGTTGAATAAATATTTTGAAAGTCTCGTTAATTGTTTAACAAAGTGCTTTACAAAAATAACGCATAACCTTAACAACTCATTTCCAAATTTTCCTCTTTTCAATTTTTTTTTTTTTGCTATCAAATCACAACAAAATTCCTGTAAAAGTCTCTTTCAGCACTTTAATAAAATTTAATTTTCGAAGAAACCAACATTTAATGGCTTTGTATGTTCATCATCACGAGCACAAACAATAAATCTGTAACTTTCAGAATGTAAGGAGAAATTATCTAATTAAGTCAGTTGATTGTTTGTTACCTGTTTAAATTTTCCAAAGTAATTGATCCCTAAAGCCCTTAAATACTTTTCAGTCATATACATACATATATACACTCACAACCGAACCGCACACACGCAAACACCTCTAAATAGTACAACATGGGACACAGAGCCATACAGATATACAGACACAAATACAGATTTGCAAAGCAAAAGACATGAAAATGAATAAAAACGATAAAAAAAGGAAAGAAAAGAATCAGCAACCATAGAGGAAATGAAATGAAAATCTGTCTTCCACATTCTTAATACTCTCAAGAGTATAGGGAAGAAATAGAGTATTTACTTCACTGCTCCTTAGTTTGTATGCTTCTACAAACACACACACAAATGCACACTCACACTTCTACACTTGTTCACTCATATCTTTACAAACGATTTAGTAGAAGATGTAGCAAATGTTGACAGGAGCCAAACATTGATTTATGCTCAAATACAAAGAAAATTTATGTGCGGCAAATAACGGTGTAGGACTGAAATTTTTGAATCTACAGATTCTACACGATGATGATTTGAACGGTAATGAAAAACAGAAGAAAAAAAATTAAAAAACGAAAAGAAAAAAAAATTGGCAAAAAAAATCACTTGAGATATTTGTGAACTGCAAATCTTTTGTAGTCTTTCGTTTTCTTGAGCTTTCGTTGTATGTTGAGGAGTTGGAATTTTTCTTTTTCTCCACGAGATGAGGAGTGGAAAGCAGCAGATAGTATAGAAAGAAATTCAAATGAATTTCGTATTCGAATATGAAATGTCAGCAACATTTATAATGGCAGACGCGAAATGGAAATTTCTTACATTTATCTGTACTAAAATCTAACAATTGTTCTATGCTCTAGGCAGGAGCGGAGTAATTTTTAAATCTGCTTCAGATCGGAGTGTAGCATTATTTATTACACAATTACAACCCTTCAACCCGTTAGGATTTCGACATAGCTTCTCACGCCACTTACTTAATTTTATACACAAGTGAAGGCACCTTCAGTTTAAGGTCGACTCCGAATGACAGATTGTTGAGAAACTTTTTCATCATAATTTTATTTATTCTCAGAGTTTTTGCCAGAAATCTGATGAAGGGCAGTCGCCTAAGAAATATTTTTTCATATTTCGTTCTGTTGGAGTTGTCTGACCTGGTGTTTAAAGCGTGGCCTCATGTATAATAAGCCAACAAACTACCTACTAGACTACGGTGACTACTATTTTTACACAACTGTTTTTGAGTATAGCAGAAAACGTATACGCGTAACTTTCAGTACTCATTGAAAGCCAACTAAATTGCTATATTAGCTTGAGTATATTTAAAATCGTGGTATTTTAATATGTCGTTTACTTTAAGTCTAATCTAACTAATCTAATCGCAAATTGCCAGATGCTGCCTCCTTTAGCTAATGCGATAAAAATATTAAAAGAAATCCAGCAATACTGTTTCTGGGTTGATGTGTCTTTTCTTATATTTGCTATCGATAACATACTTTACATCTTGCCGCCTACTCTTACCCATCACTTTTCTGTATATATCTCTAACAAATGAGCTGAATTATTATTCCAACCTTTTTATCTTTCAAATACAAGTATTTCCTGTAGACTTGAGCATTGGAAATAACAATACACTTTAACACACTCCTTTCTTAATACAGAGATCAAACTTGACATTATAAAATGAAACAGTATATATACGTTGCTCTTTTCACTATTTTTCGGTTTGTCAACTTCTAGAATCTAACCATTGATTTGCTATTGCTGTTTTCTACTTATCTGCCCTTCATGATATTGTTCACTCCTATTATCGACACTTCTTTATTGCTTTTTATTGCAATTTGTTAATTGTGTTGATATTGTTTTTCCTTTTAATTTCTTTTGCATAAGGTTGGCGATTTAAAAATTTAAATTTAAAAATTCAATAAAACAGAAACGGTATGAAATTTTGCAACATTTATCCTTTTGTTGTGAAGTACAATTGTTGCGATTAGAAATGAAATATTATTTCATTCATATGGCCGCGGATGATCTCACACTACCTCATTCGATCAGGCCAATTTTCGTTAAATTTTTCGAGTGTATGAGATCGTATCTCGGCAATGACATCACGAATGTTTGCCTTCAAATGCTCAATTGTCTTTGGTTTGTTGGTATAACACGTTTCTTTAACGACGCCCCACAGAAAGTAGATCAACGTTGTCAAATCGCTACTTCTTGGCGGCCAAATTATATCACCATTTCGTATAATTAATTGACTACCAAATGTTTGGAGGCGCAATAAATCGATTGTAGTATGATATGTGTGGCTAGCTGCACCATCCTTAATACCATGCCGCTCTCCAAAAATCGGTTATCATGGTGCGATTGATCGTAATGGTTCGGCTGTTCTCATTTTCAAAGAAATATGGGCTAATGATGCCTCCGCTCTATAAGCCGCACCAAACAGTCCCTCGTAATGAGTGCATTGGCTTCTGTAAGACTATGTGTGGCTTTTCTGAGCCTCAAAAAAGATAATTTTGCTTATTTACGAAGCCTAAATTGTCTTTGTTTTGGAAATAAATTTCCAATAAATCCAAACGTTGTTCAAGCATAAATTGATTCATTACAGCCCAACCTAAATTACGGCGTAATGCGCAACGTAATTTAGCGCCCAGCTTTTACGCTGTAATGAGCAACCTAAATAAAAGCGTCATCGTTGTGCCAAGAACAGTAATGTTAACTTACCATGTTAAATAAAAATCGCCAAATGAAAATAAAAAATAGAGATAAAATCGCAAAATTGGACTGAAAGCAGCTAACATGTCGTTACTTATCAATGACAAATGAAATATAAAAGTAAACAAATAAAAAAATCACTTGTTTTACAACAAACTTCACTTATTTACGTTGTGTCAAAATTGGATTTTCCAATTGCAAAGCGTTAACGCCGCGCAATTATGGTTGGTCTCATACATTTTATATGGGCATGAGAAATTTTGACATTTATTTTGCGCTTTACGCCGTAATTTAGGTTGGGCTGTTACGTTCAGTGGAGATAATATACTGAATTTTGTGACGGAATAGAATGACATAAGTATTGCCAGATTCGAAATAACCGATGGTTCAAATTTAAGCCGATACATGGCCCACCAGATATATGCGAATACGCTTTCCTTGTGCTCTTCTAAATGTTTCGCCAACTGTTAGAACGATCTTATGAAGCAATTACACGTTTAAATTATTCCTACTTCAGCATTAGTTCCTTTTATTGTTGAACATAATAATCCATCGATTACAGAGTAAATGATGTCTTCAGAATTGCATGCATTTGTAGCTGTAGTAGGGGCATTAAAACTGTTTGATAAATCTCATATACTTTGTTAGTTAAAACTATATCCAGCTCGTGTTGTCAGGAATTGGTGTGGATTGTAGTTAACCTAATCGGGGAGACGATTTATCCATTTTTCTAGATGTAGGTGCACTGACTATCAAGACTGTGTTCTTACTTTCTGTCCCATTTCATAGTACGTTTTTCTTTGACCAGATCGCTACGGTACTTGCTACGTATTTAGCTAAGCTAAGCCGCCTTTTGTCGAAATAGTTACTATGTTGTCTTCTACTGTACATGTATTTTAGGGTTCCATTATATATTTATGTCTGGTAATTCAAATAGTGCCGATGAATTATTTACTTTTAATTAGCAGTAAGAAACTTGATAATGATAGAACTTAACATTAACGCAGTGAAAAACAATGTGTAAACATTAGCTTAGATTAGGTCGAAGTGGTAGCTTTGGTAATCAAAGCACACTAGAGCACGCATAGCGTTATGCGCAGTCCTTGTACTGACCAACATCCACCAAACTCATCGAAGTAGTTGGTCAGCACAAGGGCTATGCAATTTAAAAGTACGACTACCCTATGCTGGAAATCAGCCTAAAAATTTAATAAACGAAGATATATCCTTGATGACAATGGAACATAACTCAATTAAACTGACAAGGAATGGAGAGCCCAATAAACTAAATCTGCTTCGCGAAAAAGATGGGTGTTGGCAAAGAAAGTGGATAACAGTTTCCTTCTCTTCAGCCGACCCACATCCACGACAATAATCGTTTGATAGGAGCTGCAATCTTTCTGCATGTCTTCACATAATGCAATGACCTGTAAGCATGGCCAATGCGATCAGGATGATACTGCGATCAAGCTTGAGTACTTGGTTGGTATGCCTTCTATCCATTGCGAACCAAGAGCCATTCCTGTCTTAAACAGATAAGATATGGATTTCCCATATGATTTTTTAAAAATCACATTTCAATGTAAACTTTAAAAATTATCGAAAACTAACTATAGAAAACTAAAAAGAAAAACACCCTTCAGATATGAAATAATCCTGCCACTCTGACTATTAAGTACAAGCAGTAGTAAAAAAGTTGGCTCGAAAATCTATTCTCGTTTTTCGGCAATATATTTTAGAAAAGTATACCACATTTTACATTTTCTATCACGTTTTTTTTTAATTTTACTCCAGTTTTATCTTTTTCTTTTTGATCTTTTTTTTGTAATTTTTTCGTAATTTTTTCTGCAAACTAGTCGCCGTTATTGGAATGTTTTCGTTTCATTTGAATTCCTTTGGCAATAGATTCTTGCCACAATGCAATTTGTCTTTCGCATTTGTTTGGCGGCGTTTTTTGTTTTTTTTTTGCTTTTTTTGTGTGCTTTTTTGAACTATTTGAACTCCTTTTGCTTTTGAAGCGGTTTCTCTAATAGTTTTGAGGATTATCATAAGCCAGGCCCTGCCAAGGCAGAGTCAAACAGTCAGTGAGCATGTGAGGGAGTGAGTGCAAGTAGGGAGGACTAAGTGAATACAGTGTCTGTGTACGTATACATACATACAAACATATGAGCATAGACATAACTTTAGGCTGTTTTAAGTTTACTTTGATGATGCAGCCGCCTACGCCTACACGTACATACATACATACATACATACTCGGCTTAGTATTACATCCAACGTTACATAAACTACAAATCACACATATATAAGCATAGGCACGAAAGGTGCATACATACATATGTATGTAGGCATGCAAGTGAAGCTTTAGGGCTTTTGGCCTTTATGGCTTTTCAATACCTCATATCTTTTCCTCTTTTTTTCGGTTTCTTCCTATACTTGACTTGTGAAATTTGTTTTTTTTTTGTTTTTCTGTACGGTTGTTGCAACATTGTGGCATTAAAGTCTTCGATTGTTCTTTTCTAACATGACATGAGAAAATTCACATTCACATTCAATTTGTTTTTGTTTTTTTTTTTTTGTTTTAATTCCTCAATTACCATTGTAAGATTTAAAAAATTTTGAACTTTTTTTAAAAGCATGACTTCAGGCTTCTGGATTTTTTTTATCCCGAGTGCTTACAA
Organism: Sarcophaga carnaria; assembly: GCA_958299815.1. NCBI lineage: Eukaryota > Metazoa > Arthropoda > Insecta > Diptera > Sarcophagidae > Sarcophaga > Sarcophaga carnaria. The sequence continues at coordinate 49,997,676 of OY283150.1, forward strand.
CTAACTCCCCTTTTTGTTTGCTTTTCAAGAGTATTTATACTCACGTATTATTGGAAAATTTTGGAATACATAGACTTCTAGGTATACTATCTGCTAAAAAGAATTCTTTAAAATGCTGAAGGCCAAATATAAATTCAAGTTCTGTGGTGTAATATTTAAACGATTTAGAAAATAGGCCTTAAAAGACAAAAAAAATTGCTTGAAGTTGTGTATTCAGTTTGGTACGAACAGTCTGCTGTAAGAAGAAGTTCTGACAACAAAAACAACGTACATTGATAGAAAATACATCCCTGAAGCGCCGACGAGGAACATGACATGGAATATGTTGTTGTTGTTATATTTTAATATATGCCCTACTTCCCAAGTGGCGGAACTATTTGCTGCTGAATACAGCAATCCAGGCTCATATTCAGAAAAGTGGGGATTTTCCTGTCAACGCCTTTCACGACCATTAACAAATAAAAGTTTGTTACATAATAATATTTAATATATAATACATAACATATTTGGTCATTACAACCCCTTAGTCAGAATTACAACTTAGCTTCTCACACCATTTGTATTGTGTGTGCTAATGTTATACATGAGCGACGGGACCTACACAGTTTAAAGTCCACTCTGAACGACAGATTCTTGAGATACTTTTCATGGTGTTTGCCAGAAATCTACTGAGAGGCAGTCGCAGAAGAAATAGTTTTTCATATTTCGTTTCGTTGGAGATATCTGCGGCTTCACGTATAATACGTAAACACACTATCTACTAGACTATGGTGACTTAAACGATACAGTGCTGTCCAACTCTATCAGAAAGAATCATAAGTAATTTAGAATAAAAGCATTTAAAACCCCCATAAATAGGATTGACGTTAAATACTCAATCTATAATATTTATTAGAGTTTAGAATACAATGGCCAAGCCAACACCATACGCCATCTAAAAAAATCTCTTAAATGGAGTACTACCCTGTACTTACTGTTCGTGGATACCAAGAACTATCACCATCAGACGAACTGTCATATGGAAGGCATTGAGAAGAAAAGGAGTACCTCAGAAGATACGACGATCCAGAACTCTCAGTTCTTCAACCATTTCACACAAATACATACATACATACATAATTGGTCATTACAACCCTTCAGTCAGGATTACGACCTAGTTCCACACTACACTTATGTTGTGTGTGTTAATTGTATACAAGAGTGACCTACAGTTTAAAGGCGATGCCGAACGACAGATTTTTGAGAAACTTTTTATGGTAATTTTATTTGCTCCCAGAGTTATTGCCTGGAATTTGCTGAGAGGAAGTCACCAAAGAAATGTTTTTTCATATTTCGTTTTGTTGGAGATATCTGCTCCAGAGTTTTAACGATGGCCTCACATCTAATAAGCCAACACACTACCTAATCGACTACGGTGACTTCAAATGCTGGAGCAAAACAAAGATGTTCCCCATCACTTCAGCTATTCACTATTAGCCTTGATAACATCATTAGAGAAGACTGTTCTGAGAGAAGTGTAATAACATGGAGTCTCTCACGCCAACTCAAGAATTTTGATTATGCGGTTGATATTTGTCTACTCTCGCACAAAGTCTCCAACATGCAAAACTAGAAGACTTGGAAAGACCAGTGCGCAATGTTGGATAAATATCAAGAAAACTAAAGCCAACTATGGCCAACCAGTCGACAGTAGGCAGTGACAACAAGTGGTGCCGCAGAAACAAACGCAAACGTCAGACTCAATAAAACCTGAGCGGCATTCGAACGACTACAGTCAATATGGAGGAGCCCATAAATATCCACACAACTCTGTTGTATGGAAGTGAAACTTGGTTAGTATCGAACACCATCACGTAAAAAATACAGGTATTCTTCGGCAAGAGCCTCAGAATCAAATTCGAAATATTCTGGCCTCATAACATCAGCAACATGGATCTCTGGAACCTTATCAGTGAGGAATACATAATAACACAAATAAAACGTATAAAATGGAGATGGATCGGCCATACTATAAGAAAGCATTCTGATAGTATACCAAAAACGACACTTGATTGGAATTTCAAGGCTCAAAGAGCCATGGCCGACCAAGGATAAAATGGAGCCGTTCGATACTCTAAAGATCTAGGACAGTGCAATCTTACCGTATAAGATTTAAGTCCTTTAAAGAACCGATATGCTTCCAAGAGGGATAATGGAAAAAGAGTACTGCTCTCTTGTGGCTATTAACCCATTTCGCTCCGAGATTAAATTTAATTTTTTGTTTAAGAAGAAAAATACTTTATTAGGACCTACTGATGTCAAAAATCAGCTCAAAAAATTTTTCCG